>OX941081.1:3940000-5190000 GCA_954870635.1 Arctium minus
ATCACCCGCAGATAGACGGACAGAGCGAGAGGACCATCCAGACCCTCAAAGACATGTTGAGGTCGTGTGTTATCGATTTCGGGGGAAATTGGAATGCACACCTTCCACTAGTGGAATTCGCCTACAACAACAATTATCACTCAAGTATTGGTATGGCGCCATTCGAGGCATTGTATGGAAGGAAGTGTAGGACACCCGTGTGTTGGTTGGAGGCGGGTGAGAAACAATTTGCCAGACCGGAGATCGTGCAAGAGACGGCCGACAAAGTGAAAGTCATCAGAGAGCGTTTGAAAGCGGCACAGGATAGGCAGAAGAGCTACGCGGATAAGAAGAGAAGGTCGGTCGAGTTCCAAGTGGGAGAGCGGGTAATGTTGAAAGTGTCGCCGTGGAAATGATATAAATCTCCTCCGACACTTGAACCTTAGTAAATCATACAAAACCCGTATCTCTACGTTGTTATCAAAGACTCTCTCAAATCTTTGTGCATCACTTAAGCCGTATTTCGAATCCGCCCCTCTCGAGGTCAAGATCTAATATTAACACTTCAAAGTGATCGGCTTATCCGCGTTGAGTTTAAGTCCCGACTTAAGTGACCAAGCTTAAGAGCTAGCAATAATGGCAACAACCAAGTGTTGCCTACTAATCTCAAGTTAGCTCACACCCACACCCAAAAGGTGCTTAGCTCATGCTAATAAAAGACATAACAATATAAGAGAAATAAAAGTCAACTACTTGCATGAATATAAATAAAGTAAGAGAAAAGTAAGAAAATAAATTACGGAATTTAAAGAGCAAGAAATTAAAATACTAAAATTTAAAGCGCAAGCAATTAAAGTACTTAAAATTAAGTTTGCAATAAATAAAAAGGCTAGAAAGTTTAATACATAAAATTAAAGGACAAGAAATTAAATACAATAATTTAAATTAAACTAATCTTTAAAGCTAAGTTCTCTCTTTTTAGAGAGAAGAACTTAGGAAGATGAGAGAGTGATAGAGTGAATGATGGAATTGTTGTTGGTGGAGTGATGGATAATTGGGTGGATGTCCAAATGAAGAACCCAAGGCCTCTTTATATAGGAAGTGAGAGAGAGAAAACCCCTTGTGAAGCATGTGACCACTGGATCTTCGGGTGTCCACCGTGGGCACTCACTGCCCTCCCCGACAGTTTTCCCAAATTCTGCACAAAAATTACTTTTGATGCCATTATCATAACTTGCTTTAATTATAGACCAAAAGAAGATAGAAATGAACAAAAGTGGGTGTAAATGGGAAATAAGACACGGAAAAGAGTGATAAATAACACTCAGGAATGAGGGTTATCACATCCTCAAACTTGAACTGTTACTTGTCCTCAAGTAACCAAAAACTAGGAAAGGAAGTTTTACGAAGAAAGAAAACGATAGAGAAACGAAAAAGAAAAAAACAAAAATTAAATTACCACCTACGGAGGGACTGTTGATCTTTCTCTAGCGGGAGCGATGTACATTCTTCCATTCTTGACCTTGGTTCTGATGAAATTAATTAGTACGACTTGAGGGTTAGTGTTTCATGGGTACAAAATTTTACTAACCTCCTCAAACTTGAGTGATACTACAAAAGGATTTTACGTCTCTCTTTATTTTTCACTTTTAAGTATATTTTTTTATCGCATTTCCCAAGACTTGTGATTTTATCAATTGTTCTATGCCTTTGGGTTGTGCGTGTCTCCCAATTTTTCGAAGACTTATTTTATCCCCCACCCCTTTTAATCAATTTTTTTGAATGATCACGCTATTTTGAAGTTGATCATTTTGTAATCCCCCCCCCCTCCTCAAACTTGAGATTATCGATGTCCCCATCGATGGAAAAAATATGGTGTGGTGAGGTATCAACGGGTAGGTGTATGGGTTGGAATGAAGGGATGGCCTACGTCCTTTTAATCATATCAAAAACCAAAGTCACGAATGTATGAATGTACCTGAAAAGAGCATGCTAGAGACAAAAAAAATGATCAACAACCATGGATTAACATAAACGCCAAAAATTGCTTAAGCAACATACAAAAGTGGCGCACAAAGTTAAAAGTTCCCAAATACTCAAAAGAGAGAACACAACAGATTAATCAGAGCAAGTTGTGATAATAACTACAAAAGAATCACAGATGCCTCCACTACTGCTCACCGGGAGCAGTTGCCGTAGCAACTGTGCCCTCCTTAGAGGGAGGTGCAGAAACTGGAACAGCAGCCGGTGGGAGAGGAGCGAGTACATCAGCAGGGAAACGTGGCAAAGTTGTTGTCACAGTGGGGTTGATGGAATGCAAGATCCGTTGGAATCCCGCGTTCTACTCCTGTTGATATTTCCACATCCGGAGCTCCCGTTCATGGAATTCCCTCTATTGATCCTCCAGTCCTTATAATCGAGCCAACACAGTTTCATTTTGTCCAACGAGAATGGTCATCCAAACTTCGGCTCCGTAAGTAGTACTCGAGGGAGGGTGCATCGGGAAAGCAGCTGATGCAGTAGGTGGAGCGGATGTGGCAGTGGGCACTGCAGTACCCGGGACAGTGGGCACTACAGAACCCGCAACATTTGCAGTGGACACTGCAACACGAGCAGTTCGGGCAGGTCGTTCTCCTTTCAATGCTCTTTTTCTCCTCTCCATTGTCTCCATGTTGAGTAAGTTGGCAACCTGTATTGTTTGATTTGAATCGTAACAAGGGACACTTGCCATTTTCATTAGCTTAGTAATAAGGGACGGAAAGATGAGTCGAGAAACAGTTCTCGAGGCTGCATACACTAGAGCTACGTGGGCAACAAGACCCACGTTGATGGGGAGTTCTGTAACAACCCAACCATAAGCAACTAGATAGCAACTTAAATCTCAATAATATAAATAAAAATTCATGCCAAAACGGCCCCAAGCTTACAATTTACAATTCAAGGTTCTCAAATTCGACCTACACAACTGAGATAATAATAAAGAATGTCTAACATGACAGCCTTCTAGCTTTTCCCGCTACATCTTCCCTTTGCCCTTATCTGCTTTCTCTAATACACGCTTGCCTGAAAAGATTTTTAGTTTTGAAATAGCGAGGGTTAGACCGAAGGTCTAGTGAGTCCCCTCTAACAGATGAGCAATAAAATCACTTTCCATAATTTAATCAACATTTAATAAATGCACATAGATGAAACACGCTACTGACCATACGACCGTCAAAGACGATGTGTCTAACTCGCACTGCCTTAATATTGGGACACCCCCAATGGCATAAACGGGTCACACTCCCCAGCACGAGTAGGCGGGCCACACTCCCCGACTTAGGTCACAATCTCACGCTACTGACCACACTACCGCCGAAGACGGTGTGTCTAACTCGCACTGCCTTAATATTGGGACACCTCCAATGGCATAAACGGGCCACACTCCCCGACACGAATAGGCGGGCCACACTCCCCGACTTAGGTCACAATCTAAACATATAATGTATGCATACATTTAAACATCAACGATATATAACACACTTAAATCATTTCACAATAAACATGTCATCATAAATAAATCAAAGTTTAAAATTAAACTTTACATGATTTCATTACCAAAAAGGTTTAGTTTAGAAAACTCACCTGACGTCCTTAGCCCGAACCTTGCGTTTACCCTCATAGTCCTGTCCGAAACCTATTTTTATAACAACCTTAATTTTATAGAATCTGAACCAAAACCTATAAAATACGACATTGCTTGGTAAACTCTCGATGTATTCTATTTTAACATGAGGTTGACCTCATACCATAATCCCAACGCCATCTAATTTCTCAACGAAAACTAACCCACCAAATTCTACTTGAGAGGAGGTGCATTGAATCCTTTCAATTAAAAATAAAATGAAATGGGCCGATCATCTAATAAATATGGCCCAAAAGCTAAAAATAACTTCGACCCAATAGAAACTGGGCTTCGACCCACAAATGAGGTCGGGGACCGGGGCTCTAAGGGTCGCCCGGTGTGTAACTTGAGACCGGGGTCTCCCCCCTTGCGCCGACCGGGGTCGCCTGGTGTGTAACTTGAGACTGGGGTCTCCCCCAACCGACCGGGGTATCCCCCTGCGCGCTGATCGGGGTCTCCCCCCTTGCGCCGACCGGCGACCAATGCCAAACCCGAGGATCGGACTACTAGTCGACCGGTGTCCCATCGAACGAACTGAACCACGGAATCGATAAAACAAAACTGCAACTCCCATCTTATTTCTTGAAAATCAATGCAACTCAACCCGTAATCCAAAATCATATGCAGAAACTTAATTTCAACAAAATTTCCAATAACTACATAATTAATCCTATATCGACTTCCAAGAATCTCAACCCAGATAACTCAACTTTAGGAAACTATCAAAGATACAAAACACAACTCAAAGACTTTTGAAATCAATTGTTAAACTCTTACTAATAGAGAAAATAGGATTAGAAATTTACCTAAGAATATTGAAGAACACAAATTCTCTTATTCTTTCCCTCCCTTCCGCTTGAGTCGTTCCACCCTCTTTCTCCCTTCCAAAATTAGCAGCCGCCTCACCAAAACACTAAGAGCCTAGGGTTAAATCCTTCATTTCCCCATCTTTCACTCTAGACCCCTCTATTTAGGCTTTTCTACTTTCTTCCCCAACTTTTACATTAATTGCTTTAAACCCGGTTATTACAAGTTCCTTCATGATGCAGTATAGCAGAAAACATTTTCCCCAACAGCGGCGCCAAAAACTTGGTAGCAAAATAACGTGCACTCAAAGTATGGACACTGAGTTTCCCAGCGTGGACACAAGTATATATCAACACCGGGATCGCTACAAGTAATAAAATGGTACAAGTACCGAGTATCGTACCCACAGGGACTGGACTTACTGAGAATTGTTGACTTTCATGAACTTCTTGCACAAGTTTCGAGTTGGGGAAAATATTTGTTTGGTTGTTGAATTAATTCTAAGAAAATGCGAAATGAACTTTTTATAAATAAAGAATGGGTATGGGTGTAAGCATTCCTTGAGACAAATGTAGTAACAAAATGGTCGGGCGCTTTGTAGTACGGAAAGTCTATAAAAAGCCCGATCTCTCGAAAGTGGATTTTTAAATACCGGTCCTACAAAATGCTCGCAAAGTGTCCATCGTTACCAACTCTTAATCTTGCCGATTTAACTAAGTTGATAAAAATCAAGTTCTACCGGCACGGAGATTTATACCCAAATCTCTTTGTGATATAAATCTCCTCCGACGCTTGAACCTTAGTAAATCATACAAAACCCATATCTCTACGTGGTTATCAAAGACTCTCTCAAATCTTTGTGCATCACTTAAGTCGTATTTCGAATCCGCCCCTCTCGAGGTCAAGATCTAATATTAACACTTCAAAGTGATCGGCTTATCCGCGTTGAGTTTAAGTCCCAACTCAAGTGACCAAGCTTAAGAGCTAGCAATAATGGCAACAACCAAGTGTTGCCTACTAATCTCAAGTTAGCTCACACCCACACCCAAAAGGTGCTTAGCTCATGCTAATAAAAGACATAACAATATAAGAGAAATAAAAGTTAACTACTTGCATGAATATAAATAAAGTAAGAGAAAAGTAAGAAAATAAATTACGGAATTTAAAGAGCAAGAAATTAAAATACTAAAATTTAAAGCGCAAGAAATTAAAGTACTTAAAATTAAGTTTGCAATAAATAAAAAGGCTAGAAAGTTTAATACATAAAATTAAAGGATAAGAATTTAAAGACAATAATTTAAATTAAACTAATCTTCAAAGCTAAGTTCTCTCTTTTTAGAGAGAAGAACTTAGGAAGATGAGAGAGTGATAGAGTGAATGATGGAATTGTTGTTGGTGGAGTGATGGATGATTGGGTGGATGTCCAAATGAAGAACCCAAGGCCTCTTTATATAGGAAATGAGAGAGAGAAAACCCCTTGTGAAGCATGTGACCACTGGATCTTCGGGTGTCCACCGCGGGCACTCACTGCCCTCCCCGACAGTTTTCCCAAATTCTGCACAAAAATTACTTTTGATGCCATGTAACATCCTTAAATTTATAAGGTAAGTATTTGTTCCCTAATACTTTAATTGTGCTTATCTGAAAATGTGAGTTTTTATATATGCTTATGATCTTGATTATGGGACTAAGATGCTATCTGATTAATATAATAATTGCATGTGTTTAGACCTCGTGCTCATTTTCGAAATTTGCTAAGTTTTCGGGCTGGGATGAGCTTGGCGGGATAGTGCCATCGCGATAGTGACATTGTCACTATCGCCGGGCACAATCGCCAGGATTGTACCGAGAGTGGGAGGAGTCTCGCGATAGTGCCACCGCGATAGTGACATTGTCACTATCGCCAGGCATACTCGTCGGGCTTGTACCGTAGGGGTGGGGAACTCCGCGATTGTGACAAGCGATAGTGCCCATGGCACTATCGCCGGGCATTATCGCCCGCGTGGTCTGGTTGTTTTAAAAACGCTTTGGCAGTCTTATTTCTCACATTAACACTTTACAAAAACGGGAGAGCTCTTCTTGGAGGCGATTTTTAGGGTTTCATCACCCACCTCATTCAATTCTAGGGTTTTGGGTTGTTGGGAGCATTAAGTGGTAATCAAGCTTCATCCAAGTGTCCCCTTTGAAGTGTTCTTCAAGATTCTCATTTCTCACCTTCAAGTCTCATCTTCTCCAACTTCTAGGGTTTCCATATTTTCTAGGTTTTGGGTTCAAAACCTAGATTGTGAGTTTACTAAACCTTTGTTAAAACTAGATACACATCATAATCTCCTATTTGTTACTTTATCTCTATATGTCCAAATGTTTTGGTATTTCTTCATGAAAATAGTTGGAAGATATATATATGGGTGATTTGCCATGATTATTGTTATGTGTATCATTACTTGGGATTTGTCTCTTAGATATATAATGTGGGTACCTTGATATGTTAAATGTATGCATATATGGGTATTATGATGATTCTAGTTGGAATACCATTTTGATGACATAGTTATATGCATGATGAATATGAATCTCATTTGAGACTTTTGTTGGACTTTATGAGGATAAGATGGTAACATTGTACCCGTAATCGGTATGGAAATATGTTGGGTTGAAATATACCTAAGGACCTCCTATATGCATTATGTTGGATGAATCAAGGCAAGTTCACTAGGAGGATGTAGTCTTGGGGCACCACCGAAATGGTATGTGCCTAGACCCCCGCCACTCGGAAAGTTTCCTGTACGGTCTGATCTCTGGGTGTGCCGGGCCTTTGGGGTGTTCCTTGTTAAGGGCATCAAGGTGCATTGACTCTTTGGAGTGGAATTGATTGGTGCTTTGGGTCTCCCCTAATGACTCCACATATATTCGGACACTGGTTAACTGCTGATAAGAAATTGCGACTGTTCATGCATGCTTATTATTGTCCAACTCACTAGGCTTTTTGGCCTAACACTTGTTTGGTGTCGATGTGTATCTCAGGTTCCAGCGGCGGCGGTCCTAAGCAGGTTTAGTTGCTTTGGGGTGAGAGCTTGGGGAATTGCACATAGACGCATTATACTTTTGAATATAGAACGTTTTGGGTTTATAGATAACAACCCTTTTTGTAATCTCTTTTCTAGATGTAGAAATTAGATTAGTTGGTTGTTGTTTATTATCCGTTCAATTACAATTGTGATTAAACAGGTTATTCATATTTATATATTCCCCATTTTTGGGAGGCTCTTGCTATGGCAATTTCAGTATACCTCATGTCCGTTTTCCGGATTTTTGCTATCCCTATTTTTAGGGTGTTACAAGTTGGTATCAGAGCTTTAGTTTAAGTGAACTAGGTATTGTTTAGCATACCTAGACTTAAGCTTTAGACTTTATGACTTCACTGTCCACTCGGGGTAGAAATCCTAGGTGGGGAGAGCGCTAGGATTACGGAATTACTTTATTTGAAAGTTGTGATGATGGTGACAAGAATTCTTGTGTATGGTTCGTTCATAACTTCACTTAGCTACTGCTATTATGAATGCATTGTTATGTGAGCATACTTGGTTTACTATTATTATAATAATTGATGAAGGTATTAGTACGTACTATGAGTTAAACTCGCTTAGTCTTTTCTCAACCTCCTTCTCGTGCTTGTGTGGCAGTGATCAATGGTAAACACTCGAAGTAGATTTCCGGACATGCCAGAGGGGCAACCAGAAGTGGAATCTGCAATAGTACGACCCCCGGTGGGGGCAGCCTCCGATGACATTCCTATACCTAGAATCTTGGGAGGAGGGCCTGAGCATATTCCGCACCGGAACCTCAACGCAGGTAAAGCCATTATAGAGGAAGTTACCATGGAGACCTGGCTTCGGGATAACATGATGTTGGCTATGAATGCGGCCCTGGATCAACAACAGTTGGCCATGACTTCGGCCATGACCCAACAACAAGAGTTTTTCATGAAACTCCTAGAGGATCGAGACGCTAGCCACCGACAACCTGAGACGATGGCTGAAAACATTATTGTGGGGTCGGGTGGACCAAATGTGGTAACGGTCGAGGAACCATCCGATGAAGGGATTCGAACGAAGACTAAGGGGTGCACTTACAAGACATTTCTGGGGTGCCACCCTAAGGAGTTTGCGGGTTCAGATAACCCGGTTGCTTGCATGTACTGGCTCAAAGAGGTAGAGATGGCCTTTGAGTCAAGTGAGTGTGATCCCTCTCAACGGGTCAAGTTTTCTTCTCAACTACTTCGGGGAGAGGCTTTGATTTGGTGGAATCTCACGCGATCGGTACTCACTCCTGAAGTTCTGGATAAGTTAACTTGGTCGGTGTTCAAAGAGAAGATTATGGACAAGTATTGTAGCGAGCGTTCGATGGACAAGTTGGAGTGGGAGTTCCGAGAGCTGAAGAAAGGGAACCTGTCTGTGGTTGGCTACTCCAAACTCTTTTTAGAGAAATTAAACTTGGTGGGACATCTAGTCCCCGATGAAAGGTCAAAGATTAAAGCCTATCATCAAGGGTTACCGGCCGGGATGCGATCGGCGGTAAGGAATGCTAAGTGTTCGACGTTACAAGAGGTTATCGAGGAGTCTTTGCTCGTTGAGGACGACATCAATGCCGAAAGGGAAGAGAAGAGGTTAGTTGGTGAGAAGCGGAAGTGGGAAGGACCATCTGGGCCCATTCGCCAATGGAGACCCTTTGTGAGTGGGAAAGCAGGTGATCAACGTCGTGAAGAACGGTGGTGTTCCAAGTGCAGGTCAAAGCACTCGGGGCCATGTGCTACAAGAACTTACTCCGGTCCAACCAGGTGCACCAAGTGTGGTAAGAAGAACCATACGACTCGAGAATGTTCCATCCAGGGATCGGTATGTTTCGAGTGCAGAGAACCGGGGCATATGAAAAGATTCTGCCCAAAGCTAGTTGGAGGAAATGGGGGAAATTCTGTGGGTTCGACGGCCAGAGTCGAGCAACCACAAAGGGCACCGAGTTGAACTTTCCGGATGTCTACCGAAGAGGCAAAGGAGACCGCGGATGTCATTTCGGGTACGTTCCTAGTAAACTCCTTGCCAACTCGTGTTTTGTTTGATTCGGGTGCTACGTGTTGTTTTGTGTCGGATACCTTCTGTAAGAAATTCTCTATTCCTATTAGTGTTCTTCCCGATGCGTTAGTGGTAGAAATAGCTAATGGAGATCAAGTGATCATTCGTGACCGTTTTTGTGATTGCACTCTAGAGATCGACGGAATTTCTTTCGGAGTAGATTTACTACCTATGGCTATAGGAGGGTTTGATGTAGTCATAGGCATGGATTGGTTAGTGAGGCATAAGGCGGACATCTTTTGCTCCAAAAAGATGATCCAAGTACCATTGCCGGAAAATGGGGTGGCAACCATTTATGGAGAGAAAGGAAAGAGGAATAATCCTATTATCTCATCTCTTAAGGCTCGCAAGTTTTTAGCGAAAGGCTACCCTTCGTACTTGGCCTACGTTGTGGACGCAAAGAAAGAAAAGAAGTCGGTGGGATATGTGGAAGTAGTGCAAGATTATTCGGACGTCTTTCCGGAAGACTTACCCGGTTTACCGCCGGAACGACAAGTGGAGTTTCAGATTGACCTCACACCGGAAGCGGCTCCGATAGCTCGTGCTCCATATCGTTTGGCACCGACAGAAATGAAGGAGATTGTCAGGATCGAATTCTCAACAAGAATAAATTCTCAGAAACTAATATCAAAGGAGTTTGCGGAATAACACTTTGATATTCAATGAAACAATAAACAAACAGTAAATATGATGAACAACTTGTAAACTTGTATTAAATGCTTTAAATCACAAGATTACACACACAACCTCAATATTGAAGAACAGACTCTTTCAAGACGAATTCTACTTCTCTAGAATTAGGAACTATGCCTTGAGGTTGATTCTCTCTCTAACAAAAACTCAGAATTAATCTCTCTTAAAACTACTCTATCAATTCTATACATATACTGAACAAAAGATAATTACAATTAATAAAATATCTTCAGAATATCTTCCATGAATATCTTCAATCTATCCAGCTGTCATTCTTTTAATCCGAATCTTCATCTCATAAGCACCACTAATCACCTTGGAAGTATTAACTCAAACTTGGCAGCATTAACTACTAAGCAGCACTAACCTCTAGCAGTACTAACTAGCTAAGCAGTACTAACTTTGTTCAAGCAGCACTAACTTTGACTAGCAGCATTAATTCTACTAGAAGCAGTAATACCTAGCAGTATTAAACTTGAATTTCTCTGGCAGTAGTAATTCTGTACTAGCAGCATTAAACACTTAAGCTTTTCTTCAGTTCCCAACAATCTCCCCCTAACTTGACTTTTAGAAAGAGAAGTCAAGTTCTTCAGATCTGATCTTCAAGATGCTTTCAACACCTCATAATCAGTTTCCCAAATTTGGATCTAGGCCCAGACTTTGATTGATAGTTCTTCTCACCACTATTTTGGCCATTTCTGAATCCTTTGTGCATACTAGCTTGGCTTTTAACATCCCTACTAGCTTCTCCTTGCTATGCTCATAGATTTTGTCCACCAGGTAATATTCATGATAACATTTGTCAATGGTAATCATGTATACACCACAGTTTTCAAATAACATCCAGTGAGTAATCTTCTTAAATCCATACTCATGATGAAGATCTTTAATTCTGTGAACCACCTTCTCTGGATCAAACATCATACATAAATATTCCATTGCCACCTTGAGAAGATTTTCTTCATTACCTTTCAACACAGGCTTATAAAGTTTCATCCCCACTTTATACATTTCTTCTATGTCTGCTCTTGAACAACCTCTGATAACTCTCCCCCAGGTTGAAAATGCTTCAAATGAACCATCATCTCTTTTGATTCTAAAAAAGTCCTTTCCATTATCTCTTAGAATGTCCCAAAAGATGATCTCAGGAGCTTTCATGGAGATTGGAACAGCCTTAATGGGTTCTACTATAGTCATGTAAACATCCATATTCTCATTAGTTTGTTTATTTGACTGTTCTGGATTATGCACTGGTTCTGCTGCAGTTTCTTCTTTTTTCTCCACTCTTGGCCTTTTAGACTGCTTTTTGGAAGCAATTGTCTTCACCCTCTTTCTAGATTTGGCTTCTACATCAACATTCTCATGTTCTTTCTTCATCTCTTCAGCTTTGTCCTTTGAGGGTGTGGTCTCCTCAGGGAATGGTTGTTGAATATTGAGGTCATGCCTCTCCTTCATTCTTCTCTCAACCTCTTCCCTTTGAGTTGAATCACCTTAAAGCTTTGCCATTTCTTTCTTGTATAACTCTTCAACCTGATTGTATGCCATGTTTGTGAACATCTCCCCCTTGACTCCAATTGCACCTTTCAGGAAATTTATCATTTTTCTTCTTTCTTGATTGGCCAAAAAGGTCTTGGATGGTTGTCTTTTCTGCTTTTGAATTGGCATCTTTTTTACTTGAAGTTTCTTGGTCTGAGCTGCTTCTTTGATACTTTTCTGATACTCTGCATTTAGCTTTCTGGCCATGATCTTTGCAAGTTCTCTATCTGTCTCAGTTTGCAGCTGTTCCTCCTTTTCCATTTGATCTTGAAGCTGCTTTGCTATTTCCTCATCTAATTCAATCTGGGTCTTTTTCTTTGCAGACAGTTCAGCTTCAACCATCTTTTCCTTTCCTTTTCCCTTTGTATCCTTCAAGATTGCCTTTTCTTTTCCCTTCTTTGAGATCCCTTCTTCATTGATGACTACTCCCTTGGCCTTTTGACTAGCCTTAGGAGTATCATTCTTGGCTTTAACTAAAGTTTCTGCAATCTCCATTTCCTCTACAGAGAGCCCTGTTTCTGCTTCTTTTGCCTCAGCAGCATTAACTGTTTCTGCTTATTGGACAAAATCTGTTTCTGCTTCTATTCCATGCTCTGTCTCCCCCTCAACTTCAACTCTCTTTTCAGAAGACCTTTCTTTCTATGTTTCTCCATCTTGCTTCTCCCCCTTGTTGAAAGGATCTTGAACAATGGATCTCTTCTTGAGTACAAATTGTTTTCTCCTCTTCTTTTGTATCAGCCTAGTCACCATTTTCTTTAACTTGGCTATCTGTACTTGTTGTGACAGGATTACCAGCTTCATTTCATCTATCTCTTTGCCCTGTTTAAGAACATCCATGTTGATGTTTCCCATGGTTTCCATCAATTCATCATAGTTATATCTGTCCTCACCTTCTCCAGGAATGTTACCCCCTTTTGAATGATCATTGGATCTTTTATTAGTGGAAGCCTTCTGCCTAGCAGAAGCACTATCCACCCCCTTGGTTTCTTGGCACCGGGGTCCTTTGGTTGATTTCTCACCCAAAGTTGCCATGGGGAAGGTCTTAGAGATGTTACCACTGTCCTTCTCTGTGCTAGCAGAAGTAGTGGCAGCCTTCTCACCCATATGCGCTTCCATCTCCTTAGAGAGCACCTCCTGAGGGTTGGGAGACACCCTATTGGTTTCCCTTTGGATATTCTCTAAAGGAGAATTCTCCCTTAGAGGGCTTAAAGGCTGAGTGGGTGAAGGTACAAGAAGGGAAGGAGCCTTCTTTACCTGTTTCCTTTTGTAAGTTTGGGTAATAGGAGAAGTGGGCTTATGAAGTAGGGACTGTGGGATAGATATAGAGTGGGAAGGTTGGGTTTGGCTAGCAGTGGGAATGTCTAATGAGGGCCTTGACCCTGCTGCCATACCTTCTTGTGGTTGGGACACCACCATCATTGTTGAGAACAATGGGGTGTCAACTCCTTCCGAGTCCCTAGCAGATCTTCTCATGTTTGAGAAAACCTTGCCTTTAGGGGGTTTAGGTACATATACCCCATCAAAGTGAGGTATGTCCGTCAACTCATTAGTAATAACTGCCTGAACAAACCTGGGATACATGAAGAAACTCTTCTTGTTGTCCAGATTTGAGACAAGATCATTGAAGATCATTTGAGAAAAGTTGTATTTTCTAGCAGTGGATAAACATACCAATGCATAGGCAATTGGACTGCTAAATTGGCTCCAGCCAGTTGTTTTCTTAGAAATACAATGCATCAAGGTATGAACAAAGAACCTCCATTGGGGGTGAAAACTTAGCTTTGAAAAACTTGAAAATCCCCAATGGGCCTTCATACCCCATTCTGGTGAGGTTTGAAAACAAATCCTCATTTGGGATAGAAGAAATACCTGAAGCATCGTCTAGACGTAGACAGATGCGAATAGTCTCCTCAGTAACTGTCAAGGGTTTGTCACATACCCTTGTTTTGATGCATGTCACTCCATTTTCAGAGCTGGTAGTGGCATTGGCCCAGAATTGCCTCTGATGCTCTATGTAGATGGTAGGGGACACGGTGAGAGCATGAGCAATATGACTTGTCCTCAAAAAGTCGACTATCTGGTGAAATCCTTCGGCTTGTTTTGGCTTTTGGAGCATGGCTATCTCGTTGTGTTCATCAATAAACGCCATTGAAGCCATTGAACTTGAGTGTTCTTGCCTGAAAACTTGGTACTTGAGAGAAAAGGGTTAGAGCGCAAGTGAACAGTATGCAAAGAGTCGTTATGAACGTTTAGGCGGGCAAAGGGTATTTATAGTATTCGGGACATAAGCAGTATTAACCTAGAGCAGTATTAACTCAGAGCAGTATTAACTGAGAGCAGTATTAACCACTAGCAGTATTAACTCACTAGCAGTATTAACTGAGAGCAGTATTAACCACTAGCAGTATTAACTAACTAGCAGTATTAACTGAGAGCAGTATTAACCACTAGTAGTATTAACTAACTAGCAGTATTAACTGAGAGCAGTATTAACCACTTGCATTATTAACTAACTAGCAGTATTAACTGAGAGCAGTATTAACCACTAGCAGTATTAAAACTGTACTGGTAGCACTAAAACTGTACTGGCAGTAGTAACTATACTTACACTTTTGAGCTTGTGAAGAACTTAGTACTACTATCCATTTCCTGAAATAGAAGATTAGTAACACCAAGCATAAACTATATACAGGTAGTTAACCACTTTTAAGAAGGGGCTTATTCAGAGTTGATCATTCCCACACTTGTTACCAAGAAAGTGAATCTACCCACATCAAAGGATTTGGTGAATAGATCAGCAAACTGGTTATCAGTATGAACTTTTACAACTTGAATAAGTTTCTTTTCATTGCAGTCTCTTATAAAGTGATACCTGATCTCAATGTGCTTTGTCTTTGAGTGCTTGACAGGATTATTAACAATGCTAATAGCACTGCTATTATCAATAAAGATTGGAGTGTGTAGAAAGGTTGTAGAAAGGTTGCAGCTGCTATGTACTCTGCTTCTGTTGTAGATGTGGACACTGTGGTTTGTTTCTTGCACTGCCATGAAACTAGTCTTGCACCCAAAAACTGGCATCCTCCAGAAGTAGATTTTCTGTCCAAATTTGCTCCACCTAAATCACTGTCTGAGTATGCAAGTAGGTCAAATGATGAGTCATGAGGATACCAAAGTCCCAATTTAGGTTGCCCTTTGAGATATCTGAATATCCTCTTAACAGCTTGAAAGTGTGATTGCTTTGGCCTAACTTGGAATCTTGCACATACACAGACTGGAAACATTATATCTGGCCTAGAGGCTGTAAGGTACCTGAGAGAGCCAATCATGGATCTATAGTGATGCACATCCGTATCCTCCCCCTCAAGATCTGCTGTTATCTGCTTGTGTGTCTCCATAGGTGTGCTGGCAGGCTTTGAATCTGAGAATCCAAACTTGGTTAGAATGTCCTGCACATACTTGGACTGACTGATAAAAATACCATCTGTATTCTGTTGGACTTGGAGTCCAAGGAAAAAGGTAAGTTCCCCCATGGAACTCATTTTGAATCTTTGATGCATTAGTTCCTCAAACTCCCTGCACATAGTTTCTCTTGTGGATCCAAAGATGATATCATCCACATAGATTTGGACCAACAAGATGTCCTTCTTCTTTCTCTTGATGAATAGAGTCTTATCAATGACTCCTCTTTCAAAGCCATTTTCCAAAAGATAGGATGACAGAGTGTCATACCATGCCCTTGGTGCTTGATGCAGTCCATAAAGTGCTTTCTTCAGTTTGTATACTCTGTCTGGATAGCTTGGGTTTTCAAACCCTGGTGGTTGACAGACATATACTTCTTCTTCAATTGAGCCATATAGAAATGCACTTTTTACATCAATTTGGTAGACTTTGAACTTCATATAAGAAGCATAGGCCAGGAACAATCTGATTGCTTCTATCCTAGCCACTGGAGCAAATACTTCTTCATAATCTATTCCTTCTTCTTGTGTATACCCTTGTGCCACCAACCTTGATTTGTTCTTTATTACTATCCCTCTTTCATCTCTCTTATTCCTGAAGACCCATTTTGTGCCTATAGCTCTTTGACCTTTAGGAAGGTCTACTAGATCCCAAACATCTTGCAGCTTGAATTGTAGCAGCTCTTCTTGCATAGCTTCTATCCAGCTGGACTCTTTCATAGCATCATGAGCCTTTTTAGGCTCAAGTTGGGATAGAAAACAAGAAAGCACTGTATGCTATTGATCTTGCATATCTTGCAGCCTGCTTTGATGTCTGGTCATCATAGGAGAAGAGATATCCCCTATTACCAGCTGAGGAGGATGATTCTTTTGTGTTCTTGATTGATGACTAGGTTCTTCATTGAGTTCCACCTCTAGATTGGAATCATTCAACTCAACTGAGGTGATTTCAGCAGCTACTTCAGGTTCTTTATTTGTCTGAGTCTCCTCGTCTCTCCTTTCTTCTTCACTCTGATTTGATTCAGTAGATGGCTCCTTTTCACAGTCTTCAACAGGATTCACTTTAGGTATGGGAAAAATCACAGACTGAGATATACTTTCTTGAACTTGTGTAGTCCCTGATCCTCCACTTCCTGAACCTGCATCATTATCACTACTGAAACCAAAAGAGTTAGTTAGTGAATCAATGTCAAACAGCCACTGAGGACCAGATCCAATAGGATTTTGTGTGTTCTCATTGCATTTGACATTGTCACTTTCTTCAATTATTCTAGAAGAAGAATTAAAAACTCTGTAGGCCTTGCTTTGGGATGAGTAACCAACAAGAAATCCATCATCTGCCTTGCTATCAAACTTACCTAAGTGAGATTTGGTATTGAGAATTGTACAAGGACACCCAAAAGGTATGAAAAATCCAATAAAGGGTTTTCTTTTATTTAAAAGCTCATATGGGGTCTTGTTCTTTGGTTTGACTACTAGTACTCTGTTTTGGACATAACAGGCAGTATTAACTACTTCAGCCCAGAAAGTAATTGGCAGTTTAGAGTCAGCCAACAGAGATCTAGCAGCCTCTATTAGTGTCCTATTCCTTCTCTCAGCAACTCCATTTTGTTGTGGAGTCCTAGGAGCACTATATTGTCTCTCAATGCCTTTTTCTTCACAAAAGTTGTTTAGATCAAGATTTTTAAATTCAGTTCCATTGTTTGATCTAATGACTTTTACTTTTTGATTAGTTTGGTTTTCAATTCTTAGAATAAAGGATTTGATCAGTTCAATTGTCTCATCCTTTGTCCTTAGAAAATATACCCAAGTAAATCTAGAGTAATCATCAACAATAACTAGGCAATATGATTTCTTCCCTATGCTCATCACATTTGTAGGGCCAAACAGATCCATATGTAATAACTTGAGGCAAGAAGAAATTGAATTTAACTCTTTGGTCTTATGAGAAGTTTTGTGCTGTTTGCCTTTAAGACAAGCAACACAATGATCATCACATGAAAAGACTTTTGATGGTAAACCTCTTACAAGGTTATTTTTAACAAGTTTGTTCATTGTCTTGAAATTCATGTGACACATCCTTCTGTGCCAAAGAGAGGATTCATCCACAGAAGCTTTTGAAACAAGACAGTTCAGGGATGAATCACTTGAAACATTGTCCATATCTAGACAATACACATTGTCCTTTCTTGGAGTCTAAGTAGTATCATGCTTTCATCAACTACCTTGAACCTTGGAGCAAGGATCATACATTCTGTATTAGTAAATAGTATACTATGTTGTTTGTCACAAACCTGTGATACACTTAACAGGTTGTACTTTAGCTGATCAACATAGTAGACATCCTCAAATGTCATCTTACCTTTTGTAACATTACCTTTCCCACTTATTTTACCACCTGTGAGATTGTCTCCAAATGCAACATGTCCTCCATTGATAGGATTGAAATCCTGAAGGCTTGACATGTTGCCTGTCATGTGCCTAGAGCAACCACTATCCACATGCCATATGCTCTTCCCCTTGAGCTGTTGGTTGCCCTACACATATGATAAATCAGTTAGTATGGATTAGGAGCCCAAGCCAAAGTGGTCTTGGGCACCCCTTTCTCATCAAAATATTTACATTCTTTCTTGACAAGATTTTTAAATTTTGACTCCTCATTACTGGAGTACTTTGTTACAATAATGGGTTTGGATGCATATTTGCTAGAAACAGTACTGTTTTTAGAAGAACTAACTGCATTAGCAGCACTTGCATGCTTAGCAGTATTAACCTTGTTAGAAGTAGTAACTGTGTCAGCAGCAGTAACTGTGTTAGCAGTAGTAACCTTTGAAGAAGTACTAACAGTATTAGAAGCATTAAAATTCTCAGCAGTACTAACACTGGTAGCAGCAGTATTGCTATTAGCAGCACTATCCCTGTTAGCAGCACTAACAGTTTTAGTGCTTCTAGGCACCCACATTTTAATACTTTCTTTTAAAAACTTTTTCTTCATGTGGCCTTTGGTTTCAGCAGATTTCTTAGCCACATGTGTCTTTCCCACCTTCCTATAACCAACAGGTTTTTGCACAAATCTTTGAAAGTTCATCCTTTGATTAATAGGATTAAAGAAACAGTACTTAGCCAAATGATTTAGCTTGACACATATGAAACAAGGTTTTGGTCTGATTATCTTACTCAGATCAACTCCTTGTTTCTGAGCCCATTGATTATTCCAGTTTCTTTGATTACCTCTCTTTGTACCAGAATTTGGGCTCTCAGTTTTATTGCAAGCACACTGTTTACAAGGGCCAGGATTCACAACAGTGGTCTGTTTGTAATGGACCTTGTTAGCCTTTCCTTTGGTCTTCTCTATCTCTTTAGACTTGACCCAGATTTTTTCACATCCCTCATTGGTGATAATGTTGTTTTCTAAAGGTATCTCTTTACTTACAGCATTATTCCTATTCTCACTGGCTTCTTTCTCAGTCAAATCCTTAACCATCACCTCATCCAAAGGATCTATCTTAAATGCTTTCTCAGACAAGTCCTTTTTCTCCTTGGTCTCTAACAGATCTGATGTAGGAGGGATATAATTGTTGTTGTAAGGAGGGGGTGTGTTGTTGTATCCAACACCAGGCTTCATCTTATCATGAATCTGAGCCTTTAGAAGAGAATCCATTGCTTTTGAAGCATATGAAAACTTTTCTATATCAAGCTTAACCTTATCTAATTCTTCTTTCAACATATCATTCTCTTCTTTGGACTTAGACAGTTTGGTCTCTAACTCATTCTTTTCCCACTTCCAGTAATTTATGTCATAAGAGTGTTGAAGTTCATTGGCTTGAAAGCCTTTTATTTGTTCTTCAAACCTCTCCACTATCAACACATAATCTCTTCTGTCTTTTTCTAATCTTTTGAGGTCATCACACATGCTTTGGTTATGATCCCTGTACCTTTTGACAGTGTCTATGCAAGATTTAGTGCAAAGATTAGAAATTACCTCAGAAGGGAGATCAGACACTTCTGCCATAAGAGCTTGGTTCTGAATGGCTTCCTCAGTCCCATTCCTTGTTGAGAAACAAGGGCTTGAGCAGAGTTCTTGTTTTGATTGAAACCACCATTCTGGGCTTGTTGGTGGTTGTTGTTTGGCACACCACTTCTGCACTCTTTAGCAAAGTGTCCCTTCATGTGGCACTTGTAACATTCCACCTTTGTTTTGTCAAAACCAGATCCATCTTCTCTTCTTTGAGAGAAGTTGTTCCTCCCAGTTCTTTTAATAAACTTCTTTACCCTCATAGATAACATGGACATCTGCCATTTAATGTCCATCTCCTCCAGATCATCAGGGTGAAGTTGTTCCAGATCATCATTAATCAAAGAGTTGTTGCTGTGACTGGACAAAAAGGCTTCAAAGATAGTTTAAGTGCCTTTTTCTGAATTCACTCCACTGGCAGCACTAACTGCTTCAGGGTTGGCAGCAGTATCAGTAGATGTTGATAGAAGTGCAGCATTGTGAATGTACCCAGTGGGCTTTTTCTTGGCTTCTACCTCAGTTTCAAAAACTCTTAGATCATTATACAGATCATCAAGTTCCTTCTCTTCCAGTTTGTCACTCTGTCTATATGAGACAGTGTATATAGTCCATTCATCTCCAAGAGATCTGAGGAACTTCCTGTTGATATCATCTTGCTCCATCTTCACTCCAACAGTAGCCAGTTCACCAATAAGCTTGTTGAAACTGTCAAAAGTTTGAGTCATAGACTCATTCTTTGAAGAAGTAAAGTTCTCATACTGCTGCTTCAGAACATCCCTTTGATTTCTTTTGATGCTTTTAGTTCCAGCAAATCTTTTCTCTAGAGCATTCCAGAGAATCTGAGCATCAGTGCAGTTGCAAAATTGATGCTGATATTCATTGGGGATGGCCAAGAGCAGAGTGCTCAAGGCCTTCATCTCTGTTTGTCTGATCTTTCTCTCACCATCTGGTCCAATCTTTCCTGCTTCAGAAGGACCATTCTCAATGATATCCCACATTGAGTAGTCAGTGAGAAGAATGTATTGCCTGATTCTGATCTTCCACATGTCAAACTCACTGGGTTTGAGCATTGGAACCTTAGAGACCAAAGTACTGTTTGATTCTGCAAAGTTTTCCTTGATGAATGAATAGATGTTTCTGAGAGAACAGGCTCTGATACCACTTGTCAGGATCGAATTCTCAACAAGAATAAATTCTCAGAAACTAATATCAAAGGAGTTTGCGGAATAACACTTTGATATTCAATGAAACAATAAACAAACAGTAAATATGATGAACAACTTGTAAACTTGTATTAAATGCTTTAAATCACAAGATTACATACACAACCTCAATCTTGAAGAACAGACTCTTTCAAGACGAATTCTACTTCTCTAGAATTAGGAACTATGCCTTGAGGTTGATTCTCTCTCTAACAAAAACTCAGAATTAATCTCTCTTAAAACTACTCTATCAATTCTATACATATATTGAACAAAAGATAATTACAATTAATAAAATATCTTCATAATATCTTCCATGAATATCTTCAATCTATCCAGCTGTCATTCTTTTAATCCGAATCTTCATCTCATAAGCACCACTAATCACCTTGGAAGTATTAACTCAAACTTGGCAGCATTAACTACTAAGCAACACTAACCTCTAGCAGTACTAACTAGCTAAGCAGTACTAACTTTGTTCAAGCAGCACTAACTTTGACTAGCAGCATTAATTCTACTAGAAGCCGTAATACCTAGCAGTATTAAACTTGAATTTCTCTGGCAGTAGTAATTCTGTACTAGCAGCATTAAACACTTAAGCTTTTCTTCAGTTCCCAACAGAGATGATGACGCAACTTCAAGAGTTGTTGGAGAAGGGCTTCATTCGACCAAGTTCGTCACCTTGGGGAGCACCGGTTTTGTTCGTGAAGAAGAAAGATGGATCCATGCGGATGTGCATAGATTATCGGGAGTTAAACAAAGTCACGGTGAAGAACAAGTATCCTCTACCTCGCATCGACGATCTCTTTGATTAACTCCAAGGGGCGGGATGTTTCTCGAAGATTGACCTTCGGTCCGGTTATCATCAAGTGAGAGTGAAGAACGAAGATATTCCGAAGACGGCTTTCCGAACGAGATACGGTCATTATGAGTTCTTGGTGATGCCGTTTGGCTTAACCAACGCTCCGACCGTATTCATGGATTTGATGAACCGTGTGTGTCGCCCATTTTTGGATAAATCCGTGATCGTCTTCATCGACAATATTTTAATATATTCAAGGGATGAGTCCGAACATGGAAGACACTTACGGGAAGTATTATAAGTTCTAAGAAGGGAGAAACTGTTCGCGAAGTTCTCGAAGAACGAATTTTGGCTTCAAGAAGTGCAATTCTTGGGGCATGTGGTATCAAAGGACGGGGTAAAAGTGGATCCGGCAAAAATCGAAGCAATGATGAGTTGGGAACCCCCAAGAAGTCCGACGGAGATCCGAAGCTTCTTGGGTTTAACGGGTTACTACCGACGTTTCATACAGGATTTCTCAAAGACGGCTACACCGCTCACTTCCCTTACAAGAAAGAACGTCAAGTTTCTTTGGACCGATACACAAGAGCAAGCGTTTCAGACGCTCAAGAGGAAGTTGTGCGAAGCCCCGATCTTGTCCTTACCCGAAGGATCGGAAGACTTTGTGGTGTATAGTGACGCTTCCAAGATGGGACTTGGGTGCGTACTAATGCAAAGGGGGAAGGTAATAGCCTACGCGTCGCGACAATTAAAGGATCATGAGAAGAACTATCCGACTCATGATTTGGAGTTGGCGGCGGTAGTTTTCGCTATGAAGTTGTGGAGACACTATTTGTATGGAACCAAGTGTACTCTTTTCACGGATCACAAGAGTCTCAAGTACATCTTCGACCAAAAGAAGCTCAACATGCGACAAAGGAGATGGCTAGAGCTTTTGAAGGATTACGATTGTGACCTACTCTATCATCCCGGTAAGGCTAATGTGGTGGCGGATGCATTGAGCCAAAGGAATCATGGCGAAAGTGTCAAAATGTCCCTTACCAGAATCGATGTGGTGTCGAGTTTGTTGGAAAGTATAAGAACGAGCCAAGCGGAAGCACTTAAAGAAGAGAACCTCAAGACCGAGGTTATGACCAAGCAAAAGGAACTCTTAACAGAAGATAGTCGTGGACTCAAACTCTTCCAAGGGCGAATTTGGGTGCCCAAGATTGGGGGAAATCGTGGCTTGCTTCTCGAGGAAGCACATAAGTCGAAATATTCTATACATCCCGGTAGCACCAAGATGTATAGAGACTTAAAGTTAAATTATTGGTGGCCGGTGATGAAGTTAGATGTGGAAAGTTATGTGGAGAAGTGTGTCACGTGCCTTCAAGTCAAGGCGAAGCATCAAAGACCGTATGGAAGTTTACAACCGTTGTCCATTCCCAAGTGGAAATGGGACAACATCACTATGGATTTCGTGACAAAGTTACCGAAGACCTTGCGTGGCCACGACACCATTTGGGTAATTGTTGACCGATTGACCAAGAGCGTGCATTTCCTTGCAATGCGGGAGACCTTGCCAATAGATAAGTTGGCTAAACTGTACATCGACGAGGTGGTGTCAAGACACGGAGTTCTGCAATTTGTAGTATCGGATCGGGATAGTCGATTCACTTTGAACTTTTGGGCTAGTTTGCAAAAGGAGTTGGGTACTCGACTGAATTTGAGCACGGCGTATCATCCTCAAACGGATGGTCAAAGCGAGAGGACAATCCAGAATCTAGAAGATATGTTGAGGTCGTGTGTAATAGACTTCGGGGGAAGTTGGGATTCACATCTACCTCTGGTAGAATTCGCGTACAACAACAGTTACCATTCTAGTATCGGAATGGCACCGTTCGAGGCCTTGTATAGGCGGAAGTGTAGAACCCCAGTTTGTTCGCTAGAAGCGGGTGAAAAGCAATTTGCCGGGCCGGAAATAGTGCAAGAGACGGCGGACAAGGTGAAAGAGATTCGGGAGAGGCTAAAGGCGGCACAAGACCGACAAAAGAGTTATGCGGACAAGAAGAGAAGGTCGGTTGAGTTTCAAGTGGGTGACCGGGTCATGTTGAAGGTGTCTCCGTGGAAGGGGATCATACGTTTTGGGAAGCGTGGGAAGCTTAGTCCTTGTTTCCTTGGACCATTCGTTATTTTGGAAAAGATTGGGTTGCAAGCCTATCGGTTGGATTTACCGTCGGAGATGGATGGGATACATCCTACATTTCACGTGTGTTACCTTCGGAAGTGTCTAGCCGAAGAGGAAAGCGTGATTCCTTTGTCGGAGATTCGGGTGGACAATGGGAATCGTTGTGTGGAAGAACCGGAATCGATTTTAGAATCGAAAGTGAAGAAGTTGAGGCATAAAGACGTAGTCATGGATAAAGTCCAATGGAAACACCATCGGGGTGCTAACATTACTTAGGAATCCGAAGATGATATGAAGAAGCGTTATCCTCACTTATTTGCTTAGAGTAAGATTTCGGGGACGAAATCCCATTTAGGTGGGGAGGATTGTAACATCCTTAAATTTATAAGGTAAGTATTTGTTCCCTAATACTTTAATTGTGCTTATCTGAAAATGTGAGTTTTTATATATGCTTATGATCTTGATTATGGGACTAAGATGCTATCTGATTAATATAATAATTGCATGTGTTTAGACCTCGTGCTCATTTTCGAAATTTTCTAAGTTTTCAGGCTGGGATGAGCTTGGCGCGATAGTGCCATCGCGATAGTGACATTGTCACTATCGCCGGGCACAATCACCAGGATTGTACCGAGAGTGGGAAGAGTCTCGCGATAGTGCCACCGCGATAGTGACATTGTCACTATCGCCAGGCATACTCGCCGGGCTTGTACCGTAGGGATGGGGAACTCCGCGATTGTGACAAGCGATAGTGCCCATGGCACTATCGCCGGGCATTATCGCCCGCGTGGTCTGGTTGTTTTAAAAACACTTTGGCAGTCTTATTTCTCACATTAACACTTTACAAAAACGGGAGAGCTCTTCTTGGAGGCGATTTTTAGGGTTTCATCACCCACCTCATTCAATTCTAGGGTTTTGGGTTGTTGGGAGCATTAAGTGGTCATCAAGCTTCATCCAAGTGTCCCCTTTGAAGTGTTCTTCAAGATTCTCATTTCTCACCTTCAAGTCTCATCTTCTCCAACTTCTAGGGTTTCCTTATTTTCTAGGTTTTGGGTTCAAAACCTAGATTGTGAGTTTACTAAACCTTTGTTAAAACTAGATACACATCATAATCTCCTATTTGTTACTTTATCTCTATATGTCCAAATGTTTTGGGATTTCTTCATGAAAATAGTTGGAAGATATATATATGGGTGATTTGCCATGATTATTGTTATGTTTATCATTACTTGGGATTTGTCTCTTAGATATATAATGTGGGTACCTTGATATGTTAAATGTATGCATATATGGGTATTATGATGATTCTAGTTGGAATACCATTTTGGTGCATAGTTATATGCATGATGAATATGAATGTCATTTGAGACTTTTGTTGAACTTTATGAGGATAGGATGGTAACATTGTACCCGTAATCGGTATGGAAATATGTTGGGTTGAAATATACCTAAGGACCTCCTATATGCATTATGTTGGATGAATCAAGGCAAGTTCACTAGGAGGATGTAGTCTTGGGGCACCAACGAAATGGTATGTGCTTAGACCCCCGCCACTCGGAAAGTTTCCTGTACGGTGTGTCGGGCCTTTGGGGTGTTCCTTGTTAAGGGCATCAAGGTGCATTGACTTTTTGGAGTGGAATTGATTGGTGTTTTGGGTCTCCCCTAATGACTCCACATATATTCGGACACTGGTTAACTGCTGATAAGAAATTGCGACTGTTCATGCATGCTTATTATTGTCCAACTCACTAGGCTTTTTGGCCTAACACTTGTTTGGTGTCGATGTGTATCTCAGGTTCCAGCGGCGGCGGTCCTAAGCAGGTTTAGTTGCTTTGGGGTGAGAGCTTGGGGAATTGCACATGGACGCATTATACTTTTGAATATAGAACGTTTTGGGTTTATAGATAACAACCCTTTTTGTAATCTCTTTTCTAGATGTAGAAATTAGATTAGTTGGTTGTTGTTTATTATCCGTTAAATTACAATTGTGATTAAACAGGTTATTCATATTTATATATTCCCTATTTTTGGGAGGCTCTTGCTATGGCAATTTCAGTATACCTCATGTCCGTTTTCCGGATTTTTGTTATCCCTATTTTTAGGGTGTTACATGTCATTATCATAACTTGCTTTAATTATAGACCAAAAGAAGATAGAAAGGAACAAAAGTGGGTATAAATGGGAAATAAGACACGGAAAAGAGTGATAAATAACACTCAGGAATGAGGGTTATCAGTTACACAAATGGTCCTTACAATCTCCCCTCCTTAAGAGGATTCCGTCCTCGGAATATCCTCTTCAAACAAATGGGGGTACTTAGCTCGAATTTTTGATTCGACCTCCCATGTAGCATCTTGTCCTTTATGATAACGCCATTGAACTTTTACCAAACCAACTTTTCGATCGGTTATCGCTCCAGGTTCTTCTATAAAGTTTAAACGTTCATCGATCTGTACATCATGCATTGGTACCACCATACTCACGCCGGCAAGACATTTTCTTAGATTAGAGACATGAAACATGTTATGAATGCTCCGCAGTCCTACGGGAAGTTCGAGCTTATACGCCACCTCCCCAATACGCTCCACTATCGTAAATGGCCCCATAAAACGTGGGCTTAACTTTCCTTTCTTACCGAACCGCATTACTCCCTTCCAGGGAGACACCTTGAGCATAACACGATTCCCAACTTGGAATTATATGTTTTTTCGTCGTTTGTCTGAGTAGCTCTTTTGCCGATCCCGAGCCACTTTTAGATTCTCTCGAATCTGATACCATCTGTAACATCTCAGACCAACCGTACCAAATATTGTCCGCTTTGTCCACACACCTGGACTCACGGTTTTAAAACGCGTCTGATAATGAGGTCTCGCCCACAACTTCACTCTCTTAAGGAAATAAATCACTGAAGTCGACGCCACAAAACCCGAATACCAGCAAAATAAGCGCTCACTTCGTCAGCTCGACACAACGTCACCCTTGAACTTCATTTTCCAAAATCACTTATAAGAGTTCATTTAATAGCTAACACAATTCTTAGCAAAGCCCACTAATAGGGCTTGCACTCAACACTACCAGCACATCATCCTACATCACGACATTGATCACTAATCCATCACAGATAAATATTTCAGCTGCACTTTGCACATATCGACCCAAAAATCATAATCTTTTGAACATTTGAGCGTATACCTTCCACCTATACATTGCCCGATCAGGCCACCGACAAGCGGAGCCAGTCCCAAACACTTAACCAAATACCACCGAACCCAACTATAACTCATAACTTTCCAAGTTAATTTCGGTCTCCCTTGCCTTACAAAAGAGAGATACTTTCCCACCGAACCAGTTTATTTTTTTTTTCGCGACATTAAACACAATACTCATTCGGATTGTTCATTGCACTAACACTTACAATCGTTGATCTTTCCTTCCGAGCATCTTGTCCAACCATTACCATGTCTTCTAGAGACATAGAATACACACATTTTCAAAGAAAGACTTACTAACAGATTCGAGCCTGCACCCTTAAACCAGTCACCTGGATTGGTTCCCACACCTTAACTAACATATACACAAAAGCTCTTTTCCTCCTATACTCGCTAGGATTTTATACGCACGACAAATGACAATTCTTAACATACTCCCCATTCTTCCGATTCACCAAACGAGCTTCTTACTTTCGGTTTACCCACTTATTGAGACATACGTACTTCGCCTTCTCACACTAACCCGAAACACTGATTTCCCATGCACTTAACAAACACCCCTAAGTTTATAATAAACATGCACTTAACATCTTACCCATCTTAAAAGATTTGGATAAAATGTACTTTCTCTATTTGAATTTTATAAAATTAATGGTCATTATTTATATTTAATTTTTTTATTAACAGTATTTTAATCGCTTTAATTTGCTCGGTCAATTATTGTTGATATATTGATAAATATATACGTGACACATAAATTGTTCTTTTTTAAAAAATTTCAAAGTCCTCATCCTCCTCTTTTAAACGCCCTTTTTTCAATATAAGATTTTATATCTTTTTTCTTTTCATTTTTTGTCGGATTAATATTTTCAGACATAAATAAATTCATTTTTTTAGTTGCATATTTCATAGTAAAAAAACTAAGGAGGTGTTTGATTAGATGTATCAATAAGTAATTGATGAGAATGAAAATAAAAAAACATCATAATTTACTTTTAGCCTAAATTTTCATCCCAAGTTAAACTGAAGGGAGCAGGAATTCATTTTCATTTTTATCCTCTCTCATTTTCATTATTATTTTTAGAGTAAATTACAATTTTGATATTTGTGGTTGTCACTCATAGGGGTGTAAATGATGTGATTCGAGTTCGAGTCGAGCCTATTCGAGTCAAGTGTTGACCGAGTCGATCTTAAGTGAGTCGATCTCGAGTAGCTCGCGAGTTGTCTCGTCTCATTTACACCCTTACATAGGCTCAAGCCCTTAGGCTTAAGCCATTTAGCAAAGGCAAAAGATGTAAAACAACGGAGGAGAAAGATCTATATATAGTGAAGTTCAAAGCATTGAGTTCTATATCCCGCCAATGTGAGATGGATTAAACACACTATCAAGAGTTTATCCATGTCTTTTACACCATCATTTTCCAAAAAAAATCAAAAAACTTGAGTTTATTAATATTATTATTATTATCAATTAAATTAAAATAATATTACTAATTATTATTATTCTTTTGCTTATCGAGAATCTCACGAGCTTATCGAGTCGAGTATCAGGTAGCTCGACTCGACTCGTTAGTATATCGAGTCGAGCTCGAGTTCGAGTCGAGCCTATTCGAGTCGAGTGTTGACCGAGTCGATCTCGAGTAGCTCGCGAGTTGTCTCGTCTCATTTACACCCCTAGTCACTCATTATCAACTTTGATCATTCATTCAAATTGATTACACTTTTGGTCATTGTGGTTGTCATTTTATTTCACTTTTGTCCCTATAATTAACTCTAATTAAAATGGTTAGTTAATTTAAGAGTATTTTAGTCCATTTACCTTTTTCTTTTATTTTTTCAATTTTTTTGTTTTATTAGAATATATAGTAAATTACATTTTTAGTCCTTGTGGTTTGTTTTTTCTTTTCTTTGTCTTTCCTACCTTTTTTATTTTATACCCCTATTATATTAATTACCAATGATAATTTTTAACAATACATTAAAAATACATATTTCATTTTGTAAATTACACCATTAGAAAAGTGTTGTCGATATCTTTAAAAAAATTAATTATTGAATATTTTAAAAAATTTACGCAATGTATTCAATATATATTTGTAAATCCGTCTACACTAATGTAAAAAAAACTTTTTTATATTAAATTGTGGCTAAAAATATATATCTTTTTTTTCCTTATTTATATAAGAAAAAAATCGAAATTTATCTATGTCTATTATAAAAAATGTATCACTTTTGTATATTTAATTTAATTAAATGTGTGTTAAATAAAAAAAACTTTATAATATAATTATTATTTGATTTTTTCCAAACTATAAACTTAAATTTATCGGAATGAAAAATAAACAACCAATTAATAAGACAAACATTTGCCCTGTCTACTCTTGTCCCGTCCAGTTCTGTCTTGTTTAATACAGTCTAATTATGTATGCGTATCAAATGTCACCTTATTGCTTAGTTGGATATGAAATGCAAATTTATAAATCATCCATATTTTACCTTGTAAATCATTCTTTTTTGATATACTGATTCATGAAAATAAATAAAATAATGAAATATGTGGTTGTTAGTTTATTTAATTTTCTTATGACAAATTTAAGTTTATATCTTGACAATAATGATAATAATTATATTATAAATTTTTTTATTTAATACATATTTAAAAAACATTTAATTAAATGAAATATATGAAAACAATTTTTTTTAATAGACATAGATAAATTTCGATATTTTTCTTACATAAATAAGAAAAAATGATAAATTTTTTTAAAGATATATATCGGATAATTTGCGTAAAAAAATTATTCAATAATTAACTTATTTTAAAGATATCGACAATAATTTTCTAATAGTGTACTTTACAAAATGAAATATATATTTTTAATGTATTGTTATTAAATTTATCATAATTAATTAATATAATAAGGGTATGAAATGAAAAAGGTTGGAAAGACAAAAAATAAAAAAGACAAACCATATGGACTAAAATTGTAATTTACTATATAATTTATTCAAACAAAAAAAGGTAAATGGACTAAAATACTCTTAAATCAACTAATAATTTTAATTAAAGCTAGTCAGAGGGGCCAAAAGTGAAACAAAATGGAAACTATAATGATCAAAAGTGTAATAAGTTTAAAAGATAGACCAAAGTTGATAATGAGTAGACAGTAGCAACGACATGGATCAAAAATGTAATTTACTCTTATTTTTATCATCATTGGCTGAATCAATCAACCAAACAACCCCAAGATATAACTATTTTGTGAATTAACATTTTGTAAATATTACTATTTTTTATAGCAACTCTTTAGAATATAATAAAGGTTTATAATGACAATTATTTAAAATCATCATTGTTCTATAATGCTATTTTTTTGAAATTTTGAATTATCTTAATAACGATAATTTAATCAATTTATGGTATAGGATGTTTTTAAAACATGTATTGTAATAAAAGCTTAGGGGTCGTTTACTAAATACTTATCCGGGTAAGCATTAACCGGTATCATTTACCTTACGGTCCTTATCTATTAAGCATGAAAACTACCTAAAATCTTATCCGGTAAGAGTCATAACAAGGATTTAGAGTCTTACCCGGTAAGTGAGAAAAATGAGTCTTACCCGGTAAGCGCTTACCGGGTTTAAGACGCTTACCAACAATCGATTTTGATGGTCTAAAATGTTATACGATAAGGTAAGTAAGGGTAATGTCTTCGCTGGTAAATACTTACCCGGTAATCATGTTGGTAAACGGCCCCTTAATCTCATAAATCTCATAACATCAGTGATATTTGGTTCAAACTCGCTTGTTCAATTGGATCTCGTCAAAGTACAAAGAATTCTTGAAGCACTGTGTTTTTTGAAAAGCGTTTCCTAATGCGGTTGCAAGTTGATCTTTAGGCTCGTTGTTTGTCCTATCTGTTTTGTTGGTCGTTTGTGATTGGCTTTCGGTTGTTTTTTCGGTTTCTCTCGAGGTTAAGGGTGGTCTTGTATCTCACATATTGTCTTTGGATGCTCTTGTATTGTTAAGTTCTTGTTTGGTTTATGCAATGGCTTTAAAAAAAATAACATTAGTGATATTGTAATAATAAAATAAATATAACATACAATCTATAAATCCTTTTTAAGTCAGATTTTTTAAAAATTTCAAGGTTTTAACGTATATCAAATATACAAGAAAATAAGCAAATGTCATAAAAATATGTTAAACTTTCAATTTAACGTTATATAAACCAACTTTAAAATAAAACCACTGTTACACCAATGATAATGAAACTATGAAAGTATGAATCGAGGGTATATTTGAAAATTTAGAAAACCGAATTAAAATTTACGTTAAATTACAGTTTCCGTCCCAACAATTTGTCAATTTTCTTGGTTTTCAATCCTACAATTTGTTTATTCTGATTTTACCGTTGTCATTTGCCGATTTGCACATATTTAACCTCTTCTTCTAACAACCATTAACTTTCACCCCGTTAGAGGGTTAGTTTCGTCTTTTCTTTCTCCCCTTTTTTCCATCACTTTGTTTTTTTAAAAATAATGCATATATTTTTAAATAGGAGTACTAAAAACAAAACATGGTTTAGATGGGGACAGAATTGGAATTTAGTAATAATTAATGTTCCAATGACATAAAACACACCCACTCAACTTCAATACTCCTTTCCACATCTACCACCCACTCCCAATATTGTCACTTTCATTCATATTGGGCCTTTTTAAAATGTCTTGGGCCTGGGCCTTAAACCTTGGCCCAAAATCATTACCAATTAAAATCACCCTTCTTGAACTTAAAGAAAATAATGACAAAAAGGTTAACTTCACTATAAATAAAAATAAAACTCTTTTATTTTCCTTTTTAAAAAATAATAATTAGATAAAAGCTGAAATTTCTAAAGACATATCTCAATCATGATATACTTTTTTTGCTAACCATAGATGTCTGTGTTAGTTTTTTTTTGGGAAAGGGTATCCTGGGCCTTTGGCCCAGACTAATCCCTTGGCAAAGAAACCGACTGCGAAATCATGCAACCCTGAGGTTAAACCCAGTGGCCACAAAATTACGAATGCAGGGAATCGAACCCAGGTTGAGCGCTATGAACTCCCCAGGTGATTACCGCTACACGACAAGCCTTGTGGTTATGTCTGTGTTAGTTTACGTGCACCTCGATTAATCTCAGGGGTCTTGGAAAACAATTAGGAAAATTCTCAGACCTTGCAAGACTCAAACTGGTGATCTCTTGAGAAGGATCTCCAAAAACTCAAGACTTATTGTCAGTTGACCTAACCCCACAAGGTTATATCATATGTATATTTGATGCATGTATACTTAGATTCTCTCTTAAATTTCAGAAATGCATGATGATATTGGACATACATGCCATGCCATGGCATTGTATGGTATGACATGGCATGGTATGATATGTTATGGTATGGTATGACATGAGTGAGAGTGAGAATGATAGTGAAAATGGGAGTGAAGGAAAAGCAAAATATTTTTATAATGTATATATGTGACCACTAGGATTTGTTTATAATGAAGAAAAGAAAAAGGAAGCTTTGCCCAAAAGGAAGCAAACTTTATTAAAAGCCACTACTATCTTTATTAATCAATAATGCCCAAACAATCTAAGGCCCCTTGACCCTCTCTGAAGCAACTACATGTCTCCTCATTTGTCTTATTTGTATTTTTTTTTAATAATTATATCAATTATATTATTTTTATCATGGTAAGATGTGAAATTATGAATCTAAGTATTTAATTGTTCATCTATGTTTTAGTTTTATTAAAAGGGATTTTATAATTAGTTAGGTACAACATCAACAAAACAAATTCGTCTTTTTAATGAATTATTAGTACTGGCTTTTCACGTTAATTACCAGCCATTCCTTGCAAAAGGTTCTCATTAACTTGGACTTTTCTTTCTTTCTGCATTCAACTTTGGACAAGCAATTAACCAGGAGTTGTGGCAGAGGACCACACCCGCAACATATCATTTCTTTTTAATATTCGTTCTTTCTCAGCACCTTAAGTTTAACTAAATCAATTGGGTAGTACAAAATGTTCTATTTACATTGAATCAGGCAAATAAAAGTCATTTAGCTAACGAACAAATCCTCCAAAAAGTGGTATGAGATACTCCTTTACCAAAAAAAAAAAAAAAAAAATCCTCCAAAAAGTTAGTAGCACATGTGAGATTTAATCACAAAAGATCGATGATTAAACTAGGACACAGGTTAACCTATTAAGCCAATCACCGCAATGCACAATTGCACATGTTCGTCAAATTGAGAAACAAAGCAATAATTTATGAATAAGTTTTTGTTATTTGATAAATCGTTAATAATAGTTTTTTTGTTTGTCCAAAATTAATTTGAAATACAATAAATGTGAAGAAAGTCAACATTTTGGATTACCTCGTGGGACGAAGAACTACCGACGAAGGCAAATCCCTGTATATATTAGAGGAAATATGGTAGAATGTAGAACCGAGTTTTTAAAAAGTCCATTGTCAAATCTCTTAGAACCGTAGCAGATATTGTCCATTTTGTCCACACCTAGACTCGCGATTTTAAAACGCATCTGATAGATGATGTATTTGGTCTCTTATAAGGCAACATTTGTTTCCCTCCTCAACCGAACCGATGTGAGATTTTACCATCCACCCCTTTGGAATCCAGCATAACATCTTTTTGAAAAACAATGTTCCCTACTCTGATACCATTTGTAACATCTTTTTGTCGTAAAATGAAAACCTGTCTACCTAATAAACTAAAAAATAAGGTTAATATGTCGTTAATTTGTAGAACTAGCAGTGTACCCGTGCAATGCATCGGGGTGAGCAATTGTAAATCATATATTTATAATTTATGTGGCATTAGTAGTGATAAACGCATAACTTGAGTTTTTTTTAATCATGAAGCATTAAGAAATTATATTAAAGTAATCGTTAAATGTATATTTGAATTTTAAAAACATGTATTAATCAACGATATCTAACGAATAATATTTTTTCAAAATACTGAAATATAGAATAGGTAAAAATAACAAATATAATGTTGGATAATATTATTTTGTATCTAAACGTATATATAGGTTCATTATTAGTTAGTTTTATAGAATTTAAAAGGCTTTAAAAACTTGTATACATGAAGAAAATACATGTACTATTATAATTAAAGAAATATGTTAATTTGAGCAAGTAAATAAATTTTCTTCTTTTGGAGAAACCCTAAATGGAAGGGGAAAAACTTGAATATGGAAAGTAGTGAAAAAGTAAAGTTTGAATTTTTTTCAAATGATTTGTACCTTATGCATACTAAGTTGTGAATTAAGAGGTTTTTGAAATGTATGCATAAAATGGTAGTACCTTATGTTTTATAAGTAGTAATTAAGAGTTTTTTATTCTGTTTTTATAATATAGTATAGAAGTATAGATTAGCATTAATTGAATTGTGAAAAACAACTTTAATAAATAAAATGAATCAGGAAAAAATAACTATAACAAACGATGGATTGAAAGGCTTAATATAGTTCATAATATTAATTAATATATTAGCACAAAAAATACGTGATAAATGATACTTTAGAGTTTAGATATCATTTATCTAGGTCGAGAATATGGACAACTCCTATTACGAATAGTTTGGTAACAAATTCCAAATCTATACAGTTTATTGAGGTGATGGATATCCATCTCATTTTGAATTAAACGCTTATGTTTTCTATCATGATCTTGACTCACAACGATTCTTGTATTACTAGCTAAAATTCTTCCAATCAGATACTACACTAGAAAATGTCATTTTTATCTGATATATTTACATACTTTATGCACGGGAGTTACATTCATTACAATTGAGTTTGAAAAACTATCAAACAATTTCTAAACTCGAATGACATGCTAGTAAGGTTTCAAAAAACAAACACACACACACACACACACATATATATATATATATATATATATATATATATATCGGAAAAAGACAAATGTATGGTACATAAAAATCTTAGTATATTATTCAACGATAAAAGAACGAGTGGTACGTAAAATGTCGTGAACACGAAATGACATGGAACGGTGTATACCAAGTAATTATAGGCATCACAAATTAAAATCCAAAGTCCTTTTAACGTTTTCTTTTTGTTGGTATTTTTTAACTTAACACCTAAGAAAATTGAGATTTATTTTAATGTGTCACATTTATATAATTCATGTGTGCCCACACACATAAAAATCCATTGTGGGGACCATAATTCAGATTCCTATGTGTAGACTTTTGTATTCCATCATATGATAGTTGATTTTTTTTTCTTTTTCTTTTATGTTCAGTTTTCCTTTTAATTTAATTTATACGATATTAATCTTGTAATTTATACGTACTTGACATGGGTTAAACTTGAAACGAAAACAAATGACAATGAATTAAAGTATTAAACATGATGATATTTCTGCTTTTTTTTATGTTCATAACTTTTGACGTAGCGAGTCACCTTTCTCGTCTGAATGGCAAACCATTTAATTAACCTTTTAGAACATCTTGAAATGCTTTTGAACACGTATTAATTCTACGATTATCTCCAAGTTTTCTAGAGTTGACGTGTCGTTGATATGCAGCTATTTATGGCCAACAAATTGAAATAATAACGAAAGAATGATTATTGGAATGGATTTAAAGTCTAATTTGCGTACGAGGGCTATAAATAATAAAGCAATTGTTAAAGTTGGATTTTGAATACTGTGAAAAGTAGGTTGGCCGGCTACAATAAAAAGGTTTAAGAGTTTTGAGAGATGGATGGATGTGTTGGGGGAAATGTAACAGCAACAAGTATAAATTAATGGAATTACTTTACAAACCAATAATTGAATAACCAATCAATTAAACTACATATACAACCACTTCTTCAAATTATATATACACAAATAAAAATTATATATTGACTTTAAATATCAACAGGTGTCCTTCAGTTACACCAGCTTTTACACTTTGGCCTAACAAGACTATTATCCCACCTATTCACTTTTCATCCCATGCTTCCATTCTCCTTTCTTCTCAATAATTATCTCATTTAGAGAATGACGCGTTTGGTTTGCGGGATTGGAATGGATTTGGATTTCAAATTCATTCTAATCCTGCGTTTGGTTCCAAATTCTACAAACCAAACACATAAAAGGATTTCAAATCCCCCCAAATCCAAATCCCTCCTTGAAATCCAATCAATTCCATTCCAATCCCGCAAACCAAACGCGCCCTAAAAGTAAGAGTTGGGTTTCGGTGAGGAGTTGAGTTAACGGTGAGAAGCGTGAGAAGTGGTTGTTAACCGTTGATGAGAAATTGACGTACATTAGAATGAGATGTACCGAAATAAGATGCACCAGATTAATTCTCTTCTAAGCCGCAATTCATAGGAGGGGTTGAGATTAAAAGAAATCAACGGTACAGATCCACTTCTCACCTTAACTTCTCACACAATCTTTCGTTATACAAGTAATATATATATATATATATATATATATATATACACATACATACACATACAGAGAGAGGGGGGGGGGGGGGGGGGGTTAAACGAAAACATGGTAAAATTAAGAAAAACAACACACATATCATATGTGATTATAAAGTAAAATCACATGTGATTAAATAACTGGTCAAACTTTCGAGGCCATTGGGCCAAGCTCGTGAGAGCATTTCCAATCATGCTCCCTACATTTAAGTTAACGCAGGGAGTCATTAGTATAGGAAGTCATTTTTAACATTGTTGTTCCAACCATGCCTCCTACATTATTATATATATTATATTATTTCAAGAATTTATTGTGTATTTTAATGGTTGTTATTTACATTTTCTAGTGATTAATAAAACAAACAATAATAAAATTCTGTAATTACAATGTAAGGAGCTCTCACATGTAAAGAGTGAGATAATGTGAATTAGGATAGGGAGTCAATATACGGTGTGCAACGGAGTGCTATTTTTTTTTGGTTTCTTACATTATTTAATGTTTAGAAGTAGGGAGTCCACTGGAAATGCTTTGGACGTCCCTGATTTGTTTGTTCCTTAATTACATGTGATTTTGCATAAAATCACATGTGACATACATGTTCTTGTGTTCTCTTATTTTGATAATGTTTTCGTTTAAACCCAACATATATATAATATATCAAATATTCCTTTTCCATTCAAGTTAGAAACTTGCCTATAACAAAAAAAGACGAGCTCTTACAATTCTATGGAAACCAAGAATTTCGGTTGATCGTGATTCGTAAGTAAGGGCTACGCTGAAAATGAAGTAAAGCTATAGTGACCAATAATATATTATATGAAACAAGAGGAAATCTAGAATCGGGGCGTCCTTGTCAAGAATCCAAGATCCGGCCGGCCAATCAAGTATTGTTTACTCGCATACTATGATAATAAAATTGATGTGTTAGAATATCGTACACTGTACCAATAACTATATATGTTATATAAAAACATTACGATATATTATAAGTTATTAGAACGAAGTAGAATAATCCAAGAAGTTCTATTATTATGAACGACATCCAAAAAATCGTATTAAATTACATTACAACGAGAGTTAAAATATAAAATTATTATATTAAACTTATTATATATGTGACAATTCTTAGAAAATATCATTATAAAACCGTTTTAATAATAAAGTTTACTTTAGTAACAAAAGCAAACCACAAAACTCACCCACCACATAAAGCTTCATACATTTGTTTAAACTTGTGCATGATTTTTTCTCTTCTTTTGAGAATGGAAATTTAGGGCCGTTTATTTAAATGTTTACTCGATAAACATTTAAGTAAAATTCAACATTCTAATTTATTTTACCAGGTAAGATTGTAATCCATTAAAATGGCATCGTTTGCAATAATTTACCCAATAAATGCTTACCGGATATAGTAAAACTCTTAATTCATTCTTATCATCGATTTTACCGAATAAGATTCTCTGTTTTTGTCATGTTCATCCAATAAGGTAAATAACCTGGTAAATTACCGAATAAACATTTAATAAGCAACCCCTTACTCTAAAACATAACCTAAAGGAAGACGATTTTCGCATTTCTTAAAACTCATAAAGAATCGGTTGAATTTTGTAGATGCTCTAAATACCCGAAATATCATATCCAATGAGACAATGATTATGACCGATTAATACACCAAGAATATATACATAGGATTCAAAGTATATATTTTATTCATTAATTTTCTATAAAAGAGCTAATAACTAAAATAGATACATGAGATATATATACATAAATACATACATACATATATATATAATATATATCTTCATTGTCATCAGAGAAGCTTCAAACAAGTACACTGGCTGCAACACCACAACAGCACAAGATATATACTCCAATATAACCCCCTGATAATTAACTAATTAATTAATTAAATTAATTAATTTCCCGCCTTAATTCACTGTAGAATTTCATTATAAATCTCTCCGCCGCCTCATCCACATAGCTATCCTCCTCCTCCCCATTCCTCACCGGAAACGGCGAATCCGTCACCCTCAACTGCCTAACCACCGGACTCTTCCCAAACCCACCCACCGCCGGTGACGCCGCCGCCGTCACCATCTCCAACGCCTTTATCATGGCATCATCCACAATTATCTCATCACCGTCATTTTCCGACGACTTCGACTTCTTTTTCGATATCTTTTTTCCATGATGCTTCTTAAACAAAGATAGTGGGTAAGTGGGTGTGTTGCTACAACTGAATTCATAGTCATCGGTGGTTAGTGGTGGTGGAGGGCGGTTGAGGGTGGTGGAAGCCGACCAATTATGGTGGTGGTTAAACATGAGGTTTTGTAAAGCTTTTCCGGCGATCTTGCCACGTTTAATCATCAAGTTGAGATCGAGCAATAGTTTTTTCTTGGAAATGCCTTTTTTTAGCATGAATTGGATCAAACGAATCAAGCTTCTTACTTTCTTTGCAACTAGTGGTAGGTTTTGTTCCATTTTTGATTGTTGGAAGCGATGGATTTACGGTGGCCAGAAAGTGGGAGGAGAGGTAGTGGTTTGGAATGGTGGTGGTGTTGAGGAGAAGAGGGGTATTTAAAGGGAGGTGGTGGATTTGGGTTTTGATGATTAGAGGGATGGAATTGGGAATTCAGGTGTACCTTCACATTAAGTTAAAGTCACATCTTTTGTTTTTTCTTCTTTCTCTTTTCATTCCACCCATTTTTTAAATTATATGTTAATTGATATTATATATATCTAGGGGTATTTTGGTAATTGTGTAATGAGTTGTATGAGATGTAATTTAGGGGTGAGCATCGGAATAGGGTATTTGCCTTTAGAACCGGAACCGTTCCAGAATTCTCGATTTCGGAACCGGAATCAATGTGATTGGTTCCGGTTTCTAAAATACTAAACCGATCAGGATTAGTTTCGGTTCTCATTTTTTTTTGGAACCATTAACCGTTGGGTACACGGTCCTACTGGGTACCTAGAACCAATGGGTACCTACTTTTTTCTAATAAAAATTATTTTATATGTTTATTATATTTAATAACTAAAATTGAAATTATTAATTTACCTTTTTTGCATTATACACTTACATTTACAGCTCGTTCATTCACTCGACTTCTCCAATTATTTATGTAATTATTAGTTTTTAATTTTTATCAGATTAGTTTTCATCGTTTGTAGTATTTATTTCTTTGCGTTGAGACTTTGTAATAGACTAAAAAAAATAGACACCGGGTACCCGGTATCGAAACCGGAACCGACGGTTCCGGGACCGATTACCAAATATAAAGAACCAATGTAACCAGTTCAGGTTCTTTCAATTCAGGAACCGTTGGTTCCGGTTCCAAGATAACCGGTTCCATGAATTTTGGTCGAGTACCCGCCTTTGCGCTCACCCTTAAGATGTATGGTTATTTGGTAAGTTGTATAGGGTAGTTTGGTTAAGTTGGCGTTTGGTTCGCAGATTCTGATGGAATTGGAATGTTGAATTTCATTGACCAAATTCCATTCCTTTGTTTGGTTCATTCTTTTTCATGGAAGGAAACTCTAAATTCCATCAAATTCCACAAATGAGGGAATTTAGCATTCCTTAGCAACTAGTGATAGCCAAATGGGCCCGACCCGATCGATTAACGAGCCCGACCCAACTGAAAACCCGGCCCGACGCGGCCCGGTGTCAAACCGGTTTGCAGCCCGAAAACCTAGACCGGTTTGGGTTTTTGGAGTATTTGGCGGCCTGGCCCGACTCGGCCCGAAACCGGTTCACGGCCCGGTTTTTGGCCCGGCCCGACCCGATTTTCACATTTAAAAAAAACTAGCCGTTTATAGCCATTTGTATGCATTTTTTGACCGTTTTTTTTGTGTTTTTTACCCCTCCAAACCCATATAAATACTTGTGTTGATTATGGATAGTGACACCAACTTACAAAACGCAAAAAACGCATACAATTCTCATTTATCGGCTCTCGCTATATTCGTTTCTCGCAAGTTCTAGTCTAATATCTCTAGTTCTCTACTCTCAAGTCTCAAATCTCTACTCTCAAAATGGTCGAACAAAATTACCAAGTTATTGCCGAGCATGGACGAAAAGCACCGATTTGGAACCATTACAACATGGTGATGCTCCCCGACGGTACAAAAAAAACGCAATGCAAACAGTGTGGAGATCTCCTTGCGGCGGTCGCAAATACCACGTTAAAGTGCCACAACGAGTCTTCGTGCAAGAAGTTGAAATCGGGTGACGATCTAAATCAATCCATACTTGACAATTCCGGTCAATTATGGTCGTATGATGTCGCGTTGGCCCGAGAAATGCAAATGAAATGTGTCATTCAAGTGGGGTTGTCGTTCGGACATTTCGACAATCCTCACATTACGAACATGATCAAACTCTCGCTCCAACCACGCTACGTGGATTCGGTAAGTCGTCAAACTCTTAGACGTGATGCTATAAAACTTTGGAAAATGGCCAAAAAAGATACGCGACAAATGTTTTTATCATTATCCAACAACGTTTCTTTAACGTGTGATATATGGAGCGCACCATTCGGATTGCCACAATCTTATATATGCATAACGGCACATTGGATTATGCCGCAATTGTGGCAATTATGCAAACGTGTAATCACGTTTGAGCACTTTGGTTCGCCACATTCGGGTGAGCGTCAATTTAGTATAATTATGAGAAATATTGAATATTATAATTTAACTAATAAGGTTATTAGTATTTCGTTTGATAATGCTAGTAATAATACGTTATGTGTGGACAAATTAAAGTTGACTTTATCCCCTATTTTAAATGGAAAATTATTTCATACACGTTGTTGCGCACACATAATAAATCTAGCCGTTCAAGACGGCTTAGTAGTATGTAAACATTCTTTAACTAGGTTTAGGCTTATGTTACGCCGGATTTTCACAAAAGGTAAAAGCATGCAACAAACATATATAAAATATTGCAAAGATGTCGGTTTTAAAGCTTTGGGACCGGCACACGATATGCCAGTTCGATGGAATTTGACTTACAAAATGATGGATAATTTATTAAGACAAAAACTATATATTCAAGCATTTTATAACATTCAATACCCGGATAACACGATATCTGAATATGATTGGCAAATGCTTGAAGGCTTACATGATATTTTGGGCGATTTCAAAACTGCAACAACTCTGTTATCCGGTATTTATTATCCAACAAGCCCTGTACTTTTAAATCAAATATATATTTTGGCAAGTAAAATTTCTCAATACGAAGAACATTTCAACTTTCAAAACGTGGTAGCACCAATGAAAGCAAAATTGTTAAAATATTTTAAAGAGATCCCCTTCAGTTTTCTTTGTGCCGCGGCATTAAACCCGTATTTAAATGTTACGGGTGTCGAAGTTTTAATACAATCAATATGTGTAGCGTTTGGTTTGGATACGGCTACAAATTCTTCATTTTCAAGTAACCGCATACTACAATTTAATAGTGATTTTCATCAATTATTTGATATTTATAGAATTAATTATGGGGGAGGAAGCCAACAAACCCCTACAACTCAAATGTTTTCACCGGGTTCTAGTTCTAGTTCTCGTGGGCGAAACCGGTCCGACTTAATGGCAAATTTAATGAACTCGGTTTTAAATGAATCTAGTAAAAAATCTAGATTTGATGGGGATAATTTGAGTGAATTCAATATGTACATACATACTAATTTTATAGCGGCATCCTCCACAACCGTCAACGATGTTGAATCACTAGATTTATTAGAATGGTGGAAAGGTAAAAAATCTCAATACCCGGTTTTGGCATCTATTGCCCTTGATATACTAACAATCCAAGCTAGTACCGTAGCTTCGGAGTCTGCCTTTTCTCTTAGTGGCAGGATCATATCGGAGCGTCGGTCAAGATTAACCCCGGAGTCGGTAGAGTGATGCATATGTTTGAAGGATTACTTGGATAGCCAACAAAGAATTCAACATGAAACAAGCCTGGAGGCAGATATAGACGATGTGGAATTAAACTTAGCCGAAAACGAAGTGGACGAAGGACTAAGTACGCCGGGAACCGTAACCGAGGACGATGCTAGTAGTGCCGGTGGCGTCTCACGTTACGACGATGAAGAAGAAGAACTAGACACCGACTGCCTTGATAATAATACGACTGTTGATCGACTGGAAAAGTACGGAACTCTTGAAGACTACAATCCATAGTATAATCCATACAATCCATACAATTACAATCCATGGGGATGGGGTGAGGGTGGGAGTTCGGGAGCGGGACCTTCGGGTTCTTAGAATTTATGTATTGTAAGTTTATAACATAAAATTATAAATAAAATGTATTTTTAAAGTGTATTTTAGAGATTTATTATAAATAAAACGTATTTTTAAAGTGTATTTTAGTGATCCAATCCAATTTTTATTTTTTAAAGTTTAGTAATTAATTATTATATAAAGAAATTATTAAAAAAAATAAAAAAAATCGAAGGCCCGATCCAGCCCGGTTTTGGGTGAACCGGTTTAACCCAAGCCTAACCGGGCCACACGTTTTCGGGTGAAACCCGGCCCGGCCCGAAACCCGATCAGCCCGGTTTGCGTTTTTACTGTAGAGGCCTGAAGCCCTTTTTGGCCCGGCCCGGCTCGGCCCGAGCTCGATTTTTGGCCATCACTATTAGCAACTACCAGGTATTTTGATGGAATGAAATTCTTGTTTTTCATAATACCACACATGCCCTCAATCCAATATAACCTAATCACCGTAGACCACTGCCGACCAACAACCACTGTCAATTTGAACCACTGTCGATCTGAACCACCACCCACTACCGACGTTCGAAGCCATGTTCGATCTAAACCACCGCCGTTCTGAACCACCGTCGACCACCACTAACCACCGACGACCACCACCAACCACTACCGATCTAAACCACTACCTACCACCGCCGACCACTGCCGTTCTAAACCACCGACAATCGTCAACCATAGACCACCGCCATTCTGAACCACCATTGACCACCGATCACCATTGATCTGAAACACTGCTTTGAACCACCTCCGATCTAAACCACCGCCGACCACCATCGTTCTGAACCACTGCCGACCACCGACCACCGTCGTTCTGAACCATCGCCGATCTGAACCACCATCGACCACCGTCATTCTGAACCATGGCCGACACCGCCGATCTGAACCACCGCCGTTTTGAACCAACGCCGACCACCGCCAATCTGAACCACTGCCCACCGCCGATTTGAACCACCGCCGACCACATCCGATCTGAACCACCATTACAAATAAAGTATTTTTAATGGCTATTTTATTAAAGCGTGTTTTGTTTATAAAAATTAAAATTATCAAAAAGGGTATTTTGGTCATTTATCAACATTTCATTCCAATTCCAAAGCTACATTATGTGAACCAAACAGACAGATTCCAATTTCTTTAACAGAATTCATTCCAATTCTGTCAGCCAAACAGGTGGTCAAACCTGACAACTTTCCATTCCAATTCTTTCAAAGTCAAATTCCTTTGTCATATTACATTCCATCCAAAAACATTTTGTGAACCGATCGGGATTAGTTCCGGTTCTGGTTCTCATTTTTTTGGAACTATTAACCGTTGGTTACACGGTCCTGCTGGGTACCTAGAACCGATGGGTACCTGCTTTTTTTAATAAAAAAATATTTTATATGTTTATTAATAAACTAAAATTGAAATTATTAATTTACATTTTTTGCATTATACACTTACATTTACAGTTCGTTCATTCACTCGACTTCTCCAATTATTTATGTAAATATTGTGATCCCAGTATTTTAGCAAACAATTATGCACACAGATTATCAAAACAACTTCTTTTATTGATCAATCAATCTACAAAATCTCATATCCCTATTTCTTGCATAAAATCTATAAGCTCTATGTGTGTATGTTAGAACAGTGTAATCTTACCAATCTGCGCGTGTGTTCTTATGAAACTAAACACTATGACTTGCTATTTATATGGTCAACATGACCTTTAGCAAATAGTCAACTCTAAACAACAATTACAATTAACACCCACACTTTACAAACTTTACATTTTAGACCCTCCTCTTAATCTTGAATACACTTTATCTCTAACAATTATTAGTTTTTAGTTTTATCAGATTAGTTTTCACCTTTTATAGTATTTATTTCTTTACGTTGAGACTTTGTAATAGACTAAAAGAATAGACACCGGGTACTCGATATCGAAACCGGAACCGACGGTTCTGGACCGTTTCCCAAATATAAAGAACCAGTGTAACCAGTTCCGGTTCTTTCATTCCGAAACCGCTGGTTCCGATTCCAGGATAGCCAGTTCCATGAATTTTGGTCGAGTACCTGCCTTTGCTCACCCCTAAGATGTGTGGTTATTTGGTAATTTGTATAGGGTAGTTTGGTTAAGGGTTTAATGGGTTGTATGAGATGTTCTTTTTTATTGTTCAAAATCTATTATTTAACGAACTTATCAAATGGTTATTTTAAACGGTGGTGAATATAGATTGAGGGTGAAATAGTAATTTTTGATATTTAGACTGTTTATTTAGTATAGCAATCGAACATTCAATTTATCTTAAATCATTCCGACAAATTAGAGTACAGAGCTTAATGATCAACTACTATGCATTTAACTGTTTACTAATTACTCCAATAATCGTCCTTTCTATTTATGCAGGGAACATAAGTTTAAAATGAAAAGGTTTCTGTCAAAATCGTTATTGAAAATCGTAGATTATCCTCGAGTTGATTTCGTGATTCCCAAACAATCAGAGGTGAATATAACTTAAAAAAAGTGAACTCTTACGTTATCTCATGGTTTTATCTAAGGTTTTTCTTATTGTTTCTCTAGGGTTTCCAAATTTCCTCCAACAAAACCTTTATTTTAATATAAAAAATGTGACAACTCAAACATTTCAATGCGCATTTACTATAAATGACTATCGAATTAATGCTCGTTACGCTAATATTTTTTAAAATGCCATCTAAGCAAAAATATTTTTTTCAAAAGATTGGAATATTTTTACATAGTTGTTTATGTTATTTAATTAAGAATTTACCATTATTTCAAAAAAAAATGATGTGATTTTTTTTTTGTTTAGTTGACATCTAAAAGATAAAAATATGAAGTCATGACACTGAAATGTGTATCCTAGTCGTTATTTACAAGCCCACAGACGAAAGATATACTTAAATGTTTGATATACCACATTTTTTGTTAAATGTGAGTTCGTCTCGAAATATAAAACAATACAATCTTTAACGACCCTGAGTAATAAGAGATGTCGCATTTTATACATCGATAAGAAAATAGTTTACTCAAAATATAAAACTAAAGCAAAATACATTATAATTTAATGTAATTTAGTTATTTAAATTCATCACAATACAAAAGTTGAGATATTTCGATCTTTTCCTTTAAAGTTCTTACATTTAGAAATGACCACACTGAGCACGAGGCGACTTGGACATGATCAAGACAACCAAACGTAAATCGTCCATGAATCATCAACCATGCTTTCGATTTCAAAACTTATGGATTAATTTTCTTTCTTTAAAAGTTCTATAATCATGCAAAAAACTTAATAATGAATGAACCAAAATTATTAAAAACTCTTTGTATCCTATCTTTAAAAGAAAAGAGAAATTATAACGATTTTGGTGATAACTACATATCTAATTAAATGACTACTTTAATTTAAATCCAATCAAAAACGGTTTAGGAATTGATATATTAATATTTATTTATAAAAAATTTAGGATCAAATTTTTGTTGCTAATTAATGAAAAGACGATCTTTGTTGTAGTGGTTGTAGATTTCGTTCAACATTTTATTAATGCTTAACCAAACTAAAGTAATAAACCACCAAGTGAAAAGATAAAGTTATAACTTATAAGCATCGATCCGTTTTCGTGAAAAACTGCCGGATTGTGTCTCAGATCTCACTGACATACCGATATACATATCGTATGTATGTCCACGATTTTTTTTAATATTCATCCGACATCAACAAACAATGTTGTTTTTTTGAGGGGGGGGGGGGGGGGGAGGTGGAGAGTTGCTTGAACCTTAATATTAAACACAACAAAATTTGTTTTTTTTTTTTGAAAGAAAAAAAAATTGGTTTATTAACTTAATCGATTGCAACTATATTAAACACAACAAAATTTGGTTTATTAACTTAATCGATTGCAACTATATATATTCATTAATTATAAGTTGATTTAAATTACTTAACTTTTTATGTGAAAATATAAAATTATCAAGATTTCGATGGGATTGATTTTTAGCATACATTTAATCCATCAAAAAAATTATCAAAATCAATCTTAATTAATTTAATTAGACATGCGTATATCTATTTTTCGTATTTAATTAGTTGATATAGCATAATTTAAATACAAGTGGTGAAGTTGTATAAAAGGAAGTCGAGGGGTTGCCGGTTGCTATGTGAAAAAGTTCAAGGGTATCAGAGCAAATTATAAATTGAACAATTTTTTTTTTGGTGAAAATGCCCTTGATATATATTTATATAGTTATTTTCCTTTTTCCTTTAATTTTTTGCCATAATATCATTATGTTTTTTTGAGACTAACAAATGGTTTGTAGTCAGTAGCGATGTTCCATCGGATATTCTATCCGTCGCAAAAATTAAATTTCCGTCGGTGTTCCTTCGGTGTTCCGTCGGTAATTACCGACGGATAGTATTCGTCGGAAATGTTGGTCGGTGATAAGCTTTTTTCTAGTAGTGAACTAAGACGAATGCTTTGTAGTCAATAGCGATGTTGTTTCTTGTGAAACTACGAAAACAGAGAGAATATTGGAGTTGGGCTGTTGCTGCAACCGAACTCGTATTCATCTACCGACGGATTATTACTGACGAAGATCTGGTGGTGTGAGCGGTGGTTGGTGGCGGTGGCGGAGGTGAAAGCAGCCCAATTGTTATGGTGGTGGAACATTAGGTTTTGCAAGGCTTTTCCGGCGATCTTTCCACGTTTAATCATCATGTTGAGATCCAACAATAATTTTCTCTTTGATATGTTTTTTCGTAGCATGAAGTAAACCACATGAACCAAACTCCATACTTTCTTCGCTAAAACTGGTAGATTTTGCTCCATTTTTAACTATATATATGTATATATATATTGTATGTATAGATAGTTTTTGTGAGAGAGTTGAAATGAAGATGAAGATGGAAGTTTTTGTTGATGAAATTGGAGGAGGGGGTAGGTGCTTGGGATTGCTTATTTAAAACAACATGTTTATTTGTAAAAGTGCTTATTAACTTATGTTTATGTGTAAAGTGTTTATTAACTTATAGAAAGAAGGGTAAATATGTAATTTGGTTAAATAAGTTAATAATGAGTTTCAAATAAGTCAGAATTGTTTAACTTATCAAAAACTTTTTATTACCGGTGTGGAAAAGTCATAATCACTTTTTTTTTCCAATCCAAACACTCAAAATAGTTTATTTGCTGTGTAAAAACACAATAAGCTAATAAAGAGTTTTAATAAGCAATTCTAAACACCCCTAATTAAGGTAGAATCATATATCTATGAAGGGTGATCTTTGATGTTAAGTTAAAGTGATAGGTGGTGCTTTTATTATTATTATAAGTTTTATGTTTTTTTTATATATAATTAATGGAGTATTTATGTGGAGTTCAATCAGCAATTATTGATGGGGGATTTTTGATTGGATAAGATTATGGTCATGTGATAATAGTTTAATAGAGTAAATTATAAATTTGGTTCTTATGGTTTTTGTTGAAAAGAATAGTTTTTGTCTTTGTAGTTTTAAAATATATAAGATGGTGTTCATGGTTACAAAAATATTTGGATTTGGTCTTTTCTCATATGAATGTAAATAGTTTAATCTTTAGAACATCTTGAAATGCTTTTAAACACGTGTTAACTCTATGATTGTCTCCAAGTTATTTAGAGTTGACGTGTCGTTGATATGCAACTATTTATGGCCAATAAATTAGGATAATAACGAAGGAATGATTATTGAAATGGATTTAAAGTCTGTTTTATACTTTTATGTACGAGTGCTATAAACAATAAAGCAATTAATAAAGTTGGATTTTGAATACTGTGAAAGGTAGATTGGCCGGCTACGATAAAAGGTTTAAGAGTTTTGAGAGATGGATGGATGTGTTGGTGGAAATGTAACAGCAACAAATGTAAATTAATGGAAATACTTTACGGATAACCAATCAAACTACATATATATATATATATATATATATATATATATATATATATATATAGATAGAGAGAGAGAGAGAGAGGGTTCCCTTCTTTTGTTAACTAATAATTTAGTGTTAACTTTGTTAACCATTTTAGACCAATAGGATTGTAAAGATTTTGTTGGTTTAGTAATCATAACAGTTTTTTAGTAAGGATAAATTAGTAATTTGAAATTTTAAAATTTTCTAATATTATATTATATCTATTATCACGATAAGATAAATATGGAATTTGAGATTTTTATGGATTTTATTCTTTTTATTTTAAATGTTTATTCTAATTTGTATATCTGATTTTTTTTTTATTTTCACACAACGTCTTCTTCCTATAATATAGGAACTGCTTTCTGTCTTCTGCTTTTTTTTCTTTTATCATGGACGACAATCAAATTGAACCAGGTTTAATCATGTTTCATATATGCACATAAATAGTTGCTTTTGGGTTCATATGTGCACAAATTCATAAAATCTTCCAAATGCCTATTTCATATATGCAGATAAATGGACATAAATTTTCTCATATGCAGACCACACATATTGCATTTATGCACATAAGTCACATGTATTAACATATATGCACATAAATAGTTGCTTTTGGGTTCATATGTGCACAAATACATAAAATCTTCCAAATGCCTATTTCATATATGCACATAAATGAACATACTTTTCTCATATACAGACCACACAGATCGCATTTATGCACATAAGTCACATATATGAACATAAAATCATAAACCCACCCTTGTAAAATAATCACATGTTAACATATATGAACAAAAAACCATAAACCCACCATTCTAGAATTTGTACATATATGAACAAAAAACTATAAACCCACCCTTGTACAATTTTAACATATATGAACCAAAAACCATAAACCCACCTTCTAGAATTTTAACATATAAACCTCCAATATAAATATTAATATAAATTTAATTTTTATTTTGTTTACTTGAATATTAATATTAATATAAATTTAACTTTTATTTTTTATTTTGCATTTTAGTGGTAGTTATAACTAACGTAACCTTTTTTCAGGAATATATTTAGGGAAGTGATGCCTATTATTTTGGGATTAGATAAGTTTCCATGTTTATCAATTTATATAATTTTACCATTTTACCCTTGTTCATATAGGAACATCGATTTTGAACCGATTTTCCCCCTTTTTTTAATTTAAAATTTTGTTTTAATCACAACCATTAATTTTCAAGATTAATAGTCTAGATTAGTTAACAAGGTTAACACAAAATTATTAGTTAACAAAAAAATGACCCTCTCTCTCTATATATATATTTATATATCCACTTCAAATTATATGTATGTACACAAATAAAAAGTATATATTGACTTTAAACACCAACACGTGTCCCTCAGTTAACAAAACTATTATCCCACCTTTTCACTTTTCATCCCATGATTCCATTCTCCTTTCTTCTCAATAATCATCTCAATTAGAGAATAAACAGTACTAGAATATATATATATATATATATATATAGAGAGAGAGAGAGAGAGAATATACACATACATATAGAGGGGAGGTTTCAAACGAAAACATGGTAAAATTATTCGAAAGCAAAATCACGTGTGATTAAATAACTGGTCAAACCTTTGAGGTCATTAGGCCGAGCTTGTGAGAGCATTTCCAATCTTGCTCCTTGCATTAAGGTAATGTGGGGAGTTTTTTTGTCTAGAAATTAGTGTAAAGCGTCAATTTAACATTGTTGCTTCACCTTTGTTCACTACATTATTATCTACACATTATTTTAAGAATTTATTGGGTACTTTAATGTAACACCCTAAAATTTAGCATAAGATCATGGGCAAATTCCGGAAATAGGCAAAATAAATTTTTCAAGATATGTCAACTAAAACCCACAAGACTTGGGGTAGTTTGTACAATTTCCAAAGGGTAAAGATAAGAACTATAACAACCTATTTAATCTAGAAACAATTTTTAACTAGATTAACATTGGGTGTTGTTTATCTCCAAAAATTCACTCTTCTCAAAAGTCCCCCAAAAGTCTGTCACTTCAAGAACTCCTATGTGCACGGTTGGCAAATCATGGCATCCTAGATTCCACTGCTGGTGGGACCTGTGAACCAACAAAGCACCACGACAAGTGTTAGGCCAGAGCCTAGTGAGATCTCATAAATAAAACAGTTCACATGTAAGATAATCATAATATAAAATTAATGTTACCGATTCAGTTTTTGTGCTATAAATACCAATTACTCAACCTTGCAATGATTGTTCAAAACCTGAATGTGAACACGCAAGAGATACCTCTTGAAATACGGGGGAAACTCGTTTCCATCGGGGTGACGAGTACACATGAGTGGAGTCACCCATGATGTTATTGGATTACACCTCATGTCCCAATTTTAGTTCCCATGTCATCAAGACATCACAACCTCAAACCGTCAACTGCCTTTATTGCCCACTCCGTTGAGTTCACCTCAAGGACTTACAGAATATTATTGCCTATCCAATCTAGACAAGTTACACCTCAAGGACTTTTATGTCCCCTATTGCCTACTCGCTAGTGACCCAAGGTGGGCAACAATTATGAACACATAATTCATACAATCTAAATTCTCATGCCCAAGGAAATAGAAGCCAAAATCTCAACATATGATCATAAATGAGTTTAGATATCAACACCCATGTACATTTCACTTTCAAACCCAAGAGCATGATATTTGTCATATAAAATTCCCCACTTTTAATGTTGTTCATTCCATGATGATAACAAACCCAAGCATATTTCTCAAATAATGAGTTTACCTTATGACTATTATATGCAACAATAAATGATCAAAATACTTATACAACCATAACTCATGAAACCCTAGATTTTTGGTCAAAACCCATGAATGACAATATATGTATATATTTTAACATACAAGTATTTAAAGAAGATTTATAGGTTAAGAAACTCACCTTTAAGGTTTGTAGAGAGAAACCCTAATTTTAAACAAAACCCTAAAGATGGAGATGATAGCTTGAAGTTTCCAAGGATGATAGCTTCTTCCCTTGAACCGTAGAATCCCTTAAATGATCATAAATGTTACAAGGGTGTAGTTGGGATCTCATTAAATGAGGGGAGAGAGAGGAAGGAGGGTTAGAATCTTACCTTGGAGTTGAGAGAAAGTTGTTCTTCAAAGAAATCCCAAAAATGAGAAATGAATGAGCAAAAATCGGTTTTAAAAACAGAACATTGGTGGGCGCGGGAGATAGTGACAGAGCGATAGTGCCCTTGTCACAATCGCGGGCACAATCGCAGAGATTGCACCGCAACCCTCCCCCCTTGAGCAATAGTGCCACGACGAGAGTGACACTATCACAATCGCCTGGCATTCTCGCGAGATGTGTAGCGAGGGTCACTCCCTCTAGGCGATAATGCCATAGCGATAGTGATCATGTCACTATTGCTGGCACTAGGGGTGTAAACGAGCCGAGTCGAGTCGAGTAGTGTAACACCCTAATTTCTGGAAATAGCAACTAATTTAAATTTTTTGAAATACGCCAATAAATGAATCACCTACAACCACAATTTAATATTTAACCTCAATACACACAATAATTCTATACAAACAGTCTATAATGAGGATGGTGCTACTAAAACCCAATAATGGTCACTATCTACATCCTCGGTTGTCTCCCAACCTTAGACGCCATGCACTACCTCGAGGGTGGTTTATAACCTCAACTTCCCACCGACTATAACGTCCTAAAGGATTCCCAAAACCTATTTCCTCAAGAAGATCATACAGATCAATATTTAGTCATCAATACCTAATTTCCTTCAGGTTCCACCACCGAGAGGCTAACACTTCTCAAAACCCACGGGGATACTTCCATCTCTCCGAGGATTACTGATCTTAAAAAGGACAAGTCGGCTTGTACTAAGTCGATCCTCAAAAGGTCTAAAGTTAACACCTAATATGGAAATGAGAACTCCGATCATACCTCTTTACGACCCAACCATAACGTCCTCAATATTCTTAAATACTCGGAAAGACAGTAAACCACCCACACATAACACGCTGCCAATAACAACCCATCAGTTCAAAACTAACTGCACTCAAGCAAACGCACAAGGCTTAACCCAAAGATTTACCGAAGAGAAAGATCGCCGCTTATAAATAGGGGTAACATATAAGTCTGATACCTCAATTATGCATACCTGCACCGATCTAACACTGAAGCCCAACATTCAAAGCTGACCACAAGTCAGACTATCTGACACCTCGAATCCCAAGGACTCCTCTAGTCCTTTAATTGCAACTCCTTTCACGATAGGGGTTGTTAAATCCATAGCCCTAATGAGTTCAAGGTTTTCAACCAGTATGCCGATTTAAAATCTTATAAAACTTTCAAATACATAAGTTTTCTAACAAATAAACGTGCGGTAAAAAATAAATAACACATTGCCGTTTATTCGGTAGGTTTCAAAATTAATCGCCAACACTACGCATATAAAGTCATTTCCAAAATTCATTTGATCAATACATACGTTAATATGGGTAGAAATAATAGATGCGTAGCAAAATTTTAAATGGACTATCAAGGTCCTAACATACCTCAAATTATACCATAACTGTGAAAGTAATTTTCTACACCAGAGCGCATCCAGTAAAAGTTTGTACAATTCCCCAAAGGAAAATTTCACGACTTCAATTTTTAAAATCTTTTCCTTAAAAGAACGCAAAACATCAGAAGATAAAATTTCCAACAAGGCCCATATACGTCCGTTTATTTTCCCCAAATTTAACTACACGATGGGAACGTAAGTAAATTTTAAATCGAATCCATATTTTGGGCCGCACATATAAAACACACTTACCCAACGCGGTAACAACAACGACATGCAAACCGAAAACTCATTTCATGCATTGCGAAAACTTATGACAACAAAGTTTACAATTGAAACACGTTTAAATAAACAGTTCTATCTGAAACAACATAGATTTTTTTATACAATTACTCACACCAACGGAATAATTTAATCCAAATAAAAATTAGTATGCAACGAGTGACACTCGAATATAAATGAAACTTTTCCAAAACAACGCTTGGGATGACGTCTATTACCAAAATTTATAAATCAACGCACATAATAATGTATGTATATACGTCCCAAAATTCATCTACGCGACGTAAAAGTCGTAAGATAAGACACCATAAAACTCAACTGAATTTTCATAAAAACTCAATAACGCTAAAATCAAACGGTGTCAAAATTTCATTTCCCAACATAAAAAAAATAAAATAAAATAAAAACGTAATACGACAACAATTCCAAAATGTCAAACTCTAAATCGCAACGTAAGATAAAGTGACAATTTTCAACAAAACCTTCATGAGACACGATGCCCAAAAAGTTCGTAAATTTACACGCAATAAAATTGAAACCCACGCAACTGAAAGTACACTCACACGCCCAAAACGTTACAAAACTTTACTTCATAAAATTGAACACGACTCATTCAGACCAAAATTCTACGAAAAAATCCCGACTCCAAAACATGGGACAACTCTTCCTTTAAAACCTTAACATACGCGGAGGAGATCCAATGTCAAGGTCAAAAAGTCCACAATTACTTGCCCAATAACTTAAATAACATTAAAACACGGATATTACAATATCTGAAAAACAACGTTGGACATGGAACGTGGACGAAGAGATTTTTAACAACAATATGCAGTCGCGTGCAACAAAACAATCTTATGCATGCTTAAACTAGTGGGTTAAAATTCGATGAGTAATAAATGATTTATTGAGGCTTTATAATATAGCTCACTTTATGTTTGAGAACATGAGAAACAATTTATGCAAACTCATTTAGAAATAAATTCCGTACATAGATTTGGTCGGCACTCAGCATCTTAGGACTACACTCCTCTATTTTCCGACATACTATTGTCATCCGGATGCATCAAACATCTTAGAGCCACAAACCCACTAATTCGGTCAACTTACAATTTCTCCTCGAAATAAAATTGGTCTAACGAACTTATAGTTCTAATCCAATCAATAATTCTGACCCAAGATGATCAAACGATCAACTTATAGTTCATCGCACTTAACTATCACTTCAATGCAACATTGCTATAGACATCAACCTTTCCTTAAATTACTCGCTTAGAAATTTTCTCACTACCCCAACGGTCATCATACCAAGGTAGTTCAAGTATTCACATGTAATATGTAGGTTCACCATAACACTGGCCATGTGCCATTATGAACGTATCATACATGCTCATCCTTGCGACCCTTGACAAATTTCCCGTTTCTAGCGACTCGATCAACTCCAAAATATCTTATCTTAAGGTGCCTAATGTGCAACTTCATTTTCAATCACTTATAAGAACGCTAGTTTAAGTCTAGGCATCCAACAATCAACACCTAAATCTCTCAAACTTAAGTTCTGATACCAACTTGTAACACCCTAATTTCTGGAAATAACAACTAATTTAAAATTTTAGAAATACGCCAAAAAATGAATCACCTACAACCACAATTTAATATTTAACCTCAATACACACAATAATTCTATACAAACAGTCTATAATGAGGATGGTGCTACTAAAACCCAATAATGGTCACTATCTCCAAACTGCGGAAGACTTCACCAACTACTTACACTCGCACAAAGCTAAGGCTCAACTCTTCGTGGAACGGCTAGAATCCAAACTCCCAACTGGAACCTGATGCACATGCCGACAAATAAAAAGGTTAGACTTAAAGCCTAGTGAGCTCAAGAGTTTTCAACATATATAAATGAATCGTTTAAAGAAAGAATAATACCATTAAAATCACAATCTTTCAAAATAATATGTGTTGTTCATGAAAACGACTCGTTTACCAATAAATATGTATTTTAAACGATATCATTTAACCAAACCAAACTGTTTTACAGACTAAGATCCCAATATAAAATATTCTTTCATAAACTTAGATTTCACCCAAAACTCGCCCAAAATGAGAATAGATAGAGAACTCCCAATTTTATAAAATGCGAGTAAATGTTATACCTCGAAATACCCAACACGGGTGGAACATGACCCATAACTCATAAACAAAAGATAAAACCCCACATAAATAAATATCGCCGTAAACACGGACATTAGACCCAAAACTCATGCAACCATAAAATGGACGAAATTAAATACCGACACGTGGAAAAGACGCATTCCATTCAAACCTTAATATACGTGGGAAAACCCAATATTAAAGCTATCGTTTATCGTCGACCGCACAAAAGCCAAAGTTGGTAAAATACGACATTACCATTTAAAATACCACGAATCAACGATGAGGAGATCCGGAAATACCGAGAATAGAGAAACACGCAAGTAGGCCGTTCACGCGACTTCCTTGCATGTCTTCTAAACGTTTCCATCTGGGTGGCGAGAACACGTGAATGGAGCCACCCGTGATGTTATTGAATTTCACCACACATCCCGACATCCTAGTTCCCATGCCACCATCGACATCACAACCTCGGACCGATTATGCCTTTGGCCTTACTCCGTCGAGTTCCACTTTCAAGGACTTACAGACATGGGTGTCTATCCAATCTAACGAGTTTCAACTCAGCGGCTCGAGCCACCTATTGGATACTCGCTAGCAAACCCAAACGGTCACCACGGTAACCAAAAACTTAGGCTTTCCAAAACAGCCAGACTTACGTGCCTATGGATCCATTACAACACTGTCTAACATTACATGACTCCAATGGAGTGACCAAAGCACCCAAAACATGTAACTCACCAATGACACGAATTAATCGTCATCATACTCAAAAACCACGACGGTTATAAATCCGGACAAATGTCCACCCGACTCATTTAGTCAAAACCGAGCCAAAGGCCCAACACTTTACGTAAATCTCCAACGAAAGCCTTTGTAAACATTAAAAACACGTTTAACCAACTGATGAAGACACAACGACCCAAGAGTATAATTAACTCAAACTCAACATTGGTTGAGGCAAACCATTTTCCAAATGGACTCTTTATCCTTATATTTCCAAAATGCCTCATGACATATTTATACACATTTTCCAAATAGTTGAAAGTACAAACTCATATAAATGACCTTTACATCAAATGAACTCCATTTATATATATATATATACATCAAAGAGACATGTCAAAATGATTTAATTGTCAAGATGCCCAAAATCACAAATATGCGTGTGACACAAGTTTATAAAGTGAGATATAACCAAATACCCAAACTTATCAGCAGTTAACAATTTGATGTAAAACACAAACATTTTAAAAACAAACGTTTTGGCATGTACACCGTTTTCATAAATCATCTTGAACTCACCTTGTTAGGTTAAGTTAAACCTAGTGTTCAATCCCCAACCATTGACCTCCAAAGCGTAGACCACACCCAAAGCCTTCCGAAGACATCCATTCCAACTCTTCAACACAAGCTTCCCAAAACCTAGATCCGCACATTTCCAACCATGAATAACCGTAACCAACCATAAAGAAACATTCCCCCAAACATTTTACATAAAGATCTCAGCTTAGGTCAAAACCCTAATTTCCATAAATGAAGAAAAGGGAACGTTACCTTGGTTTCCACCTTGCATCTAACAATAATAAACTTCTAGGGCCCCAAACACGAACCTCAACCTTCAAGTCTTCAAAAGAGGTGTAAAGGGTTTGGGAGAGATTTTGACGAGACCTTAGAAGATGAGGATGAGGTGGTGAGCTTCAAACCTTCACAATCAAAACCTAGCTTGGTGAGGGAGGTCCTCCTTAAAAATCCATGGGTTTGAGGTTTCAAATGCAAGAAAACCCTGATTTGACCTAAGCGTTCGTTTGAGAGAGAAGAAGAAGAAATAGGTGAGAAACAAATGAAAAAGGGGTGGAAATTCGGGATTTTAAGCCAAAACTGGGCCGATCGCGATTGTGCCGCGCGATTGTGCCCTTGGCACTCTCGCGGACACTCTCGTCGTGAACGTACCACGACCTCCCCCATGCTCGCGACTTGGCCCCGCGATTGTGACACGCGTCACAGTCGCGGGCACTGTCGCCCAAACTGTGTCGGGCCCCAAAATCTTTCTTTCTTCGCATCTGAAAGCTCTCGATACACCAAGGGACTCAGATAATGTTTTCCTAACATGGTCCCTCCCTTTACAAGTTCCAAAAACGTCCGAACACCTCTACAGGCCGAAAATTACGGGTGTTACAAGTAGTAGGTTAATCAAGTCGAGCTCATACTGGGTTCGAGCTCGATTAACTTTTCAATGTAGGGCTCGAGCTCGAGCTCGAATATTTTTTGAGTTATCGAGCTCGAGCTCGATGCTCGTTTATGGGTTCAAACTCGCGATCGATTAACTCGTTTATCGGCTTGAGCTCGATAACTTTTATATTTTTATTGTATGATTAATAAATATATCAGCATGTTTGGCTCGAAAAAGGGTATATGCTCGAATGGCTCGGCTCTGCTCGGCTCGACTCGAAAATTTAATCAAGTTTTCGAACGAGTCGAGTCGAACATCGGTGTTATAAAGCTCGGCTCGATAAGTTAAATGTGTTTTATTTTGTGTTCGAGATCGACTTGAGCTCGAGAATAATTAAGCTCGAGCTCGAGCTCAAGATAAACGAGCTCGAGCTCGAGTAGCTCGTTAAAAACTCAACTCGTTTACACCCTTAGCTGACACAGTCGCCGAGACTGTACCGAGAGCTGGAAATTTCCCACAACTGCTCAAACTTCAGCTCAAAAGTTTAACCCATTAAAAAGATGATCAGGAGTAGCATCGATACAGGTCTAAAGAAATAATTTAATGGTCCAAACCAAAAATCGGGGTGTTACATTTAATGGTTCCTACATGTAAGGTATGAGACCATATAAATTAGGGTAGGAGCCAACATAGGAAGCGGCATAGTGCATTTAATTGTGTTTTTTCTTTTGACTCCCTACATTAGTTAATGTTTAGATATAGGGACCAGTCCATTGGAGATGCTCTGAATGTCGTTGGGTTGTTCGGTTGTCCGTCCTTAATCACATGTGATGATTTTAGTGTAAAATCACATTTGACATACCATGTTATTATTTTGGTTATATTCTCGTTTGAATCCAACATGTATATATATATAACAAAAATATGTTTTAACTTGCCTACCACAAAAAAAATACGAGCTTTTACGATTCTATGAACCAATGATTTCAGTTGATCGTAACTAAGGGCTAGGCTGAAAATGAAGCAAAACTGTAGGGATCAATAAGATATTATATGAAACTTGGGGAAATCTAGAATCAGGGGAGTCCTTGTCAAGAATCCAAGATCCAGCCAACCCATCAAGCATTGTTTACTCACATATATAATAAAATTTACGTATTCGAATATCGTACGTTGTACGAATAACTATATGTGTTGAAGGACGTTATGATAAGCTATTACTTATTAGCACGGAGTATGATATATAATTCAAGAAGTAGCTATCATTATGAAACGACTTTCAGAAAGTCCTATTAAACATTAAAATGAGAGTTAAAATATAAAATATTAAGCTTATTATGTGACAATTCATAAAAATATCAATATAAAATCGTTTTAATATTGAAGATTATCTTGTCTTGTGATTAGCTTGTTTTTTTTTCAACAGATTCTTTAAAATAAAGGTTCTTGATTTATCTTTTTTTGCTCCACATACATTAAACCAACCATGAACTTGGGATCAAAATTCCATTGATTCCTCTATCTCAAATAGTATTAAAAAACGGAATCAATAATGGATCAACCGAGCTCAAAAGTGGTAAATCATCCAAAACTTTCAGTAAAATCAAAAAATTATCAAAAGTCGTATAATTCTAAAAGTTTATTAAAACATAAAATATTTTATATAATATAATTATTATTTTTAGTAATGATAACTTTTTTTCTTTTTAAATATTTTGACTTTTATTTCTCTATTTCTTCAAAAATTATAAAAAGATATGTTGAATCTTTCAAATGCCAAGAAATAATATCAAATGATTTGGGCTACCCTTTACTTGATTTGGGAGAATAGAAATCGATTGGTTTTTAGAAGGGATCAAAGGAAAATTGTGGAGCAATTGTATGAGTTTCAAGCAGTCATACTGGAGTGGGTCAAAAGGCGTAATTCCAACACGACGGTTGACTGGGCGGCCTGGTTTTCGAACCCGTCGACAATTACGTAGTGCAACAGATACTTCGAGGGGTCCAAGGGAGTTGCGGCTATTGGTACTAAGCTGATCGACGATGGGAGTGGCTGTTTATTTCTCGCAAACTGAACTCCGATTGTCGTTACGGGTAGAGTGCCATGACATCGACTCCTTTTTCTGTTGTTTTCTGTTTTCGATCCCACAGTTTTTTTAGTCTTTAGTTTTGTTGTACGTGTGGGTGCATGGTTCGCTATGGGTCGGTATTGTTATTGTGTAACTGGTTTTTTGGTTTATAATAAAAGTTGCCTTTCAAAAAAAAATATCGAATAACAAAATGATTGTGACCGGTTAATACAAGAAGAAATAATAAGATTCAAAGTATTTATTCATTTATTTTGTGTAAAAGAACTAATAACTATTATAGATACATGAGATATATACATACATGTATATATATATATATATATATATATATATATATATATCTTCATTGTCATCAGAGAAGCTTCAAACAAGTACACTGGCTGCAACACCATACTAGGACAAGATACATACTCCAATATAACCCCCTAATAATTAACTAATTAATTGACTAATCAACATTTTAGTTAATTAATTTCCCGCCTTAATTCACTGTAAAATTTCATTATAAATCTCTCCGCCGCCTCATCCACATACCTATCCTCCTCCTCCCCATTCCTCACCGGAAACGGCGAGTCCATCACCCTCAACTGCCTAACCACCGGACTCTTCCCAAACCCACCCACCACCGCCGCCGCCGTCACCATCTCCAAGGCCTTTATCATCGCACCATCCACAATTATCTCATCGCCATCATTTTCCGATGACTTCGACTTCTTTCGCGACAACTTTTTGCCACGATGTTTCTTAAACAAAGAAATTGGGTAAGTGGGTGTGTTGCTGCAACTAAATTCATAGTCATCTGTGGCGGTGGTTAGTGGTGGTGGAGGGCGGTTGAAGGTGGTGGAAGCCGACGAGTTATGATGGTGGTGGTTGAACATGAGGTTGTGTAAAGCTTTTCCGGCGATCTTGCCACGTTTTATCATCAAGTTGAGATCGAGCAATAGCTTTTTCTTGCAAATGCCTTTTTTTAGCATGAATTGGATCAAACGAATCAAGCTTCGTACTTTCTTTGCAACTAGTGGTAAGTTTTGTTCCATTTTGAATGAAAGTGATGAATTCCGGTGGCCGGAAAGTGGGGGGAGAGGTGGTGGTTTGGAATGATGGTGGTGTTGAGGAGGAGGAGGAGGAGAAGAGGGGTATTTAAAGGGAGGTGGTGGATTTGGGTTTTGATGATTAGAGGGATGGAATTGGGAATTCAGGTGTACCTTCACATTAAGTTAAAGTCACATCTTTTGTTTTTTCTTCTTTCTCTTTTCATTCCACCCATTTTTTAAAGAGTAAATTACGATTTTCATCCCTGTGGTTTGATGTTTATAACTATTTTTGTCCCTATGATTTAAAAATTGCTTTTTTCGTCCTTGTGGTTTGAATATTCTTTCATGTTTTGTCCTTCAGACTAACTTTGTTAAAAAACCCCAGCTAAATGAAGGGTATTACTGTCTTTTTCCCTATTGTTTTTCTACATATTTTATTAAATAATTTATATAATTATATATATTATTATATTATATCCCATACCCTCTGGCTCTCCCCACAAATCCCACAATGACTCTCCACCCTATACCCATCTTCTTTGTTCTTTCCCTTCCTTTTAACCCAGTTCATATACTGCACTTATTTCTTCAATTTTAGAAAAAACAAAACTTCATGTAAAAAAAAACTTCTTCAAGAACATCATCTGAACGGGAAAAAAAACCATTCCAAAACCCATGTAATCAACAACCCTAATTCTATATTAAAAGCTTAAATCTATCCAGAAAACCTAACACCATGTGGAACATTGTCTTCAAAAACCCATGTCTTCTTCAAGAACATAGTTGGAACATTATCACAACCTGGAAACAAAACAAAATCCACATGCAATAACCATAACCACCATGTGTGAAGGCTTAATCATTGTGAGATGAGTGACGTCGATCTGGAGGTTGGGGAGCTACATGTTTCACCGAATTGGGGGATCTGATGATTTTGATGTTGTGGAACCCTGGGTCTTGGAGGGATTTATGATAAGAGTCGTCACATATGGGTTTCGTCTTCCATCATCTCGTGTTGTTTGCGTTACGGGGAGGAGGGTGGAGAGAGAAGAAAAAAGGTAGTGGGAGTCACAATGGGGCTGTTGGGTGTCACCCTTGGTGGTGATGGAATCGGAGGAGATGAGAGAAATGGAGAAGGAAGATCGGTAGGAGACTAGAGTTGCAATGGAGATGGAGAAAGGAAGGAGGTGGTGATCACAGTAGCAGGAGCGAAGAAGGAGAAGGGGAGGAGTGTAGATCTCGATTATCTTTGTTGCGATCTGATGATGGAGGATGATGCAGGCGTTGTTGGGCGGAAGTTGCCGAAGATGGTCGATTAAGTGATGTGAATGTTCGTCGGAAGATGGTCGGATTCAATGGAGGATGTAAATATTTAAACATACATACATATATATATATATACACACACTCACACACATTATAATATATATATATATATATATATATATATTCATCAAAATTATTTAAAAAAATATAGAAAAAACAAAAATAAGGAGAAAGACAATAATACCCTTTATTTAACTGACTTTTTTTTAACAAAGTTAGGCTGCAGGACAAAAAATGAAAGAAAATGCAAACCACAGGGACGAAAAAAGCAGTTTTTAAACCACAGGGACGAAAATCGTAGTTTACTCAACACAATTATATGTTAATTGATATTATATATATTTAGGGGTATTTTGGTAATTGTTTAGTGGGTATGAGTAGGGGTGGAATTGGTATAGTAACAAGTTTTTTTTTCTCGAATACCATGTATCAACCAATTATAATTGGTACGTAAAATCTTATACTATGTACCAATTAATTATGTATTTGATACCTACCTAATTGGTATCAATTTTTTCGGTTGGTATATGTTGGTATCGGTTTTGTACCAACTTCATGTTACATGTATGAAAATTTTCATTTTATTCAAAAATTTTAAGTGAAATTTTGAGTTTTTAGACAACACATGTGATGTTTAAAAGGTTTTAACTACAAGTAAATGAAGAAATAAAACTTGCAAACATTCAAATAAACAATTAAAGTTACATTGTTTTATATTGATACATTAAAAATATAAAAACCTAATAAAAAAAATAAATAAGTGGGTACTATGGTACTACCATGGTATTCAATTTTCAATTCCGTGTACCAACCAAGTTTGTATACTTGATATGGTACTACCAACCAACTGTAATTGATACTGATTAAATTGGTACCAATTTAATTGGTACGGTTGATACACATGTTAGATGATTTTGTTTTGTACAAAATTGACACCCCTCGTTAGTCGTTATGAGGTGTATGGTTATTTGGTAATTTGTGTAGGGTAGTTTGGTTAAGGGTTTAATGGGTTGTATGAGATGGTCTTTTTTATCCATCGAAATATATTATTCTACATATTTATTAAATAGTTATTTAGACACAGTTTTTATAGACTAAGGGTAAAATAGTAATTTTCATATTTAGATCATTTATTTATTTTAAGAATATTCAGTTTAGAGTAAATTACGTTTTTAGTCCTTGTAGTTTGTTAAAAATTATGAATTTTGTCCTTGTGGTTTTGAAATTTTAGTTTTCGTCCCTATGGTTTGTAACTTATTTATATTTTCGTCTCTAAGGCCAAAAAACTACTTTTAAATATGAAGGACTAAAATAATAATGAATTTTAAACCATAGGAATGAAAAAAGTAATAAAAATTAGACCATAAGGATGAAAAAAGTAATGAATTATAAACCATAAGAATGAAAATCGTAATTTCAAAAACATAAGAACGAAAATAGAAATTCTCAACAAACCATAGGGACTAAAACGTAATTTACTCTTCAGTTTATCTTAAATTATCTTTTAGGCACTTCCTCTCCTTTCAGTCAAGCTAGGCTGAAGACTTTCTCTTTCTAGCCAAGCAAACCCCCCAAAGAAATGTGTCGCTGTTTTCGACCAATTAAGTCATGCATAGCTTGATGATAAACTAATGTGCATTTAACTGACCTTTTCATTTGTGGGAAGTTATTCGACATTAATATAGGAACAATTACAGATTTTTGGATTTAAATTGAAACAATTTATGTCTAATTATTACTGAAAAGCAGAGATTATCCTCGAGTTGATTTCGTGATACGAAGACAATTAGGATCGAAATACAACTTAAGAAAAGCGAACTTTTGTACGATATCGTTTCTCTGGGTTTTCCAAAATCCAATTATCCTCAAACAAATCCTTTATTTTGATATAAAAATATGTGACAACTCAAATATTTTAGTAGGTCTTTACTTAATGACTACCAGTGCTAACTAATTAAGATTCAGGTTTTGCTAATGCTGTTGATATTTTAATTTTAAAAATGCCAACTAAATAAAAATATTATTTTCAAAGTTTTCTAGTTGTAATGTTATCTAAGAATTTACAATTATTTCAAAAAAAAAAATCATGCGATTTTTTTTTGTTTAATTGACATCTAATTAAAGATAAAAATATGAAATCATGACAGTGAAATGCGGATCCTAGTCGTTAAATGTGCATCCGAACCAACCTGCATGCCTCAACTAATCTGATAATAAGGGCCTAAAAATATAAGACAATAAGAAAATATTTGACTCAAACTATAAAACTAAAACAAAATACAAAAGTTGAGATATGTCGATCGGTTCCTTTAAAGTTCTTACATTTAAAAATGACCACACTGAGCACGAGACGACTTGGATATGATCAAGACAACCAAACGTAAATCGTCCATGAATCATCAACCATGCTTTTGATTTCAAAACTTATGAATTAATTTTCTTTCTCTTAAAAGTTCTATAGTCATGCAAAAATCTTTTAACAATGAATGAACCAAAATTATTAAAAACTCTTTGTATCCTATCTTTAAAAGAATAGATAAATTATAACGATTTTGGTGATAACTACATATCTAATTGAAATGATTACTTTAATTTGAATCCAATCAAAAACGGTTAAGGAACTGATATATTACTATTAGTATTTGTTAGTCCCAAAGAAGTAAACAAGTATTGTAGAGGGGGGGGGGGGTTGAATACAATAACACAAAATTACTTAATTTTAATTCTTTTATTGATAATAAATATCAAGAATTACACAAAGAGAAAATAAAGATTGTTGCGGAATAAGAATAGATGAGAACTACTCTAAACAATCTAACACTTAGAAGATATTAAGAACACAAAGACTTAAACCTTAAGAAAAGGAAAGACAACTATCAACCTGTTTGAAATCTTGTGAATGTCAAAGCTTTAGCTGAAATCGTAAGTAGCAAGGTGCTACTTCCATCATTTATATACTCTCCAATGTAATGAGTGCAAAGGACAAGTAGGAGTAAAGGCTTTGGTGGTTGAGAGGTTGACAATAAATTATAAGATATTTGATGTGACTTGTCACAATACAAAAGGTAACCTTTGTACTATGAAAGTACAATATCAAATATAAAATATTCAAGGGACAATCTTTTTGAGATCTATTAGAAAATAAACATCTAATCAAATTAAGACTAAATGTAAATCTTCTAAAGGAAGAGAGAAGCTTCCATTCCCATTGTCAGAAGATCATTGGGAAAGAGGAAGTATGTCAAATCATGAGGATTTAACATAAATGCTCGTATTAGATAAAGAAGCAATCTGTACGAGGAAAGTTACCGAAGAAGGAATTCGGTAACTTAGGTATGTGCCGAAAGAGAAACTTGGCATAGAAGGAATGAATGCCGAACAGGTGAAGGTTCGGCAGAAGAAAGTTCTGCCGAACATGAGAGGATTCGGCACAGGGGTAAGTTGCCGAATTGGAATTGGCAGGGATATGATCTGCCGAATTGGAATCGGCAGATTATGCTTAGTTCACTCTTGAAGTCCATCTCAATCCGCATTGTAGACTTCCTTCATGTTAGATTCGGTTTATCTTCGACGCACCGATCTGTTAAACTAACTAAGCTATTACAAAGAACCATAAAACAAAATACAAGGTTCAATCATCAATAAAGACTAAGGAGAGGTTATCTTTAAATCTTAGATGACCCAACAATCTCCCCCTATTTGATGATAACATCTCATACAACAAAGAAGTTAATGAATAATGCATTTTGACCCTTTTTCATATTCTTTTGGGTTCTTTTTCACATAGACCATTCTTTTTGTTTATATTTGGATTTTCTAGAGTATCCGACATTTACAAGTATAAAAGAATGAAATAAATATTTGTACAAATTATTTACGATAAGACATAAAAGCTCAATGTATTAATCTTTTTAAGAAGATTACAATACAGAGGAAAACAAAATAAACTATACCGAATTTATTCAAAAGAAAAATGCGGTTCAGCATCCCTCTTCTTTAGTTCATCGGTAGTAGCCACATAGAAATCCTTAGCCGACATTGGTATTATTTGAATAATCCCGTGGAGAAAGGTTGTGTCGGCAATAGGGATTTGGCTTGATCTAAAGAAGGAGATCTGCCCAAACGCGTTGTTGAAGAAGATACCATGAGTCGGCTCAGAAATCACAGGTGTTGAAGGATGAGGAACCGGAATAGGTAAAGAGAGATCAAGATTTGAAGTATCCGGGACCTTTCCTTCTTTAGCCATTTGGGCAAACACGTCTTCCTTTTTGGATTTCGACTTTGATTTGGGAGGAGGACGACCAGACATTAGATTGTTGATAATCTCTTCTTCGGCAGGAGTATGGACAATGTTGTATCTTTTTCGGTAGGTTCTGAACTTGGTTTGAAGATCTGCAATGTATTTATCAACCTCAGCTTTTGCAGAGCTTTGGCTTTTTAACAAGCAGATACCAATTTCTACCCATTCTGATACTCCAAACCGAACAAGAGAGTCTAGTCGGTCCATAGACAAAGAAGCATCATCCCTGATAATCTTTAGCCGAATAACCTTGCAGCTTGCAGACGGTTTGATTATTTTGACATCTGTGATTTTGGCAGAGCACCGACGTCTGTTGAGGGTTTTTCGGTACCAATCGATACACATAGTCTTTATTTCCTCATTTCTCTTCGCCGAGTCCTCTAGAGCGCTCATCTGAGTTTTAATTGTATTGGTAGGATCTTCTTCAGCAGCTATCTTCAACGCTAGCTCGACATCTCTGTCACGAGCAATCTGGGCAAGCTTTGCAGCTTTCAGTTCTTCTTCAGACAGGCCTAGATCAGAAGAGGTAACCTTTGGAGGAGGAAGATGAAGACCAGCACCATCCACAACTTTCTTTAAAAGAGCATCTTTACGACGCTTTTCTTCAGCAGCTATTTCATCCGGTGACATAATAGCTTTGCCCTTATCCTTTTTGGGCAGATTCTCCCCCTTAGGTTCTTCGACCACCTTGGGGTGATCGGTTCCCTTCTCGGTAGCAGAAGGTTTGGTTTCGGCAGTAGAGGGTTTTTCCTGACTCGTACTGATGTGAACTTGAGAACGGAGTTGCTCCCCCTCAGTTTGTTTCTCCCCCTCAGGACGAGCCGGGGAAGAAACACTGGATCTGGCCGACACACGGCCTACTCGCCGATCAATACGTTCCAAAACATGGCGATCAGCAGGAGTGAATACAGACTCAGTGATATCAATATCAAGAGACTGAGCACAATACTGAGCAATATCGGCAGGCAGAGAGTCAAGACGCCGGTTTAAATTCTGCAAGGCACTGAGAATGTCAGAATTAATAGACTCCTGAGCCGAAGTCTGTTGCCGTAGACGGATAAGATCTTGATCCCGAGCATCCGAGGCGGCCTTGAGAGCAGCCATCGATAAGGTCAAGGAGGTATTTTGATCATTAAGTCTGACCACCTCCTTGAGAATAAAATCCATGGCTGCGGATAGAGGAGAACGAAGACCGGCAATCTGGTTGTGCATGACATCCAAACACTGAAATATGTCGCGATTAAGAGCGACAACCTCAGAATTTTGCTCCTTGACGAGCTTCAGAAGTTCCTCCAAAGAGATGTTGTTGGCGTTCAGAGAGTGGAGGAGCGCCGGTTCATGCAAAGACTGGCGAAGCTTTTCGAACTGGGTACCAAGCATTCGTACCTGCCGATTGGTGTCACTGATGTCGGCAAGTAAATCGGCAGATATTGTGACCGGTACATGGGTAGAAGACCCAGCCATTTTTGTAGGAGATGGTTTGGGTGAGGGAGATCTCTTTGGTGGTGAGTTCTTCGGCGATGGTTGAGGGGAAGGGGAGTTGATCGGTGAGGAAGTGGGAGAGAATAGCCGTCGGTACATATCCTGGGATGAAACCCCAGTTTGTGCAATATCAACGGGATTGACCCCGGGTGATAGGCTGTGCGGTGAGGAAGCAGAATGTCGGTCCGGAGAGAAGACCAACTCATCTTCAACCTCCACATAAAGAGGAGGAGGAGAAGGAATATGTGGGGACTCCTTTTGTACATCCAAATCCTGTTGAGAAGGTTTGGAGGCTGTGGGAGTGGGCTTAACAGATCCCCGTGGCCCTGGAGGGGAAAGTTCAACAGCTACCGATTGTTGAGAATCGGTAGATGGAGTGTGAGGCTCGGCCGAAGGTTTCCTAAGTTTCTTAGAACGAGACTTAGGAGGGGAGGTTGAGCCCCGTCGCTTAACAGAAATAGAAGGGGGTATGACTGGGGTAGCCACCGAAGGATTCGTCGGTGGCAGAGTCATGAGAGCAAGTGCGACGTTTCCGGTGGCCTTTTTCTTTTTAATAGCCACCGACTTAGCTCGGGAAGGTTTTGGGGGAGAAGGGACCACCGATTTGGATGGCTTAGGAGAAGATGAAGGCCTTTCGGTTTCACCTTCGGCAAGCGTTCCCCAAATCGGATTGGGAGAAGAGATGAAAGAGAGCATACCTGAGGTGAGCGTAGAGTCGGTAGGCTTTATCGGTTTGAAAATAGATTGCTTGCTAATTTGAGAAATTGGTAAGTCAAACTTGATCATTGGTTCGGGGAGAGCCGCATCGGCACGCAGAGGTGCAGATAGCTTGTGGTTGATGATGAGAGAGATGAAGCGGGGAAGTGCCACATTGTGATTTCTGGGAGGAGAGATGGCGGTGATCAAAGAGTCGAAGAATACCTGTGCAAAGTCAATCCTCCTCATAAAAATAAGGGCATGAGCAAGACGAGTGATAGCGGCCGGAGATTGATCCCATCCCGAAGTTTTGTGGGAAAGACAGTATAGGAGGTGAGAAAAGAAGTAGTTCCATAATGCACCCATATTCTTTCGAAGGAGAGTGCCTGAACCCTTGGTTTTGCCTTCGTGCACATACTGGAGAGCGGTAACAACTTCATCATGCTCTTGATGAGTAGGGAATTGAGCATATACATTAAACTCTGGTATTTGGAGAACCGAGCGAATATCATCCACCCCAAAAGAGAGATCGGGGTGTTCTTCAGAGAATAGAACAGAAGCAGACACCTGGTGAGTAGTAGAGTCATACTTGCAGGTCAACCAAAAGTTACCAAGGAGCATTTTACTCATCTTGGTGGATGAAGTGAGAGCATGGCATATTGGAGATCTTTGGAGAAAGATGGAGACTTGGTTGAACTCTGGGTGATCAGCATCCGCAGAGAGACGAGCAACTTGGTTGCAAGCAGGGAAAGTGAGAGACTCACGAGTGAGAGGAGTAGCAACCTTTGAAGCTTTCGAGGTTTTTGAAGACGCCATGGAAGAGAGAGAGGGTTGCAGTTTTTTAGAGGAAAAATAGAGGAAGAAGATAAAAACGAAGGTAAAAAAAAATGAAAAGCAAGCAAAGAGAAGTATAAATAGGTTAGAAAAGAAGAGGGAAAGGTGAGAATTCAAAAGCCAAAAAAAAAAGATGGTAATGATGGTACAACGCAAACGTGCGTAATGGGGAAGTGGAAAGGGCCGAAAAACGGCTTAGTGTCAGGTCGTGGACGTCCCATCAACTGACGCACGAACCCTGTAGTGCCACGTTGCATAAGCCCATAGGGTAAAGAAAAGGTGCCGAAGATATTCGGTATGAGAGAAGTGGATACGGATGACACATCATACACTATACCGGAAAAAGAGAGATGCCGAAATATGAGAGATATTTCGGTAAGAAATATTCGATATATAGAGATACCGAATAGAGAAGATACGATCTTTCGGTGAGGTCGATGGTGCCGAAATATTAGAGAAATTTCGGCAGGAAGTAGGGAAGTACCGAAGTATGAGAGATAGTTCGGTAAGTGGTATAACGAACGAAGACATACCGAAATAAGACATATACCGAAGTTTGAAAAGATAGATACCGAAATATGAAGGAATTTCGGTAAGATTGAGTCCGGTATGTGTAAGTACCAAAATGTGCCGAAAGGAAATCTTCGGTAAAAGAGGTACCGTCAATTATTGGGCAATTTTAATTTTTTTTTTTTTTTTTACGAGAAATTTAACATACCTAAGGATCCCACAAGGAAGTTGAAACGTGCCTCATCCAGTGGTTTTGTAAAGAGGTCTGCAAGTTGAAGATCTGTTGGAATGAAGTGAAGTTCAATATCACCTTTAGTGATATGATCTCTTATAAAGTGATACCGAATATCAATGTGTTTAGATCTGGAATGCAGCACTGGATTGTTGGCAATGGCTATGGCACTAGAATTGTCACATAGAATCGGTACATGAGAATAAACTTTGGCATAATCTTGTAGTTGGTTTTTCATCCACAAGATTTGAGCACAGCAACTTCCAGCTGCAACATATTCGGCTTCGGCAGTGGAGGTGGATACCGAATTTTGCTTCTTACTGGACCAACTGACTAAGTTTCCACCTAGTAATTGACAGCTGCCAGTTGTACTTTTTCTGTCAACCTTAGACCCTGCAAAGTCAGAATCTGAATAGCCAATTAGATCAAAACCTGAGTCCTTGGGATACCAAAGACCCAGATTCATGGTACCCTTTAGGTACCGAAAAATACGTTTCACAGCCGCCAAGTGAGATTCCTTGGGATTGGCTTGATAACGTGCACAAAGACACGTAGCATACATGATGTCAAGTCTACTAGCAGTAAGATAAAGAAGAGACCCTATCATTCCTCTATAATTCGTGATATCTACCGACTTGCCGGTGGAATCTGCATGAATTTTTAGAGGTGGTGCCATTGGAGTTTTCATGGGAGAACAATTTTCAAAATCAAACTTTTTCAAAAGATCACGAATATATTTATTCTGACAAATGAAAATACCTTCAGAGGATTGTTTAATTTGAAGACCAAGAAAGAAAGTAAGTTCACCCATCATACTCATCTCATATTTGCTTTTCATGAGAGAGGCAAACTCTTGACAAAGATTTTCATCAGTGGCACCGAAAATGATATCATCCACATAGATTTGAACAAGAATGATATTACCGTTTGTTTTCTTGAGAAAAAGAGCATTATCAATTTTACCTCTGGTATATCGGTTGGATAGAAGAAAATCAGACAAGGTGTCATACCAAGCACGAGGAGCTTGTTTCAGACCATAGAGAGCTTTGTCAAGTCTGAACACATGGTACGGATGAGCCGGATCTTCAAAGCCAGGTGGTTGTTTCACATAGACTTCTTCAGCAAGTTCTCCATTGAGAAAAGCACTCTTAACATCCATTTGAAAGACGCGGAAGTTTTTGTGAGCAGCATGAGCAAGAAAGATTCTTATTGCCTCAAGTCTAGCAACAGGAGCAAAGGTTTCATCATAATCAATACCTTCCTCCTGCCTATATCCTTGAGCAACAAGCCTGGCTTTATTCCGGATTACAGTACCGACTTCGTCCATTTTGTTTCGGAAAACCCACTTAGTACCTATAATGGTTTTACCGAAAGGTCTTGGCACAAGTCTCCAGACTTTGTTTCTCTCAAATTGAGACAACTCTTCTTGCATGGCAGTGACCCAACAAGAATCTGCTAGAGCTTCTTCAATTTTCTTGGGTTCGATAACGGATAGAAAATTCACATAGAGACAGATGTTTCCAATACTTCTTGTAGTTTGGACACCTGCTAGCTGATCTCCGATAATTTGATTTATCGGATGATCTTTGGTCCATTTTAAAGCTGGGGGAAGAGGTGCAGGAACTGTGTTTGGAAAGTATGAAGGTGAAGGATCGGTAGGTATAGGATGAATATGATGAAGAGGAGAAGTATGTAAGGTGGTTTCGGCAGGAGCTATGGATTCGGTAGGAGCTGTGGGTTCGGCAGTTGGTAAAGGTTCTGCCGAATCATGATGGAGAGAAGTGGAGGGTACTGAAAATGGGACAAATGGAGGTCTTGAAGATAGAATATTTGGAGACGCTTCTCCAACATAGGAAGTAATCCATTCATGAAGTTCAGTGTCATCACAAGATAGAGAGGATGTCTTGTGATCATCAAACTTCACATGTATTGACTCATCAATACATTTTCTTCTTAGATTATATACTCTGTAGGCTTTAGAGGAGAGAGAATAACCCACAAATATACCTTCATCAGCTTTGGGATCAAATTTCCCAAGCTGCTCTCGATCATTCAAGATAAAGCAAAGGCAGCCGAAAACATGAAGAAAACCAATGTTTGGTTTTCGGCCATAGAAGACTTCATAGGAAGTCTTGTTGTGCCTTTTCACAATGATAGATCGATTTTGAGTGAAACATGCTGTATTGACAGCTTCAGCCCAAAAATAGGTTGGAAGATTTGATTCACTTATCATTGATCTTGCAGCTTCACATAGCGTACGATTCTTTCTTTCTACAACACCATTTTGTTGTGGAGATCTTACTGCTGCAAAGTTTTGAGAAATACCTTTGTCACAAAGAAAGGCATCTAAAGTAGCATTTCTGAATTCGGTTCCATTGTCACTTCTGATAGATCTGACTAATTGACCGTTGAGAACTTCAGATTTCTTGATAAAGTTGATGATTTCTTCAGGTGTATCACTTTTGTACCTGATAAAGAATACCCAAGTGTAACGTGTGTATTCATCAATAATTACAAGAATGTACCTTTTTCCACCTAGGCTAGGTGTGCTGACAGGCCCACAAAGATCCATATGCAGCATCTGTAGAGGAGTAGAAATAGAAAAACACTGTTTTGATTTGAAAGAAGATTTTGTCAGTTTGCCTTTCTCACAAGCTGCACAAAGCTTTTCTTTTGAGAAAGAAATTTTCGGCATGCCAACAACAAGCTCTTTGTTGGAGAGAGCATTTAACGTTTTGAAGTTGAGATGAGAAAGACGTTTATGCCAGAGCCAGTTTTTCTTTTCAGAGTCTTCAGAAATGAAGCAGATGCTTTCCTTTTCAGTTGATTTGTCATTCATATTGATGACGTACACATTATCCTTTCTAAAACCAGATAGGACAGTGTGAAACTGTTTATCAGTGATGAGACAATCAATTTCTCTGAAAATTACATAGAAACCTAAATCACATAGCTGACTAATGCTTAAAAGATTATGCATCAGTCCCTTCACATAGGCAACTTTGTTAAAAGTAATGGAACCGTTAGAAAGAGTTCCATAACCTTTAGTGGAACCGCGAGAGTTATCACGAAAAGTTACAGTTGGTCCCTTTTCTTTCACAAAGTTTAGAAGAAGAGATTTGTTCCCAGTCATATGTCGTGAGCATCCGCTATCAAGATACCATGTTTGATGATGCTTATAGACCTGTAGATAAGAACAAATTAGTCTTTTGGAACCCGTTTTGAGGTGGATCCTTTAGGGTTAGAAGATGAAGAAGAAGGATTGGTCGGATGATATCTTTCGATACGGTCCTTTGGACAGTCTTTGGCCAAGTGAAAAGTATTACCGCAGTTGTAACACTTTCGGTAAATAAATTTCTTCATTGGATCAAGAGAAGCAGCTTTTACCTTTCCTTGAGTTTTGGATTTAGGAGGTTTGGAGAGGTGAGAGGGAATGGGATAGCTGTACGGAACGTGAGGGTTATGGGGAGCCGGTCCAAGGATTCCTTTGTAAATGGAAGATGAAGAAATGTTTGAAATTCCTTTGGACTTCTTTATTTTTAGGGCTCTTGGGATGAAGTCCGTTGTGTTCATGAGAGATTTACCTTTTGAAGAAGGTGTAATCTTTCTTTTGTTAGGAGTATTAACGACAACGGATTTTCCTTTAGAGAGGAAATGGGCCTTTTTCGAAGAATGGGAAGAAGAAGAAGAAGAGTCGTTGTTTAAATTTAATGAAATAAGAAGATCATTTACAGGTTTGACCAACTCATTTGAGTCTTGATCTTCTGTTAGAATAGGTTTGGAAGATTTAGCAGACACAAAGTGGCCAAATTTTCTTGAATCGCGAAGATCCATTGAATATACAGAATTAGAGTCTTCTGACATAGAATCATTCCAGTTAGTAGAATAAGAAGGTAATTTAGAAGACAGAGGAATATCCTGAGTAGGAGAGGATATGTTTTCAGAAGGGAGGCACAAAGAATTTTCTTTCCAGTACCCTAGACCATAAGTTTCACCAACAACTTGATCTTGAAAGATTTTCTCAAGATTTTTGGAAGAGATGTTCCATTTGTTTAGGGTTTCTTGTTCCTTTTGTAGCTTCTTAAGAAGCTTGTTCTTCTCCTTGGCAAGCACAAAGTTTATAGTCTTTAAGTCATCTAACTCAGCTTTTAGTTTGTTAAACTGTTCTAGCTGGGATAGAGACTCATGAAGTTGGGATGAGAGAGTTTTGACTTGAGCATTTGCTCTTTTCTTTGCATCTTTTTCATTGTGAAAAAGTACAGTTAAAGAGTCAAAAGCTTCAATCTTTTCTTCATTTGTGAGAGAGAGGAATGGATGTACCTGAGAAGAAGAGGAAGAGCACTCAGCAGTGAAGTCCATTCTAGAACAAGAGTCTTTAGGTTCTTTATCAAGTTTGGCCATAATACATTTACTTGACACTTCTTTCTCACTGTCGGAAGTGGGTTCGTCTGTCCAATCTAGAGTTTCAGCCATCAAGCCTTTGCCTTTTCGTTGAGAGTTGAAATTTCTTTCTTTCTCTCTTCTATATTTGGCTTTGTATTTGTCGGCTTTGTTGGTAAGTTCTTTGAAGGAAGAAGATGAAGAAGGTTTTCTTGGATGCGATCTACCTGTAGAATTAGATCGAAGATGTCTTCCTTTAGAAGAGTTAGAAGAATTCGATATGGAAATCCTAGAAGAATTGCTTCTGCATTCAGATGCAAAATGGCCTTTCTTACCACATGCATAGCAATCCTCCTTTGATTTGTTCAAGGAGTTTCTAGAAGAAGAAAAATTTCTGTTTCTTTGAAATTTATTAGAAGAATTCTTTCGAAATTTAGAGAAATTTGCAAGCATACCCATTTCCTCTGTCAATAGATTGACAGAGGGATTTTCTCCTTCATCATCAACTTCACTTAGATAAGCTTCCGAGGAGTGATTCAGATTTTCATGACTTTCTCTATCTGAATCATCAGAAGGGTAGGTTATACGAGGAATACACACAGATTTCTTGGAGCCATCACTGATAAGAGCCATAGAGGGGGCTCTTACTTCTTTATAGATGGTTTTCCTTTGAAGTTGGGTTTGTTCGTGATTAAGAAACATACCATAGAGAGAAGTGAGAGGAAGGCTTTCCAAGTCCCTGGAAGTCTTAATGCAAGTGGAAAGGGTATTCCAGAAATCTGGAAGACCATCCATGAATTTGCATATGATTTCCTCGTTGTCATAAAGTTTTCCAACAAGTTTTAACTCATTTAAGAGACTGTTAAAACGGTTGTAATAGGAGGGAAGAGATTCTCCCTTTTCATGAGAGAAAAATTCGTATCTACGTACGAGAGAGATCTTTTTAGATTTCTTTACTTCATTTGTACCTTCGTACAAAACACATAGAGTTGACCACATATCTTTTGCCGTTTTAAGACTGACAAGAGATTGGTATACTTCATCAGGAAGGGATTGAGCAATGATGGTTCGCACTTTGGAATCAAGTCCAACTGTGCGCTTATCTTCATCATTGTATTCTTTGGTCGTTTTTAAGACATATCGACCAGTTGCAGAAGTTCTTTCCTCCTCTGATGAGTCATCGGAAACTTGAAAGAGATTGTCCTTTTTCTTTTCTTTATCCTTAGGAGTTTTGACAAATCTATCCCAGACTTTTGGGATAAGAGGACCGTCACTAAGGATGGTAAGATATCGACTGTTAGCTCCTTCAAGGAAGAGCATCATCCTACTTTTCCATAAGGAGAAGTTGTTCGAGTTGAACTTAGGAGGTTTAACAGTAGATCCATTGTCAGAGTAAAAAGAATTTTGAGAAGAAGTCTCAGGTTTTGTAGAAGGAGAAGTCATTACGGATCTGGTTTATTAGATTAAACCAACCGCTCTGATACCACTTGTTAGTCCCAAAGAAGTAAACAAGTATTGTAGAAGGGGGGGGGGGGTTGAATACAATAACACAAAATTACTTAATTTTAATTCTTTTATTGATAATAAATATCAAGAATTACACAAAGAGAAAATAAAGATTGTTGCGGAATAAGAATAGATGAGAACTACTCTAAACAATCTAACACTTAGAAGATATTAAGAACACAAAGACTTAAACCTTAAGAAAAGGAAAGACAACTATCAACCTGTTTGAAATCTTGTGAATGTCAAAGCTTTAGCTGAAATCGTAAGTAGCAAGGTGCTACTTCCATCATTTATATACTCTCCAATGTAATGAGTGCAAATGACAAGTAGGAGTAAAGGCTTTGGTGGTTGAGAGGTTGACAATAAATTATAAGATATTTGATGTGACTTGTCACAATACAAAAGGTAACCTTTGTACTATGAAAGTACAATATCAAATATAAAATATTCAAGGGACAATCTTTTTGAGATCTATTAGAAAATAAACATCTAATCAAATTAAGACTAAATGTAAATCTTCTAAAGGAAGAGAGAAGTTTCCATTCCCATTGTCAGAAGATCATTGGGAAAGAGGAAGTATGTCAAATCATGAGGATTTAACATAAATGCTCGTATTAGATAAAGAAGCAATCTGTACGAGGAAAGTTACCGAAGAAGGAATTCGGTAACTTAGGTATGTGCCGAAAGAGAAACTTGGCATAGAAGGAATGAATGCCGAACAGGCGAAGGTTCGGCAGAAGAAAGTTCTGCCGAACATGAGAGGATTCGGCACAGGGGTAAGTTGCCGAATTGGAATTGGCAGGGATATGATCTGCCGAATTGGAATCGGCAGATTATGCTTAGTTCACTCTTGAAGTCCATCTCAATCCGCATTGTAGACTTCCTTCATGTTAGATTCGGTTTATCTTCGAATCACCGATCTGTTAAACTAACTAAGCTATTACAAAGAACCATAAAACAAAATACAAGGTTCAATCATCAATAAAGACTAAGGAGAGGTTATCTTTAAATCTTAGATGACCCAACAGTATTAATCTATAAAAAATTTAGGATCAATTTTTTGTTGCTAATTAATGAAAAGATGATCTTAGTTGTAGTGGTTGTAGATTTCGTTCTACATTTAATTAATGCTTAACCAAACTAAAGTAATAAACCACTAAGTGAAAATGTAAAGTTATAACCTTGATTGGTTTTCTTGAAACACCTCCGGATTGTGTTTTAGATGTCACAAGCATACTGATACACGATGTGTATGTCCACAATTTTTTTAATGTTAATCTGACGGTAACAAAAAGTGTTTATTGTATCTGGGCTTTTCAGAGCGTTATATTGTTAAATATAGTTATGTTCTTTTTTCGTAAATATATTATTCATCAAATCAGTAGCAATATGTTTTGTTATCAAATTAGAATAATCTAACGATATATGTAAATAAATCCTTACGGTTTTTACTTTAACCCAAAATATGTAGCTCGCAAACTAAGTAAATGAACATTCGAGAAGCTTTATTGTTTTTTTTAAGTCGTTTGAACCCTAATATTAAACACAACAAAATTTGGTTTATTAACTTCGTCGAGTACAAGTATAATTATTTGTTAATTATAAATTGATCTAAAATACTTAACTTTTTGTCTGAAAATATAAAATTATCAAAATTTCGATAGGATTGAATTTTGAACATGCATTTAACTCATAAAAAATTTATCAAAATTAATCTTGATTTAATTAGAAATGCATATATCTATTTCCCGTATCTTACCATAAGAGCCCTTATTAATTTATAATATTACAAAATGCAATTTTAAAGGTATAATTACAATATTTTTATGAACCAGGGAGTAGATTTAACTAATTAATTAAATCACTAGTATTTAATTAATTAGTTGATATAGCATAGTTTAAATACAAGTGGTTGAAATTGTATATAAGGAAGTCGAGGGGTTGCGGGTTGCTATCTGAAAAAGATCAAGGGCATTAGAGCAAGTTATAATTGAAGAGCTTTATAAAATCCCTTTGATATATATTTATATAGTTATTCAATTTTCTTTTTCCTTTAATTTTTTTGTCATACTACCATTATGTTGTGTAACACCCCAAAAATTGGGATAAACAAAAACTTCCGAAAAAAGGAAGTATGGTAATAATAAAAATGTCAAAGCATGAGCTTGCCCAAAAAGAGAAAAATTAATGTTTGTATAATTACAAGTTTGTAATAATAACCAATGAGAGATAACAACATCTTAATCTAATTTCTAGACAAGAACTAAGATTACAAACAATTGTCATCTACATCCAAAAATTGATTCTATATGGCATCCAAAAAGCTCCCAAGCTCTCAACTCTAAGCCAGCTAAAACTTCTTAGCGGTCACGCCGCTAGAACCTGAGATACACATCAAAACCAAACAAGTGTTAGGCCAAACGAGCCTAGTGAGTTGTACAAGAGCATGACATAACATTTATTAACATAACATGAACATTATAACATTTTAGTCCTCATAGGCCATACGGGAATCAATGGGGGTGACCCATCACACCAATGAGTTTTACCTCAAGTCAATGTACATTGATGTTCACTCGCATGAGCAACACCCCAAAGGCCCGACATACTTGAAGACTACCTCTCAGGCATTACTCCAAGTGGCGGAGGTCCCAATGCATACCATCAAGGTGGCACCTAAGACTACATCCTCCTAGCACATACTCATGGTTCCTCCAATAAATACATATACAATAACCATCTCTATACATATTTCATATCAACGAGATACATGTATAAGATTTCCCATAATTCCAAATTCATCTTAGATGCAAAACTCTCAACATACAATACACATAATGATAATCACCATTTACATGATATTACACCATTTATAAACCAACAATATAATTAATATCACCATTCATTCCTCGTAATAATTTCATAGCTAAAACCTCCCAAAATCTCAAACATAACAGTTAGGTCAACTTATCAGGTGGTCAAATTTACACATGTATGTGAATTAAAAACAAGTAGCACACAAGATATGTATCTCATTTGAAAAATGGTAAGTAGAAAACTCACTATCTAGGGTTTTAATAGAAACCCTAGGAAACTTAAAGAGGATGGTGAGAAGATGAGACTTGGAAGCTAGCTTGATGACTCTAAATGCTCCACCAAACACCTCGAATGATCAATGAGTGAAGGAGGTAACCTTAGGCTTGCAATAAATGAAGCTAGGCTTTTAAGTCTTCCAAAATCGCCAAAAATGAGTTCTCTCCCGAAGCTAAATCAGATTTTGTGGAAATGTGGAGTGAAAATCGGGCAAGGAGAGATTTTTATACTTCTAGACCCCGCCGGCGACAGTGCCTGGCGATTGTGCCCATGGCACTGTCGCGCGGTCACTATCGCGCCAAAACCTCGACTCGCGATACCAACCACGCGACTGTGCCGTGCGACTGTGCCCTTAGCACTGTCGCTTGGTCACTATCGCGACAACCCTGAAACTTACGGTACAAACCACGTGACTGTGCCCTTGGCACTGTCGCACCAAGCCCCCGAGACCCGAAAATCCAGTCGAAACTCAACACTTGCAAGTACGATAAAACAATTTAGAAGGTATAGCATTGACGAATCAATAATGCACAACTTATACACAATTAACAGTTCCAATTTAACAAGATAACCAATTACGAGGGAAATACTTACCTTAGATTTTTCGGGTGTTACAATCCTCCCCACCTAATAAGGATTTCTTCCCCGAAATCTTAACCACCAAACAAGTGTGGATACCTCATCTTCATGTCCTCCTCGGATTCCCATGTTACGTTGGCACCTCGGTGGTGCTTCCATTGAACCTTTAACATAGTCACTTCCTTATGTCGCAGTTGTTTTGTTTTCTACTCTAATATAGCTTCCGGTTCTTCCACGCATCGGTTCCCGTTATCCACCCGGATTTCGAGCAAAGGGATAACACTATCCTCCTCGGCCAGGCATTTGCGAAGATAACAAACGTGAAACGTCGGGTGTATTCCATCCATTTCCGGCGGCAAGTCCAATTTATAAGCTTGGAGCCCAATCTTTTCTAATATCGTGAAGGGTCCAAGGAAACGAGGACTAAGCTTCCCACGCTTCCCGAAACAGATGAGTCCCTTCCATGGTGACACTTTCAACATGACTCGGTCTCCCGCTTGAAACTCAACCGGTCTCCGCTTTTTATCTCAATAACTCTTTTGTCGATCTTGGGCCGCCTTCAATCGTTCTCGGATACCCCTCACCTTATCCGCCGTTGCTTGCACTATTTCCGGTCCCTCAAATTGCTTCTCTCCCGCCTCGAGCCAACACACCGGTGTCCTACACTTTCGTCCGTAGAGTGCCTCGAAAGGTGTCATTCCAATGCTTGAATGGTAACTGTTGTTGTACTCGAATTCCACCAATGGCAAGTGTGAATCCCAACTCCCACCAAAGTCTATGACACATGACCGAAGCATGTCCTCGAGAGTTTGGATGGTCCTCTAACTTTGGCCGTCAGTTTAAGAATGATAAGTTGTACTCAATTTGACTTCTGTGCCCAACTCTCTTTGCAATCCATCCCAAAATATGGAAGTAAACCGACTATCCCGATCCGACACTATATATAGCGGAACCCCGTGTCGTGACACCACCTCATCAATATAGAGCTTAGCAAGCTTGTCCATCGGCAATGTCTCTCGTATTACTAAAAAATGCGCACTCTTGGTAAGTCTATCCACTATCACCCAAATAGTGTCATGACCTCTCAAGGTCTTCGGTAGTTTGGTGACGAAGTCCATCGTGATGTGATCCCATTTTTATTCCGGAATGGTCAAAGGCTGCAAACTTCCATAGGGCCTTTGATGTTCCGCCTTGACTTGTAGGCAAGTGACACATCTTTCCACATAATTGGCCACATCAAGCTTCATCACCGGCCACCAATAGTGTAGTTTCAAATCTCTATACATTTTGGTGCTTCCGTGATGTATGGAGTACTTTGACTTATGAGCCTCCGCCAAAAGCAACTCGCGGTTTCCCCCGATCTTCTTCGGCACCCAAATTCTTCCTTGAAATAGCTTGAGACCCCGACTATCTTCCGTTTGTGTTTCCCGTTGCTTCACTATGATTTCGTCTTTGAGGTTTTCTTCTCGAAGGGCCTTCGCTTGATACCATCCACTAAGCTCGAGGTTACATCAATTCTAGATAGAGTAACCTTGACTTCGCTCCCGTAACTCTTTCGACTCAAAGCATTCGCCACCACGTTGGCTTTACCGGGGTGGTAAAGCAATTCGCAGTCGTAATCCTTCAAAAGCTCTAGCCACCGTCGTTGCCGCATGTTGAGGTCCTTTTGGTCAAAGATGTACTTCAAACTTTTGTGATCGGTGAATAAAGTACACTTCGTCCCGTATAGGTAGTGTCACCATAGCTTTAGAGCGAATACCACCGTTGCTAGCTCCAAATCGTGTGTAGGGTAATTCTTCTCGTGGTCTTTGAGTTGTCGCGATGCGTACACAATTACCTTCCCCCTATGCATCAAAACACACCTGAGTCCAAGCTTAGATGCGTCACTATAAACCACAAAATCTTCGGATACTTTGGGTAAGGATAGGATTGGTGCTTCGCATAGCTTCTTTTGAAGAGTCCGGAAAGCTTTCTCTTGTGCCTCGGTCCATAAGAACTTAGCGCTCTTCCTTGTCAATGACGTGAGTGGAGATGCGATCTTCGAAATATCTTGAATAAACCGCCGGTAGTAACCGGCCAAGCCCAAGAAACTCCTTATCTCCGTTGGGCTCGTCGGTGGCTCCCAATTCATCATCGCCTCTATCTTTGCCGGATCCACCTTCACCCCATCCTTGGATACAACATGGCCCAATAATTGGACTTCCTGGATCCAAAACTCACATTTTGAAAACTTTGCAAATAGCTTCTGCTTCCGAAGAATCTCTAAGACTTCTCGTAAGTGCCGTCGATGCTCCACATCGTCCCAAGAGTAGATAAGGATGTCGTCGATAAAGACTATTACCGACTTGTCTAGTAAAGGTCGACATACTCAGTTCATCAAGTCCATAAAGACGGTCGGGGCATTAGTCAATCTGAAAGGCATAACGAGAAATTCATAGTGGTCGTATCTCGTCCATAACGCCGTCTTCGGGATATCGTTTTCCTTCACTCGTACTTGATGGTAGACAGATCGCAGGTCTATCTTAGAGAAACATCCTGCCCTGTGCAATTGGTCAAATAGATCGTCGATCCTAGGGAGTGGATACTTGTTCTTCACGGTGACCTTGTTGAGTTCGAGGTAGTCAATGCACATTCGCATAGACCCGTCCTTCTTCTTCACAAATAAAACCGGAGCTCCCCAAGGCGATGAACTCGGTCGTATGAATCCTTTCCCGAGGAGTTCTTGAAGTTGTGTCATCATCTCTTGCATTTACGTCGGGGCTAGATGGTAAGGAGCAGGAGAGATCGAAGCGACTCCCAGAGTGAGGTCGATGTGGAATTCCACTTGTCGTTCCGGTGGTAGCCCGGGTAGGTCCTCCGAAAAGACATCCGGGTATTCACGCACCACCTCCACATCTCCCACTTCTTTCTTGACTGACTTCGTGTCGATCACATAGGCCAAGTATGAAGCACATCCCTTGATTAGGCTCTTCCGTGCTTTGAGTGATGAGATGATCATGTTAGCTTTTCGATTTTTCTCTCCGTACATTATTACTTCTCCACCCTTTGGCAAGCGTACCCTGTAACACCCGTATTTTTGATAAGCCTTGCCTTGCCCTTCTTTTCTAGTTCTAATCGAAAACCCTTTATTATAAATCCTTGTGAAGTTAGAACTTTGGATCGGGAACGCTTCAGGTCGTAAGGTCAACAAATTTGACCTCGGTACGGTGTGGGCGATTGTGCCCGCGATTGTGACAGGGTGTCACTCTCGCGGGGCACAATCGCGGACCTTGTACTGAAAGTGGGTAGGAGCGGGTGATTGTGCCCGCGATTGTGACAGAGTGTCACTCTCGCCGTCGGGGTCCAGACTCTATTAAACCCCCTTTTTTCCACTTTTCTCATTTATTCCCTTAACCCACTCTCAGCTAAACTCTCTCAACCGTTTCCCCTACACCCAATACTAACCCTAATCCATTTTAAGGCCATTTCCATGGATTCTAAGGTGTTCCATCATCATGAAGTTTGCTACCCCAACCTCAAGTGCTAAACCAAGTGTTCTTCATTATCTCTTGATATTTCTAGGTTTTGGGATTTTTCCCCAAATCCAAGTGGTGAGTTATTCTCCTCTTTTCTAGATCTTCTCTATAAGTTATACATGTTCATTTGATGCTTCTCCAATATTTGTATTCTTCAGATTTTAGGTTTGATGGTTTTGGAGAAATTAGGTCAAATAAGGGTTTTGGCCAAAATGAGATTTTTGATACAAATGTTGGGGGATCAATTCTAAGGGTTGAATGCGATTATTTATGGTCGGAAATGTGTGGATCTAGGTTTTGGAAGCTTGGGTTGAAGAGTTGGAATGAATGTCTTCGGAAAGCTTTGGGTAGGATCTATGCTTTTGGAGGCCAATGGCTGGGGATTGAAACCTAGGTTTAACTTAACCTAGCAAGGTGAGTTCAAGTTGAGTTGTGAAAACGGTGTACATGCCAAAATGTTTATTTTAAAGTGTTTTGTGTCTTACATGAAAATTGTTAACTGTTGATAAGTTTGATTATTTTGAAAGTGTTTAACTTTATAAACTTATATAGAACGCATCTCTGGGATTTTGGGCATTATGATAAATAAATCATATATTTTGGTATCTTAAGGATTTATTTTATGGAAGTAGATTTTGAGTATAAATGTATTTCATTTTGTGTTTTGGAGAAATGCATGGTTTTGTGTTATGGGATGTTTTGAAAGGTAAATGTTATAAACTCACTTGGAAAATGATTTGTCCCGATCTAAACTACGATTGGAATTAATTATATGTTTTGGAGCATGGGTTTACATAAGTACGAGTTGTTTATGTTTGATTCCATTTTATGATTTTCAACGTTGAGTCTTTGGATTTGTTGAGCTTATGGCTCGGTTTGGATTTTGTTGGGTTTTGAGGACACTTGTCCGCTTTTAATAACTCAATGCTGAGCGTTTGGTAATGATTTGCATTTACTGCATCTTAGTTGAAAATTACATGTTTTAAATGCATTAGTTCACTCGTTTTGAGTCATGTAATGGTTTAGTTAGTGCAATGGATCCATAGGCACGGTGTTCCTATGTCCCCGTTTTGGGCATTTGGTTCATCATTTGGCACGGAATAGGCATCGGGTCACCATGCTAAGTAAGGTGTGGGCCTATACGGTCGGGCAACGTCCCATGGGCAGTAAGGTGTAATTCCCTTGTGCTAGAGTTCCCCATTTTGGAACTCTCAAGAATAGACCTAGAGGGGTTGACTTGAAGTTTTCGAGTGATAGACTCAGAGGAGTTGAGCTCGGTGAGTTTTTATTTGTGTAACCCACATGTTTTGATTTACTACATAATTATGTGACCTACTTTTGTGTTCCATCACGTACAATGTAATCGGGTCTTCCCCGTCACCAATAGGTGTGGTTTTGATTGTGGAGTTTTATAATCCATGTTTTCGGAGACGTTTGAGTGTGGGTATTTATCTATGTTTTAAGGTTTTGGTTATTGAAACTCATTCGAGTTATTGGAATGTTTTGGAAGTTGGGATTACTTACGTTTTCAGTGTTTGATCATTATAAGGCCAGTTATGTTTTACGTGCGCTTTGGGTCTTGGTTTTATTTAAAGAGGCGTTTGTTTTATGATTCTTAATCACGAAAAGGGTGAATGATGAAAAGGAGATTGTTTTAAGATTTAATATATTTCATTTTTGGTTACTTTCAAATCAAAATGTATCGCATTTTGGAATCATGATTTTAAATAGCGTTCTTAAAGTTATTGCGTTATATATCTCTAATGAAAACTCTTGAGCTCACTGTAACACCCTAAAATTTAGCGGAAATAAAATTCGAAAATTCTGCAATATGACGGCTATAAATTGGAAATTATGGGAATATAAAAAAACTTGTTGTAAACAACCCCAAAGTATCATCCCGATAGAAGGGGGAAGCAAACTATAACCAATACAATGAATCAAATGAAGAATATACTAACAACCTAATAATCTAACTTAAATAAGAAAGATTAACATCGGGTGTTCCTATTCTTCCAAAAGTATGCTCACTAATCCAAAACGCCGGTCTACACATCTCCCAAAAAGACCGCTCTTGGACTCAAAGCCATCCACTCATTCCCGACGAACCCTACCGGAAACCTGACCTGTTATACATGTCATTTTAAGAAAAAGTGTTAGGCTAAATCCTAGTGAGATCAAACAATTGCAGTTTAAGTAAACAACGTAAAGATGAGTAAAATAATTTCTTTTGTACAATGATGATAATAGAATGATACAATAATGCTCTTTGAAATATAGCAAGTACCTCTTGGGTTAACGGGGGAGACCCGCTTACTAACACAAATGACGGAACACAAAAGTAAGCCATTCGATAAGTCAGTAAAGCCAATACACAAATAAAGTACACGCAAGGGATGTCAGGCTCAGTGACTTTAAACATACACCCACGGAAACTCAAGTTCAACCCCGAGGGGTTCCTACGTCGAGCTCCTCATCCAATATCGTAATACTTGAGCACGAAGGACTTATACCACATCCGATGCCTAACGTGCCTCGACGTGGAAAACTAGTCGTCCCAACGCCGGAACAACAACAAACCAAATACGGGGTCATGACTCCCAAATGCATCAAATAAGCCAAATAATGCTCATTGTGCCCAACAAATATTCCAACAAATGCAAATTATGCATAAAGGACATAAAAGATAATTTTCCCGAAACAATTTACATTCCTTACCGAATAACTTTAGTTGAAACATAAAGGACTTTTACAAGCCATACCCTTTAACCATGATAAATTCCCAAATACAAACTTATCAGCAGTTAACCACAAGAATATCATTTTTTTAAAAACCATAAGTGACACATGAATATAGACATCCTTTGAAATACATTTTCCCAAATAGAGGTAGGTTAATAGTAACATCAACAAGCCCACATAATCATATTCCATAAATCGTCGTAAAACCCTAAAATCTCCAAAAGTTAGACTTGGTACAAAATCCACAAATCAAGTATATAAAAAGGAGATGTTTAGGCATTTAAAACCCACATTTGGCATGTATAAAGTTTTATAAAAGTGGATGAACTCACCTTGTAGGGTTGGAGTTTAACCCTAAAATCCAAAGCTTAAGTAAGGAGAAAATGGGTTGAGAACTTGAGGTAGCTTCACTAGCACTATGATGATTCACACCTCCCTAGAACACATACATGATCAATGGATTGAAGTAGTTGAGAGACATAAATGCTAAGGGAGGAAGAAGGTCGAACTTACCAGCCCTATAGAGAGAAAAACGCTACTGCCTCCTTCAAGATCAGATAAAATGCCCTAAAATCGCGACTTGGATTTTTATACTCAGAACCCCTGTCGGCGATAGTGACACGACGACTATGCCATGGGGCATAGTCGCGGGAAACCACCCACCTGCGGTACAAATTGGGCGATAGTGCCCCGCGATTGTGACCATGTCACTCTCGCATGGCACTATCGCGAGAGACGTACCGAGAGCTCTAGTCCCCCGGCGATTGTGCCTTCGCGTTTGTGACATCCTGTTACTCTCGCGGGCAATGTCGCGAACAATACAACTTCCCCCAAATTTGGTACCTTTCAACCCACGATGATTAAATCCGACAAACTCGTTATTAAATCGATACATCTCTACATTAAGTAGATTCCAAATATGAGAACGAAAATACATAGGCTCTCAGAATTTGGGGTGTTACAATCCTCCCCAACTTGGGAATGATTTCGTCCCCGAAATCCTACTAACTAAACAAATGAGGGTATCTACGCCTCAGGTCTTCTTCCGCCTCCCAAGTCACATTGGTGCCATGGTGGTGTTTCCATTGAACCTTTACCATCGCCACCTCTTTATGTCGGAGCTTCTTGATTATCCTTTTCAAAATAGCCTCGGGCTCTTCGATGCAACGATTATCATCCACTCGAATTTCGGACAAAGGAATAACACTTTTCTTTTCCGCTAAACACTTCCGTAGATAACATACGTAGAATGTGGGGTGAATCCCATCCATCTCCGGCGGTAGATCCAATTTGTAAGCTTGTAGACCGATGCGCTCGAGTATAGTAAACGGCCCTAGGAAACGGGGACTTAGCTTCCTGCGCTTCCCAAACCGAATCAATCCTTTCCAAGGGGACACCTTTAACATCACACGATCTCCCACTTGAAACTCTACCGGTCTTCTCTTTTTGTCGGCGTAACTCTTCTGACGATCATGTGCTGCTCTTAACCGCTCTCGAATTGAGTTGACTTTCTCGGCCGTCTCTTGTACAATTTCCGGGTCGGCAAACTGTTTCTCCCCCGCCTCTAACCAACACACGGGGGTTCTACACTTTCGTCCGTACAAAGATTCAAATGGTGCTATTCCGATACTAGAATGATAACTATTGTTGTACGCAAATTCCACCAAAGGTAGATGGGCATCCCAACTACCGCCAAAATCGATCACGCATGATCTAAGCATATCTTCAAGCGTTTGAATTGCCCTTTCACTCTGTCCGTCCGTTTGTGGGTGATAAGCCGTGCTCAAATTCACCCACGTACCCAACTCTTGATGTAAAGATCCCCAAAATCTCGACGTGAACCGACTATCCCGATCGGAAACTATCGACAAGGGTATACCGTGTCTAGAGACGATTTCATCTATGTCCAGCTTTGCCAACTTATCCATTGGCAAAGTTTCCCGCATCGCTAGAAAATGAGCACTCTTCGTCAATCGATCGACAATGACCCAAATGGTGTCGTTCCCTCGCAAAGTCTTCGGTAACTTGGTCACGAAATCCATGGTGATCTTATCCCATTTCCACTCGGGTATTTCAAGCGATTGAAGGCTCCCATAGGGTCGTTGATGCTCGGCCTTCACTTGTGAACAAGTTACGCATCGCTCCACATAATGAGCTACATCCAACTTCATAATTGGCCACCAATAATGTAGTTTTAAATCCCGGTACAACTTGGTGCTCCCCGGATGGATGAAATACTTGGATTTATGCACGTCCTCCAAGAGTAGCTCTCGGCAACCTCCCAACTTTGGTACCCAAACTCGACCATTGAAGCACCTTATCCCTCGACTATCTTCGGTCAATAATAACCGTTGTTTTGTCATCACTTCCTCCTTGAGGTTTTCTTCCTTTAATGCTTCGGTTTGTGCCTCTTTAATCTTTCCCATGAGACTTGACACCAAATCAATTCTTGTAAGCTTGGCTTGAAGTCTCCTGCTATACTCTTTCCGACTCAAGGCGTCGGCCACCACGTTTGCTTTACCCGGGTGGTAGAGTAATTCACAGTCGTAGTCCTTGAGTAGTTCCAACCACCTCCATTGCCTCATGTTGAGCTCCTTCTGATCAAAAACATTCTTCAAGCTCTTGTGATCCGTGTACAAGGTACACTTTGTGCCGTAAAGGTAATGTCGCCATAACTTTAATGCAAACACTACCGCCGCCAACTCCAAGTCGTGGGTGGGGTAGTTCTTCTCATGCACCTTCAATTGCCTAGATGCGTACGCGATTACTTTTCCTCTTTGCATAAGTACACATCCAAGTCCCCTTTTGGACGCATCACTATAGACCATAAAATCCTCCGATCCCTCCGGCAAGGATAAGATCGGAGCCTCGCATAATTTTCTTTGCAACGTCCTAAATGCTTTCTCTTGCTCCTCGGTCCACACAAACTTTACATTCTTCTTGGTCAACATCGTCAACAAAGAAGCAACCTTGGAGAAGTATTGTATGAATCTTCGGTAGTACCCCGCCAAGCCTAGGAAACTCCGAATTTCGGATGGGCTTTTGGGCCGTTCCCAATTCATCATAGCTTCAATCTTGGCCGAATCCACCATCACTCCGTCCCTTGAAACTATGTGCCCCAAGAACTGCACTTCCTTCAACCAAAACTCGTACTTGGAAAACTTTGCATAAAGCTTCTCCTTCCTCAAGATTTCCAAGACATCCCGAAGATGACGCGCATGATCGACTTCATCCTTCGAGTAGATAAGAATGTCATCAATGAACACGATGACGGATTTATCTAGGAAGGGTCGGCACACGCGGTTCATCAAGTCCATAAACACCGCTGGAGCGTTCGTCAATCCGAAGGGCATCACTAAGAATTCGTAGTGACCATAACGCGTCCTAAAAGCGGTTTTAGGAATGTCTTCTTCTTTGACTTTCACTTGGTGATAACCCGAGCGGAGATCGATCTTCGAAAAACAACTCGCTCCTTGAAGTTGGTCGAACAAATCATCAATCCTAGGGATTGGATACTTGTTCTTCACGATTGCCTTATTCAACTCCCTATAGTCGATACACATTCGCATGGTACCGTCCTTCTTCTTCACGAATAAGACCGGTGCTCCCCAAGCCGAGGAACTCGGTCTTACGAACCCTTTCTCCAAAAGCTCTTGCAATTGGCTCATCATTTCCTTCATCTCTGACGGAGCCAAACGGTAGGGAGCTCGGGCTATAGGAGCCGCTCCTGACGTCAGATCAATCTTGAACTCCACTTGACAGTCGGGTGGTAAGCCAGGCAAGTCGTCCGGGAATACATCGGGAAACTCCCTTACCACTTCGACATTTTCTAGCTTTTTCTTCTCGAGTTTGGCATCTATTGCATATGCCAAAAAGGATGAGCATCATTTCGCCAAACACTTTCGTGCCTTCGCCATACTAATGATTGCAACTTCACCCTTTCGCCTCTCCCCATACACGGTCACCGCATGACCATCCGAACCCGAAATTCGGAAAAACTTTTTAGCACAAAGAATCTCCACGTGGTTGGTCGACAACCAATCCATACCGACTACAACATCAAATCCCCCGATGACCATAGGCATTAGGTCAATCGGGAACTCTATCCCTTCGATTTCAAACTTGCAATTTCTTATGATATCCCGAACCACTACTTGATCACCATCCGCTAGCTCTACCACTAACGCGTCTTCTAAACTAGTAGTGGGCATGGATAGTTTTGGGCAAAACGAACTTGATACAAACGAGAAACTAGCTCCCGAATCAAATAGTACACGCGTAGGTACGGAGTTTAGGAGAAACGTACCCGACACTACGTCCGTTGACGCCTTCTCCTCTTCGGTGGTCATTTGGAAAGCTCTCCCTGTTGCTTTAGGAGCGTCTACTTTGTTGCCTCCGCTAAAGTTCGTCTTTACTTTCGGGAATTCGCTTCTGATATGGCCCGGCTCTTTGCATTCGAAACAAAATCGGCCTTTGATTGCACAATCATTGAAACGGTGGCCGAGTTTACAACATTTAAAGCACGGAGTGGACCCCGAATTACAAGGGCCGGTGTGCTTACTTCGGCATCTGGAACACCACGAGGAATCTCGTCTCGGACCATTCCCCCGATGGTTGTTGTTGAAGTGGTTTGGCCTCTTTGATGATGTGGGACCCCCTTCCCACTTCCTTTTCTCGACTACTCCGCTCCTCTCCATATTATTCGAGTCGTAAGAGTCTTGTACCAATTGTGCTTCTTCTATTGCCTCTCGGAGGGTAGAGGCCTTTGACACACGAACCATGTTCATCATTTCAGTAGGCAAACCCTTGATGTATGCTATGGTTTTCTCTCTCTCGGTGGGGACCAGATGTCCCACCAAACCCAGTTTGTCCATGAACAACTTGTTATACTCTTTCACCAACAAATTCCCTTTCTTCAAACCCCGGAACTCATCGATGATCCGATCCATAGCTCGCTCATTACAAAATTCCTCCATAACTTTCTTCTTGAAGGTTTCCCAGCTCAGTTTAGCTAACACGGTGGCTTCGACAGAAGTGGAATACACATTCCACCATGTGAGGGAGGCCCCTCTCAACATTTGGGATCCGAATACGGCTTTCTGACTTTCCCCACACTCGCTTGACCGGAAAGCCTATTCCATTTCCCTAATCCAGTTCATGCAAGCCACCGGGTTGTCCGCACCCTTGAATTCCGGTGGTCGGCATTCGAGAAATGCCTTGAAGGTTCAAACCTTAGACGGTTGCCTTATTTCGGGAGGTGGAGTCTCATTAGAAGGGACAACGGGCCCTGAACCTCCGGATCCCGCCACAATTAAATTCTCCACCACCGTCTCATGTCTACGGGGGTTAGCATCTCGGTCATCCAAGAGCTTCAGGAATGCTTCTTGTTGCTGAGCCATAACGGCGTTCATTGCTTGCATCATCCGCTCCATCATTCTAGTTTCCGGAGTCACCTCTTCCATAATCGGTTGAGCTGTAGCTAGGTTACGTAGAGGTATATGCTCCGGTCCTCCACCCAACGCGTTTATAAAAGGTGGGGGCAAATCATTATTCGTTACTCCCGGTTGATCAGCCGTAGATGCTGTCGTATCTTGCCCTTCTGGTCGATTACGCGTATTAATCATAGTCTGCCACACACGCGAGAATATAGGTGAGATGAGGATGAATAGAATATAAACAAGGAAACGTACTACCACCTTCATTAATTATCATAACAACGGAAAACAAGCATAATCACGTAAAACATCTTCATAATAACGTTAGCTAGGCGAAATTATGAACATGCGATACATAAAATTTTTCATTCCCATCACCATAACTCTTAATTTATGTAGCTTCCATCGACTCCAAGACCATCTTATCTTAAGAGTTCTACCCAATCTCACACAATCATTTGCTTAATTTCACAGCTTAAGTCTAGGTACTCTACATCCATACCTAGTTCACTTAAACTAATGCTCTGATACCAACTTGTAACAACCTAAAATTTAGCGGAAATATAATTCGAAAATTCTGCAATATGACGGCTATAAATTAGAAATTCTGGGAATATAAAAAAAAATTGTTGTAAACAACCCCAAAGTATCATCCCGATAGAAGGGGGAAGCAAACTATAACCATTACAATGAATCAAATGAAGAATATACTAACAACCTAATGATCTAACTTAAATAAGAAAGATTAACACCGGGTGTTGCTATTCTTCCAAAAGTATGCTCGCTAATCCAAAACGTCGGTCTACACATCTCCCAAAAAGACCGCTCTTGGCCTCAAAGCCATCCACTCATTCCCGACGAACCCCACCGGAAACCTGACCTGTTATACATGTCATTTTAAGAAAAAGTGTTAGGTTAAAGCCTAGTGAGATCAAACAATTGCAGTTTAAGTAAACAATGTAAAGATGAGTAAAATAATTTCTTTTGTACAATGATGATAATAGAATGATACAATAATGCTCTTTGAAATATAGCAAGTACCTCTTGGGTTAACGGGGGAGACCCGCTTACTAACACAAATGACGGAACACAAAAGTAAGCCATTCGATAAGTCAGTAAAGCCAATACACAAATAAAGTACACGCAAGGGATGTCAGGCTTAGTGGCTTTAAACATACACCCACAGAAAATCAAGTTCAACCCCGAGGGGTTCCTACGTCGAGCTCCTCATCCAATATCTTAATACTTGAGCACGAAGGACTTATACCACATCCGATGCCTAACGTGCCTCGACGTGAAAAACTAGTCGTCCCAACGCCGGAACAACAACAAACCAAATACGGGGTCATGACTCCCAAATGCATCAAATAAGCCAAATAATGCTCAGAGTGCCCAACAAATATTCCAACAAATGCAAATTATGCATAAAGGACATAAAAGATAATTTTCCCGAAACAATTTCCATTCCTTACCGAATAACTTTAGTTGAAACATAAAGGACTATTACAAGCCATACCCTTTAACCATGATAAATTCCCAAATACAAACTTATCAGCAGTTATCCACAAGAATATCATTTTTTTTAAAACCATAAGTGACACATGAATATAGACATCCTTTGAAATACATTTTCCCAAATAGAGGTAGGTTAATAGTAACATCAACAAGCCCACATAATCATATTCCATAAATCGTCATAAAACCCTAAAATCTCCAAAAGTTAGACTTGGTACAAAATCCACAAATCAAGTATATAAAAAGGAGATGTTTAGGCATTTAAAACCCACATTTGGCATGTATAAAGTTTTATAAAAGTGGATGAACTCACCTTGTAGGGTTGGAGTTTAACCCTAAAATCCAAAGCTTAAGTAAGGAGAAAATGGGTTGAGAACTTGAGGTAGCTTCACTAGCACTATGATGATTCACACCTCCCTAGAACATATAAATGATCAATGGATTGAAGTATTTGAGAGACATAAATGCTAAGGGAGGAAGAAGGTCGAACTTACCAGCCCTCTAGAGAGAAAAACGCAACTGCCTCCTTCAAAATCAGATAAAATGCCTTAAAATCGTGACTTGGCTTTTTATACTTCGAACCCCTGTCGGCGATAGTGACACGGCGACTATGCCAATGGCATAGTCGCGGGAAACCACCCACCCGCGGTACAAACTGGGCGATAGTGCCCCGCGATTGTGACCATGTCACTCTCGCATGGCACTATCGCGAGAGACGTACCGAGAGCTCTAGTCCCCCGACGATTGTGCCTTCACGATTGTGACATTCTGTCACTCTCGCGGGCACTGTCGCGAACAGTACAACTTCCCCCAAATTTGGTACCTTTCAACCCACGATGATTAAATCTGAAAAACTCGTTATTAAACCGATACATCTCTACATTAAGTAGATTCCAAAGATGAGAACGAAAATACATAGGCTCTCAAAATACATGAGCTCGGTGGGTTTTTATTTGTGTAACCCACATGTTTTGATTTACTACATAATTATGTGACCTACTTTTGTGTTCCGTCACGTACAATGTAATCGGGTCTTCCCCGTCACCAATAGGTGTGGTTTTGGTTGTGGAGTTTTATAATCGATGTTTTCGGAGACGTTTGAGTGTGGGTATTTATCTATGTTTTAAGGTTTTGGTTATTGAAACTCATTCGAGTTATTGGAATTTTTTGGAAGTTGGGATTACCTACGTTTTCAGTGTTTGATCATTATAAGGTCAGTTATGTTTTACGTGTGCTTTAGGTCTTGGCTTTATTTAAAGAGGCGTTTGTTTTATGATTCTTAATCACGAAAAGGGTGAATGATGAAAAGGAGATTGTTTTAAGATTTAATATATTTCATTTTTGGTTACTTTCAAATCAAAATGTATCGCATTTTAGAATCATGATTTTAAATAGCGTTCTTAAAGTTATTGCGTTATATATCTCTAATGAAAACTCTTGAGCTCACTAGGCATTAAGCCTAACCTTTTTATTTGTCGGCTTGTGCATCTGGTTCCAGTTGGGGTTTGGTTCTGGCAGTGCTTTGAGGAGTTGAGCATTAGACTTACACGAGAGTAAGTAGATTGATGAAGTCTTCCGCAGTTGGAGATAGTGACTATTATTGGGTTTTAGTAGCACTCTTCCCTATTATAGACTGTTTGCATAGAACGAAATGTGTGTATTGAAGTTAAATGTTAGATTGTGTTTGTAGATGAGTTACTTATCGATATATTTAGAAAATTTTAAATTAGTTGCTATTTCTGGATTTGAGGGTGTTACAAGTTGGTAGCAGAGTTTAAGTTTGAGAGATTTAGGTGTTGATTTTGGAATGCCTAGACTCAAACTAGCGTAATTTTAAGTGTTTGAACGTGAGATCACACCATTAGGCACTTTAAGATTTGATGATTCGAGGTGAGTGAATTCACTGTGAACAGGAATCACGCCGAAAATGGCAAGGATGATCATGTACAGTACGTTCATAATAGCACCTGACCAGTGATGTGGTGAGCTTACTAGTTACATTTGTATGCTTGAACTGCCTTGGTACGATAACCGTTGGGGTAGTGAAGGAGTTTCTGAATGAGTAACCGTTAGAAAGAATTGATGATTTGAGTATACGATGCTTGGAATGACAGTAAGCATGGTGATAGCATTAAGTGGACCGGTTCAGGTCGGAATGAATGGATGGTTTAGAACCGTAGGCTTTTGGAATCGACATTATTCGAGGAGAGATCGTAAGATGAACCGATGAAATCTTCGATGATCGCCTTAATATGTTTGATCACCCGTATGACAATAGTGTGACAGGAAAATTGAGGAACGGGATCTCGGGATGTTGAGTGCCGACCAAAGTCATGCACAAAGTATATTTCTAAAATAAGTTTGCATAAATTGTTTCTCATGTTTTCGAAGCGTAGAGCTGTACTAAGAAGCCTTGGTAAAGCATTTAGCACTCAACAGATTTTAAACCGTGAGCTTAAGCATGCATGAAATTGTTTTGTTGCACGTGGTTGCAATTTTTATTGAAAGTCTCTTTATCCCTGTCTCGTGTCTAACACTATTTTTCAGACATTGTAATATCCATGTTTTAATGTTATTTGGGTTATTGGGCAAGTAACTGTGGAATTTTGACTTTAACATTAGACCTCCTCCACGTATGTTAAGGTTTTGAAGGAAGAGTTGTCCCCATGTTTTGAGTCGAAATTTTCTTGGGAATTTTAGTCTGGACGAGTCGTGTTGAATTTATGAAATATTATTTTATGACACTTTACTACGCACGAGTGTATTTTGGATTGCGTGAGTTTTAATTTTAATTGTGTGCGAATTTACGAGTTTTAATGAGCGTTATGTCTCATGCGAGTTTCGTTGAGAAGTGTCATTTATATTACATTGTGATGAAAAGGAAAAGTTAGAATTTTGACATTTTGGTCATAACTTTGTTTCATGCTATTTGATTTTGGGAACGACGGTTTTGGCACCATATGATTTTGAGCATCGTTGGGTTTCATCGAGTTTTATGGAAGATTTTATTGGATTTTATGAAATTCTATTTTACGACATTTTGCGTCGTGCTGTTTAACAATATGAAACCGTTGCCCTTACTGAAGGATGTAGTGTTCTTTTGACCAATAGAATACCCCCTAAGCTAAAAGATCCAGGAAGTTGTAACCGAATCACACACCTATCGTTTTACTATGTTTGGGAAATAAACTGTTGTATGTAAACCTTACTGAAAATTTTACTTCATGACATTGTGGGTTAAAGAAAGGAAATTTGGAGTTGGAAATTGCGAAGCTCCCCTTTGAAGTTTGTACAAACCTTTGTTGCACATGTTTAGTGCAGAAAATTATTTTCATATATAAGGCACAATTGACGTATGCGAGGATCATAAAGGTCCATTTTAAAATTTTGTTGCACATCTTTATTATTGTCATTATTATGCGAGTATTGATCAAACGAATTTTGAAATGATTTTATGTGCGTGGCATGGGTGATTGTTTTGCACACCTATCGAGAAATCGGTAGTGGATAAACAAATGCTAGAGACATTTTACAATGGGTTGAACTCCATGGCTAAACAAATGCTCGATGCGACATCAGGAGGGGCCTTTACAGCCAATACCTACAATAACGGGTATGAAATTCTTGAAAAAAATTCCACAAACAATGGACATTGGGCTGATCCACGAGCTCAAATTCAAAAGAAAATTGCTAGAATTCATGATGTAGATGCATATACTGCATTAACAACATAACTCTCTTCCATGGCTAACATGCCTAAAAACCTATCTTCAAGCCAGGGAGTGTAGCAAACTGTTACTACACCTATTGCAACGGTCCTCTCAGTGCAGTGTGTTTGTTGTGGCGGGGAACATGCTTATGAACACTGTCCTCAAAATTTTGAGTCTGTAAATTATGTTCATAACAAGTCTGCTCCCTATGGCAACAATTACAATGCCAGTTGGAAACAACACCCAAATTTCTCGTGGAACAGTCCATGTTTAAATCCATCTGTGCAAAAGCCACAAGGAAATTCAAGTTTTCAAAATCACGCTAGTAGTTCACAGCATAACCAAAACCAAGGTTCTCATAACCATCAGAACCAAAGTTCACAGCATCACCAAAACCAAGGTTCTCATAACCATCAGAACCAAAGTTCACAGTATCATCAGAACCAAGGTTCTCATCATCATCAAAACCAAAGTTCACAGCATCATCATCATCAAGGTTTTCAAAATAACCAACCACCTTTTCAAAACAAGCAAACTCCACAGGGTGACTCATCATCTTCTTTGGAATCTATGATGAGGGGTTTAATGGCTCAAACCCAAACTGCACTACGGAATTTGGAAACCCAAGTCAGTCAAATCGCGTTCAACTAGAACAATAGAACTATAGGCACTTTGCCTAGTGACACAGAAATTCCAAGAGCCCCAGGAAAAGAACATGTGAAGGCCGCGACTCTTAGGAGTGGTAAGGAATTAGCAGAGACAGTGCTAAAAGAATTTGGTCCAATGACTAAAACTGAATTTGAAAAAGACAGAAGGTCAGAACCCAATGCTACAACATTACCCCCTGTTAATGAAATACCACCCAAACCACTAGGGAACCAAGAGTCTGATACTAAAAATCCTATCCTTCTTAGGAATAACCACTCTTTATCCTTCCCTGAAGAAGACCCTAAGACAAAGACTTTAGAAAATAGAATTCCAACCATCCCTCAAGAGAGTACACCAAAAGGCATAAAGGATCCATCTTGCTCAACACAGCCAAGCAAAGCTATCATAAAACCAGTTCCTCCCTATGTACCTTACCCCTAGAGGTTAAGAAATCAAAAGGAAGAATTGCAATTTAAAAAATTCTTGGATATGTTCAAAGAATTGCATATCAACATCCCCCTTGTTGAAGCAATTGAGCAAATGCCTAGTTATGCCAAATTCCTTAAAAACATCTTAAGTAAGAAGAAAAAGTTGAATGAATATGAAACCGTTGCCCTTACTGAAAGATGTAGTGCTCTTTTCACCAATAGAATACCCCCTAAGCTAAAAGATCCAGGAAATTGTAACCGAATCACACACCTATCGTTTTACTATGTTTGGGAAATAAACTGTTGTATGTAAACCTTACTGAAAATTTTACTTCATGACATTGTGGGTTAAAGAAAGGAAATTTGGAGTTGGAAATTGCGAAGCTCCCCTTTGAAGTTTGTACAAACCTTTGTTGCACATGTTTAGTGCAGAAAATTATTTTCATATATAAGGCACAATTGACGTATGCGAGGATCATAAAGGTCCATTTTAAAATTTTGTTGCACATCTTTATTATTGTCATTATTATGCGAGTATTGATCAAACGAATTTTGAAATGATTTTATGTGCGTGGCATGGGTGATTGTTTTGCACACCTATCGAGAAATCGGTAGTGGATTTCACTCATACGATTAATTGTTACAAAGCTTGGGTATTTGAGAATTTTATAAAATTTCAATTGACTTGTTAGTTGAAAAACCTTGAACTCATTAGGGTTATTGATTTAAAACCCTATCTTGGAAAGAGTTGTAACTAGGGACTAGAGGAGTCCTCGTGAATTGAAACGCCGGATGATCCGACTTGTGGCCAATATTGAATTTTGGGGTTTCAGTTCTTAAAGTTGTGCACGCATGAATAATTGAGGTAATAGGTTCATGTATTTCCAGTTAACTAAGGGGTGATCTTTATGTTTAGGGATGTAAGATTGGTAATACTAGTCCTCTGTTAGGTGTCAACCTTAATACGACAATACTTTTGGGATGAAGTATTGGGTGGGACGTCCTTGTTCAATAGGAGGGAAGGAGGTTGGAAAAGCCTTGTGTGATTTAGGAGCCAGTATAAATCTCATGCCTTTATCTGTCTTCAACAAATTAGGAATAGGAGAAGCAAGACCCACCACCGTCACACTTCAATTGGCAGACAAAACCATTGCCTACCCTAAGGGAAAAATTGAAGATGTTCTAGTTCAGGTTGATAAGTTCATCTTTCCGGCAGATTTTATTATTTTGGATTTTGAAGCTGATAAGGATATTCCAATCCTTTTGGGAAGACCTTTTCTAGCTACCGAAAGAACTTTGATAGATGTACAGAAAGGAGAGTTAACCATGAGACTTCAAGACCAAAAGGTCACATTTAATGTTTTCAATTCCTTAAAATACCCAAATGATGTTGAGGATTGTTCAACTTTAAGTGTGATTGAATCATCATGTCATGAAGAAGGGGTTAGAAAAGCTTGTATGTTGGAAGAAGTGGATGATGAGGATTTACATAGTGTTGATAAATTGTCCTTAGAAAAAGAAGAGATAGCCCCTGTCGATGCTGTAGCATTTGAACCTTTGGAAAATACTGAACAAAAACCTTTTACACCATCCATTGTATCACCACCTGACCTGGAGATGAAACAACTCCCATCTCACCTAAAGTATGCTTTTCTAGGAGAAGAAGGAAAATTGCCTGTCATCATCTCATCTATCCTAGAATTGCATCAAGAACAAAAGTTAGTGGATATGTTGAAATTGCACACTAAAGCCATAGGATGGTCCATTACTGACCTTAGAGGGATTAGTCCTTCTATGTGTCAACATAAGATCATCTTATAAGACAAGAATTTCACATCCATTGAACCACAGAGAAGATTGAACCCTGTCATGAAAGAGGTAGTGAAGAAGGAAATCTTGAAATGGTTAGATGCAGGAATTATTTTCCCAATAGCCAGTAGTTCTTGGGTAAGTCCAGTCCAGTATGTTCCAAAGAAGGGAGGATTTACAGTCATAGCCAATGATAAAAATGAACTCATCCCCACTAGAGTAGTTTCCGGATGGAGAATTTGCATGGACTACCGTAGACTGAACAAGGCTACCCAAAAGGACCATTTTCCATTACCTTTTCTTGACCAAATGTTAGACAGACTGGCTGGTAAAGAGTATTATTGCTTTTTGGATGGATACTCTGGATATAATCAGATAGCCATATCGCCAGAGGACCAAGAAAAGACCACATTTACTTGTCCCTATGGTACTTTTGCATTTAAAAGAATTCCATTTGGACTTTGTAATGCACCAACAACCTTTCAAAGATGCATGATGTCCATATTTTCTGACATGCTTGAAACATCCATTGAAATCTTTATGGATGATTTTTCTATTTATGGCTCGTCCTTTGAGGATTGTTTGAAAATTTTGAAAAAGGGTCTTGAAAGATGTGAGGAAAATGATTTGGTCCTCAATTGGGAAAAGTGTCATTTCATGGTTAAAGAGGGAATTGTTCTTGGACATTTAATTTCAAAAAGAGGAGTGGAGGTAGACAAAGCTAAGCTTGAAATAATTTCAAAACTACCTGAACCAACCACTGTTAAGGGAATCAGAAGCTTTCTTGGTCATGCTGGTTTCTACAGAAGATTTATTAAGGAATTTTCAAAAATCTCAAAACCCTTATGTCTTTTGTTACAACATGACCAAAAGTTCATTTTTAATGAGGATTGTAGAAATGCATTCCTTATTTTGAAAGAAGCTTTGGTAACTGCACCAGTGGTTGTTGCTCCAGATTGGAACAAACCCTTTGAAATCATGTGTGACGCAAGTGATTGGGCTGTAGGTGCAATACTAGGTCAAAGGAGAGAAAACATTTTTCATTTAATCTATTATGCAAGTAAAACGTTGAATGAAGCACAAATCAACTACACAACAACAGAAAAAGAACTTTTGGCTATGGTTTTTGCCTTTGAGAGATTTAGATCATATTTAATGGGAACAAAAATCATTGTGCATATTGATCATGCAACCATTAAATAATTGGTCTCAAAAAAGGATGCTAAACCTAGGTTAATTAGATGGGTTCTGTTGTTACAAGACTTTGACCTAGAGATTGTGGATAGGAAGGGAGTAGATAACCAGGTAGCAGATCATCTGTCCAGGCTAGAGAACCATGAAACAGAACAAAAAGAAGGGGAAATCATTGAAATTTTCCCAGATGAGAGAATTCTGATGCTACAGCATTCAGTCATGCCTTGGTATGCTGATATTGCTAATTATTTAGCTTGTGGCATCAAACCATGTGATTACACCCACCATATGCTCAAGAAGTTCATCCATGATACCAAGTTTTATCTGTGGGATGACCCTTACCTGTTCAAAATTGGAACAAATCAGATATTAAGAAGATGCATTCCAGAAACTGAGGTGGCAGCAATACTGCAACATTGCCACCAGTCACCTTATGGGGGTCACTTTGGTGGACAAAGAACGGTAGCAAAAGTATTACAATCTGGTTTTTATTGGCCCACTCTCTTCCAAGATGCCCACAATTTTTCAAAAAGGTGTAATGAATGTCAAAGAAGTGGTTCCACTTCTCAGAAAAATGAAATGCCTTTAAACGGGATATTGGAAGTTGAGTTGTTTGATGTGTGGGGAATTGATTTCATGGGACCCTTCCCACCATCTAACAATTGTCAATATATACTTGTTACTGTTGATTATGTGTAAAAATGGGTAGAAGCTTTGGCTTGTCCTGCAAATGATGCAAAGACTGTGGTTAAGTTTCTTCAAAAACAAATATTTACAAGGTTTGGTACCCCCAGGGCACTAATAAGTGATGAGGGTACCCACTTTGTGAACAATCTGTTACATGGAGTTTTGTCAAAGTATAATATTAACCACAGAGTTGCAACTGCTTATCTACCACAGACAAATGGACTTGTTGAACTATCAAACAGGGAAATAAAGGGAATTCTAGAGAAAATGGTAAAGCCAAACCGGAAGGATTGGGCTTTCAAGCTAGACGATGCTTTATGGGCATACTGCACCGCTTTTAAAACACCAATTGGTATGTCCCCATATAAGCTAGTCTTTGGAAATTCTTGCCATCTTCCTCTAGAACTTGAGCATAAGGCATATTGGGCCATCAAAGAATTGAACATGTCCTTGGATAGTGCTGGAAATAAAAGGAAATTACAACTCTGTGAGATGGAAGAACATAGAAATATGTCATATGAGAATGCCAAGCTCTATAAAGAGAAAACCAAAAAGTGGCATGACAAAAGAATTCATCACAGAGAACTCAAAGAAGGACAACATGTTTTATTGTTCAATTCCAGGCTAAGACTGTTTCCAGGAAAGCTCAAATCTAGGTGGCCTGGCCCTTTCAAAATCCATAAAGTTTATCCCTATGGTTCTGTTGACCTTGTGAACCCAGAAACAAATAATGTGTTCAAAGTCAACGGACAAAGAGTAAAGCTTTATCATGATGCTGTAGCAATACCAGAGCATTGCTCTGTGGACTTGGCTACCACCCTCTAGAAAATATCAAAGAGGAAATGTGGTCTCTTTGGAGCCCACCAAAGTTTGTATATAGTTTAATTTTGGTCATTTCAGTATGGACATAACTTTGCATTTTAGTCTTTGTGCAGCAATGCAAGAATCTGTTCGAATGCTGCAACATTAGGGGTTATAGACCATTGTTCATTTAAATGGATTAAAACCTGAAAAGTTTTCAAGAAAAAGAAAAATGAGGGAAAAGTGAAATTTCCTGATATAAAAAGAAATGAGAGGTTGCTTTTTGGAAAAGTTTAGCAGGTACAATTCACAATGCTTGTTAACTTTCTAAAAGTTTTCATCATTGTACTAGTCATCAACCACATCAACTATTGACTGTGTACAGTGACTAAAAGGTACAAAAATCATATTTTTTTGGGTAAAGCCATACCTTGAGCTTTAGTTGGTAAAAGAACATATTTGAAAAAGATTTCAGATTGATTTTTTATCCTAGTGGTTATAAAATTGAGTTTTGGATCTCTCTTTTACTCAGTATTGGAAACCTACTTATCTTAATAACCTTCTCATTCACTCACCCCCTCATCTCCCTCTTTTTCTCTCTTTCGAAAAACCACCCACGACCACTCTCCCATACGCACGAAAATCTCTCTTAGAGTTCTCTCATTCACAAGCAACTACTGGAAACCTTCACCATTGTTAATGGCGAGAGTCAAGCGACCAGCGCGAAGAGACCCGCCGGCGGAAAACCCTCGCCGGAACAGACGACAACCTACTGTCGCCTCAACCCCAACAAAGGGGGAATCATCAGCGACTGTGGAGAAGCAAACCACACCACCGTCGACACCGATGGTGTCATCTGATGCCACCGCGGTTCACGAATCCTCCCCCACACCCACTGTAGACGAAAACCCCAAAACGGGGGAATCATCGGCGCTTGTCGAGAAGGTGGCCGAAGAGTCCACAACTCCGGTGGAGCACCCACCAAGTGCTATCCCTACTCAAGCACCCTCCAAAATCCCCCTTAAACCCATTCTATCTATATATATCCCCTCTACTGAAAAGGCACCTTCTCATCTACACTCTGATCATCTTGCGATGATCAGTGTAGAAAACCCTCCTAAAACCCAAAAACCCCTTGTGCCAATCCAACCTGATATCCCAATCCAAAATCCCAAAGGTACTAAACCTTCCACTAAGCAGAACCCTAACACGGACCCATTGATCACTGAGCACAGTAGGGCACACGAAGGAAAAGGAGAATACGCTAATGTCGCTGAAAACTCACAGGCTGAGGAAGAAATGGTGCAAGATGAAAGAGTTCCAGACCTTAATATTAAGGTTACAAGCGAGGTATTTTCTGATTTTGAGAATGATATTGACAATGAAATCTCCTCTGAGTCCAAAGATAAAGAGGAGTTATTCACTAATTTTTCACAAGAAAAGGAAACACTAATGCTCTTGCCTTGGTATGATTTTGAACAGCCTTCTCTGGCCTCTCACTCAAGCCCAAATGTGGCCGTGAGTGAAAATAGGCAGAGAGATGATAGGGTTGATATGGACATTTCACTGGAACTTTTGAACAAAAATGGGGATGATGTTGTAGCATCCCACATCACACAGTTGGAGAAACTGAAGAGCTTCCTGAAAACCCTCCTTGTGAGGGTACTGTCCAGAAAAAGAAAAAGAAGAGTTTGGGAAAATGAACTAGAGCTAACGTTTCAGGAAAAGAGCAGCAAAGAAAAAAGGGGAAGAAGACGGCCGCATAATCAAAACCACCAAAAAGGAAGTCCTCAAGGATCTCACAGCTTGATGCTGGAGCATCCTCACAGCATCAGCAAGCCCAGTCTTCAGGTACAGGAATTATCCCACGACCTTCGCTACCTTTAGATGGTTTTAGCAGTTCCAAAGCCAAAGATATGTACGCTAGGTTGAAAGACAAGCCATGTTTTATAGATAAAGGGTTTGATGTGAGAAGCATGAGTGAATTAGACTTTGTGAAAAATGTTATCGAGAGTAAAATTGGGTATAATTGTGTCAGGTCAAAACCGAGTACAACCTCACTCTCATAAGAGAGTTTTATGCCGAAGTCAGTGTGGCTAAAACCACACTTTTGAAATTACGAGGGAAGGATGTCAACATCTCTGATGAGGCCATTAATGACTTTTTGGGCCTCCCTTCTCCTGTCGACTCTGAGTATTCTTATCTTTTGCACAAAGGCACTAGGGAGCAATTAGATGTTATTGCCCGAACATTAGGAAAGCCAGGATGCACTTGGGAACATCATGCCGATTACACCCTTCGGAGGTTTAGATCTTGCAATCTTTTGCCCAATGCAAATGTTTGGTGCAATTTCATTAAATCATCTTTGAATCCCACCATACATGACACTTTTGTTACACGGGAAAGAATGATCATGCTTTATTGTATTATTGCTGATAAAACAATCAATGTTGGGGAAGTCATTTCAAAGTCGATTGTATACTGTGCGGGCCGAAATCAAGGAAAATTGTTTTTTCCTGGTTTGTTACATAATTTCTTGATGCATGCGGGTGTTCCTCGATATAAAGAGGATGAGATTGTAAAGGAAAAAGGCGGTGAGGAGAAGTGAAGTATAGACTTAAAGTCTATTTTTCGGATGAGGCAAGAAAGGGGAGGAATTAGTGATGTGGTGGGAATGGTACAGGAATTACTTGGGCAAAATAGTGAGATTCTGGATACTGTGTTGCAACAAAGGAATGAAGTTTTAGGTAAGATTGAGGAGTTGAAGAATGTTGTGGACAGGCGGTTTGAGAAGGCATGCATGAATAGGAAAGTAAAACTGATACGGTTGAAGGCTCGCATGACGGTACAACAGAAAGTTGAAAATAACAGAATGGAGCAGGGACTAAAGGAGATCACGACAACAAATCAACAGCTTCAAGAAAGGAACCAACAGCTTCTGCTTGCGAATGCAGAACTGTTGAGGAAAGTAGCAGTAGGGGATGTTGCAGCATTTCCTTCCACATCCACAATTGGCACCGCGCACCCTACTCCTCATGAGTAGGCCAGTTTTACTCGTTTTCCTTAGTCTCCATGTTTTACATTTCAGTTTTTGAGTCTGGGATACATTTTTCATTTTTTGGTTTCTTTTTATTTTGCAAGAGTGCATATATAGAAAGTTAATATCTTTTACGTACATATCCATAATAAATCCATAGTTGCTTGACATTTCACCTAGTATTGGGTTCTTGCTAGAACTAGAATTACTCTTTTTGGGACATACTTTGACTAGCACAAACTTCACTTATTTAGGGCATGATCTAGGCTTTCTTTGCATACACCATTTTAGCCACTTGTAACCCTTTTAAACACATTCAGTGCATTCATTCTAAGACAATGAGGACATTGTCAACTTCTAAGTTTGAGGTTAGGGGGATTACAAGTTACCCAAAATGGGAAAAGCACGTCAATACAAAAGAGCAAAGCTCTCATATGACAAAAACACCACAAATACCCCATAGGGGTAAAGGTGTACAAATCTCATATGTCAAAAACACCACAAATATCCCATAGGGGTAAAGGTGCACAAAAAATTAAAAAAATACCCCATAGGGGTAAAAGAGCACAAAGTGCAAAAAATTGAACATTTTGGTAAATTTTGATGTGAGAAAAGGCTTGGTGAGAAAAGATATGCCATAAAAAGAGTGACCCTACAAGTCCTAGTGATCCTAAATGAAGCTTGTGTAATGGTTGACAAAGAAAAGAGTCTTGCTAGCATATGGTTCATACACATAACTAGGTTATGAATGTCTCATTTTGGGTTTATGAAAGGCTATGAATTGTATGTAATATACTCTACACATTGTGCGCACTTATTACTATTATCTTGCAATCATTTCAATTTTGAGTCATTTTCTTAGTTTATTTTTATTGCTTGAGGAAAAGCAAAACTTTAAGTTTGAGGTTGTGATATGTATTGAGTTTTCAATACATATTGTGTATTTTTATTTTATTTTTCTTTCAGGATTTAAATTTTCTTTATCCCAAATAATTGAGTCATTTTCTTATCTTATTTTATATTTAACTCATGCATGGAGCTAAGTGTAGTATTTAACTAATTGTTTCTATTTTGCGTAAAACGACCTAAAATCTTTTGTTTATTGTAATGTCAGGTTAAATGCTGGAGCATTGGGGACTGATTGGAATATGAAGATTAAAGAGCACTTTTTGAAGCAAAGGAAATCTTTGACTTTTGTTCCTTCCAAATCTTTGTGTTATATTAAGAAATCGATTTTTTGTTGGCTGGAAGTAGATACAAGTGGTTGGACAAAAGTTTGGGCATAACTTTAGTTGGTTGTCCTTTAATATATTTTTTTTTAAGTTTCCTTATTTTACCATTTTGCCATCATGGTTTGGTATAAATAGGAGTAACTCTCTTTTGTTAGATCTTATCTTTTGTAATCCATCAGTGGGAAGAAATTGATATCTTGAAATTCTCTCTCTAAATTTTAATATTAAGTCTTCAAGGTTTTATAATTTGTGTTCTTCATTATTAGTTGCTGCAGCATTGCTGCAGCATTGCTTTTCTTTACATTTCATTCTTACTTATTGCAATTACTTTATGCACGTTATATTTCCGTCATTTAATTTCTGTTATTTATATACCGTCATTTACATTATGTCTTTAATTTATGTCATTTACTTTTATTGCAATTTATATTACGTAATGAGTAACTAATTTTATAGTTTGGGTGTGAGACGAAGAGGGAGGTTGTAAACCAAAAACTAGTGGACTTTGTTCTTCAATAACATTGTTCCACTATGTCATTTTAAGTTTTATAAATCCAAAAGCACTTCTTGACGAATTGATCACTTCTTAAAGTGTGAAAGTGTCATGGACTTAGGAATAAGCCATGAAAAAGCACGTCAGTTTGAATGATACGAGAAGTATACTTGGAAGAGTTACTAACAAGGGAACTTGTTATCTCTGTTTTTCAAATCAATTGATTCTTGACGGGTTGATCACTAGTCAAAGTGTTAAAGTGTAGTGGACTCAGGAATGAGCCACTAAAAACACGTCAACTTGAATGATATGAGAATCGACTCGGAAGGGTGATTTTTAAACAAAGGCATTTGTTTTTCCATATACTTTAAAGAAACCATTTGACACTAACACTGGTCCGGACATTTGCATAGGCATATGTTGATTGAAGGCTAAACAAAAGTGCAATGGTAGATATCCGGAAGGATACTCTTTAAAGTACATGGTGGAACTTATTGTTGATGAACTAATGCTATAGCATCCCTATAGCATTGTCCTCCAGAATTTGTGTTTACTCCTCACTTTAATTCTTGCACCCATTCTATCTTTATATATCCTGTTAATCATATCACTGTTAACCAACTCAAACAAAGTCTTCAAATTCACCATCTGAAATCTCTTCTTTTACTACACTTTTATTACGCTTTTACACCAATCTCTGTGGGACGATATTCGGTATTTTACCATTGTATTACTTGAGAAGACGATATTGGATCCCATTGTATACTTGCTTTGAGGTTCAATTATCACATGTCTAGATGTGTGCAAACATCAGTATCAAGTTTTTGGCGTCGTTGTCGGGGATTGGTTCGCTAAAAGTTTTTAAAAGTATTTTAAAAAATTTGATTTTTCTAACACCTTTTGGATCTCATTTTGGAAGTGGTGTATGCCAAGAATACCACGGGGGGAATTATTTGAATTTGACCCGAACATTGAAAGAACATTTCGAATTAGAAGAAGGTCACAAATAATTTCATTAATTTTAGACCCTCCCATCATGGAACCACCACCACCAGGTTTTGAGAATAGAGGGCCTAGACAACATCTTCTAGAAAACCCACAAAGACAACCAATATTTCATGATGCACCACCCATTTTTGGAAATCCAACAGAACACCCTTTTCAGCAAGAAGAACAAATTAATGGAACTAATAATAATAATGAGGATACAGAGTCAAATGGCAACAATGAACATAGGGATGAGATTCCAAACATCGTTAATCTTGCAAATTCCAAAGAGGGAAAAATTATGGACTATGCTATACCTGATTTTGAGCAATTAAATTCAGGAATAGTTAGACCCCATATAAATGACCTCAATTTTGAACTCAAACCTATCATGTTCCATATGTTGCAAACAAATGGACAATTTGCTGGAATGCCATCGGAGGATCCTCATTCTCATTTAAAATCTTTTATGGAGATCACCGATGCATTTCTGATCCCTGGGGTATCTAACGATGCCTTGAGACTCACTTTATTTCCATTTTCTCTAAGGGATCGAGCAAAGTCATAGTTTAATTCATTGGCACCTGGTTCTGTACCTTCATGGAACAACATGGCTGAAAGATTTTTGGGAAAATATTTTCCACCTACCCGAAATGCTAAGTCCAGAAACGAAATTTGCATGTTTAAACAAATGGACGATAAAGCAATTCCCGATGCTTGGGAAAGGTTTAAGGAATTGTTAAGGAAATTCCCTCACCATGGCATTCCCTACTGTATTCAACTCGAGACATTTTACAATGGGTTGAACTCCATGGCTAAACAAATGCTCGACGCGACATCAGGAGGGGCCTTTTACATCCAATACCTACAATAATGGGTATGAAATTCTTGAAAAATTTTCCACAAACAATGGACATTGGGCTGATCCACGAGCTCAAACTCAAAAGAAAACTGTTGGAATTCATGATGTAGATGCATATACTACATTAACAGCACAACTCTCTTCCATGGCTAACATGCTTAAAAACCTATCTTCAAGCCAGGGAGTGCAGCAAACTGTTACTACACCTATTGCAACAGTCCTCTCAGTGTAGTGTGTTTGTTGTGGCGGGGAACATGCTTATGAACACTGTCCTCAAAATTTTGAGTCTGTAAATTATGTTCATAACAAGTCTGCTCCCTACGGCAACAATTACAATGCCAGTTGGAAACAACACCCAAATTTCTCGTGGAACAGTCCATGTTTAAATCCATCTATGCAAAAGCCACAAGGAAATCCAAGTTTTCAAAATCACGCTAGTAGTTCACAGCATAACCAAAACCAAGGTTCTCATAACCATCAGAACCAAAGTTCACAGCATCATCAGAACCAAGGTTCTCATCATCATCAAAACCAAAGTTCACAACATCATCATCATCAAGGTTTTCAAAATAACCAACCACCTTTTCAAAACAAGCAAACTCCACAGGGTGACTCATCATCTTCTTTGGAATCTATGATGAGGGGTTTCATGGCTCAAACCCAAACTGCACTACGGAATTTGGAAACCCAAGTCAGTCAAATCGTGCTCAACCAGAACAATAGAACTATAGGCACTTTGCCTAGTGACACAGAAATCCCAAGAGCCCCAGGAAAAGAACATGTGAAGGTCGTGACTCTTAGGAGTGGTAAGGAATTAGCAGAGACAGTGCTAAAAGAATTTGGTCCAATGACTAAAACTGAATTTGAAAAAGACAGAAGGTCAGAACCCAATGCTACAGCATTACCCCCTGTTAATGAAATACCACCCAAACCACTAGGGAACCAAGAGTCTGATACTAAAAATCCTATCCTTCTTAGGAATAACCACCCTTTATCCTTCCCTGAAGAAGACCCTAAGACAAAGACTTTATAAAATAGAATTCCAACCATCCCTCAAGAGAGTACACCAGAAAGCATAAAGGATCCATCTTGCTCAACACAGCCAAGCAAAGCTATCATAAAACCAGTTCCTCCCTATGTACCTTACCCCTAGAGGTTAAGAAATCAAAAGGAAGAATTGCAATTTAAAAAATTCTTGGATGTGTTCAAAGAATTGCATATCAACATCCCCTTTGTTGAAGCAATTGAACAAATGTCTAGTTATGCCAAATTCCTTAAAGACATCTTAAGTAAGAAGAAGAAGTTGAATGGATATGAAACTGTTGCCCTTACTGAAGGATGTAGTGTTCTTTTGACCAATAGAATACCCCCTAAGCTAAAAGATCCAGGAAGTTCTAACCGAATCACACACCTATCGTTTTACTATGTTTGGGAAATAAATTGTTGTATGTAAACCTTACTGAAAATTTTACTTCATGACATTGTGGGTTAAAGAAAGGAAATTTGGAGTTGGAAATTGTGAAGCTCCCCTTTGAAGTTTGTACAAACCTTTGTTGCACATGTTTAGTGCAGAAAATTATTTTCATATACAAGGCACAATTGACGTATGCGAGGATCATAAAGGTCCATTTTAAAATTTTGTTGCACATCTTTATTATTGTCATTATTATGCGAGTATTGATCAAACGAATTTTGAAATGATTTTATGTGCGTGGCATGGGTGATTGTTTTGCACACCTATCGAGAAATCAGTAGTGGATTTCACTCATACGATTAATTGTTACAAAGCTTGGGTATTTGAGAATTTTATAAAATTTCAATTGGCTTGTTAGTTGAAAAACCTTGAACTCATTAGGGTTATTGATTTAAAACCCTATCTTGGAAAGAGTTGTAACTAGGGACTAGAGGAGTCCTCGTGAATTGAAACGTCGGATGATCTGACTTGTGGCCAATATTGAATTTTGGGGTTTCAGTTCTTAAAGTGGTGCACGCATGAATAATTGAGGTAATAGGTTCATGTCTTTCCAGTTAACTAAGGGGTGATCTTTATGTTTCGGAAACTGGCGGGGCAGGGCCTTGTGTGAGTATCTGCGACAGGTTGGGTTCGACTTGCTAGGTTACTTGTTCGTGTGACGTCATGCTACTTTTGCGGTGTGCCATCTTTATGGGTTTCCGGGAACAAAGGAACTTTGTGTGGTCCGTTTGTTAGGGATGTAAGATTGGTAATACTAGTCCTCTGTTAGGTGTCAACCTTAATACGACAATACTTCTGGGATGAAGTATTGGGTGGGACGTCCACGTCTTCAGTATCACCGTCTCGGTTTTAGGCATCAACTTGCTCTTTCGAGGTCAATGAGTCTTTGGAAGTTTGGAAGTATCCCTGTTAGATCATGAGAAATAATGACATCTCGGTGGTGATATTTAAAGAAAGATTAGATGTTGGTGATGAAGTACTAATGTGTATAGTCTTCCCTGAGGTGGTAAGGAACTCATTGAGGGAATGTTTTGAGGTTTGAGGGTATATCGGAGTTTAGTGATGGCCGGATATGCGTTAACCAGCCACCCGGAGAGCGTATTGGTACGTCCTTGGAAGGAAAACCTTATCGAATACCGATGGTGGTGGTAGAGACTTTTGGAGAAATCTTTAGGGTTCGACGTCGGTCTTCGGTTTTGGGTCAGAAGCGTGGGAATCTGAGGTGAATTTCCTGGGGAGAGGTTGAAATCACAAGCTACCCTGAGGTGGTATGTGTCCCCCAAGGTTGGGAGACAACAACAATCTTATGGTTAAGGATTTCGTCGGTAAGATAAGTGTTCACTTGGATATAAGGGTGATGTGCCCAAGGAGCATGAATCGTGAGGACTAGTTTAAAGTTATGATGATAGCCCTGGCAAGCGGGGTAGAGACAACTTACTCTGCGAACAACGCTTCGTGGGAATCTAGATTTCGAGGGCGAAATCTCTTTAAGGTTTGGAGGATTGTAACACCCATATTTTTTATAAGCCTTGCCTTGCCCTTCTTTTCTAGTTCTAATCTAAAACCCTTCATTATAAATCCTTGTGAAGTTAGAACTTTGGATCGGGAACGCTTCAGGTCGTAAGGTCAACAAATTTGACCTCGGTACGGTGTGGGCGATTGTGCCCGCGATTGTGACAGGGTGTCACTCTCGCGGGGCACTCTCGCGGCCCTTGTACCGAGAGTGGGTAGGAGTGGGCGATTGTGCCCGCGATTGTGATAGAGTGTCACTCTCGCGGGGCACTCTCGCTGTCGGGGTCCAGACTCCATTAAACCCCCTTTTTCCACTTTTCTCATTTATTCCCTGAACCCACTCTCTCCTAAACTCTCTCAACCATTTCCCTACACCCAATACTAACCCTAATCCATTTTAAGGCCATTTCCATGGATTTTAAGGTGTTCCATCATCATGAAGTTTGCTACCCCAACCTCAAGTGCTAAATCAAGTGTTCTTCATTATCTCTTGAGATTTCTAGGTTTTGGGATTTTGCTCAAAATCCAAGTGGTGAGTTATTCTCCTCTTTTCTAGATCTTCTCTATAAGTTATACATGTTCATTTGATGCTTCTCTAGTATTTATATTCTTCAGATTTTGGGTTTGATGGTTTTGGAGAAATTAGGTCAAATAAGGGTTTTGGCCAAAATGAGATTTTTGATACAAATGTTGGGGGATCAATTCTAAGGGTTGAATGCGATTATTTATGGTCGGAAATGTGTGGATCTAGGTTTTGGAAGCTTGGGTTGAAGAGTTGGAATGAATGTCTTCGGAAAGCTTTGGGTGGGATCTATGCTTTTGGAGGCCAATGCTTGGGGATTGAAACCTAGGTTTAACTTAACCTAGCAAGGTGAGTTCAAGTTGATTTGTGAAAACGATGTACATGCCAAAATGTTTATTTTAAATTGTTTTGTGTCTTACATGAAAATTGTTAACTGTTGATAGGTTTGATTATTTTGAAAGTGTTTAAACTTTATAAACTTATATAGCACACATCTCTGGGATTTTGGGCATTATGATAAATAAATCATATATTTTGGTATCTTAAGGATTTATTTATGGAAGTAGATTTTGAGTATAAATGTATTTCATTTTGTGTTTTGGATAAATGCATGGTTTTGTGTTATGGGATGTTTTGAAAGGTAAATGTTATAAACTCACTTGGAAAATGATTTGTCCTGATCTAAACTACGATTGGAATTAATTGTATGTTTTGGATCATGGATTATGGGTTGTTTATGTTTGATTTCATTTTATGATTTTCAACGTTGAATCTTTGGATTTGTTGAGCTTATGGCTCGGTTTGTATTTTGTTGGGTTTTGAGGACACTTGTCCGCTTTTAATAGCTCAATGCTGAGCGTTTGGTTATGATTTGCATTTACTGCATCTTAGTTGAGAATTACATGTTTTGAATGCATTAGTTCATTAGTTCATTCGTTTTGAGTCATGTAATGGTTTAGTTAGTGCAATGGATCCATAGGCACGGTGTTCCTATGTCCCCGTTTTGGGCATTTGGTTCATCATTTGGCACGGAATAGGCATCTGGTCACCATGGTAAGTAAGGTGTGGGCCTATACGGTCGGGCAGCATCCCATGGGTAGTAAGGTGTAATTCCCTTGTGCTAGAGTTCCCCGTTTTGGAACTCTAAAGAATAGACCTAGAAGGGTTGACTTGATGTTTTTGAGTGATAGACTCAGAGGAGTTGAGCTCGGTGGGTTTTTATTTGTGTAACCTACATGTTTTGATTTACTACATAATTATGTGACCTACTTTTGTGTTTCGTCACGTACAATGTAATCGGGTCTTCCCCGTCACCAATAGGTGTGGTTCTGGTTGTGGAGTTTTATAATCCATGTTTTCGGAGACGTTTGAGTGTGGGTATTTATCTATGTTTTAAGGTTTTGGTTATTGAAACTCATTCGAGTTATTGGAATGTTTTGGAAGTTGGGATTACCTACGTTTTCAGTGTTTGATCATTATAAGGTCAGTTACGTTTTACGTGCGCTTTGGGTCTTGGCTTTATTTAAAGAGGCGTTTGTTTTATGATTCTTAATCACGAAAAGGGTGAATGATGAAAAGGAGATTGTTTTAAGATTTAATATATTTCATTTTTGGTTACTTTCAAATCAAAATGTATCACATTTTGGAATCATGATTTTAAATAGCGTTCTTAAAGTTATTGCGTTATATATCTCTAATGAAAACTCTTGAGCTCACTAGGCGTTAAGCCTAACCTTTTTATTTGTCGGCATGTGCATCTGGTTCCAGTTGGGGTTTGGTTTTGGCAGTGCTTTGAGGAGTTGAGCATTAGACTTACACGAGAGTAAGTAGATTGATGAAGTCTTCCACAGTTGGAGATAGTGACTATTATTGGGTTTTAGTAGCACCCGTCCCTATTATAGACTGTTTGCATAGAACGAAATGTGTGTATTGAAGTTAAATGTTAAATTGTGTTTGTAGATGAGTTACTTATCGATATATTTAGAAAATTTTAAATTAGTTGCAATTTCCAGATTTGAGGGTGTTACATACCCTAATCATCTTCTTGGAACAAAATATACCGGAATCATTCTTAGATAGCCAATCCATCCCGACAATCACGTCGAACCCCCCGATATCCGCCGATAACAAGTCTATTGCAAAAGACTCTCCATCTATATCTAAGGTACAACCAAAGTAGCACTCCCGAACTAACAATTGTTCCCCATTGGCTACTTCTACCACTAAAGCATCATTCAACAAGCTAGTAGGGATAGTGAAACTCTTGCAAAACGAAGTAGACACAAAAGATCGGTTCGCACCCGAATCAAATAAGACACGGGTAGGTAGAGAGTTCACTAGAAAGGTACCCGACACGACGTTCGTCGTCTCTCTCGCTTCATCTGCTGTCATTTGGAAAGCCCGGATTGGCGCTTTCGGTTGGGTCTCTCTCTTCGGTGCAACCCCGCTCGGAGTCCCTTGGTTACCCCTCGCTAGTTTGGGGCAATCCCTCTTGATGTACCCCGGTTCTCGGCACTCGTAGCAAACTCCCGTCCGGGAGGGGCAATCCTTACTCAAATGATCATTCCTGCCACATTTGAAACATCCGGTAGAGTTAGAGAAGGGTTTTAGATTGCAAGACCCCACATGCTTATTCTTGCACTTGGAGCACCACGGCGTCTCGCGTCTCGGTTCCGCGCCCCTTCCCCGAAAAAGGGTTTAGTTGGTCGCGCGGGCCCGGTCGGACCTTCCCATTTCCTCTTTTCTCCTTGCTGCTTTCTCTCTTCCTTGTCTAGATTCATGTCATCCTTCACTAGTTGTGATGCCTCGATCACCTCTTGTAAGGTACTTTTGTGAGCGTTCCTCACATCCGTCTTCATGTCGACTGGTAAACCCTTCACAAACGCTTTTATCTTTGCCCCCTCATCATTTTCCAAATGCTCGACTAAGCTAAGCTTGTCCAGAAATTGCTTGGCATAGTCGGCAATCGATAGATTTCCCTTCCTCAGATTCTGAAACTCCTCTTCTATCTTATCGAGCGCCCTCTCATTGCAATACTTTTCCATGAGTTTCTTCTTGAAGGTTGGCCAAGTGAGCTTGGCCAAAACCTCGGGTGTAAGTGCTCTCCGAGTAATGTTCTACCAACTCAACGCATCCCCTCTAAACAGTTGGGATGCAAATTTGACTCTCTGAGAATCTGCGCATTCACTTGACTCGAACGCCATCTCAACATCCTGAATCCACTTCATGCATGTAAGCGGGTCGGTAGTCCCTGAGAATTCCGGAGCCCGGCTACAAAGGAAAGTCTTGAAGGAGCAACCCCCCATCCCTCTTCTTTTCAGTCCTGGTAGTGTGTTCCTCGGTCCCCACAACGGTCGGTCCACCACCCGACCCATTCACAACATTCTCCGCCATCACCTCGGTTCGTCGGTGACTGGCATCCCGATCCTCTAACAACTTCAAGAAGAACTCTTGTTGTTGCGCCATGGCTGAATTCATGGCTTGCATCACATTGCCTTGGATCCTTGTCTCCATGGTCACCACTTCTATAATCGGTTGCCCGGTCTCGAGATTCACTCTTGGTACTTGTTCTGGCCCTCCACCCAAGACATTGATCATGGGTGGCCCTTCCGCAGCTATTACCAAATGAGGTTGATCGGCGGTAGACTCGTCTTCATTGTGGCCATTCCTTGGATTCTGGAGCATATTTCGAGTGTTTACCATGATGCTCTGTCATACATGACAAGGATCACACCGGTTAATTCTTTAAAAGATAAACGGTTCAATACGTACTACTACAACGATTAATCATCAAAATAACAATTTCAAACATGCTTACGTAATCATAAATTCAGAACGACAATGGCCAAGTGAGATTATGAACGTGTTTTACATAAGAATTATCGTCGTCATTATTATAAATTTCAACCAATGCAATTCCGTAATCCTAGTACTCTCCCCACCTAGAAATGCTCTACCCGTATGGACAGTGATACTATGTGCTCAACCAGCTTAAGTCTTAAGCTAGGTATGCTAGAGTCGACACCTAGTTCACTTAAACTAAGCTTTGATACCAACTTGTAACACCCCAAAAATTGGGATAAACAAAAACTTCCGAAAAAGGGAAGTATGGTAATCATAAAAATGCCAAAGCATGTGCTTGCCCAAAAAGGGAACAATTAATTCCTGTATAATTACAAGTTTGTAATAACAACCAATGAGAGATAACAACCTCTTAATCTAATTTCTAGACAAGAACTAAGATTACAAACAGTTGTCATCTACATCCAAAAATTGATTCTATATGGCATCCAAAAAGCTCCCAAGCTCTCAACTCTAAGCCAGCTAAAACTTCTTAGCGGTCGCGCCGCTAGAACCTGAGATACACATCAAAACCAAACAAGTGTTAGGCCAAACGAGTCTAGTGAGTTGTACAAGAGCATGGCATAACATTTATTATTAACATAACATGAACATTATAAATTTTAGTCCTCATAGGCCATACGGGAATCAATGGGGGTGACGCATCACACCAATAAGTTTTACCTCAAGTCAATGTACCTTGATGTTCACTCGCATGAGCAACACCCCAAAGGCCCGACACACTTGAAGACTACCTCTCAGGCATTACTCCAAGTGGCGTAGGTCCCGGTGCATACCGTCAAGGTGGCACCTAAGACTACATCCTCCTAGCACATACTCATGGTTCCTCCAATAAATACATATACAATAACCATCTCTATACATATTCCATATCAACGAGATACATGTATAAGACTTCCCATAATTCCAATTTCATCTTAGATGCAAAACTCTCAACAGACAATACACATAATGATAATCACCATTTACATGATATTACACCATTTATAAACCAACATAATTAATATCACCATTCATTCCTCATAATAATTTCATAGCTAAAACTTTCCAAAATCTCAAACATAGTAGTTAGGTCAAACTTATCATGTGATCAAATTTATACATGTATGTGGATTAAAAACAAGTAGCACACAAGATATGTATCTCATTTGAAAAATGGTATGTAGAAAACTCACTATCTAGGGTTTTAATAGAAACCCTAGGAAACTTAAAGAGGATGGTGAGAAGATGAGACTTGGAAGCTAGCTTGATGACACTAAATGCTCCACCAAACACCTCAAATGATCAATGAGTGAAGGAGGTAACCTTAGGCTTGCAATAAATGAAGTTAGGGTTTTAAGTCTTCCAAAATCGCCCAAAATGAGTTCTCTCCCAAAGCTAAATCAGATTTTGTGGAAATGTGGAGTGAAAATCGGGCAAGGAGGGCTTTTTATACTTCCAAACCCCGCCGACGACAGTGCCCGACGATTGTGCCCATGGCACTGTCGCGCGGTCACTATCGTGCCAAAACCTCGACTCGCGGTACCAACCACGCGACTGTGCCCTTGGCACTGTCGCACCAAGCCCCCGAGACCCGAAAATCCAGTTGAAACTCAACACTTGCACGTACGATAAAACAATTTAGAAGGTATAACATTGACCAATCAATAATGCACAACTTATACACAATTAATAGTTCCAATTTAACAAGATAACCAATTACGAGGAAAATATTTACCTTAGATTTTTCGGGTGTTACATGTTGTTTTAGACTAATTCGTCGAACGAATACGAACGGTTTAATCATCACAGATGAACCTTCACGGCCACAACGGTTTTGAAAGAGCACCTAAATTCTAACACCTGAAAGATCTTGAATTTTAACCAATTCAGCCCGATCAAAGGTGGTTGCCTATAATAATAATAATAATAATCTATATCTATATCTATATCTATACTATATTATAAAGCACGGATAAAAAAACTTTTAAATACAAATTGTTAGGCATAAGGTACCATCATTTTATGCAAAATTTTAAAAATCTCTTAATTTACATGTATCAAAGCACAAGATACATATTACTACTGCAGACTTCTAACACCCACCAATTTGGTATGTGAAGAGTCTTCCTTTTATGCAGACATTTCCATGTATCATAAATTTGTTTTAATTATATTATTAAATATGTAATTGATTATTTTTTGTAGATGTCATTAACAAATATAAGATAATCATTGAATTCTAACAAAATACTTATTTTTTTATACAAAAAACATTATATTATTAAGCCTAAATTAAACAAAGTAAAAAAAAACATTATCACTTTCTCAAAACCATCCAAAATCGTACCGTAAGTCGACAAAAAAATAAAATGAAACATTAAAATCGTGATGTATCTTTCTGAATTGCACGATGACGCTTCTAATAATAATAATAATAATAATAATAATAATTGAGTATACTTTGTACAACAGAACTTCTATGTTCTTTTTTGAGCGATCGGGGTTTGTATTTTTCTTATTACCAATGATTTGTTAAACATTCTTTCAACAATTCTTGAACCGAGCTCTATGTACCTGTTCTATTTTTCGGTATTATATTTTTATCTTTCAAAATAAATTCTTGATCGAATCGAGCATATATCAAGAATGAAATAATCATTAACTAACGATCGTTTTACCGATATAATTCAACCAAAAGTCTAAAATTTTATTTTCACAAATCTATATATTAAATACAAGAAATTTGAAATATACACCCCACAATAATAATTCTCTTTAACAATTTCCATCTAAAAATCACTTGTAACAACGAAATTCACGACGAACCAAACGCTGCCGCCGCCACCGTATTCTGCCGCCGTAAGTCGTCGTAAAACCTACTTATAAACTCCTCCGCCGCCGCATCCACTCGGCTATCCTCCTCCTCCACACCCCTCACCGGAAACGGAGAGTCGGTCACCCTCAATTGCCTAACCACCGGACTCCTCCCAAACCCCGGCAGCGCCGGCGACGACGTCTCTCTGTAAATCATCTCCATCGCCGCCTTCAACACCCTGGCATTGACCGCCACCATGTCAACCTCCTCCGCCTTCGAGTAGCGGTGTTGTTGTTTCTTGTGAAACGACGAAAATAGAGAGAATATTGGAGCAGGGCTGTTGCTGCAACTGAACTCGTATTCATCTACCGGCGGATTATTAGAGACGGAGATCTGGTGGTGTGAGCGGCGGTCGGTGGTGGTGGCGGAGGTGAAAGCAGCCCAGTTGTTATGGTGGTGGAACATTAGGTTTTGCAAGGCTTTTCCGGCGATCTTGCCACGTTTAATCATCATGTTGAGATCCAACAATAATTTTCTCTTTGATATGTTTTTTCGTAGCATGAAGTAAACCACACGAATCAAGCTCCAAATTTTCTTGGATAAAACTGGTAGATTTTGCTCCATTTTTAGCTATATATGTATATATATATATGTATGTATAGATGGTTTTTGTGAGAGAGTTGAAATGAAGATGAAGATGGAAGTAGTTGTTGATGAAATTGGAGGATATATGGGGGTGTATTTAAAGGGTAGAATCAAATATCTATGAAGGGTGTTCTTGGATGTTAAGTTAAAGTGAGAGGTGGTGCTTTTATTATTATAAAGTTTTATGTTTTTTTTTTTTTTTTTTTTGGATATATAATTAATGGGGTATTTGTGGAGTTCAAACAGCAATTATTGATGGGGGTTTTTGATTGGATAAGATTATGGTCATGAGATAATAGTTTAATGGAGTAAATTATAAATTTGGTTCTTGTGGTTTTTTTTTTATTGAAAAAGAATGGTTTTTGTTTTGTAGTTTCAAAATTTACAAGATGGTATTTCTGGTTTACAAAAATATTCGGATTTGATCACTTCTCACACGTATGAATGCAAATAGTTTAATCTTTTAGAACATCTTGAAATGTTTTCGAACACATATTAATTCTAGCTATGATTATCTCCAATTTTTTAGAGTTGACGTGTCGTTGATATACAGCTATTTATGGCCAATAAATTGAGATAATAACGAAGGAATGATTATTGAAATGGATTTGAAGTCTATTTTGCGTACGAAGGCTATAAATAATAAAGCTATTAATAAAGTTGGATTTTGAATAATGTGAAAGGTAGGTTGGCCGGCTACGATAAAAGGTTTAAGAGTTTTTGAGAGATGGATGGATGTGTTGGTGGAAAATGTAACAGCAACAAGTGTAAATTAATGGAATTACTTTACAAACCAATAATTGAATAACCAATCAATTAAACTACATATATATATACAGCCACTTCTTTAAATTATATATATATATATACACAAATAAAAAGTATATTGACTTTAAACACCAACAGGTGTCCCTCAGTTATACCAGGTTTTACACCTTTGGCCTAACACGACTATTATCCCACCTTTTCACTTTTCATCCCATGCTTCAATTTTCCTTTTCTTCTCAATGATCATCTCAATCAGAGAATAAACAGTTCTAGTATATATGTATGTATATACACATACACAAAGAGAGGGGGGTTTCAATGGAAAACATGGTAAAATTAAGAAAAAAAACACAAGAACACACATATTACATGTGATTCTAAAGCAAAATCGGATGTGATTAAATAACTGGTCAAACCTTTGAGGTCATTGGGCCGAGCTTGTGAGAGCATTTCCAATCATGCTCCTTACATTTAAGTTAATGTGGGGAGTTTTTTGTCTAGAAATTAGTGTAAAGCGTCATTTTTAACATTGTTGTTTCACCCATGTTCACTACATTATTATCTACACATTATTTTAAGAATTTATTGGGTACTTTAATGTAACACCTTAAAATTTAGCATAAGAGAATGGGCAAATTTCAAAAATAGGCAAAATAAACTTTTCAAAATATGTCAACTAAAACCCACAAGACTTGGGGTAGTTTGTACAATTTCCAAAGGGTTAAGATAAGAACTACAACAACCAACTTAATCTAGAAACAGTTTTTAACTAGATTAACATTGGGATTTGCTTTATCTCCAAAAATTCACTCTTCTCAAAAGTCCCACAAAAGTCTGTCACTTCAACAACTCCTATATGTGCACGGTTGGCAAATCATGGCATCCTAGATTCCACCGCTGGTGGGACCTGTGAACCAACAAAGCACCACGACAAGTATTAGGTCAGAGCCTAATGAGATCTCATAAATTAAACAGTTCACATGTAAGATAATCATAATATAAAATTAATGTTACCGATTCAGTTTTTGTGCTATAAATACCAATTGCTCAATCTTGCAATGATTGTTCCAAACCTGAATGTGAATACGCAAGAGATACCTCTTGAAATACGGGGGAAACCTATTTCCATCGGGGTGACGAGTACACATGAGTGGAGTCACCCATGATGTTATTGGATTGCACTTTATGTCCCAGTGTTAGTTCCCATTCCATCAAGACATCACAACCTCAAACCGTCAAATGCCTTTATTGCTTACTCCGTTGAGTTCACCTCAAGGACTTACAGAACATTATTGCCTATCCAATCTAGACGAGTTACACCTCAAGGACTTTTATGTCCCCTATTGCCTACTCGCTAGTGACCCAAGGTGGCCAACAATTATGAACACATAATTCTTACAATCTAAATCCTCATGCCCAAGGAAATAGAAGCCAAAATCTCAACATATGATCATAAATGAGTTTAGATATCCACACCCATGTACATTTCACTTTCAAACCCAAGAGCATGATATTTGTCATATAAAATTCCCCACTTTTAATGTTGTTCGTTCCATGATGATAACAATCCCAAGCATATTTCTCAAGTAATGAGTTTACCTTATGACTATTATATGCAGCAATAAATGATCAAAATACTTATATAACCATAACTCATGAAACCCTAGATTTTTGGTCATAACCCATGAATGACAATATATGTATATATTTTAACATACAAGTATTTAAAGAAGATTTATAGGTTAAGGAACTCACCTTTAAGGTTTGTAGAGAGAAACCCTAATTTTAAACAAAACCCTAAAGATGGAGATGATAGCTTGAAGTTTCCAAGGATGATAGCTTCTTCCCTTGAACCCTAGAATCCCTTAAATGATCATAAATGTTACAAGGGTGTGGTTGGGATCTCATTAAATGAGGGGAGAGAGAAAGGAGGGTTAGAATCTTACCTTGGAATTGAGAGAAAGTTGTTCTTCAAAGAAATCCCAAAAATGAGAAATGAATGAGCAAAAATCGGTTTTAAAAACTATACATTGGTGGGCGCGGGTGACATTGACAGAGCGATAGTGCTCTTGTCACAATCGTGGAGATTGCACCGCAACCCACCCCCCTTGAGCAATAGTGCCACGACGAGAGTGACACTGTCACAATCGTCTGGCATTCTCGCGAGATGTGTACCGAAGGTCACCTCCTCTAGGCGATAGTGCCATAGCGATAGTGACCATGTCACTATTGCTGGCACAGTCGCCGAGACTGTACTAAGAGCTAGAAATTTCCCACAACTGCTTAAACTTCAGCTCAAAAGTTTAACCCATTAAAAAAATGATCCGGAGTAGGATCGATACAGGTCTAAAGAAATAATTTAAGGGTCCAAACCAAAAATTGGGTTGTTACATTTAATGGTTCCCTACATGTAGGGTATGAGACCATATAAATTAGGGTAGGAGCCAACATAGGAAGCGGTAGAGTGCATTTAATTGTGTTTTTTTCTTTTGACTCCCTACATTAGTTAATGTTTAGATATAGGGACCAGTCCATTGGAGGTGCTCTGGACGCCGTTGGGTTGTCCGGTTGTCCGTCCTTAATCACATGTGATGATTTTAGTATAAAATCACATTTGACATACCATATTCTTATTTTGGTTATATTCTCGTTTGAATCCAACATGTATATATATATATAACAAAAATATGTTTTAACTTGCCTACCACAAAAAATACGAGCTTTTACGATTCTATGAACCAATGATTTCAGTTGATCGTAACTAAGGGCAAGGCTGAAAATGAAGCAAAACTATAGGGATCAATAAGATATTATATGAAACTAGGGGAAATATAGAATCAGGGGAGTCCTTGTCAAGAATCCAAGATCCGTACAACCAATCAAGCATTGTTTACTCACATATATAATAAAATTTACGTATTCGAATATCGCACGTTGTACGAATAACTATATGTGTTGAAGGACATTATGATAAGTTATTACTTATTAGCACGAAGTATGATATATAATTCAAGAAGTAGCTATCATTATGAAACAACTTTCAGAAAGTCTTATTAAACATTAAAATGAGAGTTAAAATATAAAATATTAAGCTTATTATGTGACAACTCATAAAAATATCAATATAAAATCATTTTAATATTGAAGATTATCTTGTCTTGTGATTAACTTGTTTTTTTTTTCAACAGGTTCTTGATTTATCTTTTGTTTTGCTCCACATACATTAAACCAACCATGAACTCGGGATCAAGATTCCATTGATTCCTTTATCTCAAGTAGTATTAAAAAAACGGAATCAATAATGGATCAACCGAGCTCGAAAGTGGTAAATCGTCCAAAACTTTCAGTAAAATCAAAAAATTATCCAAAGTCGTATAATTCTAAAAGTTTATTTGAAAGTTTATTAAAACATAAAATATTTTATATAATATATAATTATTATTTTTAGTAATGGTAACTTTTTTTTTTTTAAATATTTTGACTTTTATTTCTCTACTTCTTCAAAAATTATAAAAAGATATGTTGAATCTTTCAAATGCCCAAGAAATCATATGGAATGACAAAATGATTGTGACCGGTTAATACAACAAGAAATAATTTTTTTTTGAACGACAAGTTAACACACGCACACGTTCCCGGGGTATCCGGGCTCCCACTTAAGGGTGTCACCCGACTAATCCCCGTCGACCACGACCCAGCCCAATTAAGGGTACCACTATGTGACAGACCCATGATTATGGATGTCACAGGATGTTCACCACGGGGTTCGAACCTGGGTAGTCAGGGATACCATCCACTGACCCCCCAGAATGTTACCTTACCACTGGGCTACAACATGAAGGACAATACAACAAGAAATAATAAGATTCAAAGTATTTATTCATTTATTTTCTGTAAAAGAACTAATAACTATTATAGATACATGAGATATATACACACATGTATATATATATATATATATATATATATCTTCGTTGTCATCAGAGAAGCTTCAAACAAGTACACTGGCTGCAACTCCACACACCCACAACAGCACAAGATATATATTCCAATATAACCCCCTGATAATTAACTAACTAATTAATTAATTAATCAACATTTAATTAATTAGTTTCCCGCCTTAATTCACTGTAAAATTTCATTATAAATCTCTCCGCCGCCTCATCGACATAACTATCCTCCTCCTCCCCATTCCTCACCGGAAACGGTGAATCCGTCACCCTCAACTGCCTAACCACCGGACTCTTCCCAAACCCACCCACCGCCGGTGACGCCGCCGCCGTCACCATCTCCAACGCCTTTATCATCGCACCATCCACAATTATCTCATCGCCATCATTTTTCGACGACTTGGACTTCTTTCGCGACATCTTTTTGCCACGATGTTTCTTAAACAAAGAAATTGGGTAAGTGGGTGTGTTGCTGCAACTTGTTAAAATGTAAGCTAGTACTTGATCTCCTGTTCGTTAAGTTTGTCGGTTACCGTTAGCGGTTACGGTAGACAGTTATGTTAGTTTAACCACCATTCATTGAAAAGTCACAATGGTTGGTGGGTCTATATATATATGTATAATGTATCCTGTACGTATTGGTTTTCTTTTTACTGATGCAATAAAAGAAATATATGTAATTTATGTGCAACTTACTGTGATCTCTCCAACACATTGGTATCAGAGCCAATGGCTTCAAACACTAACAATGGTTTACAGCCACAACTACCGAAATTGACAGGAAGAAACTATCATCACTGGAACATTCAAATGAGGGTGTTATATGAATCACAAGATCTTTGGAATCTGGTTGAAAATGGATATATCGAATTAACACCGGTCGAAGGGACAACACAACAGCAGATTCATGAAGACAAAGAAAATAAAAATAAAGACAAAAAGGCTCTGTTCTTCATCTTTCAAGCAGTAGATGAAAACGTGTTTGAAATAATTTCTTCCGCACGAACATCAAAGGAAGCGTGGGACACTCTGTATCGAACTTATCGTGGAGAAGATAGGGTAAAAATAGTAAGGTTGCAGACCCTGAGATGCGAATTCGATAATATAAAGATGAAAGAAACTGAAAACGTGGAAGACTTCTACAACCGTGTGATTATCCTGTTGAATCAAATGAGACTCAACGGTGAGAAGATTGAAGACAGAAGGGTTGTAGAGAAAATTTTAAGAAGTTTGACGAGAAAATTCGAGTACATCGTAGTGGCCATAGAAGAATCTAAAGATCTGTCTGAACTCTCTCTTGAGAATCTTTTAGGGATTTTACAATCACACGAATTGAGACTTAAACAATTCGATTCACAACCTTTAGAACACGCCTTCCAATTGTTGTGTAGTAGAAACTCAAATGATAGACGAAGATTTTTTGAAACACCAAAGGACGATAAAAATGAAAATGATAGAGGAAGGGGACGAGGGAAGCCTCTTCCACCAATTCAATGTTATCACTGTAAAGGATTCGGACACACGATGCGTTTTTGTAAGAAGAAAATTGTTGAAGAAAGGTATGGTTCAAATTTTATGCACAGAGAAGAATATAGAGACGATGAGTCGATGTTTATGATGCTAGAAATGCAAGAACCGTCTTGCGATGAAACATGGTATCTAGATAGTGGTTGCAGCAACCACATGACAGGAAACAAAGATCTGTTTGTATCAATTGATGTATCATCTAAGAAAGAAGTGAGAACAGGAGACGACAAGAAACTTGATGTTCAAGGTAATGGAGAAATTGTGGTAAAAACGAGGAGAGGAGACAAGAAAATTTCAAATGTATACTATGGTCCTGGACTTAAACACAATCTACTTAGCGTTGGACAACTACTCACAAAGGGATATGATCTTCACTTTACAGATGGAATGGTCGAAATTAAAGACAAAGATAAAAGGCCGCTAGGAAAAGTTTACATGTCTACCAACAAAATGTTCCCCATAAAATTTCTAGATGAACGGTTTTTTTGTTTCAATACGATAAGTCAAAACATTTCACTCTTGTGGCACCATCGTTACGGTCATATAAATTTTGGATCGTTAAACTACATGTGTCGACACAACATGGTTCGAGGAATGCCTAGCATAAGCAAAGTTGATGAAGTTTGCGAAGGATGTGCCCTTGGTAAACACTCGAGAGAAGCCTTTCCACATGACAAAGCTTGGAGGGCATCGAAGGTACTCAAATTAATCCATTCAGATGTATGTGGACCCATGCGAACTGCATCTATTGGAGGCAGCAGGTATGTATTGACATTCATAGATGACTATAGTAGAAAAATATCGACATATTTTCTTAAAGAAAAATCTGAGGTATTGGGAATATTCATGATCTTTAAAGCACTTGTTGAAAACCAAAGTAGTCAAAAAATAAAATGTTTGAGGACAGACAGTGGTGGGGAATTCAATTCAAATGATTTTCAAAATGTCCTCAACAAAAATGGAATTCACCATCAATTGACTACTAGATACACCCCCCAACAATATGGGGTTGCCGAAAGAAAGAACCGAAGCCTTTTAAAAATGGCTAGAAGTATGCTTAAAAGTAAAATATTACCCGATATGTTTTGGGCCGAGGCAATAGCATGTGCTGCATACTTGATGAATAGAGCTTCTACCAAAGCCTTAGCAAATATTACCCCTCAAGAAGCCTGGTGTGGGTACAAACCTGGAGTAAACCACCTTAGAATTTTTGGATGTTTGGCGTATTCCCATATTCCTGAACAACGAAGAACCAAATTAGAAGACAGGTCAGAAAAGGTGATATTTGTGGGATACAGTGAACATTCCAAAGCATACAAACTATACAACCCTTCTACCAAAAAGGTAATAGTAAGTCGTGATGTTATATTTGACGAAGAAAAGACTTGGGATGGTCCTATTGAAGACACTAGTGGATCACGGGTTGAGATAATTGAAGATAAACCTCAAGGGATTACAAACGAAGATCAAGAAAATGAAACATCTTCACCGATCAACGAGGTTCAAGAAAATGAAGCAGATTCACCAGGAACACCAATCACCTCTGATTCTCATCTCAACAACACCCCAACATCAACATCAACATCTGAATCGTCTCCAAGGAAATTCAGAAGCCTAAGAATATATTTATGAGAACACTCAAAGGTTTGAACTGGATGACATTTCAGATTTTGTGTTGTTTGCTGATGCAGATCCCATAAACTACGAAGAAGCATGCATTGATGAGAAGTGGAGAAAAGCTATGGATGAGGAAATGAAGGCAATTGAAAAGAACGATACTTGGAAACTGGTAGAACTACCTAAGGGACACAAATCGATAGGAGTTAAGTGGGTATATAAAACTAAGCTGAATGAAGAAGGGAAAGTTGATAAATACAAGGCAAGGTTGGTGGTTAAAGGATATAAGCAAAGGCATGGAATTGATTATCAATATGTCTTCGCCCCGGTGATACGAATGGAGACCATAAGACTTGTGTTAGCGGTAGCTGCTTATAAGGGATGGACAGTCCATCAGATGGATGTTAAATCAGCTTTTTTGAACGGGATTCTTGAAGAAAATGTATTTATAGATCAGCCTCCTGGTTACATTAAGAAAGGTGATGAAAACAAAGTATGTCATTTGAAAAAAGCTTTGTATGGGTTGAGGCAAGCCCCTCGAACATGGTATAGCAGAATTGAAGGGTATTTTCTGAAGAGCGGATTTATGAAGTGTAGTTATGAGCACACTTTGTTTATCAAAGACCAAGACAACATGCAACTCATCGTATGTATTTACGTTGATGATTTGGTGTTCACCGGTAATTCTCATGCGATGATAGAAGCATTCAAAAGTTCTATGAAGATTGAATTTGAAATGACAGATTTAGGATTACTACATTACTTCTTGGGTATCGAGGTAAAACAGGAAGAAGAAGGGATTATAATCTCACAACAGAAATATGCACGAGACCTGCTCAACAAATTTAACATGACCGACTCTGGCACCTTTACAACTCCCATGGAGTTTGGATTAAAGTTATCAAAGAATTTTTCTGAAGACTATGTGGATTCTAACCTGTATCGAAGCATGGTAGGCAGCCTTATGTACTTAACCGCAACTCGACCTGATATAACGTTTCCGGTCAGTGTGATCAGTAGGTATATGGAGAATCCTAAAAGAAGTCATTGGGAGGCAGCAAAGAGTATATTACGATTTATAAGAGGTACACTTAACCATGGGATCGTGTATACTAAAGTTCGAGATGCAAGTCTGAAAGGTTACTGTGACAGCGACTATGGAAACAATATAGACGATAGTAAAAGCACAGCAGGTTACATCTTCAACCTTGGGTCTGGGGCTATATCTTGGCAGTCCAAAAAGGAGAAAGTTGTTGCCTTATCTTCAGCAGAGGCGGAATATATAGCACTGTCAATGGCTGGTTGTCAAGCCTTATGGTTAAGAGGTATCTTGAAGGATTTAAAGATGGAACAACACACTGCAACTAAGATTTTTTGTGACAACAAGTCAACAATTGCATTGACAAAAAATACGGTCTTCCATGGAAGGAGTAAACACATCCGGATTAAATATCATTTTATACGAGAATTGGTTCATGACAAAGAAGTCGAAGTTGAATTCTGTGGGTCTAAGGATCAGGTTGCTGATATTCTCACAAAGGCGTTGCAACCTGGAAACTTTGAACGTTTAAAAGAGAAGCTCGGTATGATTAGTATCTAGCTTACGGGGGAATGTTAAAATGTAAGCTAGTACTTGATCTCCTGTTCGTTAAGTTTGTCGGTTACCGTTAGCGGTTACGGTAAACAGTTATGTTAGTTTAACCACCATTCATTGAAAAGTCACAATGGTTGGTGGGTCTATATATATATATGTATAATGTATCCTGTACGTATTGGTTTTCTTTTTACTGATGCAATAAAAGAAATATATGTAATTTATGTGCAACTTACTGTGATCTCTATAACACAACTGAATTCATAGTCATCTGTGGTGGTGGTTGAAGGTGGTGGAGGGCGGTTGAAGGTGGTGGAAGCCGACGAGTTATGATGGTGGTGGTTGAACATGAGGTTGTGTAAAGCTTTTCCGGCGATCTTGCCACGTTTAATCATCAAGTTGAGATCGAGCAATAGTTTTTTCTTGCAAATGCCTTTTTTTAGCATGAATTGGATCAAACGAATCAAGCTTCTTACTTTCTTTGCAACTAGTGGTAGGTTTTGTTCCATTTTTGATTGTTGGAAGCGATGGATTTACGGTGGCCGGAAAGTGGGAGGAGAGGTGGTGGTTTGGAATGGTGGTGGTGTTGAGGAGAAGAGAGGTATTTAAAGGGAGGTGGTGTATTTGGGTTTTGATGATTGATTAGAGGGATGGAATTGGGAATTCAGGTGTACCTTCACATTAAGTTAAAGTCGCATCTTCTTTTGTTTTTTCTTCTTCTCTCTTTTCATTCCACCCATTTTTAAAAGGGGTGCTATTTGCACAAAAAAAAGCGTAAATAATGAATGTTTGTTTTCCGATCCAATTATTAAAAATGTCATTTCACTTATATATTATTATTATTATTATTATCTTTATCTTTATATATATATATTATATATACATGATATATATATATATGTGTGTTTTGATTTTATAGATTTATAAAATTTGTAACTTTTGATTTTATTTTATTTTATAAATTTGTAACTTTTGATTTTATTTTATTTTATAAACTTGTAACTTTTGATTTTATTATAACTTTTTAAAATGTATTTTTTTAGGGACCAATTCCGTAACAAACGCCAAACGTTAGGGACCAAATTTGTAATTTACCCACAATTTGGTATAACTTGATGGAAGAGTTAGATACATACAAGACATAGTACATCAACGCTTTTGGAGGTGAACATTGGGATATTACTTATAACACTTTAAACTTCTTTCAATCAGATCAATGTGCACCATTTGAACACTGGATGACGATGCCTGAAATAGGTGTCTTGATTGCTTCAAAATATAATGTGATATTACATGTTATAAGTATGACCGGCAGTGGGACGTACTTGCCGCTTAGGTCCACTCCGCCAACGTGGCCTGAACATGTTGTTTTTACAATTAGATACGTTAATGGTAACCATTATGTGAAATTAGATATGGCAGAAGGATACCCGTTTCCGCAAATTGTAGACCATTTTTTCCATTACAGTTATCCGTGTGCTGTTGGATGGGCTACCCCGTATTCAGAGCGAATACATAATTACATGCAACTTTTACGTGTTAATTGTACTACGGATAATGTTATTTTAGAATAATCGAATGTAATATAAATTATTTTATGTTCTATTTATATGTTAAATCACAATATTTATGTTTTATTTTTATAATTATATAATTAAAACAATTAGTAATATTTATATTTATAAATATTTATTTCTTTGCAAATCAAAACAAAAAGTAAAAAAAAAATCTTTTAAAACTATATAATACAAATAAACAAAAATATATAATAAAAAGAAAAAAGACAACAAAATGACGAAAACACAATAATTAAAAAATCACTTTTGGTGTATTTAGTAAAAAATTTGGTGCATTTAGCCCTCCCTTTTTAAAATTATATGTTAATTGATATTATATATATTTAGGGGTATTTTGGTAATTGTTTAGTGGGTATGTAGGGGTGTTCATCGGTTGACATCCAATGGATGTGAGGGGAACCGAACCGATCCAATCATCCATTGGATGTTGGATTTTTTCCAATCCAATGGATGATTGGATCGGTTCAGTTCCATCCATTGGATGTTCTTATTGGATATCCATTGGATATTCTTATTGGATATCCATTGGATCGGATTGGATCCATCCGACATCCAATGGATGATCAGATCAGATCCATCTAACGTGTTAATTTAATGTAATGTTCTAATTAATTACTTTTAGTTTGTGTTAAAACCAACATAAGTGAGACTAAAAATTCAAAAACCAACACAAAACGAATTTAGATTTAAGCAAACTGCAAAAAAAATAATTGGATGATAGTTGGATGGAAAACTGGATGGTAATCGGATGGTTAATTGGATGGGTAATCGGATGTTAGTCGGTTCGGTTCGGTCGGTTTTGGTCGGTTCTGGACTGTCATCCAAGAACCGACCGATCCAAATTGGATGTTGAGATTTTCGATCCGATCCGATCCAATTACAATTGGATATCCAATTATGGTCGGTCGGTTCAAATTGGATCGGTTGAATTTTTGCACACCCCTAGGTATGAGTAGAGATGGAATTGGTATAGTAACAAGTTTTTTTTCTCGAATATCATGTATCAACCAATTATAATTGGTACGTAAAATCTTATACCATGTACCAATTAATTATGTATTTGGTACCTACCTAATTGGTATCAATTTTTTCGGTTGGTACATGTTGGTATCGGTTTTGTACCAACTTCATGTTATATGTATGAAAATTTTCATTTTATTCAAAAATTTTAAAAAATATTCGTGAAATTTTGAGTTTTAGACAACACATGTGATATTTAAAAGGTTTTAACTACAAGTAAATGAAGAAATAAAACTTGCAAACATTCAAATAAACAATTTTTTTTGAACAACAAGTTAACACACACATACACATTCCCGGGGTATCTGAGCTCCCACTTAAGAGTGTCACCCGACTAATCTCCGTCGATCACGACCAGGTCCAATTAAGGAAACACGAGGCCCATGATCGGGAATATCTCCACATGCTCTCCACAGGGTTCGAACTCGGGTAGTCAGGGATACCATCCACTGACACCCCCCCTCCCCCCCCAACCCGGATGTTACCAAACCATTAGGCTAGACATGCTTTGATATTCAAATAAACAATTAAAGTTACAATGTTTTATATTGATACATTAAAAATATAAAAACCTAATAAAAAAATTAATATGTGGGTACTATGGTACTACAATGGTATCCAATTTTCAATTCTGTGTACCAACCAAGTTTGCATACTTGATACGGTACTACCAACCAACTGTAATTGGTACTAATTAAATTGGTATCAATTTAATTGGTACGGTTGATACACATGTTGGTTTTGTTTTGTACAAAATTGACACCCTAGTTATGAGATGTATGGTTATTTGGTAATTTGTGTAGGGTAGTTTGGTTAAGGGTTTAATGGGTTGTATGAGATGGTCTTTTTTATCCATCGAAATATATTATTCTACATATTTATTAAATAGTTATTTAGACAATTTTTATAGACCAAGGGTAAAATAGTAATTTTCGTATTTAGATCGTTTATTTATTTTAAGAATATTCAGTTTAGAGTAAATTACGTTTTTAGTCCTTGTGGTTTGTTAAAAATTATGAATTTTGTCTTTGTGGTTTTGAAATTTTAGTTTTCGTCCCTATGGTTTGTAATTCATTTCTATTTTCACCTCTGAGGCCAAAAAACTACTTTTAAATATGAAGGACTAAAATAATAATGAATTTTAAACCATAGGAATGAAAAAAGTAATAAAAATTAGACCATAAGGATGAAAAAGGTAATAAATTATAAACCGTAAGAATGAAAATCGTAATTTCAAAACCATAAGAACGAAAATAGAAATTCTCAACAAAACATAGGGACTAAAAACGTAATTTACTCTTCAGTTTATCTTAAATTATCTTTTAGGCGCTTCCTCTCCTTTCAGTCGAGCTAGGCTGAAGACTTTCTCTTTCTAGCCAAGCAAACCCCCAAAGGCATGTGTCGTTGTTTTCGACCAATTAAGTCATGCATAGCTTGATGATCAACTAATGTGCATTTAACTAACCTTTTCATTTGTGGGAAGTTATTCGACAATAATATAGGAACAATTACGGATTTTTGGGTTTAAATTGAAACAATTTTTGTCTAATTATTACTGAAAATCGGAGATTATCCTCGAGTTGATTTCGTGATACCAAGACAATTAGGATCGAAATACAACTTATAAAGAAAAGCGAACTCTTGTACCATATTAAGGTTTTATATGTCTAAAGTTTTTCTATCTTTTCTCTAGGTTTTCCAAAATCCAATTATCCTCCAACAAATCCTTTATTTTGATATAAAAATATGTGACAACTCGAACATTTTAGTACGTCTTTACTTAATGACTACCGGTGAATCAGGTTTTGCTAATGCGGTTGATATTTTAATTTTAAAAATGCCAACTAAACAAAAATATTATTTTCAAAGTTTTCGTAGTTGTTATGTTATCTAAGAATTTACAATTATTTCAAAAAAAATGATGCGATTTTTTTTGTTTAATTGACATCTAATTAAAGATAAAAATATGAAATCATGACAGTGAAATGTGGATCCTAGTCGTCATTTACAAACTCATAGGCAAAAAGATATACTTAAATGCTTGATATGGCACATTTTTTGTTAAATGTGCATCCGAACCAACCTGCATGTCACAACTAATCCCATAATAAGGGCCTGAAAATATAAGACAATAAGGAAATATTTGACTCAAAATATAAAACTAAAACAAAATACAAAAGTTGAGATATGTCGATCGTTTCTTTTAAAGTTCTTACATTTAAAAATGACCACACTGAGCACGAGGCAACTTGGATATGATCAAGACAACCAAACGTAAATCGTCCATGAATCATCAACCATGCTTTCGATTTCAAAACTTATGAATTAATTTTCTTTCTTTTAAAAGTTCTATAGTCATGCTAAAATCTTTAACAATGAATGAACCAAAATTATTAAAAACTCTTTGTATCCTATCTTTAAAAGAAAAGAGAAATTATAAAGATTTTGGTGATAACTACATATCTAATTGAAATGATTACTTTAATTTAAATCCAATCAAAAACTGTTAAGGAACTGATATATTACTATTAGTATTAATCTATAAAAAATTTAGGATCAATGTTTTGTTGCTAATTAATGAAAAGATGATCTTAGTTGTAGTGGTGGTAGATTTCGTTCTACATTTAATTAATGCTTAACCAAACTAAAGTAATAAACCACTAAGTGAAAATGTAAAGTTATAACCTTGATCGGTTTTCTTGAAACACCTCCGGATTGTGTTTTAGATCTCACAAGCATACTGATACACCATGTGTATGTCCACAATTTTTTTTTAAATGTTAATCCGATGGTAACAAAAAGTGTTTATCGTATCCGGGCTTTTCAGAACGTTATATTATTAAATATAATTATGTTCTTTTTTCGTAAATATATAACTCATCAAATCAGTAGCAATATGTTTTGTTATCAAACTAGAATAATCTAACGATATATGTAAATAAATCCTTACAGTTTTTACTTTAACCCAAAATATGTAGCTCGCAAACTAAGTAAATGAACATTCGAGAAGCTTTATTGTTTTTTTTAAGTCGTTTGAACCCTAATATTAAACACAACAAAATTTGGTTTATTAACTTCGTCGAGTCCAAGTATATGTATTTATTAATTATAAATTGATCTAAAATACTTAGCTTTTTGTCGGAAAATATAAAATTATCAAAATTTCGATGGGATTGATTTTGAACATGCATTTAACTCATAAAAGATTTATCAAAATTAATCTTAATTTAATTAGAAATGCATATATCTATTTTCCGTATCTTACCATATAAGCCCTTATTAGTTATTAATTTATAATATTACAAAATGCAATTTTAAAGGTATAATTACAATATCTATACTATATTATAAAGCACGGATAAAAAACTCTTAAATATAAATTATTAGGCACAAGGTATCATTATTTTATACAAGATTTTAAAAATCTCTTAATTTACAAGTATCAAAACACAAGATACATATTACTACTGCAATCTTCTAACACCCACCAATTTGGTATGTGCAGAACCTTCTTTTTATGCAGACCTTTCCATGTATCACTATTAATTAATATATTATATTACTATAATTTTGTTTTAATTATATTATTTAAATATGTAATTGATTATTTTTTCTAGATGTCATTAAAATATATAAGATAATCATTGAATTATAACAAAATACTTATTTTTTATATAAAAAACATTATATTATTAAGCCTAAATTAAACAAATTTAAAAAAAAACATTATAACTTTCTCAAAACCATCTAAAATCGTACTGTAAATCGACAAAAAAATAAAATGAAACATTAAAATCGTGATGTATCTCGCTGCATTGCGCGAGTACGCTTCTAATATTTTTATGAACCAGGGAGTAGTATTAACTAATTAAATCACTAGTATTTAATTAATTAGTTGATATAGCATAGTTTAAATACAAGTGGTTGAAATTGTATATAAGGAAGTCGAGGGTTTGCGGGTTGCTATCTGAAAAAGATCAAGGGCATTAGAGCAAGTTATAATTGAAGAGCTTTATCATTATGTTGTTTTAGACTATTTCGTCGAACAAATACGAACGGTTTAATCATCACATATGAACCTTTATGGCCAGAACGGTTTTGAAACAACACCTAAATTCTAACACGTGAAAGATCCTGAATTTTAACCAATTCAGCCCGATCAAAGGTGGTTGCATATAATAATAATAATAATTGAGTATACTTTGTACAACAGAACTTCTATGTTCTTTTTTGAGCGATCGGGGTTTGTATTTTTCTTATTACCAATGATTTGTTAAACATTCTTTCAACAATTCTTGAACCGAGCTCTATGTACCTGTTCTATTTTTCGGTATTATATTTTTATCTTTCAAAATAAATTCTTGATCGAATCGAGCATATATCAAGAATGAAATAATCATTAACTAACGATCGTTTTACCGATATAATTCAACCAAAAGTCTAAAATTTTATTTTCACAAATCTATATATTAAATACAAGAAATTTGAAATATACACCCCACAATAATAATTCTCTTTAACAATTTCCATCTAAAAATCACTTGTAACAACGAAATTCACGACGAACCAAACGCTGCCGCCGCCACCGTATTCTGCCGCCGTAAGTCGTCGTAAAACCTACTTATAAACTCCTCCGCCGCCGCATCCACTCGGCTATCCTCCTCCTCCACACCCCTCACCGGAAACGGAGAGTCGGTCACCCTCAATTGCCTAACCACCGGACTCCTCCCAAACCCCGGCAGCGCCGGCGACGACGTCTCTCTGTAAATCATCTCCATCGCCGCCTTCAACACCCTGGCATTGACCGCCACCATGTCAACCTCCTCCGCCTTCGAGTAGCGGTGTTGTTGTTTCTTGTGAAACGACGAAAATAGAGAGAATATTGGAGCAGGGCTGTTGCTGCAACTGAACTCGTATTCATCTACCGGCGGATTATTAGAGACGGAGATCTGGTGGTGTGAGCGGCGGTCGGTGGTGGTGGCGGAGGTGAAAGCAGCCCAGTTGTTATGGTGGTGGAACATTAGGTTTTGCAAGGCTTTTCCGGCGATCTTGCCACGTTTAATCATCATGTTGAGATCCAACAATAATTTTCTCTTTGATATGTTTTTTCGTAGCATGAAGTAAACCACACGAATCAAGCTCCAAATTTTCTTGGATAAAACTGGTAGATTTTGCTCCATTTTTAGCTATATATGTATATATATATATGTATGTATAGATGGTTTTTGTGAGAGAGTTGAAATGAAGATGAAGATGGAAGTAGTTGTTGATGAAATTGGAGGATATATGGGGGTGTATTTAAAGGGTAGAATCAAATATCTATGAAGGGTGTTCTTGGATGTTAAGTTAAAGTGAGAGGTGGTGCTTTTATTATTATAAAGTTTTATGTTTTTTTTTTTTTTTTTTTTGGATATATAATTAATGGGGTATTTGTGGAGTTCAAACAGCAATTATTGATGGGGGTTTTTGATTGGATAAGATTATGGTCATGAGATAATAGTTTAATGGAGTAAATTATAAATTTGGTTCTTGTGGTTTTTTTTTTATTGAAAAAGAATGGTTTTTGTTTTGTAGTTTCAAAATTTACAAGATGGTATTTCTGGTTTACAAAAATATTCGGATTTGATCACTTCTCACACGTATGAATGCAAATAGTTTAATCTTTTAGAACATCTTGAAATGTTTTCGAACACATATTAATTCTAGCTATTATATGTTAATTTAAATTATTATGAAATTAATGGGGTATCTTGAAATGTTTTAGATTTGGTCTATCATTCTAAACGGTTATTATGAAATTCATTTAAATGAGGAGCATTATTTCGTCATTTCATCAATCTTTTGGTCTTTTACTCAATCAAAATCAATTTTATGATTTTGGTTCTTGTGGTTTTTGATTGAGTAAAAGACAAAAGGAATGATATAAGGACAACAAAAAACCCTCATTTTACGGAATTCTTTAATGACATTAGAGGGAGAGATCAAATCCAAACATTTTTGCAAACCATGATTGTCATCGTGTTACTTTGAAACTACAGGGACTATAAAAGTGTTATTTCCAACATTATAAGGACCAAATTTATAGTTTACTTTAGTCTAATTAATGTGTATCTTCATTCATATAAGGAAGGAACTAGTTTCTTTAAAGTTGTCATAGATATTTGTACCATCAAGTGTATATATATATATGATTATAAATTTGTAATTTTTGGCGAGTCTCCAAACCAATTGTCGGCCAAAGTATCTGTCGGTTGGAGAGAATTGGCCAGTGAATGAAAAGTTATATCGATCGGTTGAAGATGGTCTTAGAGACGGATTAGAATGTATAATTTAGGTTATAATAATTAAATTTAATTATTGATGATGAAGTAAATTGTTTTACACATGTAAAAAAGACACAGCTTTTGATGCAGGGGTGGGTCGCTGTTACCAAAAGTAGTCCCCAAAAAAAATAAAAATAAAAATAAAAATGGTGGGTTAAGTAAGTTGCTTGTATTGTAGGTGGAGAACCCAAAAAGGCAATTACTTAGCGAGAGAGGTTTTCTAACCACTCCCTCTCCGCCACGTTGTCAACGCCGTTAATTATACCACCAATCATAAATTAAAAACTCTATTATATATATATATATATATATACTTTGTATTAAAATTCCAAAATCAAAACAAATATCTATCGTTTAATTTATATTTACAAAAATCTATCATTTAATTTATATTTAATTAATGGTATATAAATTAAACAATACAAGTATATATATATATAGGGAGACAACTTCATACAATATACGAGAACAATAATTAAATAAAAGAATAAAGTTATGGTTAAATCACATGTCATTTAACACTATTTGATCGTTAGTGTAAAATCATATTTGATTTTGCAGTTGATTTGATCGTTTTCATTTCTTTTATTTGATTATTGTTCTCGTTTGAATCTATATAAATATATATATATATATATACATATATACACACACAAAAAATCGTGCGAGAGTACGAGTAAATGTGAGAATTGTAAGAAGGGATTTTAACCTTTGATCAATTTTAATTAGTGTTGATCTAATGGTTCAAATTAAGTCATAAAATAACCTATGAATTAGCTTAGAAGGGTATTTTCAATTGATCTTCATTAAGATTGATTTAAAGGTGGAGATCATTTTTTACCTTTCTCACGATAACTACTATTTTTACAGTAAACTAATTATGTGTGTGTGTGTACATATATATCACGATACATTTCTTATGATTTACGAACTTGGTTCTCGAAACTTCTTTTTTAACTGTAAAGTTTGTGTTCCAATGATACTCAACAAGGCAAGGAATAATTTATCTTTTCCCACCTCTAAAAAAATGTGTCTTTTCTTAACACCCCTATATTTTCACTATATCTCGATTTCTTTCTTCATGTCTTCCAGCGGTATTTCTGGTAATTTTAGGTAGCTGTGTACCGAAAAGATAAAAGAAAAACAACCAAAATCATAAAGAAATGTACGAGGGTGCAGGCACCAGCTATTGGTAAAGTATGGCATGTGTTGTGGCCTGTGGGCAATTAATATCTAATTAAGGGAAAAAAGGTGGTAGGTTGTGACCAAGATGGTTTTGGTTGCTTTTTGATGCCATTTCTTGTACACCAATTGTACTTGGTTTTCTCTTTTCTCTCGAAAGTTGATCTGCCTCATTTGCTTTGCGGTTCCGTAACATGTGATGATTATTGATTAAGGGTACATGAACATGTACGTGTTTTTGGCGTGTAGGTATGAATCATAATCATATAAAAGAGACTCATCGAGAACGTTCTTTTTAAAATGCTATCAATTCCGTCCCACAAGTAGTTTTGTTGTTAATTATGTTTGTGGTGATCAAGATTAACTTTTCCTAACACATGCTATTTTTTATGTTTCTCATATTGTAAAGATAGATCAAATTCTATTTCAAAATGAAGCTCCGTTTACTTATTATAACAGATTCATAAATGATGCACGATTGTTAATCTCATAGACTTTATTAATATCTTATTTGGTATTCTATTAAGACGATTTAAAATCATAATATACACATTTTATTGCAGTAATGACAAAATAACGGTCAAGATTCCAAGTCTTGTTGTTCCTCAATTCAAACGTGTGTATAATTATCAAACACAAGAATTAAAAAAAATGCTTTTAAAAAAACAAAAGAAAAAGTGAACACTTAAGTATTAACTAGAAATCAAATTAATAAGCATAAATAAAACAAAAACAGTCACATAATATAAGTGAGTTGGACATGCACACACAATCCAATTCAATAGACAATAGTATGTGGGTATATATCATATCCCCACTATTCATGCTTTGAAACAAGTCCTTTTAGAGGTTGCTTAAAATATACAAAAAATAATAATCATGTTTGCTTTGTATTTGATTATTATTAAGTGATTTATTAAGTGAAGGTACGATTATTAATTAAAAATTACATCATGAATATGATTATTTAATAGAAATTAAATTAAATTTTGATAATTGCTAATGAGTAGTTACTTCGAAATAAATCACGATAAAAATAGATATATATTTAAGTTGTAGTCCAAAAGAATTTTGAAGTTTAAAGTATGTATATATATATATATATATATATATATATATATATATAATATATTTTTTATATCTATAGATCTATAGAGGTAGGTTCAAGTGAAAATCTCAAAAAAATAGAAAACCGAATAACACTCTTGTAGCCTTAATCTGGATAGTATGCACATTTGTGCATACAAATAAATTAAGTTGTTTTTTGGTTTTTATGTATGTGTGCATTATGCACTTGTGCATTATACACATGTGCATGATACAAGCTACTTGTATGCACAAATGAATATCGTCCAAATGAAAGACTATCAGGATGTTCCTCAGTTTTTCGTTTTTTTGAGGTTTTACTCTGAACCTGACCCTATATCTATATACATATCGAGTCGGGCCGGGCCGTTGAGGATGGTCCCCGTCCCCGATATCATCCCCGATCCCCGCCCCGTCCCCGTTAAGAAAAGTACCCAAACCCGACCCGAAATGTTCGGTTTTTGGTTTTCATCGTCGATTTCGATTTTGTTTTGCTATCCCTATGTGTAGAGGTGTAAATGACACGAGATAACTCGTGAGCTACTCGAGATCGACTCGGTCAACACTCGACTCGATATACTAACGAGTCGAGTCGAGCGACCTAATACTCGACTCGATAAGCTCGTGAGATACTCGATAAGCAAAATAATAATAATAATAAACTCAAGTGTTTTGATTTTTTTTGGAAAATGATGGTGTAAAAGATATGGGTAAACTCTTGATGATGTTTCTAATCCATCCCACATTGGCATGATATAAAACTCAATGTTTTAAACTTCACTATATATAAACATTTCTCCTCCCTTATTTTACATATTTTGCCTTTGTTAAATGCCTTGATCCTAAGGGCTTGAGCCTATGCAGGGGTGTAAATGAGGCGAGACAACTCGTGAGATACTCGAGATCGACTCGGTCAACACTCGACTCTAATAGGCTCGACTCGATATATTAACAAGTTGAGTCGAGTATAATGATACTCGAGCTCGACTCGCATCATTTACACCCCTACCTATATGTCACAAATTAATATGTAAGGAGTGTGTAAATAAAAATGACAAAAAGGTTAAGAATGCAAAAATGACTGAAATAATAAATATAACAATATATATGAATATCAAATCGAAGAGAATAAAATGTTTGTTTTCCTCATATCATTTGTTTGAATCCAATTTTGATTATAAAATCATAAAAGTTGTAAAACTGATTACATCAACTCATGTATACATTCTATTTGCACTGCACACATTACAACCATCCAACAATATCACTTCCCCATGATTTATAGATATCATCAGTTGGCCACTGCATCTTTCTCTATATAACTATATATATATCAGCATTGTAGAACTGGAGATCACATTTCCAGAGTTCTTCAAATCACATTCAACTGGATTATTAATTCCTTCAAGATGAACTAAATGACGCCTTGCTATTCTGCAGCTTCAAATCACTATAAAACCTGCTTATAAACTCCTCTGCAGCCTCATCCACATATCTACCCTCTTCACAATCCCCACCACTCACCGGAAACGGCGAGTCGGTGATCCTCAGCTGCCTAACCACCGGACTCCGCCCAAACCCCGGCAACGCCGGCGACGCTCTCTCACTGTAAACCATCTCCATCGCCGCCTTCAACACCACATCATTAAAACCACCGGAATCTTGCTTATGATTCTTGTGGATCGAAAATAGAGAAAAAGGGTAGTTTTTAGCACAAGGGGTGTTGGTGTTGGTGTTACTGCAGCTGAACTCGTATTGACCAGGTGGAGTTGCGGTGGGGAAACAAAGGTGGTCCGGTGGTGGAGGAGGACGGTGGTGGGTGGCGAACGCCACTAACCAGTTATGGTGGTGGTGGAACATGAGGTTGTGCAAGGACTTACCGGCGATCTTTGCACGTTTCATCATCATGTTGAGATCCAACAACAACTTCTTTTTGGATATGTTTTTACGTAGCATGAAGTAAAAAACACGAATCAAGCTCCAAACTTTTTTGGGTAAAACTGGTAGATTTTGTTCCATTGTTAATCTTGATGAGTTTTCTTGAATTCTTGATGAGCGAAAATGGTGGGTTGAGAGATGGGTATTTAAAGGGCAGGAAGACGCTCCAGTACCGTTAGATGACCCGACCCGAAATCGACCCGACCCGGCCCATTACTTAACTAGGGAGGTTTTGTGAAGTTTATATAAGACCCTATACTTTTGGTTATTTGCATTTTGTACCCTGATGTTTTGTGGGGGAAAAGGTAAATGGAAAAGAAGGCAAATTTGAAAGTGAGATGTTGGCAATCAAAGATATAATTATTAACAGTATCTCCAACAGTTTTGCTAAAATATATAAAAAAAATGTATTGTTGTTCTCTAAACTTCTCCAACAGCTTTGCTGGCTTGTTTGCTATAATAGAAAAAACTTGAAATTTTTTTAAGTTTAGAGAATTGTCTAAAACTTGATGGTAAGAGAGAGAAATGATTATTTTATTCAATACCACTAATGAGATTCAATTGTCATCATTTTATTTTAAGTTTTTTTTAAAAGTGTATTGGGATGATAAATTAAAGAATATTATAATAATATAAGTTGTTTTAAAATCTCTAAAATAACAAATCTGTTGAAGTTGAATATAATACATTTTAGAGATTTTCATTTTTGGTTCTCTATTTTAGAAAAATTATAAAAAAAACTGTTGGAAATGCTCTAAGAGCATGTGTAGCATATTGGGTTTGGTTGCTGGAGTTTTCTGAACACTAAATTGTACGTGGTTTTTGTTTCTCCTTTTTTCAAAAGTTTTTATCTTTCCGTTTTTTTTTTCCTTAAAGAAAATCTTGAACCACATATATGAGATTTACTAATTAAGCATGCATAAAACGTAACGTATATGTTTTTGACACGTGGGCATACCGCATGAATTATAATCAAATAAAATTTTGGTTTCTGATTCACTTATGAAATATCACCTCTGTGGTTCATAAAGGGTGGGCTTTTTTCGGCTTGACCGGCTCGCTTTAAATGCAAACAATTACCTCCTAATTAAAGAGGTCATCGTGCAATATCCGTAATTATTTATAAAGTTTCTTTCCAAGTATATATATATAATATTTATATACAATAAATTTTTTCATACATTTTTCATCTTTGCTAAGGTTTAAACCTTTTATCTTCTAAAAGGTTGAGCTCTACTAGTAAATCAGATAAAGTTGGTCAATCAACCTTTGATATTTATTTACAAAGTTTGTTTAAAAAAAAAGAGTAAAGTTGGTTTAATTTACCCCTTCAAATATCTTTATTACAATATTTTATATTTAAAAAAAATATTTGATTATTAGTTAAAAATTTACTAAAATATATACCAAGATACCAATCACCAAATGTTCCTAGCTCCATTTTCAACTCCTATAATTAAACAAAATTCAACTCAACTTTTCATACCTTGTTGCCATTTTTAGCTTTGCTTGCTTTATGCAAAATGATGTATCTTTTGGTTTTCTCTTTTCTTCCTTTATGTTGCCGTAAATGATAATAATCAACTACACGTTTGTGTCCTGTGGGTGTGATTTTAATTAAATCTTCAACACTTATAAACAAGTTTTAGAAAAAAAACGTTTCTAAAATTTTGTTTATTATTCTATTTTTATAAAATATATTTGTTAATTAATTATGTGTATAACACGCTAAATGATTAATTAAACAACCTTGCGATTAACGATGTTTTTTAGAACTAGTTCATGATACAATAAGACGATTTAGTGATCATATTCAATTCGATGTTATTTTTTTGGTATAAAGTTGAAAATGTTTGAAAAAACCAAGCAAAAAAGCACTTAAACTTCCAAAAAACACAAAACAAAAACAACATATATAAAAATTGCAAACCCACTCCAAGATATTATATATATAGAAACACCACTAGTTAAACTTTTGTTTAAAAATATTAAAAAGAACTACAATTTTGTTTTGGTATTGGCTATATAACCCTACTTCTAGAACTATAGAAAGAAACATATTTGTTTAAATAATTTCCACTTTTATAATATTTATATATATGTGTGTATTTTTCTATAAAAGTATTCAAATGTAAGAATGTTAGTTTATTTGTTGTCATATATAAATATTATATATTTTAAAAAACTAATGAATCAATTAAACGTATAATAAATTTAAAAAATGACCTACATTATCATGACATGTTATCGTGTTACAATATCATATAGTAAGTTTTAATTAACAGATGTCACATATATTTCAAATCAAACATTTACATCCTCTTCACAAAATAATCATTTGATGATGATAAGTTAATTTTATAGTTTTCTTAACTATAATATTTTATATACGGTAAATATAACAAATAAACTCATACACCATCTTCACATTAAGTGGGGTTTAAACCTCTGACCTCCTATTAGATTAAAAACCGGATATTGCTAGACCAAAACCCCGTTAATTATACAATTCTATTGTTTTTATGAATGTATTTATTAAAAATTGTGATAAAATGAAACTACAATAACATGCATCATATATTCATAGTTAAAAAAGCAAATACATATGAAATTCACTTTAAACAAGTTAGGTGTTTGCTAAATTTTGAACACCCCAAAAGGTTGAACTAATTTGTAAAGTATGTTACATTGAGGGACTATAATTGCCAAGAAAGAAAACAATGAGTTAAGGTGTTAAAGTAGGCAATAAGGGAAAGTTGATGGCTGATATCATTTGTTGACAAATTAGTCAAGTAATGGGGAAAATGGGATAATCACTTTCCCTTGATTTTAGGATGGTGATTTGAAGACTTGAAGTGGGATTCAAATCCCTTTGAGTTAGCATTTAGAGGGAAAATAAAATCAAAATCCTTTTCGTTGTTCTGAATCTTAGAAATCAGAAGCAAACGTTGATACATTTAGTAGAGATGAAGCAAACTTTCGGTGTTTTTGAAGCAAGAACAAGTCATGAAGGGAATTAGGTTTAACCACGAAATCAGAAGGTTGAGGGTATGATTTACGTGTTGTGTCAATCGATCCTAATACAATATGGAAGAATTCAATGACGCTTTCATGGTCAATACGAGTTTTAAAGCCTTTGATTTCTGAAATAAAGCATTTAATATGTTTAAAGTGAACGCATAAATCATTAATCAATAATATTGCATGTTAATAGTATTATTATGTAAAAGATGGTTTAATTTGTCTTCAAATCGAATTATTTGTGATTGACATGTACGTGTGCCATTTGATCTAAGCATTGACATAGTGGTGTGCCATCTGGGTCAATAAGGCTTCTATTTGACCTTGTGAGAAAGGTAGTAAGGGGCTGTTTGGTTGGTTCTTCATTAAGAACTGTATGGAAAAAGTTGTATGTGTGGATTAATCTGTCTGTATGAATTGTGAATGTTTTTGTTTGGGAGGGTATTTTCATAGATGGAAGGAAGGTGTTTTTTAACTGGGAGGGACAGGTTTGGAAAAACCTTGACTTTCTGCATAAAGCTCCCCCCTAGAATCTTACTGAATAAGCCATTTTCTATAGCATTAAGTCACTACTAAACAGTCATGCATAGCTGGCTGAATAAGCTGTAAGTCTCATTAAGCTGCTAACAAACAGGCTCTACGTCCCAAATTTAGTGAAAAAACCACATACATTGCAAAGTCTATGTATTGAGTCAAGTATCAATATATATAAAAGTGTTCCCCACCACGTAGCGGTTGCCCGGGTTCGAGCCCCACTCGCAGCATTGTGGCCACATGATGAATGCCCGCGGGCCATAGGCCTGTTTTCCAGGAGATTAGTTCGGGCCCAAAGTGGTATGAGATACTCTTTTACCAAAAAAAAATTATAGAGCTATTAATTTAGCATATGCACAATATGTTCATTAATTAGTGTTTTTACACTACAACAAAACTGGTTTTATAGGACACGTAAAATGTCTAAGTGTACTAATAAAATACTTTATATGACGCTTAAAATATCTAAGCATCCTACAAAAATATTTATAGGACCTTTACTTATAGGATCAAAACAAATCCAATGGGGACGGGTGAAATCTTATTCCCCGATGGGATGGAAACGGAGATGGGAATGTGGATTGGAAAGCGGAGATGGGGATGGGGATTGCAATTCCCCATACCCACAACTAGGGCTGTAAACGAACCGAACGTTCAGTGAACTGTTCGGCGGGAAGTTCGTTTATGTTCGTTTATTTAATAAATGAACGAACATGAACACATTTTTTTGTTCGTTTAGTTAAATGAACGAACATGAACAATGGTCTCGTTCGTTCATTTACGTTCGTGAACGTTCGTTCATTTATGTTCGTTAATGTTCGTTCATTTATGTTCGTTTATGTTCGTTTATATTTGTTTATATATATAAATATATTTATATGTATTATGACATTAATTTGTCAAAGCATTAATTAAATTAATTTTTTAAAATTCCTTTTTTATACCTCCTAAGTATATCCATTTTTTTTAATTTTGTTATGTTATTTTTTACGAACGAAATTATGAGTAACGGTGGTTGTTTTTTATTCATTTGTGTTCATTTATGTTCATTTATGTTCGTTCGTTTACGTTCGTATATGTTCATTTATGTTCGTTCGTTTACGTTCGTTTATGTTCATTTATGTTCGTTCGTTTACGTTCGTTTAGCTCTTAATGAACGAACATAAACGAACACGAACAAACATATTTTTCTTAACGAACGAACATGAACACAAAAATTTTCGTTCGTTTACCGTTCGTGTTCGTTCGTTTGTTCGGTTAAGTTAAACGAACGAACACGAACAAGCCTCCGTTCGTGTTCGTTCGGTTCGTTTACAGCCCTACCCACAACCCCATTGACATCTCTACATCTACCTGATAATAATAATTTCAGTATCTTCTGATAATTCTAATGTTATAATCATTTGTTGTATCCATTTTTAACACAATTACATCTAAATCATTAAATTGTTTTTTTTTCTCCAAAATATATATATCATTATTTATCACAGATATAGTATCAAAAATACTATTTTAAACAATGTGTCATTGTGATAAAATCTTAATATGTTACTTTTAGATACACAAAATATTTCCGAATTAAGTTTAGAGTGAATTGTGGATTTGGTCCATGTGGTTTTGTGATTTCTTTGACTATGGTTCTCATACTATGTTTATTGTGGATATAGTCCCTGTAGTATGCAATATATTGTGGCTAGGGTCCCTAAACACTAACACCATTAACTTTAAGGGTTAAAGGTATCATGTGCCTTGCACATTATGGACATAATAGTCAATTTACTTTCAACTCTCAATTTAACCTATACACCTTTAAAACAAAAAAAAAAATCTAAATTATGGATTTGGTCCATATGCATCACTCATCATTTTTAAAATTCATTTATCATCTATTTTAATTTTTTTCATCCAATCTTCATTGTCAAAGTACAAGAAAAACTAATTTGTTAAAATTTAAAACAAATTATTTGCATTTAAAAATAACAATTGTTTAAAACCAACACTACATCCTAAAAAAGACAAATTATCAAAATAACAATTGTTTGAAACCAACATTACATCCCAAAAAAGACAACCCATCAAAATAACAATTGTTTTATATCAACATTACATCCCGGAAAAATAAACTCATCAAAATAACAATTGTTTGATATTAAAATAAAATCTTAAAAAAGACAATCTATCAAAAAATAACAATTGTTATTTTGATTATTGGGCAAGAAGTTTCTCATTTAAAGGGAAAGGAGGCAGCCGACAGGTAACTACTACTTTCTTGCCCATATTTCCACACACCTCTCCTCAACTTTGCTTCATTAGCACATATAATTTCATATTATATTCTTCCTAAGCATTTCAACATGTTTCTATAATATCATAAAATTCACATTTTTTTAGAATTGTTTAAAGATGCATTAAATTGAATATAATTTTAAGTTATGTGATTTCATAAAAGAATTCCTATTGATTGATTGACCTTTTTAATAATTCTAACATGTAATGAGTTTTTATCTTTATTAGTGCATGTGTAGCATTTTGTTGATGATGAACATGTAATGAGAGTTTTTATTCCTATTATACCCGTTACGATGCCACTTTTTGTTATTTTATTTATTAATTTATATCTTTTTAATTGTTTTTGTTATGTTCACACCTTGTATGATATGTTTAATAGGCAACCCATCAAAAAAGACAATTGTTTTTAATGGTTTGTCTTTTTCAAGTTTTTATGTTGATATTAAACAATTGTTATTTTGATGAGTTTACTTTTTCGGGATGTAATGTTGATATAAAACAATTGTCATTTTGATGGATTGTCATTTTTGAGATGTAATGTTGGTTTCAAACAATTGTTATTTTGATAGGTTGTCTTTTTTTAGGATGTAGTGTTTGTTTTAAACAATTGTTATTTTTAAATGCAAGTAATTTGTTTTGAACTTTAACAAATTAATTTTTCTTGTACTTTGACAATGAAGATTGGATGAAAAAAAAAATTAAGAGAGATGATAAATGAATTTTAAAGATGATGAGTGATGCATAGGGACCAAATCCACAATTTAATATTATTTGTTTTAAAAGTGTATAGGTTAAATTGAAAGTTGAAAGTAAATTGACTATTATGCCCATGGTGTGTAAGACACATGATGTCTTTAACCCTTAAAGTTAATGGTGTTAGTGTTTAGGGATCCTAGCCACAATATATTGCATACCACATGAACTATATCCACAATAAACATAGTATGAAGACCATAGTCAAAGAAATCACAAAACCACGTGGACCAAATCCACAATTCACTCTTAAGTTTAAAATATGCATTTTAACAAATTCAACCAAAATACTTTCTACGAGATAAAACTTGCATTTTTATAACCAAAATATAATTTTTAGAGTTTTTAACATTTAATTGTGCATAACATGTATCGAATCTTCAAAAGAGCGATTTGAATATGATTTTATAAAAATGTAAAAGTGGGACTAAAATTGAAATATGATGATGTTTTTTCAATGTATTCCCATCAATGAGAGAAAAATAACATTTTTATTAATGTATGAAATACTTTAATAATATAATCAATATCATAACCTTCAAAATGGAGAAACTATTAGAGTTGAATGTAATTTCTCTTTAGATATTTTGATTTTTCATTTTAGAAAGTTTTTTAAGAATCTGTTGAAGACAAGACCTTCCAAGCCTATTTTTAAGTAAGCAAAAATAAAAAAGTTCGGGTTTTTTCAAGCTTGGATCAAGCCGGTCTTTGGAGTTGAAAGAGAACACAATTGGGCTATTTTAGGGCTTACTTTTTCAGGTTACATTTTAAGTAGGCCTTAGGAAAAAAGTTGGGTTCATACTACTTGGCCCAAACTTTTTTGGGTTCTTTCTATGCATCTTTACTAAGTTTTTTAACGGGGTTGGTCAATGAGACGAATCCGAAACTAAATGACAATCGAAGCGGCCACCATTGCGTCTGTATAATAAATAAAGTTCAAGGACGAGAGTTGATGATAAATTGATAACCACATGCCAAAAGTGTAACTTACTCCAAAGAGCCATTTACCAATTTTTTATCGGTTACATGTTTATCCAATGTCATTTACCTTATCGGGTGAACATAACGAGTACCGATACCCGATAAACACTTATTGCCAACAAATGTTGGGTTTCGGTGAGAAGTTGAGTTAACATGAGAAACGTGAGAAGTGGTTATCAACCGTTGGATGTATATTAGGATGAGATGCATCGGACGAATCCTCGTATCAAGCGCGATTCATGGATGGGCTTGAAATTAAAAGTGATTAGGGTTCAGATCCAATTATCACGCGTCTTATGATAACTCAACTACTCACACGATGTTCGCCTTACCAACAACGACGAAAATATTTAGGATATTAAAGGATTTTCATTGAGGAGCATGTGTTTTCATTTTGTAATGTATGATCAAGTGATTTTACTAATGGGCATACAATTTGAATGCCAAAATAATAAAAATTGTCATGCTTACATTGTTCTTAATCTTTGGTCTTAACCTGATGTCTTCCCTTATTGTGTTAGAATTTATCATATGGACTAATATAGTCACAAGCATAATCCCATAGTTACAACTATGAAATGAAGTACCTATTAACATGGTTTTAAAAAGCGTGTCAGACGTACGCTTCGAGACGAGGCGGTCCAAAATTGCACGTGAGGCAGCACCTCTCAATCCCCAAACGAGGCGTACGCATCGGTCATCTGAGGTGGTGAGGTGTGAGGCGATAGAGAGGCGTACGTCGTACGCCTCAATACCAAGGCTAAATTATTTTAAAATTTTACTAAAACCTTCTCTATTTCTTTTTTAAAAACTTTGTTCTTCTCCGGTTCTCCTAAGCCTTATCTGTTACTCGTTTATTGTCCTTCATTAGTTCAGAGGCGGATTTACAACCACTTGGTAGGGGGCACAGGCCCCCAACAAACTATGCATAACAATTTAATTTTCTATTTTTTTACCTATATTTTTTAAAAACAAAAGTCAAGGCCCCCAATAAGTAAAAGTCAAGGCCCCAACCCATTAAATAAATACCTAATTCCTTTCTTTTTAACTATCTCGTTTATTATGAATGAGTCGAATTTTGTATTAATATGTAATGTGTTAATTTGTTTTAAGTTTAATCGAGATATAAAAATATAAAAACAATAGTATAATGTCTCAGTTTAACTGAAATAGTAAAAAATTAAACTGAAAATTGAACCGAATAAGTTATCTTCATTTGATTTAACGAACCATGTAAGGCAAAAACGAATAACCTGAAACCGTTTTGGTTCGGATAAATTATTCGGTTTCGGAAAATTTTCGACACCCTTAAGGGTGCGGTGCCCCCAACCAAGAAATTTTCTGGATCCATCACTACATGAGTTCCCGTTTTCTTTGCATTTTCTTTTTCGAATCTCTTTGGTTCACATAAGTATTATGTATATGTATCTACTAGACACATTTCTTTTATATTTAATCTCCACTACGTGTGAGGATCACAGTCACACTTTTACTCGCACTTTGTTGATATTTAATATTTTTTTTATTTATGAGTTGTGAGTATATTAATATATATATATATATATATATATATATATATATATATATATATAGTCTTAGGTTCATTTGAGAAATGATAAATATATGAGAAATAGAGAAATAATCCTAGCCATTCACACGGTCAAGATCGGATTTGACTGGTCAAAAGTTGCGGCATTGACTGGTCAAAAGTTGCGGCTATTCCAAAAATAGGACACTTTCGTAATTTTTACAAAATACACGGGTTGTGTTCATATATGAACCTGTATAATTCACATATGAACTATATATTCATATATGAACTAGTGCAATTCACATCTGAACTCTTTTAACTGATTCATATATGAACCTTTGTGATTCATATATGAATCAGTTGAACTAACTAACAGATTCATATATGAACCTTTGTGATTCATATATGAACCAATTAACTGATTCATATATGAATCTGTATGAATCACAAAGATTCATATATAAATCAGTTGAACTAATTAACAGATTCATATATGAATCTTTGTGATTCATACAGATTCATATATGAACTCATCCCGTGTATTTTACGAAATTACCCCTCTACCTTCTATAGACCACGCAAGGAATTATCCGGTGCTTCGCGGTCAAAGCCGCAAATGTTGACCAGATGAATGGCTAAGATTATTTCTCTATTTCTCATATATTTACCATTTCTCAAATGAACTTCTCCTTATATATATACACATATACATACATAGGGCCTAATCAAATAAGATCTAGATTGTTTGTGGTAACCGTGAGATCCAATGTAAGGCACTCGTTTAATATAACTAATTTTGTTTTTAAAATAAAGTAAACGAATAATTTGGTAAATTGATAATTTGAATTTTCTTTTTATAAAAAAAAATCAATTCCTTATTTGACACATTCCAAATTCCAATCACACGCTTACCTATTCTAATTTCAATTACCCTAATTTACTATGAAGAATAAGAGGATTTTGTATGGTAATCACAATGTAACATAGTTGGTATCATAGTGGTACCACATTTGGTATTACCGTCGTATCATAATGAGTATCACATTTGTATGTTAATCGCAGTGTAACACAATGTTAATCACAATGTAACACAATGTTTTTTGAGTGCATCACAATAGTAATTATAGTGTAACACGATATCGATGTTAATCACAGTGTAACACAATGTTCTTTGAGTGCATCACAATAGTAATCATAGTGTAACACAATGCTAATCACAATGCTAATCACAATGTAACACAATGTACTTTGAGTGCATCACATTGGTAATCACACTGTAACACAATGTATTTTGGGTATTCGTCGGAATAAAGTTCATCGGAAGTCGACTGATGGAGGCTGGAAAGAGGTGAGAGGAGAGAGATTTTTTTTTCAAATACCTAAAATGCCCTTTTAATTAAATTTCAGTCAAAATTACCAAACTTAATAATTTCCTAATTTATCATCTAATATGTGGCTCATGTTGGATCTCACGGTTATCACAAACAATCAGGATCTCCTTTGAATGACCCCCTACATACATATATGTAACACCCTAGAATTCAGATTAGTTTAAAATTTTCAAATTTGGGCAATATGACTTTTGTATTTGATATAAACCTCCCATAAAGGGGAAAAGTACTATGCCTTTACAAAAACCTGTGTACGGATATGGAAATTAACAACAAACTAATCTAAACATAAACTATCTAGATTACATCGGTTGTCAATCCAAAATCACCAAAATAAGGGACTTAATTTCATGCCCTTCATCAAATACTATTCATCTAAAAAATGCCTCAACCCATGCTCGACTCTCAAGCCCTTGGCAACCCACCGCTAAGGGAACCTGTTATACACATTATTTGAGAAAAAGTGTTAGGCTTAAAGCCTAGTGAGAACATACAGTTTATAGTTTCAAAATATATAAACAGTTGTATCAAAAGGAAATCTCTTCAATAAAGTTTAGTATACAATTGAAATCTTTGCCACAAAAGGCCCTTTTCGATCCAAAACTCATCTTACGATGACAAGGGATATCCGATGTACCAAGGATTATAGTGGAACACAAAAGTATGCCACAATCCGAGTTATAAGACAGACACTTGGAATCCATGGCCACGAACCACACAGGTTCGTACTACGATGTGAGGGAGGGCCCCCGAGGAAACCAAGTCATACTCGTTCACTAGGACTATACTATGATCCATGGCTAGTAACCGGTCTCACATAACTGTACCAAATGGCCCCAAGGATCAAATGCATCCATAGTTACAAAAGAGGGGAGAAACATCCCAAAATATAAGTCGACTCAATACCTAGGGATCCACTAGTAGTAGTCTAGACTTGTCACAATATCATTTGTGACTAACCAAAGTGTAACACCCCGATTTTCGAAAGGTATCACTTCAAGTTAATACAGAAACCGATATATTAAGGAAAAATAAGATATTTGATTTTGGGCTTGAATCCTTGATTTTATAGTCTTGATGGATAAAGGATTCAATTACGAGTCCAACGGTTCTTTCCGGAGCAAAAACGGAGCTATAACGAAGAAGTTGTGACCAAAACGGTTTTCGGGCAAATTACTAGCGGATTGGAGGGGGCGCACGGGCCGTGCGCTTCCCCTTCACAAATACGCACGGGTCGTGCGCCGGGCAGAAGGCCCAGATCAGGTTAAAACCTGATTCAGCCGCATTTTCTCCAAAAAATTCATTCCTTCATAACTTTTGCTCCACAACTCCGATTTTGATGATTCAAGTTGCTACGGTTTAGTTTTTGAGAGCTCATCAAGGATCTATCAAGAGAATAGAAGTCTATTGGAGTATAAAAGAGTATTTTTTTTGGTGGTAATCTTCTCATCTCTCCCTATTCATCTTCTTCCCCAAAGTTTTCTAGGGTTTCATCCACCCTTTGTTCTCCCTTTCGTAGATTGGAGGTTTGTAACCATTTTGGTGAACTAGAGGTGTTTTGGTTGGTGGATTCAAGCTTAGGTCAAGGTAATCTTCTATTCTCTTCATTTATGGAAGTTAGGGTTTCGGTATCAGTTGAGGTATTCATGTATAAGGTTGGGGATCAATTATTTGTGGTTGATTATGTATATTGTTGGTTGGAACCTTGTGGATCTAGGTTTTGGAAGATTTGGTTTGAAGAATCAAGTTCTTCAAGGAAAGCTCTAAGTGGGTAAAATCTAGATTTAGCCTAAATCTAGCAAGGTGAGTTCAAGTTGATTTGTGAAAACGTTGTACATGCCAAAATGTCTATTTTAAAGTGTTTATGTGTTTTACAAGAAATTATCAAACGTTGGGTTAGTTGGTAATCTTTGATTATTTGAAGTATTTAACTTTATAAACTTTGTAAAACACCCACTCTTGGGATTTTTGGGCATTTCGATAAATGTGATATAAATTAATGGGTTTTGATGATTTATTGCATAAATGGGGTTTGGTCGAAAATACACTTTTAAATGTTTGTCAGGTTTTATGCATCATTCATGAAATGGAATGTTTTATGAAGTATTACTTGCACATTGGATCTCCTCCACGTATTACTTAGAGTCTTGGGCAAGTAACTACGGCTTATGACCTTAATATTGGATCTCCTCCACGTATGTTAAGGTTTTGGACAAAGAGTTACCTTTCATTATTTTGATGTTTGAGTTTTATTGAGAATTTTAATCCATGCGATTTTGTGGAGTTAATGGGGTGACTTTAATGACATCAAGTGGTACCGTTTTCCTTGAGCTTTGTGTGAGTTGCATATAGTATGCATACATGTCTATTTGGAACTCCCGTCAATGAGTTTTAACAAACATTTTAGGACGTTGAGAGCATATTATTATTTGTCTTTGAACGTGTAACCGACATAAATTATTTCATGTTTTTAACCAAGTGCATACGCATATCATCCTACTAGTTTTGTGAAATAAACGGTCGCATACAAGTTTTGTTGTGAAAAATTATTCCGTATTTCATTGGGGCTAAAAAAGAGAAAACTTTGAGAGTTCGATATCATGAACATGTTGCGTTGGGTTTTGCAAACATTTTATTTGTACAGCCTAAAGTTTGGAACCAAACTAAATTACTCTTACAATTGCTCGAATCGCATGCCTATGTCTTTACTAAATTTTGGGGAATAAACCGATGTATGCGATTCACGTCGGGAAGTTTTATTTCATGACATTTCATGGTTAAATGCAAGATTTTGGGATTCGATTTCGTGAATATTTTTCCCTTCTGAAGTTTTGTACAAACGCTTCGTTATGCACTGTTTTAGTACGTAAAACTATTTCTCTTTTGTGTCACCAATTTTATTTTACGCGTTGAGAACATAGCAGTTCCTTTGAAAATGATTGTTGAAATATCTTTCGTTGGTGTCAGTATTACCTTGATTCTTGATCAATTATTTTCTGAAATGGTTTTATATGTGTGGCGGTTGTGACCACTCTATACACCTACCGAGATAAGGTAGTAAATTTTATTCGTACGATTAATCTTTATAAATCCTTTACGTTTTGAGATTTTATAAAAGTTAGAATTGACATAGTGGTGTGAAAAAACTTGAACTCATTAGAGCTATAGGTGTAAGCCCCTCGTGTTAGAGGTCGAGATTAAGGACTAAAAAAGTCCTTGGAGTTTGAGGCGTTAGACCTATGTTTTCTCCCAGTTAGTTAAGTAATGATCTTTGTGCTTCGTTAAACCTGCGGGTTCAAACCGCGTACGGTTGTTTGGGCATGGTTGGTTTGAATTTGTGGATTAATGGTACGGCGACATGTTATGTATCTATGGTGTATCACCTTAATGGGTAGCTGGGAATATTGATGATGTTAGGTTGGCTAGTAAGGATGTTTGATTTGGGTGATCATTTCCAAGAGTAGGTGTCAACCTTGAATCGACATTGCAACTCGGGAACGAAATGTTTGGTGGTATAACCACGCTTGCAAATGGCCATTCCGAGCGTAGGCGTCGACACTCTATTTTGAGGACAATAGTTGTTGGTGTGCTTCAGTGTATTTCTGTTTGATCTGGTGTGTCTGCAGGACAAGCGGTAACCTTAAGGAAATTAGATGTTGTCAATTAAGAATCAATCATTGGTGTTTTGATAATTATCAGGACTTTCGTTGATTTGACAATCGATGCTAGAGTGCATGGTGGGAGTTGGTGGTAATGTTTATTGGATACATTTAGTGAGATTGTCGAGGTGGACTTTAAGTACAAATCGTTTATCGACGAGACCTTGACGCGTCGAGATAGACTTTTGATCAAATCGTTTGTACGGTCTAAAGTTTGGAATCAAACTAAATTACTCTTACGTTTGATCAAATCGCATGCATATGTCTTTACAAAATTTGGGCAATAAACTGATGTATGCGGGTCATGTCGGGAAATTTTATTTCATGACATTTTATGGTTAAATGCGAAATTTTGGGATTCGATTTCATGAATATTCCCTTCTGTAGTCTTGTACACACGTTTTGTTATACACTGTTTTAGTACGTAAAACTATTTCTCATTCATGACAAATTTATACATGTTGAGAACATAGTGGTTTCTTTGGAAAAGTTTGTTGAAATGTTTTTCGTTGGTGTCAGTATTACTTTGATTATTGATCAAAAAAAAAATTAAATGGTTTTATATGTGTGGCGGTTGTGACCACTTTGTACACCAACCAAGTGAACGATAGTAGATTTTATTCGTATGACTAACCGTTATAAAGCTTTTACATTTAGAGGTTTTATAAAAGTTAAATTGCCATAGTAGTTTGAAAACCTTGAACTCATTAGAGCTATAGATGTAGTCCCCCTTGTAATAGAGGTCGTGAGTAAGGACCGAAGGAGTCCCCGGAGTTTGAAGTGTAGGAGGACCTGGCTTATGATCAGTTTTGGACTTTGAATCTCAGCTTTGTGAAATGGTACACACATGGAGGACTAGATTATTAGATTATGCATTATTTCATATATGCAGGTGGGGATTCTTCTGTCTTGGTAAAACCACAGGTTAAAGCATTGGTGGTTGCTTGCCTATGGTCGGATATGAATTGATGGGTTGGCTTTCGGCACCATGTATAGGTCAGATGTGTGCCTTTCGGAAGAGTTTTCAGGAATAGGGAAAATATGGTGACTTGTTTGTTTGAGTTTAGTGCCATGATAGGTGTCTACATTAATCCTTCAATGCAAGCCTGGAATGATTTATGTGGTGGTATACCCACGTTCGCAACATAGTTGTTTTGAGGTTAGGCGTTGACGCTCGGCTTTGAGGACAATGATTGTTGGTGTGCTTCAGTGCATTTTCCGTTGGACCGGTTGAGTCTGCAGGTCAAGTGGTAACCATGAGGAGATTAGATATTGTTAATTAAGAATCAATTATTGGTGCTTCGGTAATCAGCAAGGCCCTCGCTAATTGGCAACCGATGCTTGAATGCATTATGGGAGTTGTGTAACCATGGGGTTTAGAGTAATCTAATATCTACAGTTATGGTGCTTGGGTCAGATTAGGGATCAGATTCATCGTAATTTGGATCAGACCAAACTAGTGTTAGGAAATTCATCAGGGAAGGGACGATAAATCCTTGGGGTGTTGTTTATTGGAGAAATTTGGCGGCATTGTCGAGATAGACTTTAAATACAAATCGATTATTGAAGAAACGGTGATGTGTCGGAATTAGAAGCCTTTAAGAATAAAGCCCGGATTGGGGGTATTCTTGGTGGAAATGACTGAATAAGGTCGTGAGTTACTCTTGAGGCATTATGAGCAACATAAGGTTGGGAGGCAACCGAGATTTAATGTTAAGAAAGTAATTAAGCCAAGACTCAACGTTCATCCCGACTTGGGTGAGAAAGTAACGGACCTAGTAATTAAGAAAGTAACGGACCTAGTGTCCATGTTTTCGGACGTACGGTATACATGGTTTTATTTATGATTCATGTTTCGAGATAGTTCAAGTGTAACACCCAAAAAATGGGGTAGAATAAAACTTAAAATTTTTGACATCAAGACGGCTAAAAACTAGGATTTATAACCTGATAATATCAACAACTAAAACCCTCAAACATGGGTTAGTTTGTACAACCATAAGTAGCGGTAAGAACGAAACATAATTCACAACAACCTAACTAATCTAGAACAATTTAATTAAATCTAGATTAAATGCGGGTGTTGCTACGCTTCCAAAATCGCTCTTCTCTCAAATCCCAAAAATGCCCGAACCATGGAAGCTCCTAAGTATGCGATTGGCGGATCAAGGTGCCCTAGGCACACTGCTAAACGAACCTGTGAGTCAAGAACACATTCACAAGTGTTAGGTTGGAGTCAAGGATAAATATAAGGTGTACACATTTGTCAAGGAGTATAAGGAAAGCAAATAAATGTTACCAATACGCCCTTTTATTAAATCCACGCCATCGTCCCATTGGGACAAGCATTAAACACCTAAACAAATTTTCAGAGATAAACTCCAAACCACAGGATATACCCGTTCCATCTTGGGTGACGAGTACACAAAAGCGGAGTCACTCGCGATGTTAAATTGGATTTCACCACGTATCTCGGACCTAGTTCCCATGCCACGCCGGGCATCACAATCCTCGGACCGTTTATGCCTCTAACGCTTACTCCATCGAGTTACGCTCCAAGGACTTATGGACACGGGTACCTACCCAAAGTAGACGAGTTTCAACTCGGAGATTTGCATCACCTATTGCCTACTCGCTAAAGACCCAACGGTCAACAATTCCATGATACATACGAACCATCTAATTCCCCGTGCACAAGGAATTAGACGTACCCTCTACATTTAGATTTTTGTACACAAATACATGAGTGTCACCTTTCATGGAATGAACACATACCATTTAAAGCATAGTAAACCGTTTTCATGCGAATCATATACTTGACTACTAGAGTAACCTTAAAATGGCACCTTATAACACATTGGTCCAACTGCTAATAAGAATATTCCTACACATTTTCTATGCTCTACATAAATCATCTTCATACCCATTTATTGCCATTTTAGACCATACAAATAACAATCCTCATCATATTAGGTGATTCCTTCAATAACAAAACTCCAATCATGACAACTACATAAACCCTAATTTTAGCTTAAAGAACATCTTACAAAAATCATTTAGCACATAATAATACAAGTATACTAGTTAGGGTTTAGGTGACTCACCAATAGGATTGTTGTGTAAAACCCTAGAATAAGGAAGGATGGGAAAAGACTTGAATCCTTGAAACCTTTGAGGGTAAACACTTCCACAACCTTAAAACCCTAGTAAACACCAAATCTTAATGACCCAACCACCAAACATTAAATGAAAAGAGAAGGGGAATAAAGTGTGTGAAAATCGCACCTTTAGTGTGTGTTTTCGTCCTCTAAGCTTGAAATCCCAAAATGATACCCAAAACTCTCAGAATTACATTTTAAGAAATAAGGCACTGTTGGCCGCACGCGATAGTGCCACGGTGATAGTGCCATTGGCACTATCACGGGCACAGTCGCGTCGTTTGTACCGTAAGTGGTACAACGCGTGCGATGGTGCCCCACGCGATGGTGCCAGTGGCACTATCGCGGGCAAGGTCGCCGGCCCCTCTCTCGCCGCTGACGGATACCGATTCGACGCTGAAAACTTGACCCGAACAATACTAAAAACACTAAAATAGCTTAGGAGTCTTTTATAGATAAACATAATCGATTTCCAACAAACGAGGCCCCAAAATTCGGGGTGTTACAATCCTTCACCCCTTATAATGGATTTCGTCCTCGAAATCCCCAAATAGTCAAACAAATGAGGGTATCGCCTCCTCATGTCTTCTTCAGACTCCCAAGTTACATTTGTTCCGCGGTGGTGCTTCCATTGCACCTTCGCCATGATCACTTCCTTGTGTCGTAGCTTCTTCGTATTTCTTTCGAGGATGGCTTCGGGTTCCTCTGTGCATCGATTGTTATCCACCCTAATCTTCGATAGGGGAATGACGCTCTCTTCTTCGGCGAGACATTTCCGCAAGTAGCACACATGAAAGGTGGGGTGAATTCCGTCCATCTCTGGCGGAAGATCCAATTTGTAGGCTTGGAGCCCAATACGCTCCAAGATGGTGAAGGATCCAAGGAAACGGGGGCTAATCTTCCCACGTTTTCCGAACCTTATCAATCCCTTCCATGGTGATACTTTTAACATCACCCGCTCTCCCACTTGAAACTCGACCGGTCTTCTCTTTTTGTCGGCGTAACTCTTTTGCCGATCTTGTGCCGCTTTCAAACGCTCTCTGATGATTTTCACTTTGTCGGTCGTCTCTTGCACGATATCGGGTCTGGCAAACTGTTTCTCTCCCGCTTCTAACCAACATACGGGTGTCCTACACTTTCTTCTGTACAAAGCCTCGAATGGCGCCAGGCCGATACTTGAGTGATAACTGTTGTTGTAGGCGAATTCCACTAGTGGAAGGTGTGTATCCCAACTCCCCCCAAAGTCAATGATGCACGACCTCAACATGTCCTCGAGGGTCTGGATGGTCCTCTCGCTCTGTCCGTCTATTTGCGGGTGGTAGGCGGTACTCAACTTAATTCTTGTGCCCAACTCCTTCTGTAAACTATCCCAAAAGTGAGACGTGAAGCGGCTATCCCGGTCAGATACAATAGAAAGGGGCACTCCATTCCTCGAGACCACTTTGTCTATATACAACTTGGATAACTTGTCCATTGGTAACGTCTCTCGCATGGCCAAGAAGTGTGCGCTCTTGGTCAAACGATCCAATATTACCCAAATGGTATCATGGTTCCTCAACGTCTTAGGCAACTTGGTCACAAAATCCATGGTGATGTGTTCCCTTTTCCACTCCGCTATTTCCAAGGATTGGAGGCTACCGTATGGTCGTTGATGTTCCGCCTTTACTTGGAGACAAGTTATGCATTGCTCCACATAATTTGCCACGTCTAGCTTCATCACCGACCACCAATAGTTAAGCTTTAAATCCCGATACATCTTAGTGATTCCCGGATGAATTGAGTACTTTGACTTGTGTGCATCTTCCAATAACAAGTCCCGACATCCCCCGATCTTTGGTACCCAAATTCGACCTTGAAATAACTTCAAACCTCTTCCATCCTCGGTCAACTGGAGATGTTGCTTCACCATGATTTCACTTGTGAGGTTAGCCTCAAGAAGCGCTTCTGACTGTGACACTTTGATCTTGTGAATTAAGCTTGAGACAACGTCCACCCTTGCAAAGGTGGTTTGAACTCCACTACTATACTCCTTCCGACTCAAGGCGTCCGCGACCACATTTGCCTTTCCGGGATGGTACTGTAGCTCACAGTCATAATCTTTGAGTAGTTCGAGCCATCTCCTTTGCCGCATGTTTAACTCTTTCTGATCGAAGACGTACTTCAGGCTTTTATGGTCAGTAAAGAGGGTACACTTCGTTCCATATAGGTTGTGTCTCCAACTCAAGGTCATGAGTTGGGTAATTCTTTTCATGTTCCTTCAATTGCCTTGATGCATAAGCTATGACATTGCCTCTTTGCATCAAGACACATCCCAAACCCATTTTAGACGCGTCGCTATAGACCACAAAGTCTTCCGTCCCCTGGGGTAGGGATAGAATTGGTGCTTCACATAACTTCCTTTGGAGAGTCCAAAAAGCTTGCTCTTGCTTCTCAGTCCAAAGAAACTTCACGTTCTTCCTTGTTAATGATGTCAAAGGCGAGGCAATCTTGGAGAAATATTCGATGAATCTTCTATAGTAACCGGCTAGACCCAAGAAACTTCGAATTTCTGTGGGACTCTTTGGTGGTTCCCAGTTCATCATGGCCTCAACCTTCGACGGATTCACTTTTACCCCTTCACTCGACACCACGTGACCCAAGAACTAGACCTCTCTTAGCCAAAATTCACACTTGGAAAATTTAGCGTAGAGTCTCTCTCCCTTCAACACCTCCAACACTTCCCTGAGATGACGCTCGTGCTCTTCTTCGTCCTTCGAGTATACCAAGATATCATCGATGAACACGATGACCGACTTATCCAAGAAAGGTCGGCAAACTCGGTTCATCAAATCCATGAATACCGTCGGCGCGTTAGTTAGCCCAAAAGGCATAACCAAGAACTCGTAGTGACCATAACGGGTTCTAAAGGCGGTCTTGGAAATGTCTTCTCCTCTAACCTTCACTTTATGATAGCCCGATCTAAGGTCGATTTTGGAGAAACATCCGGCTCCTTGTAGTTGGTCGAAGAGATCATCAATTCGGGGTAACGGATATTTGTTTTTCACAGTTACCTTATTCAACTCCCGATAGTCGATGCACATCTGCATCGACCCATCCTTCTTCTTGACGAAAAGTACCGAAGCTCCCCAAGGCGAGGAACTTGGCCTCACGAATCCATTCTCCAACAACTCTTGAAGTTGGGACATCATTTCTTGCATCTCAGTCGGGTAGAGTCGATAAAGCGCACGAGCGATTGGTGCTGCTCCCGGAACTAAATCGATTCTGAATTCCACTTGGCGGTCGGGCGGCAAACCCGGTAGATCATCAGGAAAAACGTCCGGATACTCACTAACAACTCGAACGTCTTCAATCTTTTTCTTCTCTGCCTTGGCGTCCAACACGTAAGCAAGGAACGAAGGGCAATTCTTCGCAAGACACTTACTTGCTTTGATGGAAGAAATAAGAGCCACTTCACCTTTACGCTTCTCCCCGTAGGCAAAGACAAACCCTCCGCTCGCGGTCGGTAATCGGATCAGTTTCTTTGAGCATAGGATTTCTGCCTTGTGTTGTGACAACCAGTCCATGCCAATTACCACATCAAAGCTCCCAATCGCCATAGGAAGTAGGTCCACTTCGAAGAACTCCCCACTAATGTCTAGATGACACCTTTCCATCACTTCACGCAAGATCACTTTCTCCCCATTTGCTATTTACACTACTAAGGCATCACTAAGAGTACTAGTGGGCACATTAAGGTCTTTGCAAAAATCAAGTGACACAAAAGAGAAATTTGCACCGGAATCAAATAGCACCTTAGCAGCAAGGGAGTTAAGTAAGAACGTACCCGACAGCACGTCGGTGATCTCCTTCGCTTCTTCTCTCGTCATCTGAAAGGCCCTCCCTTAAGCCTTAGGGATGGTTTCCTTCTTCGGTTGAATAGGTGTGTTTCCTCCCTTCGCTCCGCCCCTTAGCTTGGGGCAATCCCTCTTCACGTGACCCAGTTCCCGACACTCGAAGCATAATGACCCTTGGAAGGTGCAACTTTGACTAGTGTGACCTGGCTTGCCACACTTGTAACACATGATAGAGTTAGAGTGTGAGTTGCAAGAACCAAAGTGCTTGCGCTTACACTTGGAACACCAATTCGCCTCCCGACGATTTTCAACGCTTCTAAGATTGGGTTGGTATTTCGCTTTCTTGAACAGGGTGGGTGAACTCTCTACCTTCCTCTTTTCCACGACCTTAGACTTTTCTTCCTTGTCCCTTGCGTAGACTCTTTCCATTACCTTGGCCTCCTCGATGATCTCTCGGAAATTTGTAGCTTTAGAGTTGCGGACTCTGTTACCCATGTCCATGGGTAGGCCCTTCAAGTAGGCCTTCATCTTTTCCTTTTTGGTTGGGGCCACGTGCCCCACGAGGTTTAGCTTTTCCATGAAGAGACGGGTATACTCTTTCACCGTCACTTCCCCCCTTTGATAACGCTCGAAACTCATCTTCGATCAAGTCCATTTCATGCTCATTGCAATACTCTTCCATAACTTTTTCCTTGAAAGTAGCCCATGACATCTTTGACAAAATGGTTTCCCCTATGGTTGTGGTGTGGACATCCCACCAGATTAGGGCCGCACCCCAAAGCATTTGAGATCCAAAATTCACCTTCTGACTCTCATCACAGCCACAAGCCCGGAAGACTTGCTCCATTTCTCTCAACCATCTCATGCACGCCACGGGATCGTCAGCTCCAGCGAACTCTGGCGGCTTGCAACCCATGAAGGATTTGTACGAACAACCCTTCCCTACTTGTCCCGCCTCTAAAACCACCACCCCATCGGTACGGTTCTCGCCCCCGATGCCACCCGAGCCAGCTATCGCGTTCTCGGCCACCACTTCCGGTCTTCGAAGACTGGCATCTCTATCTTCTAACATTTTTAGGAATGCTTCTTGTTGCTTTTCCATGGCAGATGTTACCATTTGCATAACACTGACCATCATCTCGGCTTGCGGGTTTGCATCCTGAATGACTGGATTTGTGGATGCCAACTCCATTCTAGGTATTGTTTCCACTAGTCCGGTAAATATCGGCGGCATGCCGGGTGGAACCACAGTCGCCACACGGACCACGGGGTTCGGGTTAGACGAACTATCCTCATGTATTCCTCATTCGTTCAATGGTCGACTCCGAGTATTTACCATATCGGATCTGCCACACAATTTAGAGGAAAATAGGAGATAAGCTAGCAACGCAAGAAACTGTTATCCCAGTTTAATCTAGTTGGTAAATAATCACAGAAACAAGTAATCAAGCAACACAATAATAATCAAGAGATATATAAATCAGAGTAACATACCAATCCCTTGAATAAACAATAAAACCCTTGAGTGTTCTTGATACCCTTGAATACAGAGAAAATACGGCTAACTATTTAGAAAATTATCAGAGTTAACCTAAAACTAAACTAAAACAAAACTTTAAATACCTAGGCCATATGGGCTTCCTAATGCTTAATGGGCTTGGGCCCAATAGCTAATAACTATTAAACTATTACAATTTAAACCCTCTAACTTTAACTTTAGCACAATTGCAGTTTAAACCCTGAACTTTAACTTTAATCTTGAATACAATTATTTGATCCAACAATCTCCCCCTTTGGATTCAAGATTAAAAAAATTTTGCAATTGTCTTCGGGTCTTCACTTGTATTGTTGATTGCTTCAAAACTTGATATCTTTAAAATCTTTGAAACTTTGATATCTTTGAAAATCTTCAGCAATCTTCAGATTATATTCTCCTTCTTTGATAATTCTCCATTTTTGTATCTTCTCCCCCTTTTTGATGAATGGTGAGAAGCATCATCATCAAAACATACCAAAACAATCTCCCCCTTTTCAAGACAATTTCCCCCATTGTGTATGATCACGTAAGCACAATCTTCATGATTAACGAGCCCTGTATGGAAATAAGAGCAGTCTTCCCAGATGGAAAGAGTGATTATTTCAATCTTTTCAGATTAAAATAGAAAGTAGTAACCATTCGAATCTTTTCAAATTTAAACAGTTAATAAGTGTAACCCTGAATCAACAAATGACTCAGTTAGAATGTCTGTCAATGACACAAAGTCACTGAGTAACACAAAGTTACTATATAAGGAGCTGGTTTGATGTAGACTCCCCAGGTCTTCCATTCAACCATCGAATAACACATGGTTATCTATGAACGTTCTGACAGAAAACAAATTTCTGTGTGCATGTGCATGTGTATGTAAGAATTAAGCATAGATGATTGCTTTTCAATATAGGCTCAAAGTACGTAAACTTGTTGAGACAACAACAAATTATACAAAGACTCAATGTGCATGAGAAAAGGGTTCGAAGGTGGGGCAACTTTCCTTCTTTTCAATATTAGTATCTTCCAAATGAAGAACCAATAGCGTATGTGTTGCGTCCCCAGAAAATGTGAAACATTCTCTTTTTGAGAAAAGAATGAGTAGCTGGTGGGGTTGTATGCAAGAGATGGCATGGGCTAGTTGCCTTTTTCAATGATGGTCACCAAAGAATGTGAACCAATCAGATTATGTGGCTGCCTGGCTCAGAAAAAATTTGGTACAGAGTTTAATATTCTTTTACTCTGATCTCTCACCCTCTTTCTTTTAATGCTCACTTCTAACCAATCTCTCTTTTCCATTTTACCTCTTCACACACCATCACTCAATTCTTTTGACCCTTCTTCCCTCAATCACTCAGGGAATACTTCCGGGGTAGGAAACACTGGTTATCGTGAATCCATGGAAGTTCTGTTAAGTTCTCACACTGAATCCCATGTATTTTCCTAAAAGAACATAGTGTTCAACAAGCTTTTTGTACATGTAAGCACAAATACCACTTGTTACATGAAGAATATAATATTCGGAGATGTCAAAACAGAAGATGTTTGACGATGCAATTCTCCCCCTCAAACTAAAAGAGTTTGACAATTTAAGCTCTTAAGGAGTTTTTCAATTAAGCTTATTGACGATTTGTCATGAAGAATAATATTTTGGAGAATCAAAAACGAATGTTGTTTATATGAACAATATATAAACATATTTTCTATGAAATCACATGAAATGACGTTTGATTCAATCAACAGTGAATACAAAGAAAGTGAGTATTACCATAGAAAGATTTAACTTTTGATACATGGTAATAACAAAGTCAAAATAGAATGTTCTAAACCGTTATGTGTATAAATACTTGACAAAGTATATTGACATGATAAAACGCAAGTATTTATCTTTAAGAACACACGGTCAGATAAGCATTTAAGTATTCAAAAATCTGTTAATATCACAGATATTCTCCCCCTTAACTGATAATTTTTTTTAAAATAAGGCAGAAAAAATGAATAAAGCACTGAAGTGCGGGTTCTAATCTGATGTGATTAGAAACCATATTCCGTTGAGGTACGGGTTCTAAGCTGATTTACTTAGAAGCCATTGTTCTTTCTCCCCCTTAAACCTTGGGTGCCTGCAACACAGATTTAGCTTTTGGTACCCACTGGTATTTGGGTCCTAATGGGTTAGTTGCAGTTTTAGTGGGAGATATGAAGTAAGAACCATACCAGTTATTAACGTAATCTTTTCTGACAAAATCATTTGAGCCACAGTAGGAACAACTAATTTTCTTTTGTGCTAACCTGATCAGTTGATTAATAGTGTAAACCAGGTCAGGTTTGCCAAAAGTTTTACCTTTTGTAGCATAGTTCCATTTAGCATGTGATGTATGCACAAATGATTCTTCTTTCTTCTTCTCCTCCGAGGATCCCTTAACTCTCCCGATCCAATTTCCTCTTTCTTTCTCATCATGCCTTCTCCAGAAGCTTTTCTTTTGAGACTTAGTCTTCTTGAAGTTACCTGAACCATCAACATTTTTGTCATAGAAAAGGTTAGAAGGATGAATCTGATCAGTAGATTTAGAAGTAAGACAATCATCTAAATCATAGAAAGGATTATAGAAAACATTTGAAAAATGTGAACTTGAAGCTGTTTTTAATGAACTATCTGAATCAGCTAGATCATCTCTTGGTGATTGAGCTATTGGCTCTGGCGTCTTGTGCTCAGTCAACTTCACCTTGAATACGATCTCTTCAAGTTCCTTTATCTTTGAAGACAAACTGTTTCTTTCCTTTTTAATCAGATCAAACTTCTTATGCAACTCAGATTTTGCATTCTTCTCCTTCATGATGTTTGTTGACAATTCAGATAGCTTTCCTATCAGCTTGGCTATCTCGGTCTCAAATATTTTCTTTTCTTCAGAAAAGTCTATATTTTCTTTCTTCGGCTCAACTTTCTTCTTCTCATTCTCAGCCTTTTCTCTCTCTAGAATGATAACCTTCTCAAAGTCTGAAACTTGTTGAGAAAGTTTAACACATCGAAGCTCTAAAGATTTCTTCTCTTCAAAGGCTTTTCTGGAGAAGTCAGAGAATTTCTTGGCAAATTCTTTTCTCTCTTTCTCAATCTTCAACATCTCATCTTGAGCTATTGCATTGTCTCTGTCTTGGGTTGCCTTTTCTTTCAACTTTTCAATCTCAACCTCAAGACTGAGAACTTTATCTTTAAACTTATCTCTGTCCACACAGAGTTGAGAATTTATCTGTCTTAGTCCTGTACTAGTATCCTTTGCAACACTTGTACTCCTTCTAAGCTCCTCAAGCTCTCTTTGCATTGCATCCTTCTTAGACCATGTAGAGCTTGGCTCAGATCTTTTCAACTTTACTTGAAGATCGAATATCTCTTTTTCTTTAGACTCAATTATTCCTGCAAAGTCAATTAAAGAATCAGAATCTTTTAAATTTTCTTTTAAAGCATTGATCTGAATAAGAAGAGATGAGTTCTGAATCTGTAAAGCCTTGTTCTCAGCTTTGAGCATTTTGTCCTCTTTGTCATACTCATCAATCATGCGAGATGATGTTGATAATCGTCCAGCAAGTTGTTTAGCCTTTGCTCTTACTTCAGAAAGAGTCATGTTGTTAAAATCAAGGTTGTAACCTTCAGACATCATTAGCTGATTCGACATCTTAGTTGTACCACTTGTTAGTAATTAAACTTATCTGTACCAAGACAACCAACTAGATGAGATCGTTAGAATCAAGATAAAAACCACACTCAAAAATTTTCAGAAAAATAAATTTCCAAAAAAAATAATTAAGTGCAGTCCTTTCAATCAGTATAAAGCTTCAAATAATATTGAACAAAAAGAAACAGTTGATCTCGAACAGAACTTTGTCCCCCTTCGCAGACTTAGCACGGGGGCGCTGCCCCCATACCCCCGCAAGGGCGTTGCCCCTTGACCGGGAACTTGTAAAGACCGATAGAGAGTTCGACCGGGAACTTGTTCAACCGGGGAAGTGCAAAGACCGGTAAGATGTAAGACCGGAACTATACTTGACCGGTAAAATTGATTCGACCGGAAGTATGCTTAGACCGACAATGCTTAGACCGATAGAGGTCTTTGACCGGTAAGGGTCTTCGATCGGAACTTCCTTAGACCGGTAGGATGTAACAACCGGTCTTATGCTCGACCGGTAAAGATTCGACCGGTAGAGTGCTTTGACCGATATTGGTTTCGACCGATACAAGGTATGGATCGATAGTGTCTTAGACCGATATATTGTTCGACCGGTGTGTTCTTAACCAGCCCAGAAGCGATGAACACGATGAGTACTCAACCCAGAAAGCAATTACGAACTCAAAAACAGATGCACAAATCAGACTATTTCACTCAGAAACATGTAACGATCACAACTCAATCAATAACAAAGATTAAAATCAACTTTCATGCATTCAAATTTAAAGAACACAGTGTCGATATTCATGCAAACCCAGAAAACACAAAATCATAAATTCAATCACTTGATACTTTCTAATTCAATTAATCAATCAGATAGAATTCAGAAGCATGAACCTCAACTAATCAGATCAACTTTGAACCAATAAACACATTAATTCATGAAATCAGATGAACAAAAAAATTTCGATGAATAGTAACTTTGATGAATAGTGATTTCGATGAATAGTAATTTTCGATGAATAGTGAAATCGCAAAACACAGATTTAATCCTAAAACTTGATTCTTTAGGCTCTGATACCAATTGTTATCCCAGTTTAATCTAGTTGGTAAATAATCACAGAAACAAGTAATCAAGCAACACAATAATAATCAAGAGATATATAAATCAGAGTAACATACCAATCCCTTGAATAAACAATAAAACCTTTGAGTGTTCTTGATACCCTTGAATACAGAGAAAATACGGCTAACTATTTAGAAAATTATCAGAGTTAACCTAAAACTAAACTAAAACAAAACTTTAAATACCTAGGCCATATGGGCTTCCTAATGCTTAATGGGCTTGGGCCCAATAGCTAATAACTATTAAACTATTACAATTTAAACCCTCTAACTTTAAATTTAGCACAATTGCAGTTTAAACCCTGAACTTTAACTTTAATCTTGAATACAATTATTTGATCCAACAGAAACACACAAGAAACATACTCATACGGTTCATTGATTATCATAATCATAGTAATTCAAGCACATTCACGTAATCATATATTCATAATAACAGTAGCTATTTGGAATTATGAACATACACTACATAAAAATCCTCGTTACCACTTTTACAATTCTCAACAATTTAATTTTTGTTGGCTCTGAGGATGACCCATCTTAAAACTTCTACCCAATGTTCACCAATCATACTTAATAGTCTCAGCTTAAGTCTAGGCATTGAGTTTACACACTTAGTTCACTTAAACTAAGGCTCTGATACCAACTTGTAACACCCAAAAAATGGGGTGGAATAAAACTTAAAAATTTTGACATCAAGACGGCTAAAAACTAGGACTTATAACCTGATAATATCAACAACTAAAACCCTCAAACATGGGTTAGTTTGTACAACCATAAGTAGCGGTAAGAACGAAACATAATTCACAACAACCTAACTAATCTAGAACAATTTAATTAAATCTAGATTAAATGCGGGTGTTGCTACGCTTCCAAAATCGCTCTTCTCTCAGATCCCAAAAATGCCCGAACCATGGAAGCTCCTAAGTATGCGATTGGCAGATCAAGGTGCCCTAGGCACACTGCTAAACGAACCTGTGAGTCAAGAACACATTCACAAGTGTTAGGTTGGAGTCAAGGATAAATATAAGGTGTACACATTTGTCAAGGAGTATAAGGAAAGCAAATAAATGTTACCAATACGCCCTTTTATTAAATCCACGCCATCGTCCCATTGGGACAAGCATTAAACACCTGAACAAATTTTCAGAGATAAACTCCAAACAACAGGATATACTCGTTCCATCTTGGGTGACGAGTACACAAAAACGGAGTCACCCGCGATGTTAAATTGGATTTCACCACGTATCCCGGAACTAGTTCCCATGCCACGCCGGACATCACAATCCTCGGACCGTTTATGCCTCTAACGCTTACTCCGTCAAGTTACGCTCGAAGGACTTATGGACACAAGTGCCTACCCAAAGTAGACGAGTTTCAACTCGGAGATTTGTGTCACCTATTGCCTACTCGCTAAAGACCCAACGGTCAACAATTCCATGATACATACGAGCCATCTAATTCCCCGTGCACAAGGAATTAGACGTACCCTCTACATTTAGATTTTTGTGCACAAATACATGAGTGTCACCTTTCATGGAATGAACACGTACCATTTAAAGCATAGTAAACCGTTTTCATGCGAATCATATACTTGACTACTAGAGTAACCTTAAAATGGCACCTTATAACACATTGGTCCAACTGCTGATAAGAATATTCCTACACATTTTCTACGCTCTACATAAATCATCTTCATACCCATTTATTGCCATTTTAGACCATACAAATAACAATCCTCATCATATTAGGTGATTCCTTCAATAACAAAACTCCAATCATGACAACTACATAAACCCTAATTTTAGCTTACAATAACATCTTACAATAATCATTGAGCACATAATAATACAAGTATAATAGTTAGGGTTTAGGTGACTCACCAATAGGATTGTTGTGTAAAACCCTAGAATAAGGAAGGATGGTGTTATTCGCAATATTCAAGTTCTAATCAATGACAAATAATCAAGATGAATCAAATCGTGAAATCACATGTCATTGATGAATCAAATTACAATCAAACTCACTTTATCTCTCTACAAACACTCTATCTCACTAGAATGATATGTTCTATACAATTCTTCTCTAATCTGCTCACTCTACTTCTGATTGATACAACAGATTACAAGGAGAAATGCTATTTATACCCACAACACTTACAAGGAAACTAAAAATACAAAACAATAAACTTTGACTTTATTAACAAAAGACTTTGACTTTCACTTGAGAGTTGACTTTCTCAGCTTTGACTTCTTGAACTTTGATCTTCAATCTTTATGATCTTGAATCCAATAAACCTGTGCTCTAACAGATGGGAAGAGACATGAATCCTTGAAACCTTTGAGGGTAAACACTTCTACAACCTTAAAACCCTAGTAAACACCAAATCTTAATGACCCAACCACCAAACATTAAATGAAGAGAGAAGGGGAAAGAAGTGTGTGAAAATCGCACCTTTAGTGTGTGTTTTCGTCCTCCAAGCTTGAAATCCCAAAATGATACCCAAAACTCTCAAAATTACATATTAAGAAATAAGGCACTGTTGGCCGCACGCGATAGTGCCACGGCGATAGTGCCAATGGCACTATCGCAGGCACAGTCGTGCCGTTTGTACCGTAAGTGGTACAGCGCGTGCGATGGTGCCCCACACGATGGTGCCAGTGGCACAATCACGGGTATGGGTGTAAATAGGTCAGGTTGGGTTGGGTTCGGGTTCAACCCATTTATTATATGGGTTGAAAATCTCAACCCAACCCAACCTGTTTAATTAAATGGGTTGAGATTTTTAACCCAACCCAACCTGTTGGGTTGATGGGTTGGTAGCGGGTTGACTTGTTTATGATTATCTCAACCCAATCTGTTAAATAAATGGGTTGAACCTGGGTTGACCCATTTAACTTTAAAATTGTAAATGAAATAAAAATGCTTAAACTACTTCATTCCACGACAAATACACAACGACAAAGTCAAATAAATTGTTCGAAGTTTAATAAAACACAACCATAAAGTAAAATAAACAGTTCAAAGTTTCCCACAACCACAAAGTTAAATAAATCATAGTTCCAAAAAAGTTTCTAAGTAACTCGACTTGCACTTTCATCGACTCCAATTTCAGTCTCGGTATTACTTTCCTCTCGATCTTCTATCTTCTTCATCATGAACAATGGAAATGAAGTCGATCAAGTTAAGATTATAAATATATATAAGTAACAATGGAACAATGGAACTGAAGTCGATCAAGTTAATATTACAAGTTTACCGTGAACAATGGAATTGAACTCGTCGTGGACTGCTCGTCGTGAAGTCGTAGAATAGAGGGAGAGGAGTCGCCGTGGAACAGAGGGAGAGGAGAGGAGTCGCCGGTGAAGAGGGAGGAAGATCTGCGCCGGTGGCGTATGAGGGAAGAGGGAGGAGAGGAGGCTGGAGGCGTATGGCATTTCAGATTAGGAATAAAATTTACTGATTTAGTCGATTAGGGTTTTCAACTTTCAAGTTTCAATATAGAAATTATTTTTTAATCTTTAAGAATTATATTAAAGTATTGATTGTATTAAATATTGATTAATAATTAAAAATAAAATATTAAGTAATATTATAAATGGGTTAGAAACAGGTTGTAAATGGGTTAGAAACAGGTTGTAAGTGGGTTAGAAACAGGTTGTAAATGGGTCGAAATCAGGTTGTAAATGGGTCGAAATCAGGTTGAAAACAGGTTGATAATTTCAACCCAACCCAAACCCAATTAATAAATGGGTTAGGCGGGTTGACCCATTTAACTTAAATGGGTTGAAATTCTCAACCCAGCCTGCTAACTTTGGGTTGGGTTGGCGGGTAGGGTCACTTTTTGCCACCCCTAATCACGGTCAGGGTCGCCGGCCCCTCTCTCGCCGCTGACGAATCCCGATTCGACGCTGAAAACTTGACCCGAACAATACTAAAAACACTAAAATAGCTTAGGAGTCTTTTATAGATAAACATAATCAATTTCCAACAAACGAGGCCCCAAAATTCGGGGTGTTACATCAAGTTGCATCAATTTATAAGCATGTTTGAAACGAGGTGTCTATCTTTGAAAGTGCTTGATATTGGAAAAGAGATGTTTCCCCGTTTTAAAGTACATCATTTGAAATGTTATGATTTTAAGTGAAGTGCATCACTTTTAAAAGTATTTACTCATATAAAACTCTTGAACTCACTAGGCGTTAGCCTAACCTTTTTATTTACCGGCATGTGCATCAGGTTCCAGTTGGGGGTATGGTTCTAGCAGTATTGAAGAGATGTGCCTTAGTGTCCACAAGTGTAGGTGCTTGGTGAATTCTTCCGCAGTTTGGAGATAGCGGCATTTATTGGGTTTTAGTAACACTTGTCCTTATTATAGACTGTATGTATAGAATGAATGTGTGTATGGAGGTTAAATCTTAAATTGTGATTGTAGATGAATCATTTATTGATGTGTTTAGAAAATTTTAAATTAGTTGCTATTTCCATATTTGAGGGTGTTACATATTACCCAAATGGTATCGTGACCTCGAAGAGTTTTGGGAAATTTCATCACGAAGTCCATGGTAATATGTTCGCACTTCCACTCGGGAATTTCTAGGGACTGAAGACTTCCATACGATCGTTGTTGTTCGGCCTTCACCTGTGAGCACGTCACACAGCGCTCTACGCAACGCGCCACATCAAGTTTCATCACCGGCCACCAATAATGTAACTTCAAGTCCCGGTACATCTTTGTACTTCCCGGATGAATGGAATAATTGGACTTGTGGGCATCCTCAAGAAGTATTTCATGGTTACCCCCAACTTTGGACACCCACACACGATCGTTTAACAGTTTTACCCCACGGCTATCTTCCGTTAAGAGCAAACGTTTATTTGTCATTACTTCCTCCTTGAGATTTTCTTCCAACAATGCTTCCACCTGTGATGTTTTGATCTTCTCTACAAGACTAGACACTAACTCGATTCTCGAATGGGTAGCCCGAATACTTCCGCTATAGTCCTTTTGACTTAACGCATCGGTCACTACGTTCGCCTTACCAGGATGGTAAAGCAACTCACAATCGTAATCCTTGAGTAACTCAAGCCACCGCCTTTGCCTCATGTTTAACTCTTTTTGATCAAAGACATACTTCAGGCTCTTATGATCCGTGTAGAGTGTACATTTTGTGCCGTAGAGGTAATGTCGCCAAAGCTTCAAGGCGAACACCACCGCCACTAGCTCCAAATCATGGGTAGGATAATTCTTCTCGTGGATTTTAAGTTGCCTTACCTTGCCTTTTTGCATCAACATTTTCGAAGTGTCGCTATAGACCACAAAGTCTTCCGACCCTTCTGGTAGCGACAAGATTGGAGCTTCACACAACTTCTTTTGTAGGATCCGGAACGCCTTCTCTTGCGTTTTGGTCCAATCGAACTTTACATTCTTCCGAGTTAAAATTGTCAAGGAAGAAGCGATTTTCGAAAAGTCTCGAATAAATCTCCGGTAATATCTCGCCAAACCCAAGAAACTTCGGATCTCGGATGGGCTCTTGGGAGGCTCCCAAATCATCATGGCTTCAATCTCGGAGGGATCCACTTTCACTCCGTCGCGAGTGACAATGTGACCCAAGAATTGTACCTCTTCAAGCCAAAAGTCGCATTTGGAAAACTTGGCATACAATCTTTCTTTTCTCAACACTTCGAGAACTTTGAATAGGTGTTGCTCGTGTTCTGACTCACTCTTGGAGTACACGAGTATGTCATCAATGAATACAATAACCGACTTGTCGAGGAATGGTCGGCACACTCTATTCATCAATTCCATAAACACTGCTGGTGCGTTAGTTAGACCAAATGGCATCACGAGAAACTCGTGATGGCCATAACTCGTTCTAAAAGCTGTCTTCGGAACGTCCTCTTCTCTCACCTTCTGTAACACCCTAAAAATAGGGATAACAAAAATCCGAAAAACGGACATGCGGTATTTAAAATTGCCAAAGCAAGAGCCTCCCAAAAATGGGGAAAATACACAAACCTGTTTAAATACAATCGTAAATAAACGGTCAATAAATAACAACTAACTAATCTAATTTCTATAACCAGAAAAGATATTACAAATAAGGGTGTCATTTATAAACCCAAGGGATTCTCATACCAAAAGCAACCTTCCCAAATCTCTCACCCAAGTACCAAGCCAACATAGAACCGGTGCCGCTAAAACCTGAGATACACATCGACACCAAACAAGTGTTAGGCCAAAAAGCCTAGTGAGTTGAACAATAATAAGCATGCATGAACAGATACAATTCTTATCAGCAGTTAACCAGTGTTCAATATATGTGGAGTCATTAGGGGAGACCCAAAGCACCAATCAAGCCCACCCCAAGAGTCGATATACCTTTATGCCCTTAACAAGGAACATCCCAAGGCCCGGCACACCCGGAGACTACTCCAAAGGAAAATTCCCCGAATGGCGGAGGTCTAGGCACATACCATCACAGTGGCACCCAAGACTACATCCTCCTTGTGAACTGACTTAGTTTGTCCAACATAATGCATATAGGAGGTCCTTTAGGTGTATTTCAACCAAATATAATTCAATACCAACCGTGGGTACAATATCACCCTCCTCATAGCATGAGTCCAACATAAGACTTAAATATCCACATAGCCACGTTGTAGATACAATATCACCAAGAGTATATTCCAAATGAAATCATCATAATATACCAAACATATATTCCTTTTTCATGTAAAATACCCATTGTGGCACACATAGTGGAAATCCCCAAATAATTACACAACATAGAGTAAATCATGGGATGATACTTCATATACATATATCTCACATAATCTCATGGAAATACCATCAAATAATTAAACCCGTAAAGATGACCATTTTGAGCAAAATGTGATAATAACAACAAATAAGCAAATATGATGTGTATCCAGTTTTAACAAAAGTTTAGTAAACTCACCTTGCTAGATTTAGACTAAATCTAGATTTTACCCACTTAGAACTTTCCTTGAAGAACTTGATTCTTCAAACCAAATCTTCCAAAACCTAGATCCACAAGGTTCCAACCATAAATATACATATTCTACCATAAACAATCATTTCCCAAACCATATACATGAATACCTCAACTAATACGGAAACCCTAACTTCCATAACCGAAGAGAATAAAAGATTACCTTAAAACAAGATTGAATTCACCAACCTAAACACTTCTAGTTCACCAAAATGATCACAAACCTTCAATCTATGAAAGGGAGAACAAGGGGTCGATGAAACCCTAGAATATTTTGGGGAAGAAGATGAATAGGGAGAGATGAGAAGCTTACCACCACAAAATGCTCTAGTATACTTCAATAGACTTCCAATCTCTTCCTAGATCCTTGAAAAGCTCTCAAAAACGAAACCGTAGCAACTTGAATCACCCAAATCGGAGCTCTGGATCAAAAGATATGAGGAAATGAAGTTTTTAGGTGAAGTGAGGCTGAACCAGGATTTTAATCCGCGCCTCTGACCCCAACGCACGGCCCGTGCGTTTTTGTGAAGGGCCCGCGCACGGCCCGTGCGCCCCCTCCAGCGCGCCCATGATTTCCCGAAAACCGTTTTGGTCATAACTTCTTCGTTATAGCTCCGTTTTTGCTCCAGAAAGAACCGTTGGACTCGTAATTGAATCATTCATCCATCTAGACTATAAAATCAAGGATTCAAGTACAAAATTAAAAATCTTATTTTTCCTTAATATCTCGGTTTCTGTATTAACTTGGATTGATACCTTTCGAAAATCGGGGTGTTACAATCCTCCCAACCTTAAAAGAGATTTCGTCCTCGAAATCTGGAACCACCAAGCACCCGACATCACACTTGGAAATATTGATTGATTTACTATCCAAAAGGAATACCTTCATGAGACTTCACCTCATATACGGCCCGATTGCATCTCGGTTTAGGTTGTCGTTGCGTTTCTCATACCGTGCCATTACAAACTAAACCTTAACGTTCAATATATTTTGCCGATGTCAGGATGAACATTGAGTCCCTTATTAATCATTTTCTTAATCATTAAATCTCGGTTGCCTCCCAACCTTAGATTTCTCGTATTACCCCAAATCAAACATTTCGTTTAGATACCTCTAAATACGACGTATCAAGTTCTCCTTAATAATCGATTTGTACTTAAAATCCACCTCGACATTCTCACCAAATGTATCCAATAAACATTACCACCAAACTCCCACCATGCTCTTAAGCATCGATTTCTAAATCAACGAAAGTACTGACAATTATCACAATACCAATGGTTGATTTTCTTAATTATCAACCTCTAATTTCCTTAAGTTTACCGCTTGTCCTACAGACGCACCAGATCTAACGGAAATACATTGAAGCACACCAACAATCATTGTCCTCAAATTACGCGCCAACACCAAACCTCGAGACGACCATTCTGCAAACGTGGGTATACTCCCAAATATTTCCTTCCCGATTAGTAATGTCGATTCAAAGTTGACACCTACTCTTGGAAATAGTCACCCAAATCCAGCCTCCTTACCAGTCAACCATAACATCATCATTAATCACGAATATCCAACAATATAGTACACCACCAACACATAACATACCGTTGTATCAAAATCCCACAATTCCAAAACCAACCATACCCAAACAACCGAACACGATTTTAATCCGTAGGTTTAACGAAGCATAAAGATCGTTATCTAACTAACTGAGAGAAAACACATGTCTAACGCCTCAAACTCCGAGGACTCTTTAGATCCTTAATATTGACTCCTAACACGAGAGGGCTTACACCTATAGCCCAATGAGTTCAAGGTTTTTCACACTATGATGCCAATTTGAAATTTATAAAACTCTCAAATACATAAGTTTTATAACAGTTAAACGTGCGGTGAAAATACACTATCGTGCATTCGATAGTTTTCAAAATTGATCGCCAATGCCACACATATAAAACCATTTTCAAAACTCATTTGCTCATTACCTACACTAATAAAACGATAACGAAAAATGCGTAACAAAATTTTCAACGGACTACCATGGTCTTAGTATGCATCAATTTATGCCATGCACATGAAAATAACCTTCCGCCCTATAACACGAGCAATAAAAGTTTGTACAACTCACAAAAGAGGATTTCACAACTTCAACTTTAAAATCTTTTAATTCAACACAAAAATCGAAAGATAACATTTCCAACATGTCCTATATACGTCCGATCATTTCCCAAATGTAAAAACACAATAGGAACGTAAATATATATATATATATATATATATATATATATATATATATATATTCGCGTTTCAAATTTAGGCTGCACCGATAAAACGTACTTACCCAAAATTGTAATTACTACGACATGCAAACCGAAAATTCATTTCATGCATTGCGGAAAAACTCCTATCAGTAAAATCAATAACTGAAATATGTTCTGGGCAAAAGTTCTATCCGAAGTACCATAAATCTTTCATACGATTACTCACACCAACAGTATAATTTATGTAATGAATGAGAGATAGTTTTACGTACTAACACAGTGTATAACAAGACTTTCATACAAAACTACATACGGGAATTTTCACAAAATTGAACCTCAAAATTTCTGCAGTTCACCCAGAAATGTCATGAAATAAAACTTTCCAACGTGACTCGCGTACATCTGTTTATTCCCCAAAATTTAGTAAAGACATATGCATGCGATTTGAACAATTTCAAGAGTAATTTAGTTTAATTACAAACTGTATAAATAAAATGTTTGCAAAACCCGAGACAACATGCTCATAATACCGAACTCTTAAAGTTTTCTCTCTTTTAGTCACCATGTGGCACGAAATAAGATTTCACAACAAAACTTGTATGCGACCGTTTATTTCGCAAAACTAGTAGATTGATATGCGTATGCACCCGGTTAAAACATGAAATAATTTATGTCATTTTCGAGTTCAAAGCCAAATATAAACATGCTCTCATCGTTCTAAAACATTGGCTAAAATACCATGACGAAAATTTCCAATAAGATATGCATACATGACCAAAAGTATAATTAACTAAAATCTCATTCCTGGTTGAGACAAACCATTTTTCAAAGGAACTCATATTCTTATGTTTTTAAAATGCCTCATAACACAATAATATGTATTTTCTGAAAAAGGTTTATAAGATCAAATACACAAAATGACACTTATGTCAATTGAACTCCGATTATATATGTAAAATCATCGAGGAAACATCTCAACATGATTTATTTACCAAAATACCCAAAGATTCCAAAATGGATGACTCGACATGTTCATAAAACTAAACATTTCAAATAATCAAAACTTCTCATTGGCTGCAACAAAATGTTTTCCAAATGAACTCTTTCTCTTCATGTTTCCAAAACGACTCCTAGTTCAATGACATGAATTTTCCAACGGTTTATAAAATCGTATGCACCAAATGGACAATTAAATATCCAAAATACAACGACCAATAACGGGGATACCCGTATTCGTTGAGAGCGGAAGAGCACGAAGTATGCTACTCCTACAATGTTCATCGTATGACACCTAACGACATGAAAGCCCAAGTGTCCCTACGAATCATTGACAAGTTCCACCCAAGAGACGAGATACCTTGATGCCACAAAGGACACCCGAAAGGCCCGACACGTCCGAGGACTACAACTGAGGAAATTCCCCTACGACGAAGATCTAGGCGCACACCCACACAGTGTCGTCCAAGACTACCTCATCCTAGTGCCTACTTGCCAAGTTTTGGTCATAAAACATGAGTCCCGGAGTCCAACCCCGTACTACCCAATTGACCATCCAATAAGACTGACTCACGTGCATATGGATCCAATGCAACACAACCAAAAAAATACGCGACTACACATGAATGACAAAAGCACTCGAGCGTGTAACGATTATGCATATGCAATGAAATGCATTAAGATGTACGTCATAAATTGGATTTTACATCGAGCAATTAAAACCGGACAAATGTCCACAAGACTCTTTTAAGCCAACACCGAGCTAAAATGCTCAAAATCCATTTGACCAATAATTATCGGTCCCCCAAATAATGAAATGTCTTTAAGCGACGTTTATAAAGACACATGCCTTAAAGACGTGATTAACCCAAAACTCAACATGTATTGGGACCAAAGAGTTTCAAAAGGGTTTATGAATGCAAATTCACAAAAATGCATACAACATGTAATAGACTTCATTTGTACCAAAATTACCAAGATGCTTAAGTCATGAAATGGACTCTATTTGTACAAAATCCCAAAATGCTATAATCATGCTACTACTTATCAAGATGTCCAAAAAATCCAAATATGAGTATTTTATGGAACTAAAATAAGCCAAGTATATCAAATATGAAAACTCATTAAAATACTCACATTTTGACAAATACCAAGTAAAATACATTTTTACTTCAAAATACTCAAAACTTATCAGTAGTTAACCATTTCATGTAAAACACTTTAAAATAACCATTTTGGTATGTACACCGTTTTAACAAATCAACTTGAACTCACGCTCCTCGATTTCTATAGTTACACTATCGTCATCCAGATGCTCAACATCTTCAGGAAAAGCCACATACTTCATAGGTTCACCTTACAATTTCTCCTCGAATACATCGATTCAAAAGTCAATGGTTCTAATCCAACCAATTAATCCGACTCGAAACTGTCCACTTAATGCAATCACCATACTTACCGTTACTCCAAGTAACGAATAATAAAATCATCAACTATTTCTAATATATACCCATTCATAAACTTTCTTACGACCCCAATGGTCAACATACCAATACAGTTCATACAACCACGAGGGTGAATAAGGAGGAGATTAACAGAATTGAACACGAAGGAAGCGTACTACCACGTCTACCAAATATCATAACATTAGTAAACCAAGCACAAGAGAACGTACTACTACATTACCAATTGTCACAGTAACGACACTTCAAGCACCATCACGTATAAATACCCTCATAATAACATTAGCTAGGTGAGATTATAAACATATAATATATAAAGGTTCTCGTTACCATCGCCACAACGCTTGATAACCATAGTTTCCGTCGACTCTAAGACTAACTCATCTTAGAAATTCTATCCATCTCACAATCAATATTTAACATACTCAGTCTAAGTCTAGACATCTTACATTCATGCCTAGTTCACTTAAACTAGAGCTTTGATACCAACTTGTAACACCCTAAAAATAGGGATAACAAAAATCTGAAAAACGGACATGCGGTATTTAAAATTGCCAAAGCAAGAGCCTCCCAAAAATGGGAAAAATACACAAACCTGTTTAAATACATTCGTAAATAAACGGTCAATAAATAACAACCAACTAATCTAATTTCTATAACCAGAAAAGAGATTACAAATAAGGGTGTCATTTATAAACCCAAGGGATTCTCCTACCAAAAGAAACCTTCCCAAATCTCTCACCCAGTACCAAACCAACATAGAACCGGTGCCGCTAAAACCTGAGATACACATCGACACCAAACAAGTGTTAGGCCAAAAAGCCTAGTGAGTTGAACAATAATAAGCATGCATGAACAGATACAATTCTTATCAGCAGTTAACCAGTGTTCAATATATGTGGAGTCATTAGGGGAGACCCAAAGCACCAATCAAGCCCACCCCAAGAGTCGATATACCTTTATGCCCTTAACAAGGAACATCCCAAGGCCCGGCACACCCGGAGACTACTCCAAAGGAAAATTCCCCGAATGGCGGAGGTCTAGGCACATACCATCACATGGCGCCCAAGACTACATCCTCCTTGTGAACTGACTTGGTTTGTCCAACATAATGCATATAGGAGGTCCTTTAGGTGTATTTCAACCAAATATAATTCAATACCAACCGTGGGTACAATATCACCCTCCTCATAGCATGAGTCCAACATAAGACTTAAATATCCACATAGCCACGTTGTAGATACAATATCACCAAGAGTATATTCCAAATGAAATCATCATAATATACCAAACATATATTCCTTTTTCATGTAATATACCCATTGTGGCACACATAGTGGAAATCCCCAAATAATTACACAACATAGAGTAAATCATCGGATGATACTTCATATACATATATCTCACATTATCTCATGGAAATACCATCAAATAATTAAACCCGTAAAGATGACCATTTTGAGCAAAATGTGATAATAACAACAAATAAGCAAATATGATGTGTATCCAGTTTTAACAAAAGTTTAGTAAACTCACCTTGCTAGATTTAGACTAAATCTAGATTTTACCCACTTAGAACTTTCCTTGAAGAACTTGATTCTTCAAACCAAATCTTCCAAAACCTAGATCCACAAGGTTCCAACCATAAATATACATATTCTACCATAAACAATCATTTCCCAAACCATATACATGGATACCTCAACTAATACGGAAACCCTAACTTCCATAACCGAAGAGAATAAAAGATTACCTTAACACAAGCTTGAATTCACCAACCAAAACACTTCTAGTTCACCAAAATGATCACAAACCTTCAATCTATGAAAGGGAGAACAAGGGGTCGATGAAACCCTAGAATATTTTGGGGAAGAAGATGAATAGGGAGAGATGAGAAGCTTACCACCACAAAATGCTCTAGTATACTTCAATAGACTTCCAATCTCTTCCTAGATACTTGAAAATCTCTCAAAAACAAAACCGTAGCAACTTGAATCACCCAAATCGTAGCTCTGGATCAAAAGATATGAGGAAATGAAGTTTTTGGGTGAAATGAGGCTGAACCAGGCTTTTAACCCGCGCCTCTGACCCCAACGCACGGCCCGTGCGTTTTTGTGAAGGGCCCGCGCACGGCCCGTGCGCCCCCTCCAGCACGCCCATGATTTCCCGAAAACCGTTTTGGTCATAACTTCTTCGTTATAGCTCCGTTTTTACTCCGGAAAGAACCGTTGGACTCGTAATTGAATCATTCATCCATCTAGACTATAAAATCAAGGATTCAAGTCCAAAATTAAAAATCTTATTTTTCCTTAATATCTCGGTTTTTGTATTAACTTGGATTGATACCTTTCAAAAATCGGGGTGTTACACCTTCACTTGGTCGTAACCCGAACGTAAATCGATCTTGGAGAAACATCCCACTCCTTGGAGTTGATCGAAAAAGTCGTCTATCCTTGGAAGCGGGTACTTGTTCTTCACTGTCGCCTTGTTCAACTCACGATAATCGATGCACATTCTCATCGTGCCATCCTTCTTCTTAACAAACAAGACCGGAGCTCCCCAAGGTGACGAGCTCGGTCTTATGAAACCCTTCTACAAAAGCTCTTGGAGTTGTGCCATCATCTCTTGCATCTCCGATGGTGCCAACCGGTAAGGAGCTCTAGCAATAGGATCCGTTCCCGGCATGAGATCAATCCGAAACTCCACTTGACGATCGTGTGGTAACCCGGGCAAGTCGTCCGGAAAGACGTCGGGAAACTCACGCACAATCTTCACAACTTCAAACTTTGACTTCTCTAGCTTGGCATCGATCACGTAGACTAGGAAAGACGAGCATCCTTTCACCAAATATTTTTGTGCTTTAGCCATGGTGATTATTGCTACATCACCTTTCCTCTTCTCACCAAAGATCACAACAACTTCACCACTAGGATTGGGAAGTCTAATTAATTTCTTGGAACATACGATCTCGGCATGATTGTTCGCCAACCAATCCATGCCGACAACCACATCAAAACCTCCGATTAACACCAGTATCAAATCGATCGGGAATTCTATCCCTTCGATTCTGAGAGTACACTTCTTCAGAACATCGCGGATCAGAACTTGACTACCATTCGCTATCTCTACCACTAACGCATTCTCTAGATATTAGTTGGCATAACAAGCTTTTGACGGAAAAACTCAGATATAAAAGAGAAACTGGCACCTGAATCGAATAGCACACGAGCAGGTAGGGAGTTTAGAAGAAACGTACCTGATACCACATCGGCGGATGCCTTGGCCTCCTCGGTCTTCATCTGAAAAGCTCGACCCGGAACCCTAGATGGGCTCTCTCTCTTCTCCGGTGCGCTACCCGACTTGAGCTTCGGGCAATCTCTCTTCATATGCCCTGGTGTCTTGCACTCGAAACATACTAGCCCTCTGATCGGGTAATCCTTGGCAGCGTGATCAACTTTCCCACACTTGAAACAAGTTTGAGGAGTGGTGCTACAGTTACCATGGTGCTTGGTTTGGCATTTCTGGCAGCATCTAGATTCTTGATAACCGCTGAAGCTTCGGTTTCCGACAAAAGTTCGGGTTCTCTTGGGAGGTACGAAATTGCTCTCCCACTTTCTCTTGTCAACAACCACCCCAGCCTTCTCCGGTTTACCTTTTGCGTAAACCTCTTCCATGAACTGTGCCTCTTCGATCGTCTCACGAAGGTTAGAAGCCTTCGAGTTGCGGACCATAGACATCATGTCCGTCGGCAGACCCTTCAGATAGTCCTTTATCTTCTCCTTTTCAGTTGAGGTCACATGCCCCACTAACCCCAGTTTCTCCATAAATTGACGGGTGTACTCCCTCACCGTCAAGTTCCTTTTCTCAAGCGACCAAAACTCCGCTTCGATTCGATCCATGGCCCTCTCACTGCAATACTCCTCCAAAAGCTTCTTCTTGAACTCAACCTAAGATAGTTGATCTAACACAGTAGAAGAGAGGGTGTCCTGAGTGACAGTTCACCATGAAAGTGACGTATCTTTGAGTAATTGAGAACCGAATCTCACTTTATGATCGTCTCCACACTCGGAGGAGCCAAAAGCATGCTCGACCGCTTGGATCCATTTAACGCACGCAACCGGGTCTTCAAAAGCTGAGAACTCTAGTGGTCCACAACCGAGAAAAGATTTGTAGGAGAAACTCTTCCCACTCCTCTGAGCACCAACAACCCTATGCTCTTCAGTTCTGATTCTGCTCCTGGTGCCTCCAGAACCAACCAACACATTCTCTTCCACTGCCTCGTGCCTTCTGAGGCTCGCATCCCGGTCCTCCATCATTTTCATAAACGCCTCTTGTTGCTTCTCCATAGCAGACGTCACCATTTGCATGACACTGGCCATCATGTCAGCTTGAGGGTTTGCCTCCTGAATAACCGGGTTCGTGGATGCCGATTACACCCTCGGCACCTGCTCCACCTCCCCGGTGAATATCGGTGGCATACCAGGAGGAACGAAAATCGACGCCCTTACCACCGGGTTTCGATCGGGCGAACTAACATCGCGAAGGTCTCCGTCGCCTAACTGACGACTACGAGTGTTCACCATAGGGAATAATGGCTGCAACACAGGCACGAGAAAGAGTAAGAGAGAGATAGAATAAAACACGAAGGAAAACGTACTACCATATCACCAATTGTCATAGTGACGACATTTCAAGCACATTCACGTAAAACATCCTCATAGTGACTAAGTGAGTTTATGAACATATAATACATAAAGGTCCTCGTTACCATCGCCACAACGCTTGATAAACATCATTTCCGTCAACTCTAAGACTAACCCATCTTAGAAGTTCTACCCAAACTCATAATCAATAGTTACAAATGGCCCCCGAGGATCAAATGCATCCATAGTTACAAAAGAGGGGAGAAACTAGGGGTGTTCATCTAAACCGCAAAACCGCACAAACCGCCCACACCGCACCGCAAAGTGCGGTTTAGAACGTCCGTGGTGCGGTTTGCGGTTTGCATTTTTACCAAACCGCACTATGCGGTACGGTTTGCGGTTTTTAGTTATCAAACCGCGGTTCAAACCGCACCGCACCGCACATTATATATATGTATATTTTTTTAATTTTATATATTAAACACACATATGTGTATATATAGAATAATTGCAATATTTGTATAATATGTACTTTAGAAATGGACGTATTGAATATTTTTATTTTTAGGGACTACGATCACATTATCGTTGATTTTAAAATGAAGTTTTGAACTTATAATTATTGAATTGTAGGTGTAAAATGCGTAAGGTACAAACCGTATAAACCGCACCGCACCGCACCGCAAAATACGGTGCGGTTTGGTGCGGTTTGAGGTATATGCGGTGCGGTTTGTGGTTTGGAAAAATGCTCAAACCGCATATGTGGTGCGGGTTGAGGTTTTACCTCAAACCGCACCAAATCGCACCGCGAACACCCCTAGGAGAAACATCCCAAAATATAAGTTGACTCAATACCTAGGGATCCACTAGTAGTAGTCTAGACTTGTCATAATATCATTTGTGACTAACCAAAGCTAAACATATAGCTTCCAATAACATTTATATCCAAAATGCATTTTCAAGTTTAACTTTTGATAAGAATGAAACTCATAAAAATGAAATTATATACATTCCTTCAAGTAACTCACATAAAAGTGCAAGTAATACTCATTTTACTTCAAATAAGATGGAACCCTTTATTTTAGTTAAAAATGATTGGGAACCCTAAAATCTCCCAAAATATCAAGTTAGGTCAAAATGTGATAAACTTAAATCCAAAACCATGGAGATATATAGGAGTTCAAAATGTAAGCTTTGACATGTATAAAGTTTAGAAAATGGTAATAGGAACTCACCAAGTGGGTTTTAGAAAAAAACCGAAAACTCTAGATTTTGACTCCTTGGAGAAGATGAAGATGAAGATGGAGATGGTGGTGAAGCTTCCAAAACCGAAACCTTGGATGATGCTCTTAACTCTAGCAATCAATGAGGTAGATGGAGGTTGAACCAAACCCTAAAATGAAGTTAATGAGGAGGGAGAAGGTTGGGAGAGAAACTTGGAAGAAAAGAAAAGATGAAATGAGAAATTTAGGCTGAAATCCTTATTTAACCCGCTCAGGGCCACCGCGCGGGTTGCGGCGCGGCCCAACTCGCGCCGTGACTCGCCACGTGACTTGTGCCGCCCATTGGAACTTCAAACGGACAGTGCACCACGCGGGTTATGACGCGGGCCAAGCCGTGCGGCAACTCATGCAGGCCACTGACATCAATTTCTTCTTTAAACTAGCCAACCCAAAATTCAGGGTGTTACAATATATATATATGTTATGAATATATCCATAATTTTTTTTCTTTGTTAGTACATTTACATCTATATTTCGTGATTAAAAAGTATATGTAAATTCTTTTAGTAATTTAGTATGATATATATTATGTATATAGTGTCTAGTACTCAAGTGTGTGTGTATTGCATATATTTTCTGAGCAAAAGTAGTGGAATGCAGATTGGTGTGTGTGTGTGTATGTATATATTATGTGGCGAAGGATCGTGTGAGAAGTTGAGGTTAAAGTGAGAAACGTGAGAAGTAGATCTGAACTCCCTCCCATGAATTGCAGCTTAGAAGGGAATTGATCCGGTGTATCATTGTGCATCTTATCTCGGTGCATCTCATCCTAATGTGCATCCATTTCCCATTCAACGGTTGATAATCACTTCTCACGCTTCTCACATTAACCTCAATTTCTCACCGAAACCCAACCCTATATTATGTATTGTATATATTTCTGCCTCGGACCGCCTCGAGGCTTAGGCCTCGCCTCATTGAGGGAAAACGTCTTGAGGCACGATTCCACTTTTTAAAACCTTGTTTGGGCTTGTACTTTCATATGTGGGGGTGATCTTTGTGAGGTTAAAAGTGGTTTGGAAGATTTCGTAGTTAATGGAGATAACAAATTATGGAGTTGCTGGATGCGACAACTATTATGTTTGTCTTGTGCTGAGGTTATGGTTGTTCCTAAACAAGATGCCTAAGAGTTATGTTCTAGATTACTTAAAGAAACCATGTTCATATGGAATCAATATGTGACCTAAAACCGATCACATCGGCCCATTGCCACCATTGCTAAGGAGAATGCTCGGAAGGGTATGCAGTGGAAGGATTATTGATTTCGACGTGACACATATAGAAAGATAAGGAAAAAGAATGACATGTACGAATTGTAATAAAGTAGGTTATAATGGTTGATCTTGTAAGAATAAGAGAAAAAATGTACCAACGAAATATGTCATACTAGGTAGGTCAAAGACTAATTTTCGAGAAAGAAGTGAAGGGGTACCCAAACTAGCTAGAAAACGTATGCAAAGGAAGTAGGGGAAAAAGCAACTTAATAGGAACAATTACAAATGCATAATCATGTAACGGTGACACAATTGCATACTAATTTACACGGATTTAAACATGTATAATTTCAAGTCCCTGCTGAAACTGAATCACCTCTATAGTGCAGCCCAAAAAGAGGAAGGTCAGGTGAATATTCTACGTGGACACTAAAATAACATAAAAACCTGTTAACTCGTGTCATGTTATCACAATTCAAATCAACAAGTGTTTCATTGTCATATTAAGGGAAGTGACTACTCAACAATTAAAGGTCTAATTAACTTAAACTAAAGACACTCCCAAAACAACATAAATATAACCCATTAATTAAACAATTGAAACAACTTTTTTAAAGTTTAATTATGATATTCCAAAGATGGAAAGGATTGTCGTACCACTAGGAAAACCGAAAACATACGACCAAAACCAACATAATAACATTAATTAATTCAAACTCCAACTCTAAAGACGACAAGCTAGGCTTCAGTCGTTCCATCGCTGAAACTTTGTGTCAGGATCGAAATTCAAAACAAGAATTTAAATATACACTCAGAAACTTTGTTAAAGAAATTGCGAAATAACACTTTAACAAGAAATCAATGAAACAGTATATGAATTCAAATCACAAGTTATATTGAATTAACTTGATGATTACAACCAAAGCCTCAATCTATTGAACAGGCTCAACAGACGTTCAAAACTTCTCTAATGAAAGGATCACTAAGAATCTTGAGGCCAATTCTCTCTTCTAAACAAAAACGTATGTCTGTCAATAATCTAAAACTTCTAGACTATATATACAAAACAAATTACAAGATAATTAATAAAGAAACGATGATCTTCAACATTCATTCCATAATTATCTTCAGCTCCTTGTCTTTCGCTTTAAGTAACAAATCAACCTTATCAATATCAACAACATTAATCTTCCAGCAGTGATGCAAGTCTTTGATAAGATATTTAACTCTATCAGTGATCAATACTTTTAAATCCATCTCTGTGATGCAAGTCTTTGATAAGATATTTAACTCTATCAGGGTCAAACATCATGCACAAAAACTCCAGAGCCATCTTTGTTAAGCTCATTTTTTCTCCTTTTAACAAGTCACCATACAGTTTTATTCCAACCTTGTACATTTCTTCCAAATCAACTCTGGTACAGCTTCTGATTATCTTACCCCAAGTTGAATAGACCTCATACTTGTCACCCATTCTCTTGATTCTGAAGTATTCTATTCTTTTATCCACCAAAGTATCCCAATGAATGATTTATGGGGCTTTCACTGAGATAGGATCAGCTTTCAATGGTTCTTCATCTGTCACTGTCATATACAAATCAAACTGTTCATCAGGTTGTCTTGGCTGTTCTGAAGATTGTTGACTTGATTGCTCTTGACTCTGCTCTTGAGTTTCAACATGCTCTGCTTGGTTCTGCTGCTCTATAGGAGGTGCAACAGTAGGTCTTGATGATTCAGCTTCCATTCTTTCACTGTCCTGCTCTTTCTCACCTTCCTCAATTCTTGGCCTTTTTGCCTTTTTCTTTGAAGCAATTGACTTCATTCTTTTAATAGCTCCAATATTCTGAGCTAGAGTCTCTTTCTTCTTGACTTCTACCTTTTCTTTAGTAGGAGTGCCTTCTTCACTGTCAGGAAAGGGTGTTGAATGTTTAGATCATGTCTTTCTTTCATCTTTATTTCAAATTCAACCCTCTGATTGAAGTCTCCTTTCAGCTTGGCCATCTCCTTGTTGTATAAGTCTTCTATCCTACTAAAAGACATTTTTGTAAACATCCCTTCAGGAACTCCAACAGATCCTTTCAAGAAGTTTATCATTTTTCTTATTTCTTGTGTAGCTATAAAGGTCTTTGAAGGTTTCCTTTGTCTTGTTGCTTTCATTGTAACCCTCTTTGCAGCAGTTTTCAAGCTCTTCTGGTATTCTTCATTGAGCCTTTTTGCCAAATCTAATGCAAGCTTTCTGTCTTTGGCTTTTTGGATTTCATTCTCCTTTTCAAGTTCCTTCTCAAACTGTACATTTAACTCATTTGCCAATTCTGCATCCAAATCTATTTGTTTCTGCTTCTTTAAAGGTTTCACAGGCTCAACCATCTTCTCTTTCCCTTTCTTCTTAGCCTTTGACACACTGACTTCTTTCCTTTTCTTCTCTGAGCCTCCTTCTTTAATCACCACTCCCTTAGCCTTTTGAGTGGCCTTAGGAGTGTCCTTATTCTCCTTCACCAAAGTCTCTGCAATCTCTACTTCTTCTATAAACATTCCAGTTTCTGCTGCTGCTTTCTCTGTTTCTACTGCTTTGGCAGTTTCTACTTCTGGTTCAGTAGTTACTGCTGCTTCTACAGTTTCTGCTTCTTTCATCATTGTTTCTGCTGCTTTCACACTCAGATCTTCCTCAACCTTCTTTTCAGCTTCACCACTAATATCCCCCTCAACTTTGAATTCCATTCCAACTGAGCTTTCCTTCTCAACTTCAGTTTGATTCTCCCCCTTTTTGGAAGCATCATGAGCACTTCTCCTTTTCTTCAAGACAAATTGCTTTCTCCACTTTTTGTGCACCAAGTTAAGTACCATCTTCTTGAGTTTGGCTATCTGCTCCTGTTGAGAGATGATCACCTTTTTCATTGCCTTTATTTCCAAACCCTGATTGATTACATCCAAGTTCACATTACCAATGGTTTCCATCAATTCATCGTAGTTATATTTGTCCTCACCTCCTTTAGGTGTGTTTACCACTCTTGAAGGATCATGGGATCTTTTAGTAGAGGCCTTCTGCCTAGCAAAAGCACCTACTACCCCCTTGGTTTCTTGGCACCTGGGACCCTTAGATGATTTCTCATCCAAAGTTGTCGTCGGGAAGGTCTTAGTCATGTGTCACACTGTCCTGATCCACACCTTGTGCAGAATCAGTAGTGTTCCCTTTGGGAGGTTTAGGTACATACACCTCTTTAAAAGAGGGTAAATCCGTCAATTCCTTGTTCAGTACTTCTTGTACAAACCTTGGATACATATAAAATCTTTTGGTTTTGGTTTTGGTATCCAGGTTTGACAGCAAATCATTTAAGATCATTTGTGAAATATTGAACTTTTTGGAGGTAGCTAAGCATACAAGAGCATAAGCTATTGTACTGCTAAACTCACTCCATCCAGTTGTCTTGCGAGAGATACAGTGTTGAAGAGTATGAACAAAGAATCTCCACTGAGTTCAAAATTTGCTTTTGTAAAACTTGTAAACATCAGTAGGACCTTCATACCCCATTCTACCAATTTCTTGAAATAGTTCTTCCTTGGAGAGAGTAGAAATACCTGAGGCATAATCTAGACGTAGATGAGTGCGAATGCATCCTTCTGTGATTGTGATAGGTTTATCACAGACCCTTGATTGGATGACCTGATTGCCATCAACAGTCTGAATGGAGGCATTGGCCCAGAACTGTCGCATATGTTCCACATAGATGGTAGGATTTACCGTTAGCGCATAAGCAATATGTGATTGTGATAAGAAATCCACAATTTCATGAAAACCCTTAGCTTGTTTAGGTTTTTGTACCATTGCAAGCTCATTGTGGTCATCAACGAAGTCAAGTTCTGCCATCTTGCTTATCGATTCTAGGGTTCGAAACGCAACTAGGGTTTACACACTGGTAATCAAGAATTCTAAAGAGAGAGAGGATGAAAACTCAATGGAAGTTCAAAGAGTCATTTGGATTTTGGCGGTCAGAAAAGGTATTTATAGGGTAAGGGATTCGGTTAAAAGCAGTACTAAGTCCCCTATCAGCATTAACACATACTCGCAGTATTAACCCATGTTAGCAGTAGTAACACATTCCAGAAGTATTAACACATACTAGCAGTAGTAACACATACTAGTAGTATGAACATTGTCTGGCAGTAGAAATAAGGCAAGAAGTAGTAACTTTGCACTGGCAGTATAAACCACCTAGCAGTAGTAACCATACTTAACCATATTTGAACTGTCATCATGAGTAATATAGAGAGAAGTATTAACTTAACCAGAAGTACCAAGTATCTAATCAGCAAAGCTATCTGAAACACTTAAACACAAATGGTTAGCAGCACCATGCACAATGGAATATGAGAAAGTAAACATTAAAGAATCTATACAGAAATGGTACATGAAGAAACTCAAAAGAGGCTTATTCAGTGTTTATCATGCCCACACTTGTGACCAAGAATGTGAATCTACCCACATCAAAAGCTTTGGTGAATAGATCAGCAAATTGATTACTAGTGTGTACTTTCAAAACCTGAATTAACTTCTTTTCATTGCAATCTCTAATAAAATGGTACCTGATTTCAATATGCTTGGTTTTAGAGTGCTTCACTGGATTATTAACAATGCTTATAGCACTGTTGTTATCAATGAAGATGGGAGTGTGAAGAAAAGTAATACCATAGTCCAACATCTGATTCTGAATCCATAACACTTGTGAGCAACAGCTTGCAACACCTATATACTCTGCTTCTGTTGTAGATGTGGACAATGTGGTTTGCTTTTTACACTGCCAAGAAACTAGCCTTGCACCCAAAAATTGACATCCTCCTAATGTAGACTTTCTATCCATGTTTGCACCACCCAAATCACTATCAGAATATGCAAGTAGGTCAAATGGTGAGTCATGAGGATACCAAAGACCCAACCTAGGTTGTCCTTTGAGATATCTGAAGATCCTTTTGACTGCTTGAAAGTGAGATTGCTTAGGCCTCACTTGAAATCTGGCACACACACATACAGCAAACATAATGTCTGGACTTGAAGCTGTTAGATACATGAGGGAACCTATCATGGATCTATAATGATAAACATCCAGATCCTCCCCCTCAAGATCTGCAGTGATCTGTTTATGTGTTTCCATAGGTGTGCTTGCAGGCTTTGCTTCTGAAAATCCAAACTTTGTAAGTATTTCCTGCACATACTTAGATTGACTTATGAAAATGTCATCTTTCTTCTGTTTAACCTGTAGCCCAAGGAAGAATGTGAGTTCATGCATATAGCTCATCTTGAATCTTTTGTGCATCAACTCCTCAAAGTCCTTGCACATATGATCTTTTGTGGATCCAAAGATGATATCATCCACATATATTTGGACAAGCAGGATGTCCTTCTTCTTCCTTTTAATAAAAAGGGTCTTGTCAATGATTCCTCTTTCAAACTCATTTTCCAAGAGATAGGTAGACAGAGTGTCATACCATGCTCTTGGTGCTTGATGTAGCCCATAGAGTGCCTTCTTTAATTTGTATACTTTGTCAGGAAAGTTAGGATTCTCAAACCCTGGAGGTTGACAAACATACACTTCTTCATCAATTTTCCCATATAGAAATGCACTCTTAACATCCATCTGAAATACTCTGAACTTCATGAGAGAAGCATATGCTAGAAACATTCTAATTGCCTCAATTCTGCCTACTGGTGCAAACACTTCTTCATAGTCTACCCCCTCTTCTTGTGTGTACCCTTGTGCCACAAGTCTGGCCTTATTCTTTATCACTATCCCTCCCTCATCTTTCTTATTCCTGAAGATCCATTTAGTTCCAATTGCCCTGTGTCCTTGTGGAAGATCAACCAGATCCCACACATTTTGCAACACAAACTGCAGCAGCTCCTCTTGCATTGCTTCTATCCATCTTGGATCTTTCATTGCATCATATGCCTTCTTGGGTTCAATCTGGGATAGGAAACAGGACAACAACCCTGACTGTAAGTCTTTCAATCCTCTTATCTTACTTTGATGCCTTGTGATTATGGGAGAATTGATATCACCAATCACCAACTGAGGAGGATGATTCTTTTGAGTTCTTGTTTGATGGGCAGCCTCCTCATTAATATTTGCATCAAGATTAGAGTCATTCTTTTTAGGAGTGTTTCCACCAAATACTGAATAATTTTCTTCATCAGTATCATCCTCTGACAATGTAGGCATTTCAGGACCTGTGTTTCCTGAACCTGAAGGATAAGCATCCTCCTTTTCACCTATATCCTCTTCATCACCTTTATCATCTTCATCCCCTTTATCATCTTCATCATGTTCTGGTTCTGAATCCTCTGTTTCTGAATCATCTTTCTTTTCTTGTTGACAGAATTCAGCAGGATCAACTGTAAGTATAGGGAGCAGTACAAACTCTTGTCTTAGTTCTGGTATCTTTTCTGAACTTGTTCTTGCAATTTGTTCATCACTAAAACCCAAATAATTAGTTAGTGAATCAATGTCAAATAACCAATCAGGACCTGTACCAATTAGATTTGGTGTGTTCTCATTGCATTTGACATTGTCACTTTCCTCTATAATCCTAGAAGAACTGTTGAATACTCTGTATGCCTTGCTCTGAGAGGAGTATCCAACAAGAAATCCATCCTCAGCTTTGCTTTCAAACTTGCCTAAATGAGATTTGGTGTTGAGAATTGTGCAAGGACGCCCAAAAGGTTTGAAAAATCCAATAAAAGGTTTCTTCTTTTTGAAAAGTTCATAAGGTGTCTTTCCTTGGGATTTGACTACTAGAACTCTGTTTTGGACATAACAAGCAGTATTAACTGGTTCTGCCCAAAAAGTAATGGGTAATTTTGAATCTACCAACAGAGATCTAGTAGCCTCAACCAATGTCCTATTTCTCCTCTCAGCAACACCATTTTGTTGAGGAGTCCTAGGAGCACTGAATTGTCTCTCAATACCTTTAGTCTCACAAAAGTTGTTTAAGTCACTGTTTTTAAACTCAGTTCCATTATCAGATCTGATGAGTTTTACTCTTAGATTTGTTTGGTTTTCAATCCTAAGGACAAAGGATTTGATCAGTCCACTTGTCTCATCCTTAGTCCTCAGAAAATATACCCAAGTAAATCTAGAGAAGTCAACAATGACTAAGAAATAGGATTTCTTACCAATACTCATCACATTTGTAGGACCAAAAAGATCCATATGCAATAACTAAAGGGGTGAAGAGATTGTGTTTATTTCTTTGGACTTATGAGAAGTTTTGTGATGCTTGCCTTTAAGACATGCAACACAATGATCATCACATGAAAACACTTTTTGAGGCAAACCTCTTACAAGGTTGTTTTTCACAAGTTTGTTCATAGTTTTAAAATTCATGTGACACATTCTTCTGTGCCATATAGATGATTCATCTAAAGAAGCTTTTGAAAACAGACAGTTTAGAGATGAATCAGATGAAACACTATCTAAGTCCAAACAATAAACATTATCCTTTCTAGGAGTTCTAAGTAATATCATATTTTCATCAACTACTTTGAATCCTGGAGCAAGGATAATACATTCAGTATCACTAAATAATATACTATGTTTCTTGTCACAAACCTGTGATACACTTAACAGGTTGTATCTCAATTGCTCAACATAGTAAACATCTTCAAAAGTCATCTTACCTTTTGATACCATACCTTTACCACTTATCTTACCTCCTTCTAGATTGTCACCAAAAGCAACACGTCCTCCATCAAACCTTTTGAAATTTTGAAGGCGGTCCATGTTACCTGTCATGTGCCTAGAGCAACCACTATCTACATGCCAAATGTTCTTCCTCTTGAGCTGTTGGTTTCCCTGCACATAAGATAAAACAGTTAGTGTTTTGAGGGAACCCAAGCCAAAATGGTATTGGGTTGCCCTTTCTCATCAACATACTCATAATCAGTAAGCTTAGTTTTGATGAGATGATCAGAATTAGGAATCTCATGTCTGGAATACTTTGTCAGAATTATAGGCTTGACAGTATTAACACTGGTAGCAGTACTATCTTTGTTAGCAGTATTAACTTGGTCAGCAGTACTAACTTTATTAGTAGTACTAATTTTGTTAGCAGTAGTATTGCTATCAACAGCACTATATCTGTTAGCAGTACTATTTGAGGTAGTAGTACTAACAGGTTTATTGCATTTTGGAACCCAAATTTTGGCAAAGTTGTTTGCTTTGTTATTCTTTGAGTTACTCCTGGATTTTCTTGGAGTATTTTCTTTTGTTTTAGCAAACTTATTCTGAATATGAGATTCTGCAGTACCAGTTTTCATTGGTGTTGTTCTCACATTCTCAGCCATGTGGTTCCTTGATCTTCTTGATTGCTTCCTATAACCAACAGAATTTTGTATTTTTCTTTGAAAAGTAATTCTTTGGTTAACAAGATTGAAATAACAGTGTTTGGCTAAATGATTCAACTTGCCACAAATAAAACAAGGCTTTGGTCTGATGATTTTGCTTAGATCAATTCCTTGTTTTTGAGCCCACTGGTTATTTCTGTTTCTCTGATTTCCCCTTATTTTATCATGTTGATGGGGCTTGGTCTGTTGACAAGTACAGGGATTTACAACAGTAGTTTGCATATAGTGAACTCCCTGTACCTTTTCCTTCTCCGTCTTAGAGGTCTCAGCTTTCTCACTCTTGATAAATGGTTTACCCCCCTTCTCATTTGTAAGAATATGGTTTTCTAAAGGAATTTCTTTCTGGTCTTCCTTATTCTTATCCTCAGTGTTCTCTTCTTCAGACTCTACTTCAACCACTACATTGTCTAGTGGATCTACTTCTGTGGCTCCTACAGGTAAGTCATTCTTATCTTGCCTTTCTAAGAGGTCTGAGGTGGGTGGAATATAGTTGTTATTGTAAGGTGGAGGGGTGTTGTTGTAGCCTATACCTCTCTTCAGTTTGTCAAGAACTTGATATTTGAGTAAGTATCCATTGCTTTAGAAGCATTGGAAAATTTCTCAATGTCTAATTTGGCCTTCTCAAATTCACTCCTAACTTTCTCACATTTTTCTCTAGCCTTCTCTAGCTTAATCTCTAACTTCTTCTTCTCCCACTTCCAATAGTTGTGATCATATGAATGTTGAAGTTCATTGGCCTGATATGCCTTGATCTGTTCTTCAAAATTCACAATGATCAAGCTAGACTCTCTCCTATATTTCTCCAACCTTTTCAGATCATCACACATGCTCTGATTGTGATCCCTGTACTTCTTAACAGTTTCAAGACAGGCTTTAGAGCAAAGTTTAGATTTTACCTCTGTGGGGATTGTTGTGCTTGAAGACTCTAAAACCTCAGCCATCAATGCTTGATTTTGGATTGCCTCATCTGCTTGGTCACTTCAATCAAAGCCCATTCCATCTTGTGAGACAAGTGCTTGAGATGAGTTCTTGTTATTGTTGTAGTTTGTGAACTTTAATTGTTGATTGTTGCTCCCATGCTGTTGAGACATTCCTCCTCTGCATTCTCTTGCAAAGTGCCCCAATTTGTGGCACTTGTAGCACTCCACCTTGGATTTGTCAAATCCAGCACCATCTTCTCTTCTCATGGCAAAGTTGTTTCTTCCAGTTCTTTTAATGAATCTTTTGATTCTCATGGTGAGCATTGCCATTTGCCACTTGATGTCCATCTCTTCAAGATCATCAACATTGATCTGCTCCAGATCATCATTAATAAGAGAAGATTTAGCATGGCTAGCAAAGAAAGCTTCCAAAACAGAATCATTGGGTCCATCCTGTTTTGAGCTATAAGCAGCACTAACTGATTTTGTGTTTGCAGAAGAATCAGTAGTAGATGATAAGAGAGCAGCATTGTGAGAGTATCCAGATGGCTTCTTCTTAGATTCAACTTCTGCTTCAAACACCCTGAGATCATTGTAGAGATCATCAAGTTCCTTATCCTCCAGATTATCATTCTGCCTGAATGATACTGTATACATTACCCATTTTTCACCAAGAGATCTTAGAAACTTTCTGTTGACATCATCCTAGTCCATCTTGACACCAACAGTGGCCAATTCTCCAATCAACTTGTTGAACCTATCAAAGGTTTGAGTCATAGACTCATTCTTTGTGGACATAAAGTTTTCATATTGTTGCTTGAGAATTGCTTTCTGATTTCTCTTAGTGCTTTTGGTACCTGAAAACCTCTTCTCCAACGCATTCCACAAGATTTTGGCATCAGCACAGTTGCAAAACTGATGTTGATATTCATTAGGAATTGCCAAGAGCAGAGTGCTCAAGTCTTTCATCTCAGTATGCCTCATCTTTCTTTCTCCATCAGTCTTTGTTGGAGGTCTCTTGCCATCTGCTCCAATCTCTCCAACATTAAAGGGACCATTCTCAATGATGTCCCACATTGATTAGTCTGTAAGAAATATATACTGCCTAATTCTGATTTTCCACATGTCAAACTTATTAGGTTTGAGCATGGGAACCTTTGAAACAAGAACACTGTCGTGTGATCCGTCCATGATGATTATTGATCTCTGAGTTCCTATGCTCTGATACCACTTGTCAGGATCGAAATTCAAAACAAGAATTTAAATATACACTCAGAAACTTTGTTAAAGAAATTGTGGAATAACACTTTAACAAGAAATCAATGAAACAGTGTATGAATTCAAATCACAAGTTATATTGAATTAACTTGATGATTACAACCAAAGCCTCAATCTATTGAACAGGCTCAACAGACGTTCAAAACTTCTCTAATGAAAGGATCACTAAGAATCTTGAGGCTAATTCTCTCTTCTAAACAAAAACGTATGTCTGTCAATAATCTAAAACTTCTAGACTATATATACAAAACAAATTACAAGATAATTACTAAAGAAACGATGATCTTCAGCATTCATTCCATAATTATCTTCAGCTCCTTGTCTTTCGCTTTAAGTAACAAATCATCCTTATCAATATCAACAGCATTAATCTTCTAGCAGTATCTTCATCATCAGCAGTACTAACATGCTAGCAGTAGTAACTTCCAAATTGCAGTACTAACTCTCCAAGCAGTACTAACTATTCTTCTAGCAGTATTAACCCTTCAAGCAGTAGTAATACTACTAGCATTAGTAATTTCTTCAAGTAGCAGTACTAAAGTCTTCAGCAGTATTAATCTTCAATTCTCAGCAGCACTATCCAGACTTAGCATATTTCAGACCCAACAATCTCCCCCTAACTTAACTTTTGTAAACAAGAAGTTAAGTTCTTCAAAATAAGAACTTCATGATGCTTTCAAAACTACTGCTCAATTTCCCAGATTAGGATCCAAACCTACACTTTGATTGATTGTTCTTCTAATCACAATTCTGGCCATTTCTGAACCTGTAGGACAGACCAACTTAGCTTTCAGCATCCCTTGCAACTTTTCTTTGTTGTGGTCATACACCTTATCAACCAGATAGTACTCATGAAAGCTTTTATCAATGGTTATGACATATACTCCAGATCTTTCAATAAGCATCCAGTGATCAATACTTTTAAATCCATCTCTGTGATGCAAGTCTTTGATAAGATATTTAACTCTATCAGGGTCAAACATCATGCACAAAAACTCCAGAGCTATCTTTGTTAAGCTCATTTTTTCTCCTTTTAACAAGTCACCATACAGTTTTATTCCAACCTTGTACATTTCTTCCAAATCAACTCTGGTACAGCTTCTGATTATCTTACCCCAAGTTGAATAGACCTCATACTTGTCACCCATTCTCTTGATTCTGAAGTATTCTGTTCTTTTATCCACCAAAGTATCCCAATGAATGATTTCTGGGGCTTTCACTGAGATAGGATCAGCTTTCAATGGTTTTTCATCTGTCACTGTCATATACAAATCAAACTGTTCATCAGGTTGTCTTGGCTGTTCTGAAGATTGTTGACTTGATTTCTCTTAACTCTGCTCTTGAGTTTCAACATGCTCTGCTTGGTTCTGCTGCTCTACAGGAGGTGAAACAGTAGGTCTTGATGATTCAGCTTCCATTCTTTCACTGTCCTGCTCTTTCTCACCTTCCTCAGTTCTTGGCCTTTTTGCCTTTTTCTTTGAAGCAATTGACTTCATTCTTTTAATAGCTCCAATCTTCTGAGCTAGAGTCTCTTTCTTCTTGACTTCTACCTTTTCTTTAGTAGGAGTGCCTTCTTCACTGTCAAGAAAGGGTTGTTGAATGTTTAGATCATGTCTTTCTTTCATCTTTCTTTCAAATTCAACCCTCTGATTGAAGTCTCCTTTCAGCTTGGCCATCTCCTTGTTGTATAAGTCTTCTATCCTACTAAAAGACATTTTTGTAAACATCCCTTCAGGAACTCCAACAGATCCTTTCAAGAAGTTTATCATTTTTCTTCTTTCTTGTGTAGCTAGAAAGGTCTTTGAAGGTTTCCTTTGTCTTGTTGCTTTCATTGTAACCCTCTTTGCAGCAGTTTTCAAGCTCTTCTGGTATTCTTCATTGAGCCTTTTTGCCAAATCTAATGCAAGCTTTCTCTCTTTGGCTTTTTGGATTTCATTCTCCTTTTCAAGTTCCTTCTCAAACTGTACATTTAAATCCTTTGCCAATTCTGCATCCAAATCTATTTGTTTATGTTTCTTTAAAGGTTTCACAGGCTCAACCATCTTCTCTTTCCCTTTCTTCTTGGCCTTTGACACACTGACCTCTTTCCTTTTCTTCTCTGAGCCTCCTTCTTTAATCACCACTCCCTTAGCCTTTTGAGTGGCCTTAGGAGTGTTATTATTCGCCTTCACCAAAGTCTCTGCAATCTCTATTTCTTCTATAGACATTCCAGTTTCTGCTGCTGCTTTCTCTGTTTCTACTGCTTTGGCAGTTTCTACTTCTGGTTCAGTAGTTACTGCTGCTTCTACAGTTTCTGCTTCTTTCATCATTGTTTCTACTGCTTTCACACTCTGATCTTCCTCAACCTTCTTTTCAGCTTCACCACTAATATCCCCCTCAACTTTGAATTCCATTCCAACTGAGCTTTCCTTCTCAACTTCAGTTTGATTCTCCCCCTTTTTGGAAGCATCATGAGCACTTCTCCTTTTCTTCAAGACAAATTGCTTTCTCCTCTTTTTGTGCACCAAGTTAAGTACCATCTTCTTGAGTTTGGCTATCTGCTCCTGTTGAGAGATGATCACCTTTTTCATTGCCTTTATTTCCAAACCCTGATTGATTACATCCAAGTTCACATTACCAATGGTTTCCATCAATTCATCGTAGTTATATTTGTCCTCACCTCCTTTAGGTGTGTTTACCACCCTTGAAGGATCATGGGATCTTTTAGTAGAGGCCTTCTGCCTAGCAAAAGCACCTACTACCCCCTTGGTTTCTTGGCACCTGGGACCCTTAGATGATTTCTCATCCAAAGTTGTCGTGGGGAAGGTCTTAGTCATGTGTCACACTGTCCTGATACACACCTTGTGCAGAATCAGTAGTGTGAGCCTTGCTGCCCACATGTTCATCCTTCTCCTTAGAGAGCACCTTCTTGGGGTTGGGAGACACCCCTGTGGATTCCCTTTGGATATTCTCTGATGGAGAATGCTCCATCAGAGGGCTTGTAGGCTTTTGGGGTGTAGATACATGAAGGGAAGGAACCTTCTATACCTTTTTCCTTGCATATTTTTGAGTGATTGGGGGAATTGGCTTATCAACAGTGGTCTGAGGAAGAATATTAGAAATGAATTGTGTGGGTAGGTCATCAGTGGGTTGGTCAGATATGGGTTGTGACCCTGATGCCTCACCATGTGAATGGGACACAACCATCATTGTAGAGAACAATGGTGTATCTTTTCCAGAAAAGTCCTTACTAGGCCTTCTCATATTGGAAAATACCTTCCCTTTGGGAGGTTTAGGTACATACACCTCTTTAAAAGAGGGTAAATCCGTCAATTCCTTGTTCAGTACTTCTTGTACAAACCTTGGATACATATAAAATCTTTTGGTTTTGGTTTTGGTATCCAGGTTTGACAGCAAATCATTTAAGATCATTTGTGAAATATTGAACTTTTTGGAGGTAGCTAAGCATACAAGAGCATAAGCTATTGTACTGCTAAACTCACTCCATCCAGTTGTCTTGCGAGAGATACAGTGTTGAAGAGTATGAACAAAGAATCTCCACTGAGTTCAAAATTTGCTTTTGTAAAACTTGTAAACATCAGTAGGACCTTCATACCCCATTCTACCAATTTCTTGAAATAGTTCTTCCTTGGAGAGAGTAGAAATACCTGAGGCATAATCTAGACGTAGATGAGTGCGAATGCATCCTTCTGTGATTGTGATAGGTTTATCACAGACCCTTGATTGGATGACCTGATTGCCATCAACAGTCTGAATGGAGGCATTGGCCCAGAACTGTCGCATATGTTCCACATAGATGGTAGGATTTACCGTTAGCGCATAAGCAATATGTGATTGTGATAAGAAATCCACAATTTCATGAAAACCCTTAGCTTGTTTAGGTTTTTGTACCATTGCAAGCTCATTGTGGTCATCAACGAAGTCAAGTTCTGCCATCTTGCTTATCGATTCTAGGGTTCGAAACGCAACTAGGGTTTACACACTGGTAATCAAGAATTCTAAAGAGAGAGAGGATGAAAACTCAATGGAAGTTCAAAGAGTCATTTGGATTTTGGCGGTCAGAAAAGGTATTTATAGGGTAAGGGATTCGGTTAAAAGCAGTACTAAGTCCCCTATCAGCATTAACACATACTCGCAGTATTAACCCATGTTAGCAGTAGTAACACATTCCAGAAGTATTAACACATACTAGCAGTAGTAACACATACTAGTAGTATGAACATTGTCTGGCAGTAGAAATAAGGCAAGAAGTAGTAACTTTGCACTGGCAGTATAAACCACCTAGCAGTAGTAACCATACTTAACCATATTTGAACTGTCATCATGAGTAATATAGAGAGAAGTATTAACTTAACCAGAAGTACCAAGTATCTAATCAGCAAAGCTATCTGAAACACTTAAACACAAATGGTTAGCAGCACCATGCACAATGGAATATGAGAAAGTAAACATTAAAGAATCTATACAGAAATGGTACATGAAGAAACTCAAAAGAGGCTTATTCAGTGTTTATCATGCCCACACTTGTGACCAAGAATGTGAATCTACCCACATCAAAAGCTTTGGTGAATAGATCAGCAAATTGATTACTAGTGTGTACTTTCAAAACCTGAATTAACTTCTTTTCATTGCAATCTCTAATAAAATGGTACCTGATTTCAATATGCTTGGTTTTAGAGTGCTTCACTGGATTATTAACAATGCTTATAGCACTGTTGTTATCAATGAAGATGGGAGTGTGAAGAAAAGTAATACCATAGTCCAACATCTGATTCTGAATCCATAACACTTGTGAGCAACAGCTTGCAACACCTATATACTCTGCTTCTGTTGTATATGTGGACACTGTGGTTTGCTTTTTACACTGCCAAGAAACTAGCCTTGCACCCAAAAATTGACATCCTCCTAATGTAGACTTTCTATCCATGTTTGCACCACCCAAATCACTATCAGAATATGCAAGTAGGTCAAATGGTGAGTCATGAGGATACCAAAGACCCAACCTAGGTTGTCCTTTGAGATATCTGAAGATCCTTTTGACTGCTTGAAAGTGAGATTGCTTAGGCCTCACTTGAAATCTGGCACACACACATACAGCAAACATAATGTCTGGTCTTGAAGCTGTTAGATACATGAGGGAACCTATCATGGATCTATAATGATAAACATCCAGATCCTCCCCCTCAAGATCTGCAGTGATCTGTTTATGTGTTTCCATAGGTGTGCTTGCAGGCTTTGCTTCTGAAAATCCAAACTTTGTAAGTATTTCCTGCACATACTTAGATTGACTTATGAAAATGTCATCTTTCTTCTGTTTAACCTGTAGCCCAAGGAAGAATGTGAGTTCATGCATATAGCTCATCTTGAATCTTTTGTGCATCAACTCCTCAAAGTCCTTGCACATATGATCTTTTGTGGATCCAAAGATGATATCATCCACATATATTTGGACAAGCAGGATGTCCTTCTTCTTCCTTTTAATAAAAAGGGTCTTGTCAATGATTCCTCTTTCAAACTCATTTTCCAAGAGATAGGTAGACAGAGTGTCATACCATGCTCTTGGTGCTTGATGTAGCCCATAGAGTGCCTTCTTTAATTTGTATACTTTGTCAGGAAAGTTAGGATTCTCAAACCCTGGAGGTTGACAAACATACACTTCTTCATCAATTTTCCCATATAGAAATGCACTCTTAACATCCATCTGAAATACTCTGAACTTCATGAGAGAAGCATATGCTAGAAACATTCTAATTGCCTCAATTCTGCCTACTGGTGCAAACACTTCTTCATAGTCTACCCCCTCTTCTTGTGTGTACCCTTGTGCCACAAGTCTGGCCTTATTCTTTATCACTATCCCTCCCTCATCTTTCTTATTCCTGAAGATCCATTTAGTTCCAATTGCCCTGTGTCCTTGTGGAAGATCAACCAGATCCCACACATTTTGCAACACAAACTGCAGCAGCTCCTCTTGCATTGCTTCTATCCATCTTGGATCTTTCATTGCATCATATGCCTTCTTGGGTTCAATCTGGGATAGGAAACAGGACAACAACCCTGACTGTAAGTCTTTCAATCCTCTTATCTTACTTTGATGCCTTGTGATTATGGGAGAATTGATATCACCAATCACCAACTGAGGAGGATGATTCTTTTGAGTTCTTGTTTGATGGGCAGCCTCCTCATTAATATTTGCATCAAGATTAGAGTCATTCTTTTTAGGAGTGTTTCCACCAAATACTGAATAATTTTCTTCATCAGTATCATCCTCTGACAATGTAGGCATTTCAGGACCTGTGTTTCCTGAACCTGAAGGATAAGCATCCTCCTTTTCACCTATATCCTCTTCATCACCTTTATCATCTTCATCCCCTTTATCATCTTCATCATGTTCTGGTTCTGAATCCTCTGTTTCTGAATCATCTTTCTTTTCTTGTTGACAGAATTCAGCAGGATCAACTGTAAGTATAGGGAGCAGTACAAACTCTTGTCTTAGTTCTGGTATCTTTTCTGAACTTGTTCTTGCAATTTGTTCATCACTAAAACCCAAATAATTAGTTAGTGAATCAATGTCAAATAACCAATCAGGACCTGTACCAATTAGATTTGGTGTGTTCTCATTGCATTTGACATTGTCACTTTCCTCTATAATCCTAGAAGAACTGTTGAATACTCTGTATGCCTTGCTCTGAGAGGAGTATCCAACAAGAAATCCATCCTCAGCTTTGCTTTCAAACTTGCCTAAATGAGATTTGGTGTTGAGAATTGTGCAAGGACGCCCAAAAGGTTTGAAAAATCCAATAAAAGGTTTCTTCTTTTTGAAAAGTTCATAAGGTGTCTTTCCTTGGGATTTGACTACTAGAACTCTGTTTTGGACATAACAAGCAGTATTAACTGGTTCTGCCCAAAAAGTAATGGGTAATTTTGAATCTACCAACAGAGATCTAGTAGCCTCAACCAATGTCCTATTTCTCCTCTCAGCAACACCATTTTGTTGAGGAGTCCTAGGAGCACTGAATTGTCTCTCAATACCTTTAGTCTCACAAAAGTTGTTTAAGTCACTGTTTTTAAACTCAGTTCCATTATCAGATCTGATGAGTTTTACTCTTAGATTTGTTTGGTTTTCAATCCTAAGGACAAAGGATTTGATCAGTCCACTTGTCTCATCCTTAGTCCTCAGAAAATATACCCAAGTAAATCTAGAGAAGTCAACAATGACTAAGAAATAGGATTTCTTACCAATACTCATCACATTTGTAGGACCAAAAAGATCCATATGCAATAACTAAAGGGGTGAAGAGATTGTGTTTATTTCTTTGGACTTATGAGAAGTTTTGTGATGCTTGCCTTTAAGACATGCAACACAATGATCATCACATGAAAACACTTTTTGAGGCAAACCTCTTACAAGGTTGTTTTTCACAAGTTTGTTCATAGTTTTAAAATTCATGTGACACATTCTTCTGTGCCATATAGATGATTCATCTAAAGAAGCTTTTGAAAACAGACAGTTTAGAGATGAATCAGATGAAACACTATCTAAGTCCAAACAATAAACATTATCCTTTCTAGGAGTTCTAAGTAATATCATATTTTCATCAACTACTTTGAATCCTGGAGCAAGGATAATACATTCAGTATCACTAAATAATATACTATGTTTCTTGTCACAAACCTGTGATACACTTAACAGGTTGTATCTCAATTGCTCAACATAGTAAACATCTTCAAAAGTCATCTTACCTTTTGATACCATACCTTTACCACTTATCTTACCTCCTTCTAGATTGTCACCAAAAGCAACACGTCCTCCATCAAACCTTTTGAAATTTTGAAGGCGGTCCATGTTACCTGTCATGTGCCTAGAGCAACCACTATCTACATGCCAAATGTTCTTCCTCTTGAGCTGTTGGTTTCCCTGCACATAAGATAAAACAGTTAGTGTTTTGAGGGAACCCAAGCCAAAATGGTATTGGGTTGCCCTTTCTCATCAACATACTCATAATCAGTAAGCTTAGTTTTGATGAGATGATCAGAATTAGGAATCTCATGTCTGGAATACTTTGTCAGAATTATAGGCTTGACAGTATTAACACTGGTAGCAGTACTATCTTTGTTAGCAGTATTAACTTGGTCAGCAGTACTAACTTTATTAGTAGTACTAATTTTGTTAGCAGTAGTATTGCTATCAACAGCACTATTTCTGTTAGCAGTACTATTTGAGGTAGTAGTACTAACAGGTTTAGTGCATTTTGGAACCCAAATTTTGGCAAAGTTGTTTGCTTTGTTATTCTTTGAGTTACTCCTGGATTTTCTTGGAGTATTTTCTTTTGTTTTAGCAAACTTATTCTGAATATGAGATTTTACAGTACCAGTTTTCATTGGTGTTGTTCTCACATTCTCAGCCATGTGGTTCCTTGATCTTCTTGATTGCTTCCTATAACCAACAGAATTTTGTATTTTTCTTTGAAAAGTAATTCTTTGGTTAACAAGATTGAAATAACAGTGTTTGGCTAAATGATTCAACTTGCCACAAATAAAACAAGGCTTTGGTCTGATGATTTTGCTTAGATCAATTCCTTGTTTTTGAGCCCACTGGTTATTTCTGTTTCTCTGATTTCCCCTTATTTTATCATGTTGATGGGGCTTGGTCTGTTGACAAGTACAGGGATTTACAACAGTAGTTTGCATATAGTGAACTCCCTGTACCTTTTCCTTCTCCGTCTTAGAGGTCTCAGCTTTCTCACTCTTGATAAATGGTTTACCCCCCTTCTCATTTGTAAGAATATGGTTTTCTAAAGGAATTTCTTTCTGGTCTTCCTTATTCTTATCCTCAGTGTTCTCTTCTTCAGACTCTACTTCAACCACTACATTGTCTAGTGGATCTACTTCTGTGGCTCCTACAGGTAAGTCATTCTTATCTTGCCTTTCTAAGAGGTCTGAGGTGGGTGGAATATAGTTGTTATTGTAAGGTGGAGGGGTGTTGTTGTAGCCTATACCTCTCTTCAGTTTGTCAAGAACTTGATATTTGAGTAAGTATCCATTGCTTTAGAAGCATTGGAAAATTTCTCAATGTCTAATTTGGCCTTCTCAAATTCACTCCTAACTTTCTCACATTTTTCTCTAGCCTTCTCTAGCTTAATCTCTAACTTCTTCTTCTCCCACTTCCAATAGTTGTGATCATATGAATGTTGAAGTTCATTGGCCTGATATGCCTTGATCTGTTCTTCAAAATTCACAATGATCAAGCTAGACTCTCTCCTATATTTCTCCAACCTTTTCAGATCATCACACATGCTCTGATTGTGATCCCTGTACTTCTTAACAGTTTCAAGACAGGCTTTAGAGCAAAGTTTAGATTTTACCTCTGTGGGGATTGTTGTGCTTGAAGACTCTAAAACCTCAGCCATCAATGCTTGATTTTGGATTGCCTCATCTGCTTGGTCACTTCAATCAAAGCCCATTCCATCTTGTGAGACAAGTGCTTGAGATGAGTTCTTGTTATTGTTGTAGTTTGTGAACTTTAATTGTTGATTGTTGCTCCCATGCTGTTGAGACATTCCTCCTCTGCATTCTCTTGCAAAGTGCCCCAATTTGTGGCACTTGTAGCACTCCACCTTGGATTTGTCAAATCCAGCACCATCTTCTCTTCTCATGGCAAAGTTGTTTCTTCCAGTTCTTTTAATGAATCTTTTGATTCTCATGGTGAGCATTGCCATTTGCCACTTGATGTCCATCTCTTCAAGATCATCAACATTGATCTGCTCCAGATCATCATTAATAAGAGAAGATTTAGCATGGCTAGCAAAGAAAGCTTCCAAAACAGAATCATTGGGTCCATCCTGTTTTGAGCTATAAGCAGCACTAACTGATTTTGTGTTTGCAGAAGAATCAGTAGTAGATGATAAGAGAGCAGCATTGTGAGAGTATCCAGATGGCTTCTTCTTAGATTCAACTTCTGCTTCAAACACCCTGAGATCATTGTAGAGATCATCAAGTTCCTTATCCTCCAGATTATCATTCTGCCTGAATGATACTGTATACATTACCCATTTTTCACCAAGAGATCTTAGAAACTTTCTGTTGACATCATCCTAGTCCATCTTGACACCAACAGTGGCCAATTCTCCAATCAACTTGTTGAACCTATCAAAGGTTTGAGTCATAGACTCATTCTTTGTGGACATAAAGTTTTCATATTGTTGCTTGAGAATTGCTTTCTGATTTCTCTTAGTGCTTTTGGTACCTGAAAACCTCTTCTCCAACGCATTCCACAAGATTTTGGCATCAGCACAGTTGCAAAACTGATGTTGATATTCATTAGGAATTGCCAAGAGCAGAGTGCTCAAGTCTTTCATCTCAGTATGCCTCATCTTTCTTTCTCCATCAGTCTTTGTTGGAGGTCTCTTGCCATCTGCTCCAATCTCTCCAACATTAAAGGGACCATTCTCAATGATGTCCCACATTGATTAGTCTGTAAGAAATATATACTGCCTAATTCTGATTTTCCACATGTCAAACTTATTAGGTTTGAGCATGGGAACCTTTGAAACAAGAACACTGTCGTGTGATCCGTCCATGATGATTATTGATCTCTGAGTTCCTATGCTCTGATACCACTTGTCAGGATCGAAATTCAAAACAAGAATTTAAATATACACTCAGAAACTTTGTTAAAGAAATTGTGGAATAACACTTTAACAAGAAATCAATGAAACAGTGTATGAATTCAAATCACAAGTTATATTGAATTAACTTGATGATTACAACCAAAGCCTCAATCTATTGAACAGGCTCAACAGACGTTCAAAACTTCTCTAATGAAAGGATCACTAAGAATCTTGAGGCTAATTCTCTCTTCTAAACAAAAACGTATGTCTGTCAATAATCTAAAACTTCTAGACTATATATACAAAACAAATTACAAGATAATTACTAAAGAAACGATGATCTTCAGCATTCATTCCATAATTATCTTCAGCTCCTTGTCTTTCGCTTTAAGTAACAAATCATCCTTATCAATATCAACAGCATTAATCTTCTAGCAGTATCTTCATCATCAGCAGTACTAACATGCTAGCAGTAGTAACTTCCAAATTGCAGTACTAACTCTCCAAGCAGTACTAACTATTCTTCTAGCAGTATTAACCCTTCAAGCAGTAGTAATACTACTAGCATTAGTAATTTCTTCAAGTAGCAGTACTAAAGTCTTCAGCAGTATTAATCTTCAATTCTCAGCAGCACTATCCAGACTTAGCATATTTCAGACCCAACAATCTCCCCCTAACTTAACTTTTGTAAACAAGAAGTTAAGTTCTTCAAAATAAGAACTTCATGATGCTTTCAAAACTACTGCTCAATTTCCCAGATTAGGATCCAAACCTACACTTTGATTGATTGTTCTTCTAATCACAATTCTGGCCATTTCTGAACCTGTAGGACAGACCAACTTAGCTTTCAGCATCCCTTGCAACTTTTCTTTGTTGTGGTCATACACCTTATCAACCAGATAGTACTCATGAAAGCTTTTATCAATGGTTATGACATATACTCCAGATCTTTCAATAAGCATCCAGTGATCAATACTTTTAAATCCATCTCTGTGATGCAAGTCTTTGATAAGATATTTAACTCTATCAGGGTCAAACATCATGCACAAAAACTCCAGAGCTATCTTTGTTAAGCTCATTTTTTCTCCTTTTAACAAGTCACCATACAGTTTTATTCCAACCTTGTACATTTCTTCCAAATCAACTCTGGTACAGCTTCTGATTATCTTACCCCAAGTTGAATAGACCTCATACTTGTCACCCATTCTCTTGATTCTGAAGTATTCTGTTCTTTTATCCACCAAAGTATCCCAATGAATGATTTCTGGGGCTTTCACTGAGATAGGATCAGCTTTCAATGGTTTTTCATCTGTCACTGTCATATACAAATCAAACTGTTCATCAGGTTGTCTTGGCTGTTCTGAAGATTGTTGACTTGATTTCTCTTAACTCTGCTCTTGAGTTTCAACATGCTCTGCTTGGTTCTGCTGCTCTACAGGAGGTGAAACAGTAGGTCTTGATGATTCAGCTTCCATTCTTTCACTGTCCTGCTCTTTCTCACCTTCCTCAGTTCTTGGCCTTTTTGCCTTTTTCTTTGAAGCAATTGACTTCATTCTTTTAATAGCTCCAATCTTCTGAGCTAGAGTCTCTTTCTTCTTGACTTCTACCTTTTCTTTAGTAGGAGTTCCTTCTTCACTGTCAAGAAAGGGTTGTTGAATGTTTAGATCATGTCTTTCTTTCATCTTTCTTTCAAATTCAACCCTCTGATTGAAGTCTCCTTTCAGCTTGGCCATCTCCTTGTTGTATAAGTCTTCTATCCTACTAAAAGACATTTTTGTAAACATCCCTTCAGGAACTCCAACAGATCCTTTCAAGAAGTTTATCATTTTTCTTCTTTCTTGTGTAGCTAGAAAGGTCTTTGAAGGTTTCCTTTGTCTTGTTGCTTTCATTGTAACCCTCTTTGCAGCAGTTTTCAAGCTCTTCTGGTATTCTTCATTGAGCCTTTTTGCCAAATCTAATGCAAGCTTTCTCTCTTTGGCTTTTTGGATTTCATTCTCCTTTTCAAGTTCCTTCTCAAACTGTACATTTAAATCCTTTGCCAATTCTGCATCCAAATCTATTTGTTTATGTTTCTTTAAAGGTTTCACAGGCTCAACCATCTTCTCTTTCCCTTTCTTCTTGGCCTTTGACACACTGACCTCTTTCCTTTTCTTCTCTGAGCCTCCTTCTTTAATCACCACTCCCTTAGCCTTTTGAGTGGCCTTAGGAGTGTTATTATTCGCCTTCACCAAAGTCTCTGCAATCTCTATTTCTTCTATAGACATTCCAGTTTCTGCTGCTGCTTTCTCTGTTTCTACTGCTTTGGCAGTTTCTACTTCTGGTTCAGTAGTTACTGCTGCTTCTACAGTTTCTGCTTCTTTCATCATTGTTTCTACTGCTTTCACACTCTGATCTTCCTCAACCTTCTTTTCAGCTTCACCACTAATATCCCCCTCAACTTTGAATTCCATTCCAACTGAGCTTTCCTTCTCAACTTCAGTTTGATTCTCCCCCTTTTTGGAAGCATCATGAGCACTTCTCCTTTTCTTCAAGACAAATTGCTTTCTCCTCTTTTTGTGCACCAAGTTAAGTACCATCTTCTTGAGTTTGGCTATCTGCTCCTGTTGAGAGATGATCACCTTTTTCATTGCCTTTATTTCCAAACCCTGATTGATTACATCCAAGTTCACATTACCAATGGTTTCCATCAATTCATCGTAGTTATATTTGTCCTCACCTCCTTTAGGTGTGTTTACCACCCTTGAAGGATCATGGGATCTTTTAGTAGAGGCCTTCTGCCTAGCAAAAGCACCTACTACCCCCTTGGTTTCTTGGCACCTGGGACCCTTAGATGATTTCTCATCCAAAGTTGTCGTGGGGAAGGTCTTAGTCATGTGTCACACTGTCCTGATACACACCTTGTGCAGAATCAGTAGTGTGAGCCTTGTTGCCCACATGTTCATCCTTCTCCTTAGAGAGCACCTTCTTGGGGTTGGGAGACACCCCTGTGGATTCCCTTTGGATATTCTCTGATGGAGAATGCTCCATCAGAGGGCTTGTAGGCTTTTGGGGTGTAGATACATGAAGGGAAGGAACCTTCTATACCTTTTTCCTTGCATATTTTTGAGTGATTGGGGGAATTGGCTTATCAACAGTGGTCTGAGGAAGAATATTAGAAATGAATTGTGTGGGTAGGTCATCAGTGGGTTGGTCAGATATGGGTTGTGACCCTGATGCCTCACCATGTGAATGGGACACAACCATCATTGTAGAGAACAATGGTGTATCTTTTCCAGAAAAGCCCTTACTAGGCCTTCTCATATTGGAAAATACCTTCCCTTTGGGAGGTTTAGGTACATACACCTCTTTAAAAGAGGGTAAATCCGTCAATTCCTTGTTCAGTACTTCTTGTACAAACCTTGGATACATATAAAATCTTTTGGTTTTAGTTTTGGTATCCAGGTTTGACAGCAAATCATTTAAGATCATTTGTGAAAAATTGAACTTTCTTGAGGTAGTTAAGCATACAAGAGCATAAGCTATTGTACTGCTAAGTAATACCATAGTCCAACATCTGATTCTGAATCCATAACACTTGTGAGCAACAGCTTGCAACAGCTATATACTCTGCTTCTGTTGTAGATGTGGACACTGTGGTTTGCTTTTTACACTGCCAAGAAACTAGCCTTGCACCCAAAAATTGACATCCTCCTAATGTAGACTTTCTATCCAAGTTTGCACCACCCAAATCACTATCAGAATATGCAAGTAGGTCAAATGGTGAGTCATGAGGATACCAAAGACCCAACCTAGGTTGTCCTTTGAGATATTTGAAGATCCTTTTGACTGCTTGAAAGTGAGATTGCTTAGGCCTCACTTGAAATCTGGCACACACACATACAACAAACATAATGTCTAGTCTTGAAGCTGTTAGATACATGAGGGAGCCTATCATGGATCTATAATGATGAACATCCACATCCTCCCCCTCAAGATCTGCAGTGATCTGTTTGTGTGTTTCCATAGGTGTGCTTACAGGCTTTGCTTCTGAAAATCCAAACTTTGTAAGTATATCCTGCACATACTTGGATTGACTTATGAAAATGCCATCTTTTTCTGTTTAACCTGTAGCCCAAGGAAGAATGTGAGTTCACCCATAGAGCTCATCTTGAATCTTTTGTTCATCAACTCCTCAAAGTCCTTGCACATATGATCTTTTATGGATCCAAAGATGATATCATCCACATATATTTGGACAAGCAGGATGTCCTTCTTCTTCCTTTTAATAAAAAGGGCCTTGTCAATGATTCCTCTTTCAAACTCATTTTCCAAGAGATAGGTAGACAGAGTGTCATACCATGCTCTTGGTGCTTGATGTAGCCCATAGAGTGACTTCTTTAATTTGTATACTTTGTCAGGAAAGTTAGGATTCTCAAACCCTGGAGGTTGACAAACATACACTTCTTCATCAATTTTCCCATATAGAAATGCACTCTTAACATCCATCTGAAATACTCTGAACTTCATGAAAGAAGCATAGGCTAGAAACAGCCTAATTGCCTCAATTCTGGCTATTGGTGCAAACACTTCTTCATAGTCTACCCCCTCTTCTTGTGTGTACCCTTGTGCCACAAGTCTTGCCTTATTCTTTATCACTATCCCTCTCTCATCTTTCTTATTCCTGAAGATCCATTTAGTTCCAATTGCCCTGTGTCCTTGTGGAAGATCAACCAGATCCCACACATTTTGCAACACAAATTGCAGCAGCTCCTCTTGCATTGCTTCTATCCAGCTTGGATCTTTCATTGCATCATATGCCTTCTTGGGTTCAATCTGGGATAGGAAACAGGACAACAACCCTGACTGTAAGTCTTTCAATCCTCCTATCTTACTTTGATGTCTTGTGATTATGGGAGAATTGATATCACCAATCACCAACTGAGGAGGGACCTGCCATGTCACAAGCATTCCCTGGGCGTGTAGGTTCACAAAGAACTAACCGCTCATCCCGGGTCATGCCTCCCCCAAATGTGACATATCGAGCCGATATCCCATACCCCGGGTTAACGCACCTTGTTAACCCCAAACCCAAACCATATGCATCACTAAAATTTTATAATTAATCAACCTCAAATTTGTTGGCATTAAATCATGAACGTCACGATATCTCGATGTCCCGATTAATAATAAAATCTCCTTAATAATATAGAGTTACTCCTTTAATAATTAAATAATACTAAAAGAATATATATATATATATAATTAAGTATATATAAATTTTAGTAATTTATTTAATTAATAAATTCTTGCCAAAATTAAATTAATTAATTTCAATCAATTAATTAATTTGTACCAATCCTTTTTTTAAATAAAAGAACCCATTTTTAAACCTATTTGGACTCCTCCCAAGCCCACCAGATCAGGCCCATAACCCCCAATCAACTCAACAGCCCCCTCCTGCCGGAAGGTCGTCGGAGCACGTTGCCGACGCCGGCGGACGTCGCTTTTCCGGCGAGTTCGTCGGTTTTCCGGCGAGCTCTTTGTTTTTGACCGTGTGGCTTCGTTTCTTATCTGTTTTCGACGATTCTTTTTCCTAAGTTTTAGTTTTTCGATTCCTCATCTTTTAGAAACAAGAATCGCATGAAAACTTCGAGTTTTGAGGGAGATACTTATGTTTAAAGTCTCGGTTTTAACCAAAAATGATAATTTCTACGTTTTAATCGATTTAACAATCTTTCGGTTATGAAATCGGCGTCAAAACGTATATGGGTTTACCTTTACCCATTCCTAACACCTCCATGAAGTTACTTTCTAGTTCTATAGAGATTACATACCTTAACCCCGCTGATCGCTGCCGGAAACGAACCAACTTCGAAACTTCGAGACTTCTCCTCGTGGCTCCGTCAATGTTCCGACACCGACTCTCCCAAAAATGTCGTCAACGAAATCACACAAAACTCCAACCGACCCCCTATATTTATAGTCGGATTTTTCCACCGAAATATGGAAGGAGAATTTGTCATTATTACCATTAATCCCTTCCATATTTCATTTTCAAGACTTGGCAAAACCGGCCCTTCGTCATTAACATTTAACGATTTAACACCAAGATTTGAATTATTTCCTTAAACTAATTCAATTATTTTTGGATGATTATTTTTCCATTAATAGCCACCAAAAATAAAAGATTACAATATATTTCATTTATTTTTATAAAACCTTCTAAAATCCAAAAATCTTCATAAATTAAATACTTTAATATAATTTTATTAATATTCAAATTCAAATTTTCCAAAATTTTGGATGTTACACTTTGATACTTGTAAATTAATAGATTTTTAAAATCTTACATAAAATGATGGTACCTTGTGCCTAATAATTTGTATTTAAGAGTTTTTTATCCGTGTTTTATAATATAATATAGATAAAGAACTTACCTTTGTTACGTGGTTTTGAAGTCTTAGGTGCCGTTTGTTTTTTAAGAGGTCTAAAGTCTGAAATCTTATTTTAGTTATGATTAATAAGAGGTGGTGTATAAAAAGGTTTGAATGATTCAGACTTAAGAGTCATTAAGAGGTTTTTTTAAAAAAACAAACAATCCTTAATATAGTTGATGTAACTTTTTTCATATCAATATATTATTTTAATCTTTTTATATGAATTTGGTTGTTCAAGATTATTGACACATTGTCTAATAATAGAAAACATATACGTGTATATATATATATATGATTGATAAATTTGTCGACATATGAGTCACGTTTTGAAAAACATAATTGCTCCTATAAGGTCATGTCTAGCTGATGTTGGACTCAACAAATCCCCAAGGTTCCCCAAAAAATGGGGGCTAAATAGTGTGTTTGATCCTATGTGGAGACGCTATCTTTGATACCATAGAAGATGTGGAATCTCTTTGAATCCTTCTTTAATAAGAGCCTTTGTAAATGAACCGGGAGGTCATGGACGGATCTAATGTATGGAATACAGTGGCACGTGCCACCGTATTATGTCTCCGACGAAGGGTAAAAAAATTTAGGCTCGTGAAAGGTGCAACCGTATCGTTTTGGAAGGTGCTACCGTATTATTTTGGAAACTTCAAGAAGGTGCAATCGTACCTCATAATCAACCAAAAAACCAAAAGAAACTATCGAAATCAACCTAAAAAGCGAAAAATCTCTTGAAATCGATAAAAAAAAAACTTAAAAGTCCGTTGAATCAAACAAACAACTTTAAAAATCCCTCGAAATTGTGGAATTAGGCTAAAAACACATCGGGTAATATTGAATGTCGGTGAAAAAATGAAAACACGTCGATAAAAACCTTGTTTTTTGTAATTATTTTTTGTCTATATTATATGGTGTCACCGTATGAAAAAATTTATGGATCCGTCCCTGCGGGAGGTTCCCAACCTTATATATAGAGGTCGGAAGGACTGTGTCTAGCGGATGTGAGACATTTACAAATAATATGGATTATCTTTTACAAAATCGTTTTTATTAATTTTGTCACTGGTGATTTATATTCTTGAAGAGTGTGTAACACCCCGAGTTTCGTGAGGTATCAATTCAAGTTAATACAGAAACCGATATATCAAGGAAAAATAAGATTTTTGATTTTGGACTTGAATCCTAGATTTTATAGTCTATATGGATGAAGGATTCAATTACGAGTCCAACGGTTCTTTCCGGAGCGAAAACGGAACTATAACGAAGAAGTTATGGCCAAAACAGTTTCGGTACGCACTAGGCTATAATGCCCGGCGATTGTGACAGTGTCACAATCTCCTGTCAAGGTCGCCGGAGCCCAGAAACGCTCGGTACAATCTTAGCGATTGTGCCCGGCGATTATGACATTGTCACTATAGCCTGGCACAATCACCTGGGTGTTTCAGGGTGTTAAAATCGCGATTTTCAGCCCCAAAATTCATTTCTTCATAACTCTCTCATTTCAACTCCGATTTGGGCGATTCAAGTTGCTACGATTTCGTTTTTGAGGTCTTTTCAAGGATATGGAAAGATATTGGAAGTATATTGGAGTATACTAGAGTATTTGGTGGTGGTAAGCTTCTCATCTCTCACTATTCACCTTCTTCCCCAAAGTTTTCTTGGTTTTCATCCACCCTTTGTTCTCCCTTTCATAGATTGGAGTTTTGTAACCATTTTGGTGAACTAGAAGTGTTTTGGTTGGTGGATTCAAGCTTGGGTTAAGGTAATCTTCTATTCTCTTCGGTTATGGAAGTTAGGGTTTCGGTAGTAATGGAGGTATTCATGTAGATGGTTTGGGAAACGATTCTTTGTGGTTGATTATGTTTATTTGTGGTTGAATATGTATGGATTTAGGTTTTGGAAGTTTGGTCTTGAGAATCCAAGTGTTCTTCAAAGGAACTCTAATTGGGGGGAAATCTAGATTTAGCCTAAATCTAGTGAGGTGAGTTCAAGTTGATTTGTGAAAACGGTGTACATGCCAAAAATGTTTATTTTAAAGCGTTTTACATGAAATTGTTAACTGTTGATAAGTTTTGTTAACTGCTGATAAGTTTTGTTAAATGCTGATAAGTCTGGTTAACTGCTGATAAGTTGAGTATTTCAAAGGTGTTTAACTTTATAAACTCATTTAGTACACATCTTTGGAATTTTGGAGCATTATGATGAATAAATCATGTATTTTGGTATTTCTATGATTTATTTTATGGAAGTAGATTTTGAGTATAAATGTGTTTTGATTTGTGTTTTAGAGAAATGCATGGTTTTGTGTTATGGGACGTTTTGAAAGAATAAATGTTGTAAACTCACTTGGAAAATGAATTGTCCCAATCTAAACTACGTTGGAATTAATTATATGCTTTGGAGCATGGGTTTATATAAATATGGGTTGTTTATATTTGATTTCATTTTATGAATTTCGACGTTGGGTCTTTGGATTTGTTGAGTTTCTGGCTCGGTTTGGATTTTGTTGGGTTTTGAGGACACTTGTCCGTTCTAATTGCTCGATGTTGAGCGTTTGGTTATGATTTGCATTTACTGCATCTTAGTTGAGCATGTCATGTTTTGAATGCTTTGACTCATTCGTTTTGAGTCATGTAATGGTTTAGTTAGTGCAATGGATCCATAGGCACGGTGTTCCTCTGTCCCCGTTTGGGAAGTTGGTTCACCATTTGGCACGGAATAGGCATCGGGCTCCATGGTAAGTAGGGTGTGGGCCTATATGGTCGGGCAGCGTCCCATGGACAGTAAGGTGTAATTCCATTGTGCCCGAGTTGCCCGGTTTTGGGGACTCTCAAGAATAGACCTGGAGTGGTTGACTTGATGTTTTCGGGCGATAGACTTGGAGTAGTTGAGCTTGGTGGGTGTTTTATTTGTAACCCACATGTTTTGAATTACTACATAACTATGAGATTTACTTTGTGTTCCGTTATGTACAATGTAATCGTGTCTCCCCCGTCACCAATAGGTGTGGTTTGGTTATGGAGTTTTATAATCCATGTTTTCGAAGACGTTGGTGTATGGGTATTTATCTATGTTTTAAGGTTTTGGTTATTGAAACTCATTCGAGTTATTGAGATGTTTTGGGAAGATGGAGTTAACTACGTTTTTGGTGTTTGATCATTATGAGGTCAGTTATATTTTACGAGCACTTTGGGTTTCGACTTTATTTAAAGAGGTGTGTGTTTTATGATCTTAATCACAAAAAGGGGTGAACGTTGAAAGGAGATTGTTTTAAGATTTAATGTATTTCAGTTTTGGTTGCTTTCAAACCAAACGTATGGGATTGTGGAAATCATGATTTTAAATAACATTCTTAAAGTTATTGTTTTATATTTACATCCCTAATGTAAAACTCTTGAGCTCACTAGGCGTTAAGTCTAACCTTTTTATTTGTCGGCATGTGCATCAGGTTCCAAAAGGGGGTTCGGTTCTAGCAGTCGTATGAAGGGATGTGCTTAGTGATTCACGAGTGTAAGCATTTGATGAAGTCTTCCGCAGTTTGGAGATAGCGATACTTTTGGGTTTTAGTAGCACCCGTCTTTATTATAGACTGTTCATATAGAAAGAATGTGTGTATTGAGGTTAAATATTAAATTGTAGTGGTAGATGATTTATTTATTGGTGTATTTAGAAATTTTTTAAATTAGTTGTTATTTCCATATTTGAGGGCGTTACAGTGTGTGTATATATATACACACACAGAGAAATTATTATACGAGAACTTAAACATTTTACGAGAATACGAGAAGTTTCAATATCATATATGATTACACTCCTTAATTTGGATGTGTTTAATCATATATGATTAAACATTTACGTGTTATCAATACAACATATGTTTAATCATATATCAAATGAAAAGTCATCTTAGATGAGGACAGATATACACAAGTTGAAGAAATATAAAATGATTGGTTTGAAATTCAACCCACAAATTAATTAATCATATCATGTCGATCATATACATGAAAAATATATATCACATATACATATTTAGATTGATATATATATATATATATATATGATGGATTAGGTTGGATCTTTGAGAGGGTGAAACGGTTTATTCGTGACCTTGGTGGATCATAGACCACAAATTAATGTCATTAAACAAAGATATATATGGTGTCACATGAATGATGATTGATGATTGATGATTGATAAGTGATATGACTTATGGACCACAGGTAGATTTTTCTAGAAAAAACCCCAACCATGCAGCCGTGGGAATGCATCAGGACATATATATATATATATATATATATATATATATATATATATATATATATATATATATATATATATATATATATATACTAGAAGTTACTAGGTTGTATGGTGCAGCCTTTTTGGTACGTTTAAAACCTTTTTAGGGCTTTGTTTCATGATGTCTGTGACGACTGATATGATCAGATCGATAGAGATACAAATATATATATCACGTGAAATGAAAGTTACGTATGTTGTTTTTAGATGTATATATGGTGAGGCATATATAGATGTATATATCTCTAAAGGAAGAAGAAGTGTGGTTTAAAATGGGGTTTAGGGTTTATATGGTTGAAGGATATCAACATGTGAACTCTTTCCATCTTCACCTTTATTTGGATGCATGCATACATGATGGACCTCTTAACTGTTCATCTTTTAATTAATTCTTTTTTTCTTTCTTTTCTTTTACCACTTTAATTAATTACCCAATTAATTAGTTTATAAATATATATATATATATAGAGAGAGAGAGAGAGAGAGGGGTTAAGGGGAAAACTCTAAAGAAATGAAAAACCGAACAAACAATATAAATCAAGTGGACATTACATTACTACAAAAGAAGATTTATAGTACGTCAAATATGGTTAATTAAATTCTCTAATAGATTGTTTTATTACTTAAACTATGTAAGGGGCTGTTTGGCAGTTGTTGAATGGTTTAGTGCAGAATGATTAAGTGGTCTGAATGATTAAGAGGTTTTTATGATATAGTGTAAAATGAAATATGGTTGTTTGCTAATTGTTCATAATGAAATCAGGGCTCTTAATGGTTAAAGGAGGGTCAGGATCAAGGTTCTAAATGGCGTGAGGCGTGGCGTGGCGGCGAGGTCAAGCCTCAAGCCTTAGGAGCCATGGCGAAGCCTTGGCGTTTTCAAGGCATGACTTATGTCGTCAAATTTCTAATTTATATATAATATTATATATAAAAACATATGTTTTGGCATCTTATTTAATGAGTCAATAGTAATAAACAAGTTAAATTAGGTTATACATATTAAAAACCCGCAAATAAGACATTAAAAACATAAAAAATACCAAATATTGCATTACAAAAACTGCGTATTAGGCCATGGCGTGCCACAAGCTTAACATAGCGTGAGACACAAGCCTTGGTGCCATGGCGTGCCAAGGCGGCTGTGCGGCGAGTTTTTTAGAACAATGGTCAGGATACAAAATCATTAAGAGGATTTTGGAACCATTAAGAGACAACACTTTTTTTGCCAAACAAGATTTACCTCTTAGCGATTCAGATGTTGCCTCTTAATGGAACCATTAAGAGGTAAACAAACAACCCAGACCTGCATGCTATGAAAATATGTCACAATATAATGAGTTGATTAAACGTTTTTAAGTGTCTTATATCTTAATACGTTTCTACGGATACTTTAAAATAAAACATCTTATATTCTTTTGATATAATAGTATTTGAAAAGTATATTACAAAAACATATGTCATATAAAACATGTTTATAGGACACTTTTAAAAAATATTCTGAAAAAGCTAAATATGGCATAAGATTTAATTCAAAAATGTCCTAAAAATCTATTGCTATGTCCAAAAATATCCTATCAACTTAATATGACATTTTACATAAAACACATAATTGTTTTGTTCTATAAAAAAATCTACTAAGATATTTTAAAAATAAACATCTTATAAAACCTATTTTTGTTGTAGTGCAAATATGGATACTACTATACCCCTCTTAATTAAGCTATATACACTACATAGATATAAAGAAAAAAAGGTGGTGGGTACTCTCCATGCACTGCATATTCTTTTATATATATATATAAGAGAGAGGGTGTTCAAATGCAACCTATTTACATGGTGCAACCTTTTGCAACCCCTCTATCCACCAAACATTTTATGTAATTAAAAAAAGTAAAAGTAAAAGTAAAATGTGTGGTGAATAAAGAGGTTTCAAGGATTGTATCATGTAAAAGGTTACATAATAACCCACCCTTTTATATATATATATATATATATATATATATAATAAAAAAATTGACATATTAATGATGGTGTTGAGGCCAACCAAGAAGTTGACATTTGAATGCCAACCAAAGCATTCATGAATAATCATGTCCAACATTGATTTAACAACCAAAAGTAGTACACTCTTCCTCATTATAAATACCACCACACCTTGCTTCCCTTCTACACTAAGCTAATTAACATTCATCAATATTCACACACTTCAATTCCTCTTCTCATATTCATCTTCTCCCATAATTTTATTCATCTAAGTTACCAATGGCACCCCATGGTGACACAATTGTTACCCCTACCTCTTTTGGTCACCCACATTCATTCACCAAGCCACCAAGACTCTCCTCCGATTCCCTCAAACGCACCGTCTCCGACATGTCCTTCGAACTCAGCAAAGAAGCCATCGATATCAAGTCGTTAACCACCATCTCCGAGGTGGTCGACGCCAAGTGCGAATGTTGCGGCATGATCGAAGAATGCACGCCCGAATACATGGAAAACGTCCACAACCGGTTCTTAGGGAAGTGGATATGCGGCTTGTGTTCCGAAGCCGTCAAAGAAGAGATGGAAAAGAACGGTGGAAATAAAGAAGAAGCTTTGAGTAGTCACATGAATACGTGCGTTCGGTTCAATAAACGTGACCGCGCGTATCCGGTTCTGTGTCAAGCCGAGGCCATGAGAGACCTTTTGAAGAAGACTAGACTACGAGGTAAATCTTTGAGTCCTCGAGACACCGGACCCGCGAAAAAAGGTGGCATTGCAAGGAGTTCTAGTTGCATTCCTGCCATTACTAAGGAGATCAATGGCATCAACACTCACTAATAACCTAATTTACCAATCAAATCCAATTAGGGTTTCATTTGCTTTTAATTAATTTGTCTCAAAGCATGTCCAAATATTTATAGGATTTGCTAATTATAGTTATTAGTATCCCATAACTTCACTCGAATTCGCACAAATCATAGGGACCGAGAGCAAAACTAAATGTCCCTTAACGGGTTTTTATCTTCGATTGTAAGTCTGTTCTCAACCCGCACATCCAACCAACATATCTTGACCTCGTTCTAGGGGTTTTTTCGGGTGTTGGTTGTTTTTCGAAGGGTTGTTCGTCGAATATCTTCCGATTGTAATTGTATTGTGTCAATAATTCTTGTAAGATGGTGTAATCTATATAGCCAAGAAAGTGAATGAATTTGTTTCTTAATAACTATCTATGTAGATGTTTTTTTTGTTGAATTTAAGCTTATCAAAAGTATATCATGTTCATCTTGGATGAACCAAAACCTATAACACAGTCTATTATTACATTTAATATATATATATATATATATATATATACTTGGGATCATGTGACACCAACCTGTTTTTGTGATTGTGAGACCACATTTTTACACTTGAAACTTCATTATTACATTTAATATATATATATATATATATATACTTGGGATCATGTGACACCAACCTGTTTTTGTGATTGTGAGACCACATTTTTACACTTGAAACTTCACAGCAAAATACTATGAAGGTTCAGATTTTTTTAACTTCACAGTGTTTTACTGTGAAGTTTCAAGTGTAAAATTATGATCTCACGGGTATCACGAAAAAAGGCTGGTTTCACGTGAACCCAACCCTATATGATTAAACACACCCATAGGTCTCACGAAAACAGAATCAAACGAGAAGCTAAACATTTTACGAGAAGGTGAAAAGTGTGATATCAATATATGATACGCAAGCTTAATCATATATATTAAACACACCCACATGCCGTGTAATCATATATGATATCATACCCCTCGCCTTCCTGCAAAATGTTTAACTTCTCACATTATCCTCTCTCTCTCTCTCATATATATATATATATATATATATATATATATATATTTGACATTTTATAAAACTGATTTTGTTGATATGAGATAACATAGCAGAAGGCCAAGGGACATGTAATAAAGGGATTAATGCACCAAATTTCATAAAAACAGTAGTGAGTTTGAATAATCATAAACTCCCAAATTCACAAGGATCAACATTCAACAAACCAAAACACAAAAGAGAATGGAATGTATCCATGAGTTTTAAGTAATTTCTTGTTGAAGATTGCAATAAATTAAAGCCTAATTAAACAAAGGACCAATTGATAAACATGAAGCAGATGCAGTGAGCATTTTCTTCTTCATTCAGCACCTTCCACGCCACTGCTCTCTCGTACGAAACCGGTCTCCCCATACTCGATAAACATATCCCGCCTTGAAGACACGCAAAACCCTGATAACCAAAATTACGCTTGTAATTCTGCTGAGTGATTAAAGTTATTTACTTTTCTCGTTTTGAAAGAAAACACTTGGATAATTACCTGTTGCATGATCTGCGGGAACTCGGAGCAAAGACTTTTTCTTCCGTGTTCGTCAAGGATCTTCTCCAGAGTGATCTCTTGAAGCGCAACTAGCGTGGTCTCGAGCATATCAAGACCAGCCTGGTTTGCAAAAGTGAAAACCGGCAACGCCTGCATCGAAAGGTAGAATTGGTGGCGAAATAAGTAGAGAGAAACCGTGCGCCCTAAACTCGGGGTCTGAGTTGTTTATAAGAAAAGCTTAATAGAATACTTTTATTTCAAAAGTACGCTAAAAAAATACTTCTATAGAAACCCAAATTTGTCCTAACATCCTGTATTATTGTAACACCTTTATATAAAAGGCATAATTGTTTGGTCCTATAAGCTTAAATGTCCTAAAAAATAGTCTTTTAGGACATTTTTAACATCCTATAAAGCCAATTTTGTTGTATTAATACACTACAATAGAAAAAAATTTGGGTTTATAGGCCTAACAACATACTTTATAGGACTTAAGTTTATAGAACCAAACTATAAAGCGTCCTATCTAAAAGTGTTACAATAGGTTTATAAGACACTTTAGGCGTTTTAATAAGTTTGTTTTTTAGGACGTTTTTAACATAAAGTGTAGTATTAACTATTTTATAGGACATTATTTGAAAAAATATCCTATAAACTAATCAAAACCCACCTTTAGAGAGCAGCACAAGATTGCATCTGAATGATGCCACAAAGACTTGAGTATGGATTCATTTCCATGGCAGCCAGCTTTAAGAAGCTCCACACCCAAATAGCACCTGTAAAAAACAAAGATACAAAAGAAAACACAACGATAAAACGGCTGTCAAGATAACAAAATCGGCTTTTATAGGACGTCAAAGATGTCTAAATTTGCTAATAAACTGCTTTATTGTAACACATTTAATAATAGTATGCAAAAAAAGCACCTGTAACTGTGGCAGATCCATCGAGCTAGAGTATGTGCTTCGGGAGTGCCCATTGGTGCCTGCAAACCTCCATTCGGGTTCAGGTTAGATGGAGACAATGCCGATGCTACCCTCTGAACCGAGGAGATGATGGTTCGCACGTATTGACGAGCCATTGCCGCTACGCTTTCTTGCATGTGGCTCTCGAATGCAAATTCGAACGCTATCGTCATCACTGATCTTGCGGTGCCACTAGCGGTATTGTGATCACCAGATGCCTTATTCCCCGACCCTCCTATTTCAAGCGCGGAAGCAAGATCGAGAGTGCGATTGGGACTTGATGTCTCCTGCTTGTTATAGTATGTGATTACCAGATCATATTATAACAAATGTTGGAGCCAAAACTAAATAAATAACTAATAAACACAAAGAATATATCACTACAACAAAATCGGATTTATAGGACGCCAAAAATGACCCACACAATTGTAGAATAGTAGTGAGTACTGTATATAAACGCTAACCTTGCCAGAATCGAGGGGAATGATGCGAAAACCCGAAGGCAAAAGAGGTGCATCATCCGCAAAAGACGAATCAATGGGAGCAAATATAAGTTCCGCACACATGCCAACGGCATTCTCATCCATTCCGCTGCATAGCTATTAGATCGAATCGTAATAATGAGTCAAAATGATGAAATTCACGGCTAAAAAAACAATCAATAACACGAAGAAACAACACGTACTTGCAGAAGAAACATGTCTCTCGGCATCAACGCATCTTCAGGACAATGCTCGACACCCTCCAACTTAATAACCTCCAATAACTATAAAAACACAAACTTTATCTTCAGATATAATTCTCTAAACCGACCACGATTTGATCGAACTTAAAATCACATACGATGGAATTCAACTTACCTCTTCATGCTCGATCGTGTGAGCAAGCGGAAGTATAACTTGACCGCCAAAATTACCAATTTTCGACCCTGGTAAGCTACACGGCCCAAGTTTCACCGCTGCAGCTGAGTAAGCATCGATGTTGTTATCTGCCCATTCCGAACGATGCTCCCTCAAGAACCGAAGGAGAAGGGCCGGTGGAACATTCTGCAAAAAACGGGATTTAAACTCTTTCACGTTAAAAACCCGTTGCAAGAAAAAAGAATCGAACAGATTCTGTAGAATCCCGACAACAAAAGAACTGTCGGTGGCTAACCTGAAGAAGCATCGATGCTTTTGCACATAATACAGCGTTACTAACAGGTGCGTATCCATTCGAGAACGAAAGATTCAATCCCATAAGTTTTTCGGGAGAAGAGTTCACAAGAATAGTAACATCATCCATCCCGTCATTACCCATCAACGACCAACCTTCATCGCTAAACCCGTTGAGAGCCTCATTGAAACCCCTGCCGAACAAAATCCCATCATATATTTACGGCTGAGAAACTTGGAAAACGGCGAAAAGGGTGCTCGTAAAACGTACCTGCTTAACCTCTGGCTAAGTGCACGTAACGCTGCGGGTCTTCGGCCCCAGTTAGGGGTACTGGACTGGGACGCTTCTTGAGCTATCTGTCTCAGCTGGCGTAACGCCTGTTGAAAAAACGGACGATAAATGCATCTAATCCAGTTTTACGGAAACCGTTGCTAAAAATGGTATTCAAGTATTACCATCATTGTCGTTTTTTGAGCGAGAATAGTTGATGATTCATACAACGGGCGCAACACTTCAGGTACACTCCATGCCTACTTGATCATACATGTATAATAATTTTGAATATAAATGAAAAGTAAATACGATAAAGCTCGATTTTAGGAACAGTAAATATTTTGAGAACCGAGCAACCAAACATTCATAATGAATGTATATGAATATTCATGATATTCACTATGAATGTATATGAATATTCATGATATTCACTATGAATGTATATGAATATTCATGATATTCATTATGAATATTTGGTTTTCATGGTTCTCAAACTATTTACGGTTCTCAAATGAGCCTATTCCTCTTAATATAAATGCATACAACACGGACTACCTCTAAGTTCATATGATCGACAATGTGAATGATGGAACCACCTCCTTCACACGGTCGAATAAGGTAGCCACTAGGCAGCATTTCGGCTCGCACAAAGTTCTGCACCGACGGCATGCTCGGACCATTTTGTGTGTTGGATAGTGACCTTTCACAAACCTACACATCCCGTCAGATTACGTAAAGATGAGTGCTACACACGAGTGACTTCCGAAACAGCCAAAACAAAACACAATGGGAATAATCTAAAACGATTACGCACCACTAGACTCCCGTCTTCTGTAGCAGAGGTGTAACGCAGCAACCAGAAATCACGAGCAGTAGCCAATGTCGTCGGCGCATAAAGCTAGTACATCGAATAGATTTAGAATCAGAATTGAGTGAAGAAAAGGTGTCGTAATAACAACGGTGGGTGGCAAGAATGAAAGTATCATCGACCTGCATGTACAAAAGCTCGATGGTTCCACCATTGGCAGTCGGTAACAAGTTGACGACATCCACAGCTCGGCAATCACGAAACCATGAAGGGCGATCCTTGAGGATTTCAGCAACCTGACACATAAAAGGCTTAGGGGCTGTTTGGTTGGTTTTCCATCAAGTCCTCTATGGATAAAGTTGTCTGAGTGGATTAATCTGTCTGAATAAGATTTTTGTTTGGGGGAGGTTTTTGTTTTCTAACTTTTTTAACTGGGAGGGGTAGATTTGGAAAAAAAAAACTTGGCTGTCTGCATAAAGCTCCCCCATAAAAGCTTACTGAATAAGCCACTTTTTATATCGTTAAGCCACTACCAGACAGTTATATATAGTTGATCGAATAAGCTGAGTCCCATTAAGCTCGTTAAGCTGCTAACAAACAAGCCCTTAGCCATGTTTGGCAAACTAACTGTTGGCCGATAAACTAATCTTATTTTGTAAAAACTAGCTGAAAAGCAAATGTAAAATGACATAAAAAGGCGTTTTGAAACATTATATGGGAAAAAAAATAACGGGCATAACTGGAAAAAGTGGCAAAAAGTCCCTATGAATAGCTAGTTTTTGTCTAACTAAATGGGGATTTTTCAATAAGCTCAAAGGATAATCTAGCTTATAAACTTTACAAGTCCAAATTCTAGCATCACAGAACTAACAAATGAGGGGACGACAACGCTCACCCTTGTAGGCTCAAGACCAACCAGGCCGCAGGCTCGTGCTGCCACACCAGTGCAACCATGAGAAATAGCAACGATTCCAATGGAATCCGGACCAGGCTACATCAAAGAAGAAAGAAAAAACATTCAAGAAACCGATCGGCTGACCACAAATTTCAAGGATCATTAAAGAAACGGGAAATGCAACATGAATGGCCATTCTTTCTACTTCTACATGATGTAAATTCACTGAAACTGAACTAATATTCACATGTGAATATGCACTTGTGAATATATATAAATACCTTCATTCCAGGCATTTGGACCCACTCAACAGCAGTTCCAGTAGCCTTCGAAAGAAACTCTGTTAAAGTTTCTTCTGCGATGGACAAAAGTCTTGAAAACAGAACAATATACAGAAAGTAAGAACACACCCAATTCAAATTCTTTAAGAAAACCTAATCGAAAACGAATCAATCGAAAAAATGAATCAATCGAAACTAACCCAGCAGGACTAGCATCCTGCGGCGGATTCTGAGTCAAATGACTCGTCACCACCGACTCACAACTGGTATCTTTCGTAGCAAGTGTCGTCTGCAGCACCATTAAACTCAAAATATATCAATTTCACGAAACTAAATGGAATGTAAACGAGTAATCAGAGTTAACAACAATGCTCACATTCTGCGTATGCTGGCGAAAATAGCCATTCTCATACACCAAATGTGACACTTGTTTCTGCAATCGATCATTCTCTTCCATCAGGAGTTTGTTCATCGCTGTCAGTTTGCGATTCACACCTTGAAGACGCGAAGACTCCCTCCTCTGTTTCTCTCTGCATCTGTACAAACCAAACATGAACAAAAACCACCCATCGACAATCTTTACAAAATCAAGACCCAAAAAAGCTATGAAATCGGGTTTTAATTAACAGTGCTTCCATCTGCATACATCAACAATCTTTACCAAGAATCAACAATCTTTACCAAGAACCAAAAATCAACAATCTTTACCAAGAATCAAAAATCAAGAATCTTTACCAGTTAGAAATTTACCCAAATGAACAAAAACCACCCATCAACAATCTTTACAAAATCAAGACTCAAAAAGCTATGAAATTGGGTTTTAATTAACAGTTCTTCCATCTGCATACATCAACAATCTTTACCAAGAATCAACAATCTTTACAAGTTAGAAATTTACCCAAATGAACAAAAACCACCCATCAACAATCTTTACAAAATCAAGACTCAAAAAGCTATGAAATTGGGTTTTAGTTAACAGTTCTTCCATCTGCATACATCAACAATCTTTACCAAGAATCAACAATCAACAATCTTTACCAAGAATTAAGAATGAACAATCTTTTACCAATTAGAAAACTACCCAAATGGAAGAAACTTTTACCTTCGATTCTGGAACCAAACTTTGATTTGTTTGGGCTCAATGTTAGAGAGAATAGGGCATTCACGAATGAGTTGTTGACGACGAATAGAACTTGGTTTTGGGCATTCATGATACAACCTCTCAAGAGCTTCCACCTGCTCTGGTGTGTAACGAACATACTTCCCATTATCCATTATTCCCCCTTTATCATCCTTGCATGACATCGCCATCATCATTTCCTCCAAAAAAAGATTATCTTTTTACCACTTTCTTTACCCAAAAACAAATGATCAAATGAAAACCCACTAATACCAACACATTCCCATCAAGAAAACAAGAAAACCCCAAACTTTCAACCCAAAAAACAAGAAACTTGTTGCTGATTTTCAGCTTCTTGATGATAACTTAATACCCTTTTAGCTTTCAAGAAATATTCTTTCTTCTTGATTACACCTTTTCAAAGCTTCCAACTTTGATGCTTTCAAACCCTAAACCCACAAGAACCAGTAGAAATCTGAATCTTCAATCGTCCCTAACCTCTGAAACATCTTGACTTATTGTTTAAATTCTTGTTTCTCAATCAGAAAAGCACACCAAGGTCTTAATCCACCAACCCAACATGATATTGAAAGGAAGTAAATGGAAGATCTTACAGAGGAGATTCTCTGAGACACAAAAAAGATGGAATTTTTATGATCTTTTTAGGAACCCTAATTCTGAAAAAAGGAGAGGGAAATAGGGTATGAGATAAAGACTAAAAAGGGTAGAGGAGGAATTTTTTTTTTTAATTAGTGCTTTAGCACTGTAGATAGGATATGATGGACTGGGTGGGAGCTGGTGTTGTTAGCTCATTTGCTGTTTGTTTGCTTTAGCTGTTTTCACTTTACTTCGCTTCACTGTCATCTATACTATCCATCCTATTGCCTCTGCCTGCAACATAAATTTTGGATTTTTTTTTTTGCTATATCTTTAGACTGTCCATTCCCATGAAGCCCAAATCTCTTGCACAATTTACAAGATTGCCATTCTTGTATGTTCAAGATTCCTGCTTTTTCATTGGTTAAATGTTTAAAACCACAAGTTATTGCATTAATCAATCATATAAACATTAAAGAACAATGGATGAAGGTTAGAGCATCTCCAATGCAATGTTCTTATAAGCAAAAAGTGCAACGGCTTATAAAAGCTAGCATTGTGGAGAGTTTTTATAAAGACCTAAAACTCTCTAGGTACTTAAACAAGAACCTTGGTTCTTACCATGAAGTGTGAGATTTGACATCATGTTTATTTTTTTATTTTTTTCTTGACTTTATAATAATTATTAATATTATATATATTATTTATATAAATATTACAATATATTTATTTATATTACAATATATTTATTATATATATACATATATATGTATATATAATACCATATATATATTACGTGAATGAATATATATATATATATATATGATATATGTATGTTTTAGTTAATTTTAATATATATATATATATATATATATATAAAATCGTATATGTGTGTATAATATTAATATATATATATATAATCATTTTATAATATCAACGTTGATATTTAATAAATTATTATATAATTATTTTGATATTATAATTTAACATTTAATAAATTATTAAGTAAATTATGATAAAATATCAAAAAATTTATTGAAATCAAATATTTATTTATAAATAATAATTATTATTGAAGTTGAAAAAAATGTATGGGACCCATAAAAAGAGGTTCTTATAAGAACTACCATTGTAGGATTTTATGTGAATTTTTAATTTGATGAGGTGGAAATGATATGGCACCAAAAAGTACAAAAAGTAGATTCTTATAAGAACCTCCATTGGAGATGCTCTTAATAACCAAGCAAACCCATTATATCACATGATGAAGAATCATTTGAGAAGAAGAGTTAAGTTTGAGAATGTGAGAAGGGATTTGAACCATTGATCATTTTTTATTTTAAAAAATCATGTTTGTTATAGGAATTGATCCGGTACATTTTATCCTAAAATGCATCCAATGGTGGAGGTATCTTCTTATCTTTCTCACAATAACGTTTATTCTCACCGGAACTCGACCCTATATCCCATTTGGGTATCAAGAAATATGAAATGTCGTTTGGTTGATTTTCCATTAAATCCTGTATTGATAAAGTTATCAGGGTGGATTAATTTGTCCATAAAGATTGAAAAGATTTTTATTTGAGAGAGTTTTCTCATAGATGGAATGAGCGTGTTTTTTTATTGGGAGAGGTATGTTTTGAAAAAAAAAATTAACTTTCTGCATAAAACTTCCCCTCTAAGATAAGCTATTTTCTATATCACTACTAAACAATCATGAATAGTTGACTGAATAAGCTGTGAATCTCATTAAGCTTATTAAGTTGTTAACAAAGAGACCCTTAAACATGAATAACTGACTAAATAAACTGTGAATCATATTAAACTTATTAAGCTGCTAATAAAGAAGCCATAAGCCTAACTTCTATCTTAAAGTAGCAATGGAGTGATGTAATCTGAATAGAGTGGCATGGATGTAAATATGTAGAAATAGAGGGGTGAAAGTGAAGGGTAATGGGGGTTCATAAATTAAGGAGAAAGAGCATGAGAGGAGGGAAGTAAAGAGAACACCATGATGATGGTTTTGCATGCGCCTCGATTTCTACCTTCTTTTTTTGTTTATTTTTTTTCATGTGTTTTTTTTATTATTCCTTTTAATATATTCATTTCACATTTCCAAAAACTTTGTCACTTTTGTGTTGTCCATATATACAACTTTTCACTTTCACCCCCTTTACTTATCTCCTTTCTAATTCAACACAAAACTTTTCGTTTTAGTTCAAAAGCTTTCTATTCTTTTGATGTCGAGGACATGTAATGTGGAGTCGTAAAAGCAACTCCAATTGCATAGCAGAAACAGTATTTTACCAATGGAGTGCTCCAACGGTCCAACCATATCGCAAAGTCACTGACAAAATACCGTTTGTTGTATATATATAGCGGGTCCCTGTTCAAACAGCATTTGGTGTTTTTTTTGCTACGAATCTTTTATAGGTTGCAACATACTTGAACCTCGCATGTCGTATGCACAGCAGAAACTCCAACTGCACGGCAAAAACAGTATTTTACCAATGGAGTGCTCCAACGGTCCAACCATATCGCAAAGTTACTGGCAAAATGCCGTTATATATAGCGGGTCTCTGTTCAAACAGTATTTGGTGTTTTTTTTCTACTAGTCTTTTATGGGTTGCAACATACTTGAACCTCGCATGTCGTATTTTTTTTATGAATTGATGATGGTCGTTTTTTGAACGGAAGAAAACCCGTTTGGTTTATGTGAAATTATCGTTTTATATAAAATCATGATGATTTATAAAGATGAAAATGTTGAAACTATAAATAGAAGGGAAAAAAGTTAAATGAAAGTGACGTAACATGAGACATTTGACAAATGAGGAGAAGATTTGCATATGCCAAATAATAAAAGACATACCACCATACTTCTTCACTTGTTACTTGTGGCCACACACTTCCTAATTTGGGGGTTTCCCCTTGGACCATCTTCATCATTTGCTCTCATTGCTTCCAATTTAAAATGCCCATTTTTTTTAATAAAATATATTCAATAAATAAAGATTAAATTAAAAAAAGAGGAAACCAATGTCCTACTAAAAGCATATAAATAATAATTGAATAGGGTTTATTAAAGAAATTGAAGTACAAAAATTAAAGTATCTTCAATAAATTATTTAAAATTTAAAAAATAAAAACTTTAAGTAAAATTTTTGTTTCAACAAATTCTCCAAAATGAAGGAAATATGAGAGACTCTATGACATTATTCAAAATTATAGAATTTGGTAAAAGTTATTTGTTATGGGAGAAAAATATTTTTTTTAAATGTTAAGATAAAGAAATAGTATTTTATGAAATGGATAAAATATTTAAATATTTTTATTGTTGTCATTTTTATAATTGCATTTGGCAAACTAGTTGATAAGTTAGTTGATTGATTAATTACATTTAGTAAAAATTACTGATAAACTAGTTAAAATATGTAAAGTTATCAAAAAAAATATGTTAAAAAATAATAAATTTTAATATTTTATAATATATTTTAAAAAAATCATTATTTATTAATGTAATATATTAATTGATATGATGATAAAAAAAATTAAATAATATAATATATTTATTATATAAAGACATATATTTATAGGTGGTATATTCATGATCATAATTATGTTTCTCATCAATAAGAAACTAACAATAATGTTATTTTAAGGAACCTGTAACATTAAAAATTAATATAAAAGAATATAGACAAAACCTGTAATTTACTCTTTATTTAAAATTTTTAATATCAACTTGTCCATTAACTCTAAAACTACATATAATTATTTATTGATGCTAAATACTTGTTGTGTTAATTGTTGTTAAAAGGTTGTTGACAAATACACCAATAAATATATAGACGAGGGATCGTGTGAGAAAAAATTAAGGTAAGAATGTATCTGAAGTTCTGAACCCTTGATCATTTTTAATATCAACCTCACCCATGACTCGTGTTTGATACGGGGATCGATCCGGTGCATCTCATCCTAATGTGCATCAAAATGTGGAGATCATTTTTTACTATTCTCACCATAACTTTCATTTTTACCTAAACTCAACCCTAAATATATATAAGGAAAAGTTAATTTAGGAATATTAAATTTTTTGAGAACCTTTAAAACAAAATATCCATTAATTATTCATGATATTTATATTTAAATATTAATGAATGTCATGCATTTTCATTATTCAGGATATTTGCTATGATGAATAATTTATAAATAATTGGTTTTCAGGTTTCTCAAAATATTTATTGTTATCAAAGAAATTTACCATATATATATGTGTGTGTATATAGATGGCTATAATAAAATTTTCATTATTATTGTAATATTTAAATAAGTAGTAAAGTATATGATAAAAGCTATTTATTGAACGATATATATATATATATATATAATTTGTGCGGCAAAATACCGTTGTGAAACAACAAATCAATAATTTGTAGTTTGTAATTTATAATTAAATGAAAAAATACTATAAATTTCTTTTAAAGGAAAAAAGAAAAATCACATTCCAAAAAATCACGAAATTCCTAAAAACCTTTATTATGTAATTCAAACATGAAAAACATGTGCCCAATTGGGCCAATAATATGGATGGATAGACTAATCAGGCCCATTTCATAGAAGTCCAATCAACACCGTAACCTATAAATGGCCAAAAACAGGTTCCGTGCTGGGCCCAAATCATTTTTGGTCCAAGATTGTACTTTTGTAGCCGGTCCTAGTCCTAACAAAAAACACCTGACTTATTCTCTATGTACAAAGCTCGATCCAGAGTAGGGCCCAAATCGGGCCCAACTTTATTTCCTTTTTCAAAAATCAAAGATATATGAAAGAATCAAAACATGTCTAGCTCAGTGGTTTGGTAACTTCCTGGGGGGTCAGTGAATGGTATTCCTGACTACCCGAGTTCGAACCCCGTGGAGAGCATGTGGCGATATCCAGACCATGGGTCTTTGGGTCGTGGTCGACGGGGATTAGTCGGATGACACCCTTAAGTGGGAGCCCGGATACCCCGGGAACGTGTGTGTGCGTTAACTTGTCGTTCAAAAAAAAAGATATATGAAAGAGCGGCGTTTAGCTACTAATGTCTAATATAAAATTTGATCCAAGAAACACATATTAAGGGGGCGTTTGGTTCATAGGATTCCTATGGAATTAAAATCATCAATTTTGTTGACCAAATCTCATTGAGTTATTTGGTTTGCATATGGAATAGAGTTCCATAGATTACATCGTTCATGGATTTTATCATTTTATCACACATGTGATCGAATATTTGTTCAGCAATTTATATTACTTGGCACACAAGTGTAGTGCATCAAAACCAAGTCTAGTCGATGGATTGATCCAATGACACATCACACAAAGTTATATGAGTATGATAGATCGTGTGAATCGTTCAAAATGTCACAAATTAAAGTGACACTGGTAACCAAGATTAAAAAAAAACTTTGCATTTCAATACATGTAAGTTTCCATGATTTAGCTGTGTCTTGTTTAATGGTAGAACGACTTACGTATTCATTATAGTGATGGAAGCAAGGTTTGATAATTTGTGGGTTATCAAAGCATCTGAAGAACAACCTTTCTTGAATCACCAACTTCGATTGCATACTATGATTTAACTCAACCTTATAACTACAAGTCATCATTTTTTTTCCAGTTAGTGACTGAGTCGAATTCATAGCAGCCTTGAACCACGATGCAATATTTATCATGTGTGTTTTCAACATGAAAATTCCCTCTAACATTTGATAAAATGGGTTTGTTTATGGGGCTTTTTGTTTATGGTCGGGGAATACTTCGAAGACATGTTTGGGAACTAGAGACCTTGTTGGAGAATCGAAAATGTGTGAGGTCAATCTCTTAATTGGGAGTTTGAAACACACACACACACACAAAAGTAAAAAAAAAAAAAACATGAAAAAGTTGAAAACACAAATTAATATCAAATATCATCAACCTATTTATACATTTCAATATATCATGAACCGATATATACGTGAAATGACAAAGTTATAAATAATAAAATAAGATGAAAACGGTCAGAAAGGGAGAAAGGAAAAAAAACGATAAATCCATTGACCATTTAAAGGACGAATTGTAGCAAAAAGAAAAAATTCAAACAACCAGTCCCACTAGGTCCCTTAACTGGTCCAATATAACCAATACATTACCAAATATCCTTAACCGGCAAGGATTGACCTGATCCCAATGTGTCCCTAACCGGCCCATTTGTCACCGGTTACAATCTTTAACTGGTTCGATCTCGGTTTTCAACCTCTCACAAACACCATCTCCACATTCTTTCGGATCCTTCCTTTCTTCAAGCGGAAGGAACAGATATAAAATCAAATTGACTCCTGAAATGTGGTTCTACATATTCCTCAATGGTCCCAGACTATTGACGAAACATGAATCATCTGCTTCCAAAAGAAATTAATTTAGAAATCTTATAAAACCCATTCGTTTTTTTTTTCCGGTAACATAACATCATTTTGGGTTAGAAATTTAGAATACTTGCATTTGATTTTGAGATGGATCTAAACAAAATGGGAACAAAAGCCCAATAAAGCATATTAATTGGGTTGAATGATAGAACCCCAAACCCAAATGCGAAAACCTTGTGGTATTTATAAATAAATAATAAATAAATGAAAAGTTATCTATACTATATTATAAAGATGACATAAAAAACTCTTAAAAACAAGTCTTAAAGCTTAATGTACCGCTATTTAATGTTAATTACTTAAAAAACAGTCATAAAAGTTGTATGTACTACATTTAATGTTATTCATTAATTTTCAATCATTATCTCTAACCATTTTAACTCCTCTAAAATCATTTCCCACTTTAACTCCCTAAAATAACTCTCAGCATATTTTAGATATAAAAAATCTAAAATATAATTAAAAAATCTTACAGAATATTTTATTTTTTATAATTTTTTTTATAAATTTTTTTTAATTATATTTTTTTTCAAATTACATTATATTATTAAGTCTAAATTAAACAAATTTATATAAAAAAATCATTATAACTCTCTCACAACCATCCAAAATCGTAATGTAAATCGACAAAAAACAGAAAATAAAATGAAACACTAAAATCGTGATGTATCTAGCTGCATTGCGTGAGGACACTTATAGTATATAATAATATTAAAAAAAGTAAAATAAAAAATAAAAAATAGTAATGTCCAATAATGGAGAGCAAAAAATAGATTATATAAAACAATCTCACATGACGGCTGACAACCACCCCTCACCCCTCTCACGTGGTTAGTCGGATCCCATTATCATTTACTTTCATTTTTTTTTAGGTAATTCAACAATTAGCACATTATTTATCATTTCATCTTATCGATATTTATAATTAATGTTAATTAATCTGTTTATATAAATTTAAAAAAAAAAATTATTTATAAAAGTTTTATTTAATAGATGAAAATCGCGGGTGTTTTTTTTAGTTTGAAGAGGCAAGTTTATAAAATTTTATTAAATAAGTTATTTTCTATATCATTAAACCACTACTAAACATTAACATATAGTTAACTGAAAAAGTTGTGAGTCATATTAATTTCATTAAACTGGTAACAAACTAACTCGTAATCTTTTATGAAAAAGAAACAAGCTTATTAGTGTATTTAGTGATAGATTAAGACCATATTTAACCACCAGAAATTAATTTAATTTTTGAGTTTTTTTAAAAACCCTCATATTTGATTCGTTATGTTAGTTTATCATATCTATACTATATTATAAAGCAGAGATAAAAAACTCTTAAATACAAATTGTTAGGCACAAGGTACCATCATTTTATACAAGATTTTAAAAAATTCTTAATTTAGAAGTATCAAAGCACAAGATACATATTACTATTGCAGACTTCTAACACCCACCAATTTGGTATGTGCAGTGTCTTTCTTTTATGCAGACATTTTAATGTATCACTATTAATTAGTATATTATATTACTATAATTTTGTTTTAATTATATTATTAAATATGTAATTGATTATTTTTTCTAGATGTCATTAAAATATATAAGAAAATCATTGAATTCTAACAAAATACTTAATTTTTTTATATAAAAACATTATATTATTAAGCCTAAATTAAACAAATTTATAAAAAAAAACATTATCACTTTCTCAAAACCATTCAAAATCGTACTGTAAATCGACAAAAAAATAAAATGAAACATTAAAATCGTGATTTATCTCGCTGCATTGCGCGAATACGCTTCTAGTTCTATTTAAATCAGTGTATCCTTTTCTAAATTTGACCTTTTATATTTATACAATTAATTTTTAGTATGTTTTTTTGGGTCATTTTATATTTCATCTATTTTATTACTTTTTTGTAGGGGTGAACATGGTACGGTACCATGTTTTTTTCTCATATACCATGTACCAATCAATTGTAATTGGTACAAAAAAATTTATACCAAATATCAACCATCTATACTTGGTACCGATTAAATTGGTACCAACTTTTTTCGGTTGGTACATACCGTACCAACATCGTAAAAGTTTAAGTTATGAATTTATTTAAATTGACATATTTACCAACTAGATCTAGATGCACTAAAATTATCGTACATTAACATAACATTTGATATGTGTTGTACCACTTATCCCTATCAATCCAAGCATTCAAATAATCTTCATATAATACAAGCATTCACTAATAGTCTAATACAAGCCGCCATTGTGGAGCATCGATGGACAATGGAGGTATGGATGCGGTTACTAAGATTAATTGTTAGGGCTACGCGAATAAATTCAATCATATTCTATATATCTATCTGTATTATAATTTACCAAAATTCAAATTAAGATAATTTAAAATCAAAATATGTTGTATTATTTCTTAAACTTTAATTAATAAATAATAAAAAATAAGTCGGTACGGTACGGTATTACCGTGGTACACGACTTCTAATACCATGTACCAACCAAATTTATATAGTTGATACGGTACTACCAACCAATTATATTGGTACCAACTTAATTGATACCAATTAAATTGGTACGGTTGATACAACAATTGGTTGGTTTGTATTGGTACAAAATTGACACCCCTACTTTTTTTGCATCTCCAACAAGTTCCTTCTATTTTCAATAAAATAGAAAACCAAAAATCAAAATCTCTTAAAATATTACAATCAACTCCAAAAAATTCCTTATTTTAAAATTTTCAACATTAATTATGTTGTTAAGATATTATGTAATTTTAACATCCGAATACACTTTTCATTTTTTTTATATAAAACAATAATAACTAAATCTCATTAATAGGAATGAATAAGAATCATTTCTTTTTTCATCCCATAGGTTTTAAAAAATTCTTTAAATTTGGAGTTTTATCTATGTTTTAGAATAATATAGACAATTTATTGGAATGAGATACATAATAAAACCTTTATTTTCTCTATTTTAAATAATCTGTTAGAGATGCTATATGCAACACAGACCAAGGCTCTGTTCTTTAGCAACTCAATGTGATTAATAAGACTCGCAACTTATTTAATCAGTTATACATAATTGTTTAGTAGTGACTTGTGATATATAAAAAGTTGTTTAATCCATACAAATACCATGTTAGTTTATATACAAAAATTTAATGGTAAATCCACAAATAAAAGATCCAATCAATCAAAAATCATACCTGTTTACTTGATTTGATAGTTATAATTTTTGCATAGGTTATGAAAAGAAAAAGGAAATAAAGAAAAAGAAAAAGTAAAAAAAAGAAAAAGAACTAAATATAGAAATGGGAAACACCTTTAGAGAAGTAGCAAGTGACTTCAATAGCAATTAGATTCTATTTTTTTTTTTTATATTTAATATTTTATATTTTATCTATACTATATTATAAAAATGGCATAAAAAACTCTTAATTACAATATTTTAAGCACATGTTACAACTAATTAAAGCCAATTACTTAATTTACAATTTCTTAATGCTTTGGTACAACCTTTTCAAGCACAGTATCTCACATAATCATCTATTTGTGGAATGAATACTCATTTATTAATATAACTATTTGTTTTTTTGGTGGAGAATTTTATAAAATAGATTTTATATTAGCATAATCTATTTTAAATGTAGATTTTACATTTAAATCTATATTAATGAGATGTAATATAAAATCTTTTTTTTCCGTATTTTTTTATATTACATCTTATAATGATTTTTCCATATTTTATTTTATAAAATCTTTTTACATAATGAGATGTAATATAAACTCTTTTTTCTTCCGTATTTTTTTTGCTAATATAAAATCTATTTTATTTTATAAAATCTATACATATTTTATATTAGCATAATATAAAATCTACACGTATTTTTTTGATAATATAAAATCTACACGTATTTTTTTTTTCACGAGCATTAAAAAAAGAAAAAAGAAGATTGATATGAATTAAAAATAAAAAATAACAAGATACACTAATAAATTATCGTATTCTTTAAAATAAAAATATTCCGCAATACTTTCCAAATTAACCAAGTGTAAAGAAAATAAAATAAAAACGATATAGATATAAAAATATTCTTCCATATTTTAAATATACTTACATTTAAATGTAAATCGAAAATGAAAATAAAAGATTTTAAAATATTATCTACATTCACTATAAATATATATAGCTTCTCTATGTATCATCCGAGTACAAAAAGAAGACGAACGGTCGGTGTCAATAGCGGAACCTACAACTGAACAAAAGGTATTCTACTATATTTTTGTTTATTTGAAAAACTATTTTTTTATATTTTATTTTATTTACTGAGGATTTGTTTATATTTTTCAAACGCACAATCATATTTTTTGAAGTAGGGGAATAAGATATATATATATATATATATATATACATATCTTTATTTTTATCGACTAATACTATGAAGTCTTGAAGTCAATAGTCAGATAAATTTTCAAGTGGTACTGAGTGAATTTGAACTATACCAGTTGAGTTGTCGGTTACAAAAGATAGAAATCATTTATTTTCTTTGTCATATTTGATGTGGGTTGAATGTTGTTAATTAATCTACATATTTATACGTTCAAAGTGATTGTTAAGTGTTGTCGAGGAGGTTTCAGAAAAATTGCAAAATCTGTAAAAACGTATGTTCATATTTATAATTATTTCAATAATAGTGATATGTTTGTGAGACATGTCGTTTGAGTTTTAAATAATATAATACAAAACTATTATCAATATTATTGCACAAACGCATAACAACAAACGATTAAGAACATATGCAAATTAACCACTTATGAAAATACATTCGTTTTTCACATTGTATTTCATTAACTGTTAAAAGAGAAATTACGTTTCATTTTAAATCGGTTCAGTATTCCAACAAAACCTCCCGTGCAATGCACGAGCCCAACACTAGTGTATATATATATATATATATATATATATTTTTTTTTTAATTTAACAATTAACCCCCTTGCCTTCACTCCTCAAATACCTCTCACCACCAACACACTGCTTTCACCTTTTTCTCCAATCATCCATCAATGGCAGCTTACTTCCACCACCAGATGCCCACCGACTTCACCACCGCCGTCAATCACTTCACCGTCGATGATCTCCTCCTCGACTTCCCTAACGACGACGGCGAAATCGTCATGAACGATGATAATTTCTTTCAAACCTTCACTTCTAATTCCTCCGCCGATAATTCCTCGTTTTCCGGTAGCGAACCTCATTTATCCAACAATCTCACCTCCTTTTCCGGCGCTGAACTTTATGTTCCGGTAGCTACTACTACTTGAATAGTTGAATTTCATAATCTCAATTGTTAATTTTCCGATCTCATGTTAATTCTATACTTATGATCAATTTACGTGTTAAAATTGAATTACGCAGTATGATGATTTGGCGGAACTGGAATGGCTGTCGAGTTTCACGGAGGAATCATTCTCCAGCGACGATTTGCGTAATCTCCAACTGATCTCCGCCGCAAACAAAGCTCCGGCCACCGACACGTCATATTCCGACGATACCGCTCCTAAAACCCTAGGTTCTAACAGAGTTAACTCACCGATATTTCAAACCGACGTTTTAGTCCCTGGAAAAATTCGTAGCAAACGCTCACGTGCCGCTCCATGCGATTGGTCCTCTCGTCTCATTCTCGTCAAATCAGCTTCCTCAACTGACGTTAACCTAACGCCGGCGACGTCGACGGTGGACGGATCGGAGAATTCGGTCCGGAGATGCTTGCATTGCGGTTCGGATAAGACACCGCAGTGGCGGAGAGGTCCGATGGGGCCCAAAACGCTATGTAACGCATGTGGAGTTCGTTACAAGTCGGGTCGGTTAGTACCCGAATATCGACCCGCTGCTAGCCCGTCATTTGTACCCGCGAAACACTCAAACTCTCACCGAAAAGTCATGGAGCTCCGAAGACAAATGGAGCTCCGAAATTCACACCAATCGTTTCTCAATCATAACTCCAGCTCCGACGGATCCAACACCGGCGATGATTACTTGATTCATAGTCAATTGGGGCCAAGCTTCATGCACATGATCTAACCACCGCCACCGTCGCCGGCCACCGCCACAACAACCAATTTTACATTACCATTAAAACATTAGTTTTTTTTTTGTTTTTTCAAAAAGAATCGATCAATTCATTGTAGAATTTTGTCACCTTTGTAATCAAAATTAACAATCGTTCATTTCATCATAAATTCCATTCAAATTTGTTCAATTTTTCTGATGATTTCATGGTTTTTTAACGGATTGAAAATGAAATAGTTACGAAATAAACTTAAAGTTGGGGAAAAGTGGGTGGGGGGTGAAACAGTAAATTTGCAAAATGGTGCATAGTAACGTAAGCAACATGGTCCATACTTGTGCACTCAATGGCACATGCAACCGCTCATACTTTTATATTAAAGTCTTATCTGTTATCATTTCATTTTCCAAGACTTTGGCTCCATTTTATTTGAAATTACAATACTACCCTTTTCATTTCATCAACTCTCATTTATGTTGGTATTCAATTCAGTCCATCATTCAAGATATATGATTTTCTTCTTTTAAACAGTTATACTAAAATGTATGTTAAAATAGAGAACTACGGGAAAAAAATGTGTAAAAAGAGTTGTCTATTCAAACACTTACTTGGTATGCGTTAACCAGTAAGATTCAACATTCTAACTTAATTTGTCGGGTAAGATAGTAGTCCATCAAAATGGTATCTTATAGAACAATTTAATTGGTAAGTATTTACTGGATAAACCTTCATTTACTGAGTAAGACTCTCCATCCTGATAATCGCTTTTATCGGACAAAAATCTCTATCTTTACCATGTTCATCCAATAAGGTAATTGATCCAGTAAACAATTACCAGATAAGCGTTTGGATAAATAGTTGATCGTCTTTCATTCCATATGGAGTAACCTTCTTCACCTGACATGCCCACTTCCTTGCATGGTCACAACGTCTATGTTCGTAGGCTTTCAAGAATCAAGGCAAATTTCACTCTCTTTTTAGGAAGGGATTTTGGCCAGAAGAGAGTAAGGTGTCGTTTGTTTTTTAAGAGGTCTAAAGTCTGAAGTCTTAATTTAGTTATGATTAATAAGAGGTGGTGTGTAAAAAAGTTTGAACGATTCAGACTTAAGAGACATTAAAAGATTTTTTTAAAAAAACAAACAACCCCTAAATGACCCTAAATCTCTAAATTAGAAGAAATCATTTAACCCTATATAAGAGAGATAAATAATATATGTAATATCCCGGTTTTTTTAAAGAAATTAATAAGTGAATGTATTGGTTCAAGAGTTTGAAACTTTTTTAAAACTAGAAGGACTAAATTTATCAATAAGCAAACCCTAAATTAATAAGTGAATGTATTGGACTTTGAATAACTTCAAGAACCTTGATACGGCGCCACTTAGTTTGATAGTTAATTAGGGTTTTAGATTTTTTTTAATCCTATTGATTTGAGGTGTTAAATATTGAGGAATCCAAAAGAAAAAAGATTATATCAAGAGCTAAGGTTGAAATCTTTGGATTTCAAGCAACAATCTTTACGTTTGAGAGTGGGTTCGTGTTTGAAGTTTCGATCATGAAATATTTTCGTTTATTGAAAGACATTTAAAAGATCTACCATTGGTTAAGGTACGGAATCCTAAATCTTTTCATCCCTTTTAAATTGGTTACTTAAGTTTACGTTCCGTTTAATTCGAATTACTTGATTCATGATTACTCGATTTGTTCGTTACCATATCGTCTTTCACTCATAATTGTTTAAGGTCTCATATCCTTGTAAAGACGTTTTGACCTAAACATGTTTTATGATGTCGTTATTGGTAAAATATGGTACGGATTATTCATATTCTCTTCTTCATGTTTATTTTCATCCGATTGTTACGGTTCCTAATTCAAAGTGTTTATTTGATTCGTAAATTACATGTACGGTTCCTTTAATTTTCTTTCGAGTTATTCCGTTCGATTTGGTAAATAACGTATTCTTACTTCCACCAAAGTTATTTGCGTCTTCCGTTCGATTACTTGATTGTTTGATCATGTCTATTCATGCGTTATTTTTTATTTGGTTTTACATTTGATAAATAGAGATTTGCATCAAATTCAATTTATAAATTTGCTGAATTTCCTATTCGAAATTTCGTGTTATTTGTAAAAATCATAATAAATCGTTTGTTTATCAGATTAAGGCATACGATATGTTTTTGAAAAGCTGGAGATGTCGTCTACGATTTACTGTCACACGGATAAACTGTAATTTTTATGCTAAGGTGTCTAAAATATGGGTTTTTCAAAACCGGTCTCGTTTTAGGCCAGAACAACACGACTGTTTTCAAAAATTCGTGTAAAATCCATTTTAAATCCGATTCAGTCCATTCTTGATTTGTTGGAATCCTAAGACATTTCTTTGAAACTTATGTTTAGATATTGTTCCCTAAAGCTTAATGTAATTATGATAAAATGTTGGATTTGTAAACGTGTAAAATGCTGAAATTAGTACGACACAATTTCGAAAAGTTGTGTGTGTGAAATTCCAAGTCTATGTTCGGATTTGATTTGCCGTACGTTTTTTGTTTCAACTCTTTTGTAAAGGTTCGTAATGAAGTTACGTCTTGGTTTACTAAACTCGTTCCATTTAAATCCCATTTATATTTGTAAGTCTTTTAGTTTTAAAGTGTTCGAAAAATAAAGCTTTTAAGTGGAGTGGTCAATATTCTTGTACGTTCAAATACCTTTTTGATTCGCTTTGTAATTAGTATGATTTGATATTCATTTAGCGTGATCACATATGTTGTGACATACTATTGAAGTTTATACGTTAAGGTGTACCGAGCTACTAACCACCTATGGGGGTACCATAGGCACGTCATTGTGGCACCGATGGCGTGACACCATATGTGGCGGTGTGATCAGTTCACTGCGTCTCCTTTCAATTTTGTGTGCTCTGATGAGAGCTGGCGTGGTGTGATGGGTGATTTATTCAGGAGGCGTATGGGTCGACCCTAGTTTGTAGGGTGAGTGTCGGTGTAGTGCCCAACACCGTATCTCACATTAGTATGTGAGGATTTGCAGTCCAGCGTACGGGCCTGTGTGGCCATGTGTCTGACACTTGTCACGTCGATTGATATGCAAGTGTATGCGTTTTTCGAGCTTGATATACATTCTCAGTTTATGATTTTGATTTGAGTTTCTCTGATTCGTTTGGTACTAGTGATCAATTTTTGTTCTAATTTGACCATTTTGATTTTTGACAATGGTTAATATCGTGATATAATGAAATTGGATATAATTTTGTTATGTCTTTTGATTAAGGAATTAAATTGAGTTGTTTTGTCTAACTTCTTTTGGTTTCGTTTTCTTTGTTTTGGGTTACTTCGATATGTTATTGAGGTTAGATGTGGAATAAATTATACTCAATCTCACTTTCATGAACACTCAAAATTTCGATTATCGTGTCCAAAATTTAGATTTTTATTATATTTGATATTGGGTTCAATTATTCGTTTGCTATCTATTGTATCTGTGCACTGAGCGTTTGGCTCAGCCGCATTTCTTTCTTCGCGGCAGGTATTCGAAAGGAATTTAAAGAGTTTAAGGGATTCAGAGCTTTATCCTATATAAGAAGTTTGTTGATAAGAAGTTTTAGGCTTTATTAATGGTTTGATGCAAGTATTGGAAGAAGAAAAAAATGTATCCTTCGAGACAATTGTTATATTTGATGGTGTTTATTTTAAATCATGTTTAATTATGCTCTGTATGCTTTTGTTAGCAGTTTGTGTTAGGTTCAGACGTAACCTCCTTTTCCATCTCGAGAAGGGGGTGTTACAATATATTATTTTTTTTTCAACAATAAGAGGTATTGGAATTAAATGTTTAAAAGTGAAAAAATAAAATTTATTAAATGTATTGGTTATTTTAATAATATAGTTAATGTTACAATTGTGAGTAACTGTTGGAGTTAAATGTAATTTCTTTTAGAAAATTTAACTTTTGATTTTCTATTTTTTATAAAAGTTATAGCATAACTGTTGGAGACGCTCTAAATTTCGGAATAATATTTTAGAAAAACTGAATATGAATTAAAAAATTTCAATAAAGATTAAAGTATTCCGATATTGATTCGACATGTTGGAGCAAGTTTTCATAAATATGAATTCGTACGTTAAATAAATGTCGGTTAAGGCTTAATGTTTAATCAAAGTATTCAAAGGAGATCTTAATTTCAATTAATAAATGAAAGACTTTGATTTTAAGCAAATGTGTAACAATGAATTCTCTCCAACCATCACCAATAATGTTCCATTTCTATTGTTTTTAGCATTTATAATTTATTGAAATTGTTCAAGTATTTATGTTCATTTAAATAATGATAAACTTTGGTATTAAAAAATCGTAGAAGTATTTTAAAGCTATAATTTAACATCGGTGGTTTGATAACTTAGGTGTCGTTTGTTTTTTAAGACGTCTAAAGTCTGAAGTCTTATTTTAGTTATGATTAATAAGAGGTGGTGTGTAAAAAAGTCTGAACGATTCAGACTTAAGAGCCTTTAAGAGGTTTTTAAAAAAAAAACAAACAACCCCTTAGTCATATATATAAATAGAAAGATAGATCCATCCATCCTAGCACACTACAACTAGCACTTTTTTCTCTGATTCTTGAACCTCCGACAAACATAATATTGAACATCAGTCAGAAATTGAATAAGAGAAGCAAAAGCATAAATGGTTATTCCTTTGAGCCTATTTTCTTTGATTGATCCTGCCACTTAGGCATTGTTTGACAAACTAGTTTATAAGCTAGCTGGTAGCTGATAAGCTAGGTTTTGAAAACGCTATTATGAATAGATTTTCTATAAGCTAGCTTATGGTCATCCAAACATGTACCAGGAAAAAAAACTAGCTTATAAGCTAACTTTTTTTCCTGGTATATTTTTGGATGACCATAAACTACCTTATAAGCTAGCTTATTGAAAAACTACTCATAGTAGCGTTTTGAAAAACTAGCTTATTAGCTACCAGGTAGCCTATCAGCTAGTTTGCCAAACATACCCTTAGAACCGGTAGGTAGGTCTATGCAACACCTGCCATTAAGGACACAATTAGAGACGTGCTCTTACCAATCTTTATCTCCTTTCTTGATTTTCTTTTTCCAATTCAGTTCCGTCATGTCCAAGTGTAATATCACACCAAACATCATACAACAAATTTTGCTTTGTCATATCTTGCATATCAAACCACACTGTAGAAATCACACCAAACACAAGACAACAAGTATTTGAGCCATCATATCTTTCATACCAACCGACGAAGGAAAAAAAGAATCAGAGGCATGCTAACGCACCCATATATATTGCTAAATTCACCCATACCAACAAATTTCCTCCTCGCATACATGAACATCAAGACTCGTTTTTCACAATCCTAAATTCCTAATGCATGATTTGACCTGATTCCGACATAAAACGAGTAGATAATGAAATTACCCAATAATTATTGGTAGGGTTAGAAGGGGAAAAACATGAGTACTTGAAAGTACAATGGATGTACAAAGAGTGGGCATACGTGCATGTGGAGAAGCACATGGTACAATAATCGAGGTACGTGAATGAACATATAAATTAACAAAAAAAATATCATCATTGTAGATCCATTTCAACTATTTTTGTCTTCCATGTTACTACTATTACTATCACTTTATTATTCTTCCCATTTTGAATACCATTATATTATCTATCCAAGGGTATTTTGGTAATTTTCCTTTTTATCAACAAAATATATTATATTTTTTAAATTTGTTATTAAATAAATACCCAATTGGTAAAAGACTTTCGACTTTCTAAATTATACCGTTTACCAAGGTTTTAGTTCGTGTTTCTCCCCCTATATATATAAAAAAAATTAAATTGTTGCATTTTAAGTCAACTCTGCAATCTTTTTGTTTATTTTAACTTACGATAGTTATATTATTTTAAAATATTTGAATATTTACTCCAACAATTATACTAAACTTTATTCAAAAATTGAGAAGAAATAGGATACATAAAAAGAAATCTTTACTATTTCAAAAAAAAAATCTTTGAAGTTAGAAGAAAAGGAAAAAAATATAGCATATCTATATATGCTCTTGTGATCATTGGAAGATTTACCTTAGAAGAGTTTCACAAAGCTTACAGTCATGACTTGTCATGAGATTAGTCTAGACAAAGTTCGAAATCATCAATTTCTAAAAAAAACATTATTTAAACTTTTGACATTTAGGTGTCTTTTGTTTTTTAAGAGGTCTAAAGTCTGAAGTCTTATTTTAGTTATCATTAATAAGAGGTAATGTGTAAAAAGGTCTGAACGATTCAGACTTAAGAGTCGTTAAGAGTTTTTTAAAAAAAAACAAACAACCCCTTAGTTTAGTTGAATTGATATTATATAAGAGTATAAATTATTTGACATACATGATGAATAACTAAAAACGTAAAAAAAAAAAATTTTGATTTTTGATTCTAAATATAGTAAACTATGTTTTTAGTCTTTATAGTTTGTTGAAAACTACTATTTTCATCCTTTTGTTTTTGAATGTACAATTTTCATCCTTATAATTTATTGTTACTTTCGTCTTTGTAGTCTACAATTCTTTGCGTTTTCATCCCTCATACTTAAAGATATAAGATAGACACGAAAATAACAATGAATTACAACTATAAAAACGAAAATCCGCAATTTTAAAACCACAAGACGAAAGTGGTAATTTTTAACAAAGACAAAAAAGAAAAAAAACGTAATTTATTCTTACAAAATGGACAAGCCGAGTAGATGCGTGATGGGGTTCACGTGGTCAAAAGAAGAAAAAGAGTTAAAATTGTAACCGTAAGATATCAGCCCTAATAAACTCAGTAGTCACAGTTGTTGTAAACGCTTGAAACATCTCTTTTCCTTTATAAACAAATAAAAAGCTACATTCATAATTTAGGATCTAATACCAAAAATACACAAAATCTAACATCATAACAATATTCACCAATCCGAAAAAACTAAAAGGGAAAACCCGAATTCCTCACCGTAAAATTTGAAAACGTACCATCGAACAGCCGATATAAAAGGATAACAACACAATTCAGCACAGAAGCCATCTTTTCAAAGCCTCAAATAACATATTACAATTACCAAATGCTTCTTGAAAACGCAGAGTAAGCTACATACCGAACATTAAATCCACAATTTTGGAGACGACTGATTTTGCAGGGGAGGCCATGGTTCCACCGGATTGGGACGTATTGGTGGTACCATTTTGATGATAATTAGGGCGAGCGGATGCTTTGAACGCAACTGAATCCGATTTTGGTGGTGGTAGAGGCATGAATCCTTGAGTGTGCAGTCGATCACTAAGAGACTGGCGTTGCATTGGATCTACTGGTTTCACCCCGATTATTAGGGCTCCATTTAATTGCATTCCATTCTTGCTGAGAGCCCTCTGAGCATCAAATCGACTCTGTTGTAAAACATTAACAAAACAATCAAAAACCAATTTCACCTCGAAAACCAGAGTGATATCGGCAAAAAAGTAGTATAAAATGGTGCAAAATGCACATTGATTCAAGACTTCAGCTGGCTCAACATTTTCTTTATCTGGGTTAGAAGGAATTTGAGCACCATATAGAAAACAAAAACAGCCGACCACTTAACTGCTAAGCGCATGCACACACCCAAAATATCAAAACACCAAAACGATATTGCATAATGGAAGCAAATTCATCATCGACAGAGAGCAAAATAAAGAAAGAGAAAAAAGAAGAAAAGGTGTGCCCATATGTGTGTGTTGCATCGCGGCTAAATGAAAGAAATAAATTTTGTCATAATGCATCCTCTATCTGTCCCCAAAAACGAATGCATAAATATCCTTCAGGCAATGTCCCAGAATAAACAACACTTTTTCCTTTTCATAAAATTTTTCCTTTTTAATTTTTTTTTGGGGGGAAGGGTGTCCTAGGCTATGCGTAGACTAATCCCTTGGCAAATTATGACTGGAAGACATCAACCCTGATTAAACCTCAGTGGCTACAATTGTTGTGTACGCCTGGATTCGACCCCTGGGCAGATGGGATATTCCACCACATCCCTCAGGGTCTTAACCGGTACGCCACAACCCTTGTGGTTTCATTTTTAAATCACCTCATTGTTCAATGCTAAACATTACAGGGTATTCAATAGTCATACAATTGAATTTGACCTACAAGATTCTTTTATTTCATCACTATTGGTGACTACTTTAGACATTTGGTTAGTAGTTAAAACGCTTATAAATTATAAATAACATGTGTCGAGTCAAAAAATACGACAAAATATATCAACTAAACATATATGAAATACTTAAGTCTTGATACTAAAGGAGGCAGACATAACCTGATAAAGAATATGCATCCAATTAGAATCTCTTGGACCTGGGACGTGCTTGAGAATTACGCCACATTTTTCGAACTCCCGCAAAACTAAATTTGTGTCTGCTGGGGAAAACCTGGAAAAGCACAGAAAACAATTAATTGTACGTTTAGAACAAAGGGGAGAGTGAAAAGAGTGCTTGATGTTGATTATAAACCATAGTTGCCATCAACAAATAAATTCTAATGCATAGACAACCAACTTTGCAGGTCATGTTTATGCCACATAACATGAATGCTAAGCAGCCCAAGAAACTTTCAAATTCTTATAATTTCATCATCAAGATTGCAGCACAAGGCCAGAAGATCAGTTTTGAAGTGGATTAACTCATGTTTATGCCATGTAACATGAATGCTAAGAAGCCCAAGAAACTTCCAAATTATTATAATTTCATCATTAAGATTGCAGCATGAGGTCAGAAGGTCAGTTTAGAAGTCGATTAACTCATGTTGGTGACTAAATTTGTAACATAACATCAGAGAGATGAAGAGAAGATGCAGAAGGCCACACTGATCCAAAAGTAACAAAAAAGATAACTGCTTTCCATTTCCAGAATCGAGACTTTCTTCTGGCAAAAGGGAATCATGAGCATTTCCAACTAGTTAACTAATAAAAGATTTGTCGGTGTAAGGAGTGAAGAGCCTTAACAACCAGCGTCCATTTATCAAACAACATAGAACTGCTTGACCGTGTGTTCACTAGACAAATGGCATACTTTTCCAATGCAGTAGAGACCATTCCAAAAGCAAACTCATTCATAGATACTAGAAGCCCGGCATTATAAATAACAAACTCACACCAACAGGCGAAGAGATAGAGAAAAACAGAAACATTATTCAGCCATGACAAGATAGCAAATTCATGTTCCTCCAGAGTAAATATAGACATTGCCCTTAGCTGTATGAAATCCAAATCAAGAATCCTTTATTGGAACAATGCCCCAACAACTAGTATCCAATGATCACCATATAACAAACCACATAATTCAGTATTGAAACAAGGTAATGAACTACTGCATAGATAGCACATCAAATTGTTACTGAGCTTTAGGGATTGTATTGCCCAAAATCGTGTTTACTATGTAGATACATACGATATAGATAGGAAAGAACTTAACTTGATGATCACTAAACCTTATCTACAAAACAATAACCATATTATGGCAGGTTCAAATTTCAATAGAAATAAGTTAGGAAATCAAATTACCCATAAATAGTGACCCATTCTTCCTCATCAATCGTACCAATAGGCAACGAATTCCTCTGAATCTCAGGTCTTACAACCTCCCTAGGTGGCGGTAATATAATCAAAGCCCCTGGCTGACGATGAACAACACCATCCACCGGAGAACCCGAACCCGAGCCCTTTCCTTTATCATCACCTCCACCTTCACTCCGCGGCCCTGCGGACCACCAATTCGAACTCCCAGCGGGACTCTGTAATTGCTGATTTCCAAACAACGAGTAAGAAGACGTGCTAGGGTTTGAATTAGGTTGAGACGATTTGTTCGGAGTAGTTGAAAATAACTTCGACGGAGTTTGCGATGGAGATCTAGGGTTCGAATGAGGTTCAGGTGAACCAATAGAGTAATCCTGAATTCCAGATTCCGGTGACAAATCGGATCGGTCTTCCAGCGTGAACATAGGCGGCGGTGGTAGATCTGAAGTTGCGAAATTTTCACGCCATAAGGCGGAAACGGCGGCGGCTTGGCCGGGAGTTGTGAACTTACCGGATCCACTTCGACGGTTAGTTACAGGTGTGGCTAAATCATTGAAAAACAGAGATTGCCTACCGGTGGATTTTGGTGTCCGGTGAATACTTGAGCTCATTTTCCCCCTTTTTCCGATCTCCGATGAATGAAGCCGGTGTAGCTTCAGGCCGCCGGCGCTCGGGTGTTGAAAAACCCTAGACGTTGGATGAGAATTCACAAAAAGGAGGGTTTTGCTCAACTCTTTTGAATGTTGATGTTCAAATGAAAAGTGATTCGATTATTATATTCATGAAGCAAAAACCCTTAATTTATTCATGTGTGAATAATACATTTGTGTGAGTCATTCCTGTGTAAATAAATACATTTATTCATGTGTGAATAAGAGTTATAAGATTTACATGTATATATATTTGTGTATACACGTTAAGACTAATCTCGAATAAATTGTTACATTTATAAAATGTTTTCAATTAATGATGTAAATGGAGATTTCATGAACGATTGTTGAATTATTTCGACGTGTTAGCTACCAACATCGAGTGAACGAAGATGTCATAAAACAGTTATAACAAAGTATTTTATAATTTAAAAGCGTGATCAGAAAGGAGCGGAAAGAGGCTCCTTCAAATTACGTTGATCGGGAGTAGATGCAGGACCGATCACGGAGCATTGGCAAATTGCTTCATTCGTCGTAACTATGCCATGAAGTTTGTGAATCGAATCTTTTCTCTCGATAGCCATTGCCATCTCCTCGACCCCTATCACTGGCTTCATTCCCTACAACATTTGAATAAATAATTAAACGTCTTCCCTCTGTTAATCATACAAATGTTAACATCGTCTACTTACCTCAGTGAGGATACGATTGGCTTCAGATGGCTCGTTGTCTTTAAGAACACCGACAGCTACTTCCTAGTTACGACAATTAAAATCATGTTACAAATAAAAAAAATAATCGATACCGGTTTTGAAGAGGGTGAACGTAGGTACCCGGACATGGTTGAGTTCAACTTCGTTCAAGGTCTTGGGCTCGGTCTCGATGGGGCAACAATACGTAGCCATGGGTTTAGCTAGGTCAAGAAGGGTGTGGTGCCATAAAAAGTGTATATATATATACATATATATATATTGTATGTATATGTATAGCTTGGTTCCAGGTTGGCAAAATCAAATGCAGCATCCATATGACCAAAAAGCAACTCGTCTCATTCAAATCCCGTGCCATGCTACATTTTATAAAAAGAAACTTTGTTATACGTCGTGGATATGTTTATTAACAATACTTTTTTCCTTCTAAATTCATTTAATCGCTTGGTGAGTTTTTAAAAGAAGACCCCCAACATATATAGAGGATCATATATATATTATAATACATATATGATCTATATAGGGTTGGGTTCACATGAGACCAACCTATTTTCGTGAGACCAAGATTTTACACTTGAAACTTCACAACAAACACTATGAAGGTAAAAAAAATATGAACCTTCACAGTGTTTATTGTGAAGTTTCAAGTGTAAAATATTGGTCTCGTGGGTCTCACATGATCCCAAGTCTATGTACTATATATATGTTGGCGGGTCTTCTTTTGAAAACTCATTAATATTTTTCTTTCTTCTCTCTTCTCCCCTCTTTCATATTTTTCTCCCATATCTTCTCTCTCATCTCTCTATAACATACACGAAGACACATAATTAAATATGAACTTAAGACGAACATTTTGTAAACACTTTTTATAGAAATAGTGAAATACTATTACACCGCGTTTGGTTTGCGGGATTGGAATGAAATGGATTGGATTTCAAGAAGGGATTTGGATTTGGAGGGATTTGGATTGGGGGGGATTTGAAATTCCTTCATGTGTTTGGTTTGTAGGATTTGGATTGGATTTTAAACCATTTATTTACAAGTCTTGCTTGGTTTGTAGGATTTCAATTTGGATTGAGTTTTTTTTTTTAATTATTTGTTTGTTTTATAAAGAATTTATTTTTATTGGTAAACGTTGAATTTGGATCGATACAATTTGAAGTATGGATCACGCTTTAGAATCCATCGGATTTGGATTTCAAATCCAAGCCCAATTCCAAGGATTTCCAAATCCATCATATGAAGGATTTTAAAATGGTCAACGGATTTGAAATCCGGTCAACGAAATCCTTTCCTGCAAACCAAACGCAAGATTGGAATGGATTTGAAATCCAAATCCCTCTAAATCCATTCCAATCCCGCAAACCAAACGCACCCTTATAGTTTGTGAACACACTCTAAATCTTTGGTATCTCTTGTGAACATATTATGAATACAAACATTTTTTTGTGGTAGAACAAAATATTTTTCATTTCTCCTTCTAATATTTTTTTTTTGTATTACGATAATTTATATTCATAGAGCAGGGATAAAAAAATTACGCAAAAAAGGGTACTTGATGCTAATATATTGGGAGGCTCATTACTTCAATTGCGATAATGAAAAATCATTTCCTTTTTTCAAGTAAGACAATGCAAGCAAAACTTCCTAGATTCATGGAGATATAGAACAACATATAAGTTATCATGCTTGCATATCCGATCAACTATACGGTGGTGAATCCGTTCCCGGGCCTTGTACACACCGCCCAAAAAACTAAACATACTACTTGTGAACACAATGTGAACCTTGTGTTCTGAACTCAAATTTCTATATTTTAGAGAATCTATTGAAGATGTTTTTATATTCTTTTTGTATACATAAAACTCACTCCAACTTTTGTTGTTTTAAAAAAAAGATGTTAATGCACTAATTTTTTTTTTTTTAAATATTCTACTCTAGAAATTTATAAATGTTTTAAAACAGTATACATATGGGTATCTATATTTGGCAAACTTCTGAAACACAGACCTTCGGTGAAGAAATCCACTATTTGAAAAATTCTTACAATCACGTATTTTAAAAAAGAAATATTAATATCTTATGTCACCCTCGAACATAAATTATTATACAGTTGTACATATTACATTGTTAATGTTGCCCTCAAACATTCATACCCAAAAAAAATCTGGAAGACAACAATTTATTGAAAACACAATCGAACAAGAGATACAAAGCCGATGAATAAAGTGTCCAACACGAAACAAACTGCAAGGTGTAGTAATGAAACAAAAAAGTATGTACGGTATTGAACCTCCCCATTGCCAGGGATCATGAAGCGGAACATGAAGTGCAAAAGTGTCTAGTCGAGGGTAGGCGTAAGTTATAATGAAGTAAACCACAAGTCCCATAAAATAAATTCTTTGTGGAGTGTACTTGAATCCCACGTGAAGGTACAAACTTGTATGTCGACAAACAAAAGATCAATAGTGAGTACCCAAACGATAGGCGTTGCGGCCACGGTGACGAATGTGTAGGTCTATGATAAAAAAAAGGTTAGATGTTGTAAACTGCAACGCCTTATCCAACACCTACACTCACGAACTAAAGCCCAAATTTTGGGCATAACATTTGATTGAAGCATTTTGAAACCAAGATTTAGACTATTATAAAGGCATTTTTTATAAAGAAAGAAGGAAAAAACAAAATAGATGCATCGGGGGGATCTATGAGAAAGAGAAAAATACTCCAAGACTTATGAGAAAATCGAAACAAAAGAGGATTAAAAAAAGACAAAATCAACAGCATACTAAAACCAAAACGAGAACCCAAATTGAAAGAAAAAAGCCCAATTAATACATGACTTTATGTTCAACAATTTAAAGTAAAACTTGATATAGTTGTATTTTTAAATTTTAAATTTTCTATCAAAATGTTTTATAAGATAAGGACAATTTTGATAAAGGAAAGTTTTAAATGAAGTACACAATAAAAAAACACATAATTTAAAAGAATATATATCCATTACAGTTTTTAATTATAGAAAAATTATTCATTCTCGCAATTAAAAGTAAAATAAGAAATTAGACACATTATTTTAATAGTTGATATTTATTTTGAGATTAAAAAAATATGATAGAGGACCGAGGAGTATATATTTAACTTTTTATGAAATATAAAATTATGATTCAATTAAATGCATTCTTATATATTGTTAAAGATGTTGTTACATACATCTCTCTTTACGAGAACCAGATTAAATCATATATTTAAAAGTATTAAAAATAAAAGTTAATATCGTATCTAAGTAATAAATTAATAGATAGGAATGCATTTGGCCTAACTCATTATTAAGGGTTGTTTATTAAACAATTACCGGGATAGAGCTTAACAATATTATTTATCTTATTGATTGAGAATGGTGAGGACTAAGAATCTTACCCCATAAAAGACAAGGGAAGGACCAAGAGTCTTACCTGGTAGGTAGTAGCGCATCCAGAATTTTTTACTGGTGGAGACACCTTTAAGATAGATTAAAGGGCCGTTAAGTCGTCCGATATATTTTTAGATTAATTTCCAGCATTTTGAGGGACTTTTAAGTTTTATTGATTGATTACAAGGGATGTCTAAATCTTTTAGGCGATTTCGACTTTCAAGGGACTTTTTCGGTTTTTTGGTTGATTTTGAGAGTTTCTTTGGTTTTTTGATTGATTTTGAAGTATATTTTTTGGTTGATGGGATCTCATACAAAAAATTAGTGGGGGGAACTATGGTAGAAATTAAAAAAAACTGTTTTTAATCTTAAAAAATGGTTTTTTAATTGATGTCCTTTTCCCCCTCCTTTTATACTCTACATCTGTCCCTGCTGACAAGATTCTAAATGGCATGAGGTGTGGCGTGGCGTGACGTCGAGGTCAAGACTTAAAAGCCACGACGAATCCATGACATTTTAAAGGCGTAACTTATAGCGTCAAATTTCTAATTCATGTATAATATTATATATAAAAAAGTATGTTTTATAGTGTTAGTCAATGAATCAGTCAGCGTTTACAAGGTTTAAAATACTTACCAAGAATTCATTTTCATAGCTAAGAATGTTACTATACAATAAGAAAAATGAAAGCTAATATTTTTACCAATATACCCTTGCCCAATAAAATTTTAATAAACAGCCCCTAAATTTACCTCTGTTTATTAATTTTCTCCCATATACATCAAATTCGACACTTATTTCATGTATATCACTATCATATAACCCCGAACGAGAATGGTGGTGAGTCGATTTGAGGAGCGATTGGACCAACATCTGCGATACGCCATTAATGGCGTCTAGATTCTTGAGCTTCAAATACAAACAAAACCTCATCATTCACGGACCTCCTCCGCCTCCGCCACGCGTCTCCACCCCTCTTCCATTCCGCCATTTTAAAAACCTCCGCATTTTCCTCCCCAAATCTTCACACCCGACAAACCTTAGTCAGTTCACTCTTTAACAGAAACAAAAAAAGATGAACAACGTGCTCAAAACGTCACCTGAAAACAACACCATGAGTATGCCGGCGCCGGTGACCGGCAAGAGCCGTCTGCCCCGGAACTATGACATGATGCATCTGGGTTTGCGACTTGTTTGCTTATCGGCGTCGGTGGCGTCGGTTGTTGTAATGATCACCGCTAAACAGAGATCAACCATCTCACTCTACGGATTTGATCTTCCTGTTTACTCCAAATGGTCCTTCTCTGATTCCTTTGTGTAAGGATCTTGATTTTTCTTGTTTCTTTGTATTGAATCTTTGATACGAATGTAAGTGTGTGTATGCACATAAGGTGTTTGATGAAATGTTTGTGTGTGGACGTGACTTGCAATGTTGTCATCTTTTTATGATATTTGTGTTGAAAAATTAAATTGAAAAGGTGATGAGGTGGGGAATTGATTGATGTTAATGATGAACAGGTATTTGGTTGGAGTATCAGCAAGTGTAGCACTTCATTCTCTTGTTCAACTGCTCATGATCTCAAGGATGATGTTAAAGAAGTCATCCATCATTTCTTCTAGGAACCATGCTTGGCTTATTTTTGCTGCTGATCAGGTAACACTTTACATTTATATATATATATATATACTTTAATACTTATGAATATGTTGTGTTAGATAAGTGGAACCTTGTCATATTAGTCTTTAAAAGAGTATCTTAGAAGAGAAGGGGCAAGATTCAAGAGAAACCCCTAAAAAATAAAAAAACTGATAAACATCCTGGTAACCATTGATATGGACATGTGTATGCATACTACATACAAGTAAATTATGTTGTTTTTTGGTTTTTATGCACGTTAATTACTTTGCTTACCCTTCAGACGAATGACTATCATGATGTTTCTCAATTTTATTTTTTTGCAGTTTTTTTGGTGAACATAATCCTAAGCATATATAGGGTAAAGATTAAGGGAGAATCTTGGAGAAAAAAAAAAAACCTAGAGAACCATGAAAAACAAATAAAAAAATATACCAAAATGGATGTCAAATTAAAATTAATAAAATGATAGATTTTTTTATGTAATTTGTTTTGCTTCAATTTTTATTATATTTCGTCAATTTTTTATTTAAAAACTGGCCTGGTGAGATTTATTTTTATTTTTTAAAAGGTGGTTATAACCACCCTTTTAATCCTTTGATCATCTTAATTTAAAGGCTTGAATGACATCTTCGGGTTTTTTTTTAGGGTTCTCCCCCGATCTCATCCCTATATATATATATAATTTAATTGCAAACATGTTTGCCATGATGAGCTATTGGGAGATAAATTGCTAAAGTCTAATTATTTCCATTCCTCATGAATAATGAATAGTACACCATTCATGATAAATATCTCATGAATATACGAGGACACATGGCGTATTCTCCTTTGTCATCCGATTTACAACAGAACTTAAGTTTGCAACTGAATTTCCTCACTCTCTCTCTCTCTATATATATATCGAAAAGAATAGGCTCAAGTTTAGCATATACGAGCCTCTAACACGTTGGTAGTGGTAATGAATTGACATAACAGGTTTTTGCATATGTGATGATGAGTGCCGGATCCGCTGCATCGGGTGTCACCAATCTTAACCGAACCGGGATCAAACACTCATCTCTACCCAATTTCTGTAAGCCGTTGCATAGCTTTTGTAATCGTGTTGCGGTTTCTATTGCATTCACGTTCTTCAGCTGCTTCTTGCTTGCCATGTCCGTGGTCCTTGACGTCGTTTGGCTATCTGAATGCTGAAGATGGACGTACGTAATCCCCCCCACCCCCCAAAAAAAAAAAATCGTAGTTATCGATTACTTTTTCAGTTTCTGAAGTATTTATTACAATCAATCAATATATCGTAAAACCCACCTTTGTTTATGAGAACATTTAAGTTATATGATCCATTTTTAGGCTAATTAATACCCTTTTTTGAAAGGGACCTTAGTTTAATATCCTGAAGTTTATAAACTAATCCATCTTATTTAACAAGTGAAAGTACACAAATGCCCTTCTTGTAATAATAAAAATAAAAGATACAAGCATTTGGAATATACAATAGGTGATTGCTGATGGCAAAGATGTTGAAATCTTGATTTTTTGGCCATAAAAGATGCCTATGGGTGTGATTATATCAGATTAGATGGGATGAAATCCTTTTTCTTGAAAATCATGAATATCCGAGTTCGTCGAGAGCGACATATTATGACGGTTCATTTCACGAGCGACTCTTGCCCTCAACTCTCGTTGTTGTCTCCTCCTATATTTCTTCAATCGGTGTCTAGCAAGCATAACCCCTAGCCCGAAGAAACTGAATCCAAGAGTCCCACAACAGATAGACAACAAAGCTTCAAAACTCCAGTTCAACCTGTGGTTCTCAATAGGCAGTGGCATGATCACCCACGTTGCTGCAACGTATGACACCGCCATGAACGACAATGCCACCCACGTCACCTTATGAGCCACTGCTAGTATCACCGTCAACGGCTTCCTCCTGAACGGGATGATGCTGACTAGCACTACGACGACACACAGTGACACAAACAGTGCGATGTGATTGCTGATTGCAAAGATTTTGAAAGGTCGAGTCTTTCCCATTATCGATTTGCCTCTTAGAGGTCCATCCTGATAGACACCACCAGGAGGGTTCATACCAGCTGTGAATGTGACCGTTGCTATCAAGATAGCGACTAGTGTAACGGTGTTTCTTGCGTTCTGTAGTGCCTCTCTGTGTAATTCTTGATGCTCTCTTTTTGGGCGATACTTGTGAGCTTCAGTCTCTTTTTCTTCTTGCCCGGTTGTTTGAGAACCAAAACTTGCATTTATGTTTTTCTCGAGCTCTACAAACAAGGGTGTTACTATCTCCGCGTGGATTTCATTTGCATTTGCATTCTTGGCTGTTGTAGGCAATTCAGTTTGATCAAGAATGTCCCTGTGAAGATGCACATTGTTTTGATGATTAATTTGCTCTTTTTTTTCACTGATGATGTAGTCTGCAAACTGCAATATCAACATGAATGAGATGAATGACATAAAACAAACAAAAATGGACTATTGAATTGCTTTTTACAGTTGCTGAATGATTTGGTGAAGGATGATTAAGATGTTCTGACATAGTGCAAAAATGAAATATCGTTGTCTGGTAATTGTTCACAATGAAATTAGGGCAGCGCTGAATGGTTAAGGGAGACCCAATATACAAAATCATTCGGAGGGTTCTAGAACCATTAATAGGCAAACTTTTTTTTCTTTTTTACCAAACAAGATTCACCTCTTTGCGATTCAGATGTTGTCTTTTAAGGGGTTGTTTGTTTACCTCTTAATGGTTCCATTAAGAGGCCACATCTGAATCGCTAAGAGGTGAATCTTGTTTGGCAAAGAAAAGGTCTGCATCTTAGGGGGTGTTTGGGATTGATTATTTAAAACAACTTATGCTTATTTTGATAAGTGCTTATCAACTTATGCGGTGTTAAACCGGAGTTTTTAAAAAAGTGTTTGGATTAGCTTATTGTGGTACCAAAACGTAATAAGCTAATAAGTTGTTGTTTAAAGGTGTTTGGGATTGCTTATACATATAAAATAACCTAAAAAGTGATAAACACTTTTCAAATAAGCTAATAAGTTAAAACAAAATGACTTATGAAAAAGTGCTTATCTGCTGTTTGACACCGCTATAAGCACTTTCATTTTCTCTCCATCCAAACACTAGAAAGTGTTTATCTGCGGTGCCAAACCGCAATAAGCTAAAAAGCACCTTAAATAAGCAATCCCAAACACCCCTTTAATGGTTCCAAAACCATCTGAATGATTTTGTATTCTGACCCTCCCTTAACCATTAAGAGCCCTGATTTCATTCTGAACAATTAAAAAAGCAACCATATCTCATTTTGCATTATATCATAAGAGCTTCTTAATCATTCTGCACTAAACCATTCAACAACTGTCAAACAGGTGGATACCTTTTGGCGACCCTCAATCCGAGCAAGATGTTGGATGGTATTACCAATTTTGTCTGTATGGTAAAACAGGTCTGTGCCCTTGAGAACACCATCTACAAATTTGAAGGCTTCAAACTTATTGAATCTTATGGTAAGATGGAAAAGATTGCCTCCATGTTTTGACACAAGATGGAAGGATAAAGGAGATGTGGATGCAAACTCCTCTAGGATTCGGAGGTCCCCGTTTATAGCGGCTAAGTGCAACGGTGTGTAGCCGTCGTTATCGAATTGCAAAGCTTGGTCAGGATCTAGTCGTAATAGCATCGTCGCAATCTCCAAATTCCCCGTTCTACAAGCACAATGCAACGCCAAAGATCCGTTTATGTCCTTTCTCTGGGCAAGATCAGGGCACTTTTCTAGCAACCTCTTTGCAATATCTGCATCACCAATACGAACAAATCAGGCTAACAGCATTCCAACAGTTTTGCTATAATTTCTCTAAAATATAAATGGCTAAATCAACAAATATAAATTGAAATCAAAACAAGAAGTAAATTAAAAAAACCCAAATCAAAGTGATAATGAAAATCGAAAAGCACCAATCCAAAGCAATTAGAACAGAAAACACATAGCAACAAGAAAGAAATTGGAGCACTAAACTAACAAGGAATGTTGCTGCTACCTGTTCGGCCTTTTGAGGCTGCTACATGGAGACATGGTGAATGTTGGTCAATGATGGTCAACAACCAAGGAGTGTGATCCAGAAGGAAATCAACAATGGTAAGATGGCCATAACTACAAGCCAAGAACAAAGCACTCTGGTTATGACAGTCGAGCTTGCTAGCCATCCATGGGTTGTTATCGAGCAGCAGCTTCACCACACCCAGATGTCCCATGCGACATGCTTCATGGATTGGCGTCGTCGTCGTCGTCTCTGCAGACAACATTTGTGGTCCAGTTCGTAGTTCGAGAATACGAGAAACCATCTCGTCATTTCCGATTGTTGAAGCGAGGTGTAAGACTGTAGTGTTTCCGACTCTTCGATCGAGCAGTTGTTCATCTTGTTCGACTAGATTCTTGAAGGCGGCGGCGTTGTTTTCGACGATTGCTTGCATAATGTTCCACTCCATGACCGCCATTTTTATCAAGTTTAAGAATCAAACAGGTGTGTGTGTGTGTGTGTGTGCTTATTTCATAATATTTAATGCTCCTGAAAGTGAAAGAAGTTTCGAAGAAGCAGCCTGAGTGGCAGTTAAACGACGACCACAAATAAACTTTGGTTTCTTTCTTTCTATAAAGTTAACTTGCAATAATTAATGTGAACAGTTACTCTCAAACATATCCAGTGGAGGTTTTTTTTTTAATAAAACCTTTACATTTTTTTTTTGCCAACTAATTTCCAAATCAAATGTTTTTTTTAAAGTGTTTATTAACTTACGTGGTGTTAAAACGGAGTTTTATAAAAAAATATTTGGATTAACTTATTATGATACAAAAACATAAGTTGTTATTTATGGGGTGTTTGATATTGCTTACAGGGGCGGAACACAAGTTTTCCAACCGCAGGGGCCGGACCAAGGGCCGGACTTAAAGAAGGGCCACCGTATTATCTCTTTGCCGAAAAAAGGTTAAAATTTTTACATTTATGAAAGGTGAAACCCTATCGTTTTAAAAGATACCACCGTATGATATTCAAAAGTTGAAGAAGGTGCAACCTACCTTGTAATCAACTAAAAAACCAAAAAGAACTCTTGAAATCAACTCAAAAAACCGAAAAGGCCCTCAAAATCGATAAAAAAAACTTAAATATCCCTCGAAATAAAGCAAAAAGTATAAAAATTCATAGAAACGGTGGAATTAGGCTAAAAACAAATCGGATGATGAAAGTGAATGCAATTCTATCAAACAACATAAACTCAACTTCACCGCATCTATAAAAGTGGATTTTTTTTGCAACCTAAACTCCACTTCTAAGTTCAAACAACATCTACTTCTATGTTCTATCAAACAATCTAAATTATGTGGTAGACATTTCAATGTTTCATAAAGACCCAAATTCCCAATCAAACAAATTAATTAAAACCCAATTAAAGTAATCAAACAATTTCAAACAAATTTAAACAATTAAACGGTTAAACCTAATCATATAATTTGAAACAAGTAGATCAATCAAATAATCTAACAATTATACAATTTCAAACATCCTAATCCTATTATCCTAAATTCATTACTAGTCTGTAGACAACAAACATTTCATATTTCATATACAAACAATTTCAAATTCTCAATCAAACAAACAGAGAGTCGACGGAGAATCAAGATTCAAGAACGGAGATTGGAGAGTGACCTACTGACCTGCTGTGTTTTCGATGACCTGTTGTGTTCCCGAGGGGCTGAGATAGAAAGTCGACTGTCGAGAGAACTGAGAATCAATAGTCTGCTGTGGGTTGTGGTTGTCGACCTGCTGCTAACCGATAGAGAGGGGAGAGCCGGAGAGAAGATAGCCCTGCAGTCGATTGATGAGTCGTGATACTGATGAGGAGCGATTGTCGATTAAGAAAAGAGCCACTGTCACACAACTTAGAGGGTTTGCCGGTTTGGACTTGTGGTCTTGGAGCCTGTTTTTTCTTTTTTGTTATTGGACTCATGTCATGACTGGACTAGTGATGGCCATCTCGACCCGACCCGACCCGATCGGTTAACCGGAGCCCGACCCGCTCAAAGCCCGACCCGGTGGAAAACCGGTTTGGAGCCCGAAAACATGAACCGGCTCATGTTTTTGGAGGATTTGGCAGCCCGACCCGACTCGGCCCGAGCCCGGTTCACGGCCCGCTTTTTGGCCCGGCTGGCCCGATTCGTACTTTAAAAAAAAAGAGACGTTATGTTACCGTTTATATACGTTTTTTTGAGCTTTTTTTGTATTTTTTACCCCCCAAACCCCTATAAATACTTGTATTGTAAATTTGTAACTTAAAATTATATATAAAACGTATTTTTAAAGTGTATTTTAGTGATTTATTATAAATAAAACGCATTTTTAAAGTGTATTTTAGTGATTCAATCCAATTTTTATTTTTTAAAGCTTAGTAATTAATTATTATATAAAGAAATTATTTTTTTAAAAAAAATACGGAAAAATGCTCGGCCCGATCACGACCCGGTTTTCCTATAACCGGTTTTTTCCAACATTAAACGGGCCACACATATTTGGGTGAAACCCGGCCCGGCCCGGCCCGAAGCCTGATTGGCCCGGTTTTTGGGTTTACTGTTTGGGCCCGAAGCTCGTTTTAGCCTGGCCCGAGCCCGATTTTTGGCCAACACTAGACTGGACTGAAGGCTGGAGTGGGGGGGGGGGCAAATGAAAAAATAAATAAATTATCACATGGCAGATTTATAGTCGGTGCTTAACCTGGGAAAAAGCGCAGGGGCCTTGGCCCCTGATTGTCCCAACTGTGTTCCGCCTCTGATTGCTTATACATGTAAAATAACCAATAGCGAGCAAGAGATGGAAGAAGATGCAAAGAAAGTTTAAGTCTAGACATCTTACATTCATACCTAGTTCCCTTAAACTAATGCTCTGATACCAACTTGTAACATCTTAAAATTTGGGGTAAATTTAAAAATTGAAAATTCGACTATATAACGTCTGTAACTGGTAGAAACCAATCTACCCAAAAGGGAAATCCAATATCCTGTAAGATAAGAGTGTAACAAACTAATCCAATGTACGTCAACCCAACACGGGGACCCAAGTATGACTATTACAACACAAGAACAAATATAGAATACAATTCAACAACATAGTAATCTAACTTGAGCAAGCAAGATTAATGTCGGGTGTCGCTATTCTTCCAAAAGGTATAATCTCTATATACTTCAATATCGGTCACTAAGTCATCAAAAAGACCGCTCTCGACCCCAAGGCCGTCCACTCAATCCCGACGTGTCCCACCGCTAGAGTGACCTGCCATACATGACCACCAAACAAGTGTTAGGCTAGAGCCTAGTGAGAACATATACGCGGAAAATAATTTAAACGATAAACCCGATTGAAGTCATGTAGCCGATCTAGCCGTGAGCTAAGTCAAAACAAATCTAACAAACCATTAGCATCCAATAATTACTGTCAACGGTTTAAAACCACATAGCGAGCTCAACTACTCCAAGTCTATTGCTCGAAAACATCAAGTCAACCACTCCAGGTCTATTCTTGAGAGTTCCCGAAACAGGGCAACTCGAGCACAATGGGATTACCTTACTGTCCATGGGACACTGCCCGACCGTATAGGCCCACACCCTACTTACCATGGAGCCTGATGCCTATCCCGTGCCAAGGGTAACCAGATGTCCGGACAAGACATTAGGATACCGTGCCTATAGATCAATTGCACTATACCAATTACCAAACATGCTATTACAACCCGACTTAATCATGCATGTACTTAATAAGACCAATTCCCAATTATAGGAGTTACTAACATGACTCGTTTCACATTAGTTAAGAAAACTTCATAGACACAATCCCCATCAATAATAATACAATAATCCTGTTTCAAAAGTCAACATGCCCCATAATTAGTCTAATACACAAAATAATCTCAAACCCTAGTTTTCTCTTCATATGATATCAAAATCCCGAATAACAAATATTAGTTATCAAACAAGTGGGTAAACATGGAAATCATTAGTTTCTTTAAAATACCATCCCATAAAACTTGGTTTAATACAATAACCATAATATCTCTAAAACTCATAATTAGGTCAAAACCCAACAAAACCCAAATGTGATTAGAAGGCAAGGGTAAGATTACAAACACATAAACCCTAGCATTTATATTAGACAAATGGTTAAGAAAATTCACCTTAAATAGTTGCAAAGAAACCCTAAGTTACCACACTTGAGGGTAGAATGAGGAAGGAAACTTGGTACTCCCCTCTACAATATCTTAATCACTTCACCAACCTAATCAACCCAAAATAAATGCAAGTAAGATACCCCAAATGGTAGCATTGAATGAATAAAGAGAGAAACCCTACCTTGAACTCCTCCAAAATCGCACCTTCAAAATATTCCAAACTGATTCAAATGAGCTCAAAATCGGATATAAGGCATTTAAAGCCCTGCACCCCGATCGCGACATTGCCCTGCGAGAATGACATGGTCATTCTTGCGTGGCATAGTCGCCCGCGTTGAGTACCACACGGTACATCCTCGGCGACATTGCCCTGCGAGAGTGACACATGTCATTCTCGCCAGACATAGTCGCGCCCCGGCCTGATCCTGTGGTACACCCTTAGCGATTGTGCCCTGCGAGAGTGACCCCTGTCACAATCGCGGACACAGTCGCCCAGATGCCCCGAAACCCGATTTCTTCCATTTTTCGACCCGAAGACTCCGGTTTCAAAATTAAATTATCAAAATGGTAAAAACCAAAGTCGGGGTCGTACCTAAAACACGGGTGTTACATTTTGACATTTCATGCATCCTTCTAAAATTCACATGCCCTAATCTAGCATGCCATAACATTGAATCAACAGTATTAGAAGAAGACGATGACGATATAAAAGCAGAATTTTCAGAACATAGAATTTTATTAACCACATTTAAACGGAACATGCGATTACACAAATATCCAAAACCAATAAAACGACCACCTTGAGATAGGATAAACCTATTCGATTCAAACACTTGCTTAAATCCAAGATTATTCAAACAACTACCACTCACTAAGTTCTTACGAATTATAGGCACAAACAAAACATCAAACAATTTAACATTATTTCCAGAAGAAAATTCTAAATTAACTACTCCAACTCCACAAACTTGTGCACTCGACTCGTTTCCCATATTCAACACCGAACCGTCTTCAACCGGTGTCAATTTCTCGAACCACCGACGATCCTTGCAAATATAGCTTGTCGCTCTCGAGTCGATCCACCATGCACAGTCATCATCCTGTACATAAAAGGACTCAGGTATAAGTGAAACATAATTCAGGACAAAATTATCAAAGTTAGTCAAAAACTAACCTCCTTTCACTTGATCGCGATCATTAGACCCCGATCCACTTCCACTCGAACCAACACCATTATTGTTCAACTTCACCCGGCAATCACGTTTGTGATGACCCACCTTGTTGTATCTCCAACACACCAAATCCTTTTTCTTTTTAACGGATTTGTTAGGTCCATCAAACTTACGTTTCTTGCCTTTTCCGTTGTTGTTGGAGTGGGCTTTCTTCTCCTCAACCATGTGAACAGAGGACTGTCCAGATTCAACTTTCCCCTTGGATTTGTCATTTTCTTGCACCCGAAGAGATTCTTCGATGCGCAATTGACTCCGAAGTTGAACCAATGACAGTTCCTCTTTTTGATGTTTCAAGTTATGCTTAAAATCTTTCCAAGAAGGTAGTAGTTTGTTAATCACACTCTACACAACAATAGATTCATCCATATGCATGTTGTGTAGTGTAAATTGACCCAAGATACGAAGGATTTCATTATATTGTTCCATTACGGGCCTCGAGTCCACCATTTTATAATTGTTAAAATCGCTAACCAAGAACTTCTAACTAGAAGCATCTTCAGCGATGTACTTGGACTCGAGGGAATCCCATAATTCCTTCGCACTTGCCACGTTTTGGTAGATATCAAAAAGAGAATCGCACATACCGTTTAAAATGTGTCCTCTGCAGATATAGTCATCATTCTCCCATTTGCTCCTTCTCCTTGTGTACTCCAACGTCTCATCCTCCATCAATTCTGGCATGGGTGTACTCAGCACATACACTACCTTCAGAGCGGTCAGCAGAAAGTGCATCTTTTTCTACCAACGTCTGAAGTCAGTGCCTTCAAACTTCTCCAGCTTTCCAAACATTGAGGTCATCTCTTTCACAGAATCGGCCATGATCGACATGTCGGGATACCAATTCGATTGTTAGAGATTGGGGGAAAAGTAGTCGATCATATGACCGGATTTATTGAGAATCGTGTAAGTGAAACATCCTAAAATTCAGAGTAAATTAAAACTTCTCAAAATAGGCAACATGACATCTGTATTGATATAAACTCCTCAAAAAGTGTATCAGTCCTTTAGACTTTACAAAAAACCTGTACGGATTTAGAATTCATCAACAAACTAATCTAAACATAACTATCTAGATTACATCAGTTGACAATCCAAAATTCATCAAAAGAATGGGACTTAACAATGCCCAACTATCAACACTTTAGTCATCTCAAAATGCCTCGAGACCCAACTCGTCTCTCAAAACCCAGTGCATCCCACCGCTAAGGGAAACATGTTATACATATCATTTGAGAAAAAGTGTCAGGCTTAAAGCCTGGTGAGAACATACAGTTTATAAAGCTTAAAAGATATAAACATTTGAATCATGAGATAATATTTCCAAAAAGGTTAAATCTTACAAATGTAACCTTTGCCACAATCGGGTTTTTCCGTTATAAAACTCGTCATCAAATGACCAACGATAAAATATTTTACCAAGTATAGTGGCGTAACACAAAGTAGGCTACGATACGAGTTATGAGCTAAACACTTGGAATCCAAGGATACAAACACATAGGTCCGTGCTACGATGTGAGATCACGCCCCCAAGCAAAAACCAATGTATACTACTTCACTAGGATCACTATGAACCATGGCTAGTATCCGGCCTCACATAACTGTACCAAGTTGCCCCCGAGGATCATATGCATCCATAGCTACAAAATGGGGAATATGACATCCCAATAATATAGTCGACTCAAAACCTAGGGATTTGCTAGTAATGGTACAGACTCGTCACAACAACATATGTGACCAACCATAAATAATCATATGGTATAAAAACATTTTCATAAACAAAATGTTATATCCAGTTCAACTTCTGGTAAGAATGAAAATCATTAAAATGAGTTCATAAACTTTCTTTCACATATCCAACATAATGTGCAAGTAAAACATATTTTTACTTCAAATAAGATAGAATCCACCATAAAATGATCGGAACCTTAAAATCTCCCAAAACTCAACTTATATCAAATATGTAGAAATCTTAAATCTGTAACCATGGGGATATATAGGAGTTCAAACTGTAACCAGTTTGACATGTATAAAGTTTTAGAAAGGTAGTAGGAACTCACCCAATAGGTTTATACGAAAACCCGAAGAACCAGATATCGACCCTCTTGACAAGACGAAGCTTTCTACACCGGAACCTCAGATCGAAAACTAGATAATAATTACCAAACTCTAGAGAGAGAGAGAGAGACTAGAGAGAGAATAGAGATAGAGAGAAATCTGAGATTTCAGATAAAGAAACCCAAATGAGATATTTGAGGTTGAAACCCTTAAGTCGGTCCAGGGGGTGTCGCGGGTTATGCCGCGACTCCAAGTCGCGGTGGAACTCGCCCGTGTTCTCAAACCCCAAAACCAACAGCGGACATTGCGACTAATGCTGCGACTCCAAGTCGCGAGCAAGTCGCGGAACTCACTGGAATGTTCCAACTTTACCGAACAACATAAATTCGAACGATAAACTAATTACGGTGATAACGACAAGAGTTATACACAAGATTTACAACGATACATGTATAATGAAAATCCAGGGTGTTACAGTCCTCCCCAACTTGGGAATGATTTCGTCCCCGAAATACAAACTATACAAAAAGATGAGGATATCTTCGCTTCATATCCTCTTCGGATTCCCACGTCACATTTGCTCCTCGGTGATGCTTCCACTGCACCTTGACCAACATGACTTCTTTGTGACGCAACTTCTTAGATTTTCTCTCCAAGATAACGTCGGGTTCTTCCACACAACGGTTACCCTCGTCAACTGTCAATTCGGAGAGAGGAATAACGCTTTCCTCTTCCGCTAAACACTTCCGAAGGTAACAAATATGAAACGTGTTGTGGATTCTGCTCAACTCTGGCGGTAGTTCCAATTGGTACGCTTGCAAACCTACCCGCTTGAGCACTTTGAAAGGTACAAGGAAACGGGGACTCAACTTCCCACGCTTTCCGAACCGTATAATACCTTTCCACGGCGATACCTTAAGCAACACACGATCGCCCACTTGGAATTCCATCGGCCGCTTCTTCTTATCGGCATAACTCTTCTGCCGATCCTGAGCCGCTTTCAATCTTTCACGAATACATTTGACCTTATCAGCCATCTCTTGCACGATTTCAGGTCCGGCGAACTGCTTTTCTCCCGCTTCAAGCCAACATACGGGAGTTCGACACTTTCGCCCGTACAATGCTTCAAAAGGTGCCATTCCAATACTCGAGTGGTAACTATTGTTGTAAGCGAACTCCACCAAAGGTAAGTGAAAGTCCCAGCTACCCCCAAAATCGATGACACAAGACCTCAACATGTATTCCAATGTCTGGATCGTTCTCTCGCTTTGCCCGTCGGTTTGTGGATGGTAATCCGTACTCAACTTAACTCGTGTACCAAGCTCTTTCTGAAACCCATCCCAAAAGTTCGAAGTGAACCGACTGTCGCGATCCGACACAATCGTCAATGGTATGCCGTGCCTCGAGACCACCTCATCGATGTACAGTTTTGCTAGTTTGTCCATCGGTAATGTCTCGCACATGGCCAAGAAGTGAGCGCTCTTTGTCAATCTATCAACTATCACCCAAATGGTATCGTGACCTCGAAGAGTTTTAGGTAACTTTGTCACGAAGTCCATAGTGATATGCTCCCACTTCCACTCGGGAATCTCTAGAGACTGAAGACTCCCATACGGTCGTTGATGTTCGACCTTGACTTGTGAGCACGTAACACAACGTTCCACATAACGCGCTACATCAAGTTTCATTACCGGCCACCAATAATGCAACTTCAACTCTCTGTACATCTTCGTACTTCCCAGATGAATGGAATACTTGGACTTGTGAGCATCTTCAAGCAAAAGATCACGGTTACCCCCAACTTTGGGTACCCACACACGACCGTTGAACAGTTTTACCCCACAGCTATCTTCCGTTAAGAGCAAACACTGCTTTGTCATGACTTCCTTTTTGAGATTCTCTTCTAACAATGCTTCAACTTGCGATGCTTTGATCTTTTCAACAAGACTAGACACCAACTCGATTCTCGAATGGGTAGCCCGAATACAACCACTATAGTCCTTCCGACTCAACGCATCGGCTACCACATTTGCCTTACCAGGATGGTAAAACAGCTCGCAATCGTAATCCTTGAGTAATTCGAGCCATCGCCGTTGCCTCATATTCATCTCCTTTTGATCAAAGACATACTTTAGACTCTTGTGATCAGTATAGAGTGTACATTTGGTGTCATAGAGGTAATGTCGCCAAAGTTTCAGGGCGAACACCACCGCTGCTAACTCCAAATCGTGGGTAGGATAGTTCTTCTCGTGTATCTTAAGCTGCCTCGAGGCGTAAGCGATTACCTTGCCTCGCTGCATCAACACACAACCTAAACCCATCTTCGAAGCGTCGCTATAGACCACAAAGTCTTCTGACCCTTCAAGTAACGATAAGATCGAAGCTTCACATAATTTCTTTTGAAGGATACGGAAAGCCTTTTCTTGCGCTTCAGCCCAAACAAACTTCACGTTCTTTCGAGTTAAAGCTGTTAAGGATGATGCGATCTTTGAAAAGTCTTGAATGAATCTCCGGTAATAACCCGCCAGACCCAAGAAACTTCGGATCTCGGACGGACTCTTGGGAGGTTCCCAATTCATCATTGCTTCAATCTTGGAAGGATCTACTTTCACTCAGTCCCGAGTGACAACGTGACCCAGAAACTGTACTTCTTTAAGCCAAAAGTCACATTTGGAAAACTTGGCGTACAATCTTTCTTTTCTCAACACCTCGAGAACTTCGCGAAGGTGTTGTTCGTGCTCCAACTCGCTTTTAGAGTACACGAGTATGTCATCAATGTATACGATGACCGACTTGTCGAGGAACGGTCGACACACCCTATTCATCAAGTCCATAAATACCGCTGGTGCGTTCGTCAGGCCAAAAGGCATTACAAGAAATTCGTAATGGTCGTAACGTGTTCTAAAGGCTGTCTTCGGAACATCTTCTTCTCTTACCTTCACTTGGTGATAACCCGAACGTAATTCAATCTTGGAAAAACATCCCCCTCCTTGAAGTTTATTGAACAAGTCGTCTATTCTCGGAAGCGGATATTTGTTCTTCACTGTCGCTTTGTTCAACTCACGATAATCGATGCATATTCTCATCGTTTCATCTTTCTTCTTGACGAACAGGACCGGAGCTCCCCAAGGTGACGAGCTCGATCTGATGAAACCCTTCTCCAAAAGCTCTTGGAGTTGTGCCATCATCTCCTGCATCTCTGACGGCGCTAATCGGTAAGGAGCTCTAGCGATAGGAGCTGCTCCTGGCACGAGATCAATCCGGAACTCTACTTGACGATCAGGTGGTAACCCAGGCAAGTCGTCAGGAAAGACGTCTGGAAACTCGCGCACAATCTTTACATCAACCAACTTTGACTTTTCTAACTTGGCGTCGATCACGTAGGCTAGGAAAGATGAACATCCTTTTACTAAGCACTTGCGTGCCTTAGCCATTGTGATTATTGCCACATCACATTTTCTCTTTTCACCATAGATCATAACGACTTCGCCACGGGAATTGGGAAGTCGAATTAGCTTCTTAGAACACATAATATCGGCATGATTGTTTGCCAACCAATCCATACCGACGACCACGTCGAAACCTCCGATTAACATCGGCAGCAAATCAATCGAGAATTCTTTCCCTTCGATTCCGAGAACACATTTCTTCAAGACATCACGGATCAGAACTTGACTACCATTAGCTATCTCTACTACTATTGCATCCTCGAGACTAGTAGTGGGCATATAAATCTTTTGACGAAACAACTCAGATATGAAAGAGAAACTGGCACCCCTATCGAATAAAACACGAGCAGGTACAGAGTTTATAAGAAATGTACCCGATACCACATCAGCGGATGCCTTAGCCTCATCGTCCGTCATCTGAAATGGTCGACCCGGAACCCTAGGAGGGTTCTCCTTCCTTGCTGGCGTGCTACCCGACACAAGCTTCGGGCAATCTCTTTTCACGTGCCCCCGTGTCTTGCACTCATAACAGACAAGTCTTCTGACCGGGCAATCTCTGACAGTGTGACCAGGCTTCCCACACTTATAACAAGTTTGAGAAGTGGTGTTACAGTCACCGTGGTGTTTAGTTCGGCACTTGTGGCACCACCTAGCTTCCTGCTGATTGCTGAAGTTTCGGTTTCCGCCAAAAGGTCGTGATCTCTTGGGATGAGCAGAATTGCTCTCCCACTTTCTCTTATTGACTACAACCACGGCCTTCTCCGGTTTACTCTTAGCGTAGACCTCCTCCATAAACTGTGCTTCTTCAATTGATTCCCGAAGGTTAGAAGCCTTCGAGTTTCGGACCATAGTCATCATGTCCGACGGTAGACCTTTCAGATAGGCCTTAATATTCTCTTTCTCAGTGGAGGCCACATGCCCCACTAACCCCAGCTTCTCAATGAATTGACGGGTATACTCCCTCACCGTCAGATTTCCTTTCACAAGAGCTCGGAATTCTGCCTCGATACGATCCATAGCCATATCATTGCAATATTCCTCCAATAATTTCGTTTTGAACTCGCCCCAAGTCAGTTGGGCAAGAACAGTAGGAGAGAGAGTGGACTGGATAACATTCCACCAAGTCAGTGCGGTATCCTAAGCAGTTGTGTACCGAATCTCACCCGCTGGTCATCACCACACTCAGATGAACCGAAGGCCTGCTCGACCGCTCGGATCCACCTAACACATGCAACCGGGTCTTCGGAACCAGAAAACTCTGGTGGTCTGCAACCCAGAAAAGACTTGTAGGAACAACTGTTCCCACTTTTCGAAACGCCGACGACCCTATGCTCCTCAGATCTGACTCTGTTCTCGACACCTCCAGAGCCAACTACCACATTTTCTGCCACTGCCTCAGGCCTCTTGAAGCTCGGATCTCGATCCTATAACATCTTTAGGAATGCCTCTTGCTGTTTCTCCATGGTCGACGTCACCATTAGCATGACACTGGCCATCATATCAGCTTGAGGGTTTGCCACTGAAACAACGGGATCGGTGGACGCCAACTCCACTCTTGGCTCTGGCTCGGAGGAACGACTGCGGACGTTCTTACCACTGGATTAGGCTCACGCGAACTAACATCGCGTAGATCTCCGTCACCCAGCGGACGACCACGAGTGTTCACCATACTAAAGGATGGTTGCTACACAAGCATGAGAAATAGTAAGAGATAGATCAACAGGTTAACACAAGAAACGTACTATCACGTTATCAATTGTCACAGTAACGGCATTTCAAGCACAATTACATATAAATATTCTCATAATAACATTAGCTAAGTGGAATTATGAACATACAATACATAAAGGTTCTTATCACCATCGCCACAACGTTCAACAACTATAATTTCCGTCGACTCTAAGAATAACCCATCTTAGAAGTTCTACCCAAACTCACGAATCAATACTTAGCATGCTCAGTCTAAGTATAGACATCTTAAATTCATGCCTAGATCACTTAAACTAGAGCTCTGATACCAACTTGAAACATCCTAAAATTCAGAGTAAATTAAAACTTCTCAAAATAGGCAACATGACATCTGTATTGATATAAACTCCTCAAAAAGTGTATCAGTCCTTTAGCCTTTACAAAAAACCTGTACGGATTTAGAATTCATCAACAAACTAATCTAAACATAACTATCTAGATTACATCAGTTGAAAATCCAAAATTCATCAAAAGAATGGGACTTAACAATGCCCAACTATCAACACTTTAGTCATCTCAAAATGCCTCGAGACCCAACTCGTCTCTCAAAACCCAGTGCATCCCACCGCTAAGGGAAACCTGTTATACATATCATTTGAGAAAAAGTGTCAGGCTTAAAGCCTGGTGAGAACATACAGTTTATAAAGCTCAAAAGATATAAACATTTGAATCATGAGATAATATTTCCAAAAAGGTTAAATCTTACAAATGATACCTTTGCCACAATCGGGTTTTTCCGTTATAAAACTCGTCATCAAATGACCAACGATAAAATATTTTACCAAGTATAGTGGTGTAACACAAAGTAGGCCACGATACGAGTTATGAGCTAAACACTTGGAATCCAATGATACGAACACATAGGTCCGTGCTACGATGTGAGATCACGCCCCCAAGCAAAACCAATGTATACTCCTTCACTAGGATCACTATGAACCATGGCTAGTATCCGACCTCACATAACCGTACCAAGTTGCCCCCGAGGATCATATGCATCCATAGTTACAAAATAGGGAATATGACATCCCAATAATATAGTCGACTCAAAACCTAGGGATCCGCTAGTAATGGTACAGACTCGTCACAACAACATATGTGACCAACCATAAATAATCATATGGTAAAAAAACATTTTCATAAACAAAATGTTATATCCAGTTCAACTTCTGGTAAGAATGAAAATTATTAAAATGAGTTCATAAACTTTCTTTCACATATCCAACATAATGTGCAAGTAAAACATATTTTTACTTCAAATAAGATAGAATCCATCATAAAATGATCGGAACCCTAAAATCTCCCAAAACTCAACTTATATCAAATATGTAGAAATCTTAAATCTGTAACCATGGGGATATATAGGAGTTCAAACTGTAACCATTTTGACATGTATAAAGTTTTAGAAAGGTAGTAGGAACTCACCCAATAGGTTTATACGAAAACCCGAAGAACCAGATATCGACCCTCTTAACAAGACGAAGCTTTCTACACTGGAACCTCGGATCGAAAACTAGATAATAATTACCAAACTCTAGAGAGAGAGAGAGACTAGAGAGAGAATAGAGATAGAGAGAAATCTGAGATTTCAGATAAAGAAACCCAAATGAGATATTTGAGGTTAAAACCCTTAAGTCGGTCCAGGGGGTGTCGCGGGTTATGCCGCGACTCCAAGTCGCGGTGGAACTCGCCCGTGTTCTCAAACCACGAAACCAACAACGGACATCGCGACTAATGCCGCGACTCCAAGTCGCGAGCAAGTCGCGGAACTCACTGGAATGTTCCAACTTTACCGAACAACATAAATTCGAACGATAAACTAATTACGGTGATAACGACAAGAGTTATACACAAGATTTACAACAATACATGTATAATGAAAATCCAGGCTGTTACAGTAAGTCACTTTCCGAATTGATATTTCGAACCTATGCCTGGGTTGCACGAAATCCAATATGGGATAAGACTCAAGAACACTCACGTTTTTAGGCACAAAAACGAGAGCAAATTTGCTGGAGAGTATGTATAGAATGTTTTAAAATCGTGAGTCTAAAACATAAGTATATACGGTATATATACTAGTCCCATTCGTAAAATGGAAAATAACGGAAATGGCAATGATTGCAAATTACTATCAATTATAGTCGATTACAATCAATTTAGCTAAAATTAAGGGCAGAAAATAACTGAGCATTAAATGTTCAGTAAATGGAGATTTAGTCCAAAATTAGACACCAGAGCTTCTTGTCCAGAGACGACCATCAGAGGCTATGACGTGCCTTAAGAGGCTCTGACGCCCATCAGAGGCTCTGTCGTGCCTTAAGAGGCTCTGCCTCTTGGATCACCGCCAGGGGCGTTGCCCCTTGACCCCCCTGCCATTTCATCGTGTCCGGGATCAAACTCGTCTTATAACAAGTGTGCACTCCGCACCACCTAACTTGTATTAGATCACAATTTGAAACCCATTAGTACTCGTGTTATAACCAATTACACTTAAATGTCTGGTGACACTAAAATCACCAACAATTCTCCCCCATTTTAGTGTAACCCATGAAATAACACATTAAATTAAACAAACGAAACTTGCACATAAATGAAAATATCGAAACGATTGAATTTCCACATTAGTATTTTACACATTCCAAATATTCGAGAATCAAGGTGTCCCAAGGATTGAACCCATCAACTCATTTGAATACCTGAAGATAAAATACATACAAATTTCCTATACGTCCAGCAAATTAAAAATTGACACAATTATAAAGTCGTGTGTCCTAATCCTCTCATGATTGTATAAAGGCCAAGTCCCCAACCTTTTGAAATGCGGCTACACTTCACAATCACATAGGTAATTCCTTTACTTCGTGTACCTGCAAATACACTTTATCAAAGGAATTATTAAAAAGATAAACTTTACCCTAACCACTGCAGGACTGAACACATACATGGGATGATTCAACTTGTGTTCCAATTTATAAGTGTGAGCTTTCCACATTGAATTCAACTTCTAATGTCATATTAGAAGGGAATTGGGTGGCTCACCTTTATAAATTTATAAGGACTTTAGTCCCATCCCAATCGCAGGCTTGTGCACTAAGTCTCTTGTCAGACCTTTAGTTAAATGATCTGCCAAATTTTGTTGCGTTCTAATAAACTCAACGGACATTACACCATTCATGATTAATTCTCTAATCATACTAGGTCTAACACCCAGGTGTTTAGACTTACCATTGTAAACTTGTCTATAAGCCTTAGCCAAAGTGGCCGCACTGTCACAATGGATTGAAATAGGTGCAATCGGCTTTGGCCACAATGGAATCTCATAAATTAAATTCCTTAGCCACTTCGCCTCTTTAACGGCGGCAGCTAGTGCAACAAACTCAGATTCCATTGTTGAGTTTGTAATACAAGTTTGCTTTTTAGATGCCCAAGATATGGCACCTCCTCCAAGCAAAAATACCAAACCACTAGTTGAGGAATGATCCTCCATGTTGGATATCCAACTTGCATCCGAATAACCTTCTAAAACTGAAGGATATCCTAAATAACTCAAACCATAATCCATGGTTCCCTTGAGATATTTGAATACTCTTTGAACCGCTTGCCAATGTTGAGTACTAGGATTACTAGTATACTGTAACACCCCGAAATTCGAAATGTATCATTTCAAGTCAATGCAGAAATCGGTAATCTTAAGGAAAAAAAAATAAGATATAGGATTTTGGACTTGAATCCTATATTTTATAGTCTTTTTGGATGAAGGATTAAATTACGAGTCCAACGGTTTTTTCCGGAGCAAAATCGGAGCTTTAACGAAGAAGTTATGGCCAAAACAGTGAACGAGAAGAAAACCGAGCGGACAGCGCATGCTGCGACTTAGGGAAGCGAGCGACTTACGCCGCGACTTGCAGTCGTGTGGTAAGTCTCAAAACGCCTTGTCGAGCTTATAACCCGATTTTCAGCCACCAAACTTCATTTATTCATATCTTCTTCATCCCAACTCCGATTTCAGTTATTCAAGTTGCCTCGGTTTCGTTTTTGAGAGATCTTCAAGGATATAGAAAGATATTTGAAGTCTATTGGAATATCCAAGGGTATTTTATGGTGGTAAGTTCCTCATCTCTCTCAATGTTAAGCTAGGGTTAGATGGTTTCACCCTTTTTCCTTTCATCCTTCAACTTAGGTGTGATTTTGGTGACTTGTATGTTGAAGGAACCTTATAGATGTGTTGGATCTAAGATCTAGAGAAGTTTCTTGGCGATTCAAGCCTTCATCTTTGGAGATTCAAGTTTTGGGGGTAAAATCTAGATTTAGCCTAAATCTAGCAAATGTGAGTTTAAGTTGGATTGTGAAAACGTTGTATATGCCAAAAATGTTCATTTTAAAGTATTTAAATGTTTACATGAAGTTTATTAAAAGTTGGGTATTTGAAGAGTTTCACTCATTTGGATTATTTGGTTTTATAAAATTTGTGAACCACCCAATTTTGGGATTCTTGAACATTTTGGTGAATAAATCATGTTAATACACTCCCTAGATGATTTTATATATAAATGGAGTTCCTTTGATGTAAATGTCCTTTTGTGCATTCGATTTTATAAACCGTTTGGAAAATGCATATTATTGTGTTATGAGGCATTTGGAAAATATAAGGGTATAAGTTCATTTGGAAAGTGGGTTGCCTCAACTAATGTTGAGTTTTGAACTAATCTTACTTTTGGTCCTTGTGTTTGCATATCCGTTGGTCAAACGTGTTTTAATGTTTACACTGACTTTCATTTGGAGATTTAAGTAAACTGATGAGCCTTGGCCCGATTTTGACTAAAATGAGTTTTAATACAATTGACCGGTTGACTAGCCCGGGGTGGAAGCTTTTAGTACAATGGCGTTTATTACGTGTCATTTGAGAGTTACATATTTTGAGTGCGTTGGTCATTCAATTGGAGTAATGTAATGTTTTAGACTGTAATGCAGTGGATCCATAGGCATATGAGTCGGTCTTTATTATGTAAAAAGAAAATGGGCTATTATTTATATATTGGCCAGAATTAGTCTTGGGATCTCGAGGATAATACGGTGAGGGCTCGTGGAGTCCAATACCCGGACCTGCATTCGCGAGTTAATTTTTGTGCCTGTTTTTATGGGATAGTTATTTCCCATTTGTAGCTAGTCGAGACATTGGGTCCTCGAGGGCGTTTGGTACAGTTATGTGGGACCGGTTACTAGCCATGGACCGTAAATGTAATCCTAGCGAATGAGCATGATTAGGAATCCTCGGGGGCCCTCCCCCACATCTTAGTACGAGTCGGCGAGCTCGTGGCCATGGGTTCCTAGTATGGTGAGCTCAATAACTTGGAATGTGGCCTACTCTGTGTTCCAGCACTATCCATGGAATTCGGGTGTCCCCTGTCATCGAAAGGTGTTGTTTTGGGTACTTAACTTTATCCTTGTTTTCGGTGACGCTTTGAGTTTGGGCCTTTCCCCATATGCTTTAATTTTGGTCGTTTGGTTTATAAAATTTTATTCAAACATCATCATTGGAGCATTTACAACTATTCACGTTTTGAGTAAGTGTTGGATTGCATTACATCATGAAATAATGTTTGGCGTTGAGGCGTTCATTTATAAATTGCTTATTATTGGAAAACGAGTCATTCTCATATTTAAAGTAATTCATTTTAAAGGATCATGATTTAAGTTGCATTATTTCCGTTTAATGATTCTTATATTCTTGATGAAAACTCTTGAACTCACTAGGCGTTAGCCTAACCCTTTTTATTTGTCGGCATGTGCAACATGTTCCGGTTGGGAATAGTTCTAGTGACACTGTGAAGAGATGAGTGGTAGTTGTGTGCTCGAAAAGGTGATTAGCTTGTTGAAGTCTTCCGCACTTATATTGGAGATAGCGATTGGTATTGGGTTATAGTAACACCCGACTTTAGTTAGTCTTTATGTAAGGCTTTATTTACTCGTTGATGGTTCAATCTAGAAATGTATTGCATTTACGGATTTGTAGTAAGAGATTTTATCCTTCTTTGAGGTGTTATTGAAAGTTTTAATTTAGTCGCTTTTTCCAAATTTTGAGGGTGTTAAATATACCGGCTCAATCGTCCCACGTCATAAGCTATATCGGGCCTGGTGCTTGTCATGGCGTACATCAAGCTACCAATGGCCTTAGAGTATTCAAGTTGTGAAATAGCCTTGCCTGTATTAGGCATTAATTTTACACTTGGATCCATGGGAGTGCTTACGGGAGAACACTCACGGTAATTAAACTTATTGAGAATTTTCTCAATATAATGCGATTGCGTCATAACAATCCCTTTGTTAACCCGTTTAATCCTTATACCAAGGATTACATCAGCCTCTCCCATGTCTTTCATAGAAAATTTAGATGACAACAATTTCTTAGTCTCATCTACATGGTTTTGGTCAGTCCCAAAAATTAACATGTCATCTACATACAAGCAGATGATCACACCCACACCAGTAGCATCAAATCTACTATAAACACATTTGTCACATTGGTTTAAAGCAAAACCACATGACAAAATAACTTCATCAAACTTTTGATGCCATTGTTTAGTTGCTTGTTTCAGCCCATACAAGGATTTCACAAGTTTACACACCTTATGTTCGTTTCCAGGCATAACGAAACCTTCCGGTTGTTTCATGTAAACTTCCTCTTGAAGATCACCATTCAACAAGGCTGTTTTCACATCCATTTGATGGATAATCATATTGTGTATTGCCGCCAAGGCGATTAACAATCTAATAGTCGAAATACGTGCCACCGGAGCATACATATCGATATAGTCAATACCGGGTTTTTGCCGAAACCCTTGAATTACTAACCGGGCCTTGAATTTATCAACCGTCCCATCAACGTTCATCTTCTTTTTGAAGATCCATTTTCATCCAAGTGGTTTAGAACCTGGAGGAAAATCCAATAACTCCCAAGTGTTATTTGAGAATTGATGACATTTCGTCATCAATTGCTTCCTTCCAAAAGGCGACATCTCGAGACTCCATCGCCTCTTTGAAAGTCGTTGGGTCATTCTCAATATTATAACAATAAGAGTATTGAAGCCCAAGCTCATCCCTTGAACCTTCCACCAAATACAGTTGGAATTCGGGACCGAAATCTTTGGCAATTCAACCTCTTTGGCTTCTCCGAGCCTGCTGTGTTTCTGAACTTGAAACACCATCCAAACTTTCTGGATTTTGCACTTTATTGGTGCTAGGAAACAGGTCCTTAGGCCTTTTCATTGATGAAAATCGCATCTCATCAAAAATCGCATCACACGACTCGATTAACACCGAATCATTAGGCTTGATAACGTAGAACCTATAAGCCTTGGAATTTTCGGCATATCCAATGAATATACAATCAATTCCACGTTCACCCAAGGTTTTCCTTTTGGGTTCGGGTAGTTTTACAACAGCCCGACAACCCCAAATTCGAAAATAATTCAAATTCGGAGTTTTCTTGAACCAAAGTTCATATGGGGTTGTTTTATTCCTTTTATTTGGAACTCTATTTAAGACATAACAGGCCGTTAACATGGCCTTTCCCCAAAATCCCTCACTTAATCCCGAGTAAGAAAGCATTGAGTTTACCATTTCCTTTAAAACTCGATTTTTACGTTCGGAAACCCCGTTTTGTTGAGGTGTGTATGGTGCCGTTGTCTCATGGATGATACCAACTGATTTTCCCCTCCACGATCAGTTATAAGACATTTAATCGAATTACCCAATTGTAGTTCGACTTCAGTTTTGTAAATTTTAAACTTATCTAAATCTTCATCCTTTGCATGCAAAAGATATACATAACAAAACCGAGTATTGTCGTCAATCAAAGTGACAACATACTTCTTATTTCCCAATGAGGGAGTGGAGTGGAAATCACACAGATCACTGTGTACAAGTTCCAAAACATCCGTATTCCGTTTAACATTCGAAAAAGGTTGTTTTGTAACTTTAGTGAGCATGCAAGTTTGGCACCTCTCCGCATTAATGTCAAAGGCTGGAATTAATCCATCTTTTGTGTAACATCCTAAAATTTGGGGTAAATTTAAAAATTGAAAATTCGGCTATATAACGTCTGTAACTGGTAGAAACCAATCTACCCAAAAGGGAGATCCAATCACCTGTAAGATAAGAGTGTAACAAACTAATCCAATGTACGTCAACCCAACACGGGGACCCAAGTATGGCTATTACAACCCAAGAACAAATAAAGAATACAACCTAGTAATCTAACTTGAGCAACCAAGATTAATATCGGGTGTCGCTATTCTTCCAAAAGGTATAATCTCTATATACTTCAATATCGATCACTAAGTCATCAAAAAGACCGCTGTCGGCCCCAAGGCCGTCCACTCAATCCCGACGTGTCCCACCGCTAGAGTGACCTGCCATACATGACCATCAAACAAGTGTTAGGCTAGAGCCTAGTGAGAACATATACGCGGAAAATAATTTAAACGATAAACCCGATTGAAGTCATGTAGCCGATCTAGCCGTGAGCTAAGTCAAAACAAATTCAACAAACCATTAGCATCCAATAATTACTGTCAACGGTTCAAAACCACATAGCGAGATCAACTACTCCAAGTCTATTGCTCGAAAACATCAAGTCAACCACTCCAGGTATATTCTTGAGAGTTTCCGAAACAGGGCAACTCGAGCACAATGGCATTACACCTTACTGTCCATGGGACGCTGCCCGACCGTACAGGCCCACACCCTACTTACCATGGAGCCCGATGCCTATCCCATGCCAAGGGTAACCAGATGTCCGGACAAGACATTGGGATACCGTGCCTATGGATCCATTGCACTATACCAATTACCAAACATGCTATTACAACCCGACTTAATCATGCATGTACTTCATAAGACCAATTCCCAATTATAGGAGTTACTAACATGACTCGTTTCACATTAGTTAAGAAAACTTCTTAGACACAATCCCCATCAATAATAATACAATAATCCTGTTTCAAAAGTCAACATGCCCCATAATTAGTCTAATACACAAAATAATCCCAAACCCTAGTTTTCTCTTCATATGATATCAAAATCCCGAATAACAAATATTAGTTATCAAACAAGTGGGTAAACATGGAAATCATTAGTTTCTTTAAAATACCATCCCATAAAACTTGGTTTAATACAATAACCATAATATCTCCAAAACTCATAGTTAGGTCAAAACCCAACAAAACCCAAATGTGATTAGAAGGCAATGGTAAGATTACAAACACATAAACCCTAGCATTTATATTAGACAAATGGTTTAAGAAAACTCACCTTAAATAGTTGCAAAGAAACCCTAAGTTACCACACTTGAGGGTAGAATGAGGAAGGAAACTTGGTACTCCCAACTACAATATCTTAATCACTTCACCAACCTAATCAACCCAAAATAAATGCATGTAAGATACCCCAAATGGTAGCATTGAATGAAGAAAGAGAGACCCTACCTTGAACTCCTCCAAAATCGCACCTTCAAAATATTCCAAACTGATTCAAATGAGCTCAAAATCGGATAAAAGGCATTTAAAGCCCTGCACCCCAATCGCGACATTGCCCTGCGAGAATGACATGGTCATTCTCACGTGGCATAGTCGCCCGCGTTGAGTACCACACGGTACATCCTCGGCGACATTGCCATGCGAGAGTGACACATGTCATTCTCGCCGGGCATAGTCGCGCCCCGATATGAGCCTGCGGTACACCCTTAGCGATTGTGCCCCGCGAGAGTGACCCCTGTCACAATCGCGGGCACAGTCGCCCAGATGCCCCGAAACCCGATTTCTTCCATTTTTCGACCCAAAACTCCGATTTCTTCCATTTTTCCTCTTTTTGATGTTTCAAGTTATGCTTAAAATCTTTCCAAGAAGGTAGTAGTTTGTTAATCACATTCTACACAACAATAGATTCATCCATATGCATGTTGTGTAGTGTAAATTGACCCAAGATACGAAGGATTTCATTATATTGTTCCATTACGGGCCTCGAGTCCACCATTTTATAACTGTTAAAATCGCTAACCAAGAACTTCTTACTAGAAGCATCTTCAGCGATGTACTTGGACTCGAGGGAATCCCATAATTCCTTCGCACTTGCCACGTTTTGGTAGATATCAAAAAGAGAATCGCACATACCGTTTAAAATGTGTCCTCTACAGATATAGTCATCATTCTCCCACTTGCTCCTTCTCCTTGTGTACTCCAGCGTTTCATCCTCCATCACTTCTGGCATGGGTGTACTCAGCACATACACTACCTTCAGAGCGGTCAGCAGAAAGTGCATCTTTTTCTACCAACGTTTGAAGTCAGTGCCTTCAAACTTCTCCAGCTTTCCAAACATTGAGGTCATCTCTTTCACAGAATCGGCCATGATCGACATGTCGGGATACCAATTCGATTGTTAGAGATCGGGGGAAAAGTAGTCGATCGGATGACCGGATTTCTTGAGAATCGTGTAAGTCACTTTCCGAATTGGTATTTCGACCCTATGCCTGGGTTGCACGAAATCCAATATGGGATAAGACTCAAGAACACTCGCGTTTTTAGGCACAAAAACGAGAGAAAATTTGCTAGAGAGTATGTATAAAATGTTTTAAAATCGTGAGTCTAAAACATAAGTATATACGGTATATATACTAGTCCCATTCGTAAAATAGGAAATAACGGAAATGGCAATGATTGCAAATTACTATCAATTATAGTTGATTACAATCAATTTAGTTAAAATTAAGGGCAGAAAATAACTGAGCATTAAATGTTCAGTAAATGCAGATTTTGTCCAAAATTAGACACCAAAGCTTCTTGTCCAGAGACGCCCATTAGAGGCTCTGACGCCCATCAGAGGCTCTGAGGTGCCTTAAGAGGCTCTGAGGTGCCTTAAGAGGCTCTTCCATGCTTTAAGAGGCTCTGACGTGCCTTAAGAGGCTCTGTCGTGCCTTAAGAGGCTCTGCCATGCCTTAAGAGGCTCTGGCGTGCCTTAAGAGGCTCTGCCTCTTGGATCACCACCAGGGGCGTTGCCCCTTGACCCCCCGCCATTTCATCGTGTACGGGATCAAACTCGTCTTATAACAAGTGTGCACTCCACACCACCTAACTTGTATTAGATCACAGTTTGAAACCCATTAGTACTCGTGTTATAACCAATTACACTTAAATGTCTGGTGACACTAAAATCACCAACATAAGACTTGCTAAAGAAGGGCTTTATACGAGAAAGCATGAGCCCGTGTGTCGTACCGGTACTTCTAGTGCCAAAGAAGAATAATCAATGGAGGATGTGCATTGATAGTAGAGCCATCAACAAGATCACCATCAAGTATCGGTTCCCCATTCCATGATTAGAAGATATGCTTGATGAGCTATTAGGTTCTACCGTATTCTCCAAGATCGAACTTAGAAGCGACTATCATCAGATTCTTATTCGACCGAGCGATGAATGGAAAACCGCATTCAAGACACCATTCGGACTCTACGAATGGTTGGTTATGTCCTTCGGCACATCTAACGCATCGAGCACCTTCATGAGGACTATGAATCAGGTATTATTCCCTTTCATTGGAACTTTTGTAGTCGTTTACTTTGACGATATCCTCATCTATAGCCGATTGTAACACCTCGAATTTCGAAAAGCGTCATTTTAAGTTAATGCAGAAATCAGTAATTTGAAGGGAAAAATAAGATATAGGATTTTGGACTTGAATACTAGATTTTATAGTTTTGTTGGATGAAGGATTTAATTGCGAGTCCAACGGTTCTTTCTGGAGCAAAATCGGAGTTTTAACGAAGAAGTTATGGCCAAATCAGTGAACGAGAAGAAAACCGGGCGGACAACGCATGCCGCGACTTGCGCCGCAACTTAGGGAAGCGGGCGACTTACGCCACGACTTGCAGTCGCGTGGTAATTCGCGAAACGCCCTGTCGAGCTTAAAACCCGATTTTCAGCCACCAAACTTCATTTTCTTCATATCTTCTTCATCCCAACTCCGATTTCAGTTATTCAAGTTGCCTCAGTTTCGTTTTTGAGATCTCTTCAAGGATATAGTAAGATATTTGAAGTCTATTGGAATATCCAAGGGTATTTTGTGGTGGTAAGTTCCTCATCTCTCTCAATGTTAAACTAGGGTTAAATGGTTTCACCCTTTTTCCTTTCATCCTCCAACTTAGGTGTGATTTTGGTGACTTGTATGTTGAAGGAACCTTGTAGATGTGTTGGATCTAAGATCTAGAGAAGTTTCTTGGAGATTCAAGCCTTCATCTTTGGAGATTCAAGTTTTGGGGGTAAAATCTAGATTTAGCCTAAATCTAGCAAGGTGAGTTCAAGTTGGATTGTGACAACGTTGTACATGCCAAAAATGTTCATTTTAAAGTATTTACATGTTTACATGAAGTTTATTAAAACTTGGGTATTTGAAGAGTTTCACTCATTTGGATTATTTGGTTTTATAAAATTTATGAACCACCCACATTTGGGATTCTGAACATTTTGGTGAATAAATCATGTTAATACACTCCCTAGATGATTTATATTGTAACACCCGATTTCGAAAAGGTATCATTTTAAGTTAATACAAAATCGGTATTTTAAAGGAAAAATAATATATAGGAGTTTGGACTTAAATCCTAGATTTTATAGTCTTGATGGATGAATGATTCAATTACGAGTCCAACGGTTCTTTCCGGAGCAAAATCGGAGCTATAACGAAGAAGTTACGGCCAAAACAGTGATCGAGAAAGAAAACCGGGAGAACAGTGGACTTCGCGACTTATGTCGCGACTTAGAGGAAGCGGGCGACTTATGCCGCAACTTGAGGTCGCGTGGTAAGTCGCGAAATCCCCTGGTCGAGCATAAAACCCGTTTTTCAGCCCTAGAACTTCATTTCTTCATAACTTTTGCATCACAACTCCGATTTTGGTTATTCAAGTTGCCATGGTTTCGTTTTTGAGAGCTCTTCAAGGATATAGCAAGATATTTGGAGTCTATTGGAATATCCAAGGTTATTTTGTGGTGGTAAGTTCCTTATCTCTTTCAATGTTAAGCTAGGGTTTGATGGTTTCACCCTTTTTCCTTTCATCCTTCATCTTGGGTTTGATTTTGATGTCTTGTGTGGTGAAGGTGATCTTGTAGATGTGTTGGATATAATATTTAGGGAGGTTTCTTGGTGGTCCAATCCTTCATCAATGGTCATTCAAGTTTTAGGGGTAAAATCTAAATTTAGCCTAAATCGAGCAAGGTGAGTTCAAGTTGATTTGTGAAAACGTTGTACATGCCAAAATGTCTATTTTAAAGTGTTTATGTGTTTTACATGAAATTATCAAATGTTGGGTTAGTTGGTAATCTTTGATTATTTGAAGTATTTAACATTATAAACTTGGTAAAACACCCACATTTGGGATTTTTGGGTATTTTGATAAAGGTGTCACAAATGAATGTGTTTTGATGATTTATTGCATAAATAGATCTTTGGTCAAAGAAATACACTTTTAAGTGTTTGTCGGGTTTTTATGCATCATTCATGAAATGGGATGTTTTATAAAGTTCTATTTGTACATTTATGGGAGGTACTTGAAAGAATGTGTATGGTCTCATTTTATGGTTTTCATTCTTATCAGCAGTTAAACTTGAAAATGCATTTTGGGATTAAAATGTTATTGGAACCATATAACTAACTGTAACACCCGGAAATTTATAAGGTAAGTATTCGTTTCTCTTATTGTTAATTTCGTAAATTGCTAATGTGGAACCTTAATTTGAGCACATGTTCACTCTTAAGACGCCTTAATGTTATATGAACTGTGTATTAATATTTCTCGGTTGAACCTCGCGCTCGTAATTGAAATTGGTTGAATTTTCGGGGCTTCTGGGAGTTTGCGCGACTATGACACGCGATTGTGACATGTCACTATCACGGTGTCACAGTCGCTGAATGTGTACCGTAGGTGGGTTAGAGCTCGCGACTATGATACGCGATTGTGACATGGTCACTATCGCGGTGTCAATGTCACCGAGGATGTACCGTAGCTCAGGGGGAGACCGCGATTGTGACACGCGACAATGCCCATGGCATTGTCGCCGGGCAAGGTCGCGAGCGGGATGAATTCCTTAAATGAGTTCCAGCCGATTTTATTTCATTTCAAACACATTCTACTCCTTTCTTGGGTGATTTTCTCTCCCAAAATACTGATTCCTCTCCTCACCAAACCCTAACCTCATTTATTGCAAAGTATTTGGGTGGTTGGATCTTTGGCTAGCATTAAATCATCAAGGAGGATTTTCTAGGGTTCTCCAAGTTGACCTCTTCTTCTCCAAGTCTCACCTACAAATCTAGGGTTTCATACTTTTCTAGGTTTTGGTCAAAAACCTAGATTGTGAGTTTACTAACCTTTGTTAAAACTAGATACACATCATTATCTTGTACTTATTGATATTAATGCATCTCCCAAATGTTCATATTTAATGTTTCAAGTATTTGGGGGTTTTTACCCATGGATTTATGTATATGAAAGTTACCATGTTCTATATGTGTACATCTTGGTATGTTGACGATTCCTTCTTGGAAAGCCTTTTTGGTGACTTATATTCTCATGAAGTATTTGGATGGATATTATGTCATGTGTTGGATTTACATGATTAGGATGGTGATAATGTGTTCTTGGTGGATATCCGAAATGTGACGGATTGAAACACATCTTGAGACTTCCTAAATGCATTATGTGGACGAACCAAGTCTGTGATTCACTATATGTATGTAGGTGGGTGACATTTGGAGAATTTCCTAAGGCGGTAGTCTCCTATGTACCTAGACCTCCGCCGTCGGTGAATTTCCTAAGCGGTAGTCCCCGGTGCGTGTCGGGCCTTTGGGTTGCCAGTGAAAGTGGCTTCAAGGTGCATTGCCTCTTTGGGTGAACCGGATTGGAGATATGGGTCGCTCCCGTTGACTCCACATTTACGTGATTTACTGTTCAACTGCTGATAAGAACTGTAAATGTTTCTAGCATGTTTTTACTTGTTCAACTCACTAGGCTTTTTGGCCTAACACTTGTTTTGTGTCGATGTGTATCTCAGGTGTTAGCGGTGCTGCTCCTAGGCAAGTTTAGATGCTTTGGGCGAGAGCTTGGGGATACGACACTTGGATGATTTTGAGAAGCCTTGGGTTTATAGATGACACCCTTTTTGTAATCTCTTTTCTAGATGTAGAAATTAGATTAGTTGGTTGTTGTTTATTTATCCGTTAAATTACAATTGTGATTAAACAGGTTTATTTGTACTATTCCCCTTTTTGGGAGGCTCTTGCTATGGCAATCTATATACCACTTCTCCTCTTCTGGAAAGTTTTTGGTATCCCTATTTTTAGGGTGTTACAAGTTGGTATCAGAGTTTTAGTTTAAGTGAACTAGGTATTGTTGTAGCATATCTAGACTTAAGCTTTATATTGTTTTGACTTCACTGTCCTCTTGGGGTAGAAATCCTAGGTGGGGAGAGTGTTAGGTTACGGAATTACACTAATTGAGAGTTGTGATGATGGTAACAAGAATTCTTGTGTATGGTTCGTTCATAATTTCACTTAGCTACTGCTATTATGAATGCATTGTTACGTGAGCATACTTGATTTACTGTTGTTGTGATAATTGATGAATGTATTAGTACGTACAATGAGTTCAACTCGCTTAGTCTTTCCTCAACCTATTTCTCGTATGTGTGTGGCAGATCGAGATGGTCAATACTCGGAGCAGATTACCGGGTACGCCGGATGGTCATTTGGAAATTGAATTCCACCGCCGAACAACCCAGTTTAGGAGGGGTTGTTCGAAGGCCACCACCGAACGAACCTTTGGGAGGGGGACCCGAGTTTATCCCTCACAGAAACCTTGTGGTAGGCGATGCTGTTTTGGAAGAGGCAACCATGGAGACTCGGTTACGGGATAGTATGATGCAGGCTATGAGTGTTGCCATGGCCCAGCAGCAAGTGCAACAACAAAAGTTTCTCATGAAACTCTTAGAAGACCGAGATGCCAGTAACCGTCAACCTGAGGCTATGGCGGAGAATGCTATAGCCGGGTCGGGTGCTAGGCCGGAAGTGGTGGTAACCGAGGGACCACCGGCGAACGAGGATCGGGTAAGGACTAAGGGATGCTCCTACAAGGCTTTTCTGGGGTGCAACCCCAAGGAGTTTGCGGGTTACGATAACCCGGTTGCGTGTATGTACTGGCTCAAGGAAATGGAGATGGCCTTTGAGTCAAGCGAGTGCGACGTGTCGCAGCGGGTGAAATTTGCTTCTCAACTATTCCGGGGAGAGGCATTGATCTGGTGGAATCTCACCCGGTCCACCCTCACCCCCGAGGTTCTAATGAAGCTAACATGGCCAGTCTTCAAGAAGAAGATCATGGACAAGTATTGCAGCGAGCGTTCGTTGGACAAACTGGAAGCTGAGTTCCGGAATCTGAAGAAAGGAAATTTGTCTGTAGCCGACTACTCCAAGCTGTTTCTGGAGAAGTTGAACTTGGTGGGATATCTGGTCCCAGATGAGAGATCAAAGATTAAGGCCTTTCATCTTGGCCTACCGGCCGATATGCGGACTGACGTGCGCAATGCCGGGGGGCCGACTCTTCAAGAAGTCATTGAAGAGGCCTTGCTTGTGGAAGATGAGAGGTTGGCTGAGAAGGAAGAAAGAAGTGTTGCGGGTGAGAAGAGAAAGTGGGAAGGGTCGTCTGGGTCCGTTCGTCAGTCGAAGCCTTTTGTTAGCAGGAGAGCTGGCGACTCTCGTAAATTCGATCAGTGGTGCCCAAGGTGCAAAACCAAGCATTCGGGCGCGTGTGCTTCTAAAACCTACGCGGGTCTAGTAGGTTGTACCAAGTGTGGAAAGAGGGGCCATGTGGCTCGGGATTGCATTGCTCATCCGACGGTATGTTTTGAGTGCCAGGATCCAGGGCACATAAGGAGGAATTGTCCAAAGCTAACGGGGGGCAATCAAGGCAAATCTGTTGGCTCGACGGCTAGAGTCGACCAATCGCGAGGGTGCCGAGTCGAGCTTTCCGGATGACTACCGAGGAGGCGAAGGAGACCGCTGATGTTGTTTCGGGTACGTTCCTAGTAAACTCCTTGCCTGCTCGTGTATTGTTTGATTCGGGTGCTACGTGTTCGTTTGTACCGGATATTTTCTGTAAGCGTTTCGTCACTCCTATTAGTGTCCTTCCCGATGCATTAGTAGTAGAGATTGCCAGCGGTGACCAAGTAATTATCCGAGACCGTTTTTGTGATTGAACCAAAGAGATCAATGGGAGTCCTTTTGGGGTAGATTTGCTACCTATGGCCATAGGAGGTTTCGACGTGGTCATAGGCATGGATTGGTTGTCAAGGCACAAGGCCGACATCTTTTGCGCTAAGAAGATGATCCAAGTGCCTTTGACGGAAGGCGGCGTAGTCATCATTTATGGGGAGAAAGGAAAGGGACGCAACCCCATTATCTCCGCTCTCAAGGCGCGAAAGTTTCTAGTGAAGGGTTACCCTTCGTATCTAGCGTATATCGTGGACGCGAAGAAGGAAAAGAAGATGGTGGAAGACGTGAGGATCGTGCGGGATTATCCGGATGTCTTTCCAGAATATCTTCCCGGATTACCACCGGAGCTTCAAGTGGAGTTTCAAATCAACCTCACCTCGGGAGCGGCTCCGATAGCCCGAGCTCCCTATCGTTTGGCCCCGACGGAGATGAAGGAGATGATGACACAACTTCAAGAGTTGTTAGAGAAAGGTTTTATCCGACTGAGTTCTTCACCTTGGGGAGCACCGGTGTTGTTCGTGAAGAAGAAGGATGGATCGATGCGGATGTGCATTGACTACCGCAAGTTGAATAAAGTCACGGTAAAGAACAAGTATCCTCTACCGCGCATCGACGACCTATTTGATCAACTTCAAGATGCGGGATGCTTTTCAAAGATCGACCTTCGATCCGGTTATCATCAAGTGAGAGTGAAGAATGATGATATTCCGAAGATGGTTTTCCGAACACGTTACGGCCACTATGAATTCTTGGTGATGCCTTTTGGGTTGACCAATGCGCCGACCGTATTCATGGACTTGATGAACCGTGTGTGTCGCCCATTCTTGGATAAATCCGTGATCGTCTTTATCGACGATATTTTAATTTATTCTAAGGATGAATCCGAACATGGGAAACATCTGTGGGAAGTCTTGGAAGTCTTAAGAAGAGAGAAGTTGTTCGCGAAGTTCTCTAAGTGCGAGTTTTGGCTCCAAGAATTTCAATTCTTGGGGCACGTGGTGTCAAAGGAAGGTGTTCAGGTGGACCCGGCGAAGATTGAAGCGATGATGAGTTGGGAACCGCCAACGAACCCGTCGGAGATACGAAGTTTCTTGGGCTTAGCGGGCTACTATAGACGCTTCATCCAGGACTTTTCCAAGGTAGCTACACCGCTCACAACCCTCACAAGAAAGAACGTCAAGTTTCTTTGGACCGATGTTCAAGACCAAGCCTTTCAAACGCTCAAGAGGAAATTGTGCGAAGCTCCGATCTTATCCTTGCCTGAAGGATCGGAAGACTTCGTAGTGTATAGTGACGCCTCTAAGATGGGGCTTAGATGTGTACTTATGCAACGAAGAAAAGTCATCGCCTACGCGTCTAGGCAATTAAAGGAGCATGAGAAGAATTACCCGACACATGACTTGGAGTTGGCGGCGGTAGTTTTCGCTTTGAAGTTGTGGCGGCATTACTTGTACGGGACCAAGTGTACTCTCTTCACGGATCACAAGAGTCTCAAGTACATTTTCGATCAAAAGGAACTCAACATGCGGCAAAGAAGGTGGCTTGAACTTCTAAAGGATTATGATTGTGATCTACTCTACCATCCCCGTAAGGCCAATGTGGTGGCGGATGCATTGAGCCGGAGGAGCCATGATGGTAGCGTTAAATTGTCCCTTACAAGAATCGACGTGGTATCAAGTTTGGTGGAAAGCATCAAGATGTGGCAAGTGGAGGCGCTCAAGGAGCAAAACCTCAAGTCCGAGATCATGGTAAAGCAAAGTGGACTTTTGACGGAAGATAGACGCGGGCTCAAACTCTTCCAAGGTCGTATTTGGGTGCCGAAGTTGGGTGGAAATCGTGAGTTACTTCTAGGAGACGCGCACAAGTCGAAGTATTCTATACATCCCAGTAGCACCAAGATGTACAGAGACTTAAAACTAAATTATTGGTGGCCGGTGATGAAGTTAGATGTGGCTAACTATGTGGAGAGATGTGTCACGTGCCTTCAAGTCAAGGCGGAGCATCAAAGGCCGTACAGTAGTTTACAACCGTTGTCCATTCCCGAGTGGAAATGGGACAACATTACCATGGATTTCGTGACAAAGCTACCGAAAACCCTGCGAGGCCATGATACAATTTGGGTAGTTGTTGATCGGCTAACCAAGAGCGCGCACTTCCTTGCAATGAGGGAGACTTTGCCAATGGAGAAGTTGGCCAAGCTTTACATCGATGAGGTTGTGTCGAGGCATGGGGTTCCACAATCTATTGTGTCGGATCGGGACAGTCGTTTCACATCAAACTTTTGGGCAAGTTTGAAAAAGGAATTGGGTACCGGATTGAATTTGAGCACGACATATCACCCCCAAACGAACGGTCAAAGTGAAAGGACAATTCAAACACTCGAAGATATGCTGAGGTCGTGTGTCATCGACTGTGGTGGTAGTTGGGACTCACACCTGCCGTTGGTGGAGTTTGCGTATAATAATAGCTACCACTCTAGCATTGTCATGGCACCATTCGAGGCGTTGTACGGGCGAAAGTGCCGAACTCCAGTTTGTTGGTTAGAAGCGGGCGAAAAGCAATTCGTCGGACTAGAAATTGTGCAAGAAACGACCGACAAGGTGAAGGAAATTCGTGAGAGACTAAAGGCGGCACAAGACCAACAAAAGAGCTATGCGGACAAAAAAAGAAGACCGGTCGAGTTTCAAGTGGGTGACCGTGTCATGCTAAAGGTGTCGCCATGAAAGGGAATTATCCGTTTCGGAAAACGCGGGAAGCTTAACCCTCGTTTCCTTGGACCCTTCGTTATTTTAGAAATAATTGGACTTCAAGCCTATCGGTTGGATTTACCGCCAGAAATGGATGGAATACATCCTACATTCCACGTGTGTTATCTTCGGAAGTGTCTAGCCGAAGAGGAAAGCGTGATTCCTTTATTGGAAATTCGGGTGGGCAATGGAAATCGATGTGTGGAAGAGCCAGAGTCGATTTTGGAATCGAAAGTAAAGAAGTTACGGCATAAAGATGTGGTAATGGTAAAGGTTCAATGGAAGCACCATCGGGGTGCTAACATTACTTGGGAATCCGAGGATGACATGAAGAAGCGTTATCCTCACTTGTTTGTTGTAGCATGAGATTTCGGGACGAAATCCTATTTAGGTGGGGAGGATTGTAACACCCGGAAATTTATAAGGTAAGTAATCGTTTCTCTTATTGTTAATTTCGTAAATTGCTAATGTGGAACTTTAATTTGAGCACATGTTCACTCTTAAGATGCCTTAATGTTATATAAACTGTGTATTAATATTTCTCGGTTGAACCTCGCGCTTGTAATTGAAATTGGTTGAATTTTCGGGGCTTCTGGGAGTTGGCGCGACTATGACACGCGATTGTGACATGTCACTATCACGGTGTCACAGTCGCTGAATGTGTACCGTAGGTGGGTTAGAGCTCGCGACTATGACACGCGATTGTGACATGGTCACTATCGCGGTGTCAATGTCGCCGAGGATGTACCGTAGCTCAGGGGGAGACCGCGACTGTGACACGCGACAATGTCCATGGCATTGTCGTCGGGCAAGGTCGCAAGCGGGATGAATTCCTTAAATGAGTTCCAGCCAATTTTATTTCATTTCAAACACATTATACTCCTTTCTTGGGCGATTTTCTCTCCCAAAATACTGATTCCTCTCCTCACCAAACCCTAACCTCATTTATTGCAAAGTAGTTGGGTGGTTGGATCTTTGGCTAGCATTAAATCATCAAGGAGGATTTTCTAGGGTTCTCCAAGTTGACCTCTTCTTCTCCAAGCCTCACCTACAAATCTAGGGTTTCATACTTTTCTAGGTTTTGGTCAAAAACCTAGATTGTGAGTTTACTAACCTTTGTTAAAACTAGATACACATCATTATCTTGTACTTATTGATATTAATGCATCTCCCAAATGTTCATATTTAATGTTTCAAGTATTTGGGGGGGTTTTACCCATGGATTTATGTATATGAAAGTTACCATGTTCTATATGTGTACATCTTGGTATGTTGATGATTCCTTCTTGGAATGCCTTTTTCGCGACCTTATATTCTCATGAAGTATTTGGATGGATATTATGTCATGTGTTGGATTTACATGATTAGGATGGTGATAATGTGTTCTTGGTGGATATCCGAAATGTGACGGATTGAAACACATCTTGAGACTTCCTAAATGCATTATGTGGACGAACCAAGTCTGTGATTCACTATAGGTATGTAGGTGGGTGACATTTGGAGAATTTCCTAAGGCGGTAGTCTCCTATGTACCTAGACCTCTGCCGTCGGGGAATTTCCTAAGCGGTAGTCCCCGGTGCGTGTCGGGCCTTTGGGTTGCCAGTGAAAGTGGCTTCAAGGTGCATTGCCTCTTTGGGTGAACCGGATTGGAGATATGGGTGATTTACGTGATTTACTGTTCAACTGCTGATAAGAACTGTAAATGTTTCTGGCATGTTTTTACTTGTTCAACTAACTAGGCTTTTTGGCCTAACACTTGTTTGGTGTCGATGTGTATCTCAGGTGTTAGCGGTGTTGCTCCTAGGCAAGTTTAGATGCTTTGGGCGAGTGCTTGGAGATACGACACTTGGATGATTTTGAGAAGCCTTGGGTTTATAGATGACACCCTTTTTGTAATCTCTTTTCTAGATGTAGAAATTAGATTAGTTGGTTGTTGTTTATTTATCCGTTAAATTACAATTGTGATTAAACAGGTTTATTTGTACTATTCCCCTTTTTGGGAGGTTCTTGCTATGGCAATCTATATACCACTTCTCCTCTTCTGGAAAGTTTTTGTTATCCCTATTTTTAGGGTGTTACACTAACTATGGTTGGTCACAATGAAATTGTGACAAGTCTAGACTATTACTAGTGGATCCCTAGGTATTGAGTCGACTTATATTATTGGGATGTATTTTCCCCTTTTTGTAGCTATGGATGTGTTAAGTGCATTTTATGCACATAACTTTGTATATATTAGTTGCTTTTTTTTCTTCACATTTTTGTGTTTAGTTTAGCTTTTCATGCATTGTTTTTAATTTATCTCTAATCACGGTTGGAAGTTATTTTGGGGATAGTTTTTATGCTTTTGGTATATGTTTTGTGTAGATTGTGCGTTCTAAAGGTGAGATGGGTGAAGGCGTTCTCAAGGTGAAAAGAGAAGAGGATAATCAAGTGTATGTGGGAGATAAAGCCGAGAACGAAGAAGAGAAGAAGATGATCGATAGCAAAGAGGAGAAGTCGGAAGGGATTAGTTGTTCTCCATGCTTTGCGGACGCGAAAAAATACATTTGATTCAAGATTTAGAGTTTCTGCCACGGTTTCACGGGCGCGAAGATTTATTCGGGGTCGCGAAGCACTGCTCCAGAAACGTTTTTTTATTTTCTACTGCACCTTCACGGGCGTGAAGTTTTCTTCACGGTCGCGAAGGTCGTTAGGCTTATTCTTTGTGTTGGGATTTTGTTGGGATTTTTAGCTTAGACTTTTAAAACGACTCTTAGGTTTGTTTTGGAGGAACACGTTTTTTTTTTAGAGAGGTAGTCGACTTTTGGGTTTTGCTTAGGAATTTCTTGGTCGATCTCCAAGACTTGGGGAAGAGGATTGCAATACAAGCTTAGGCCATTGGGATTCGATTCACCATCGTTTTTTCATACATCTAGTATCTTCTTCCCAAATTTCTTGAATGTATTTAGTTGAATTATTGTTTTTGTTTGAATATTGCTAGTTATCTAATCGTTCTTGAAGTTTCTTCATCAATCCTTCTTTACTCTTGTTTATTTGTATCAAGTTTTAGTTTTTCTACATCTCCCTATGTGTATTTCATTATCTTTCTCCCTTTTGTATCTCTATTCCTTATTCCCTATCCTAATTTTCTACATTTGATTCATCTCTTGCTCTCTACCCTAATTTACTGCATTTATATAATTTCTTGCACCCATTAGATTAGGTTAAATTAATTTCCTGCACATGTTACTTAGTAGTTTATTGTTCTTTCTTAGTTTTCGTTAATGTTAATTGTTAATAGATTGCATCTTATGTAGCTATTGTGTTAATCTAGTTTTCTTTTATCTTTAGCTTTGTTAGAGTTTAATTAAATTACTTATTCCTTGGTCTTAAATCGCTTTTCGTTTTATTGGGTAATCGTCGCTTAGGATCGAGGCTTTGGTATTGATTAATTATTTTTAAAACGAATGTTGAGTTTTAATCCATTTTGATTCTAACGAAAGTTGGAGTTAATTTAATTGGTTTTTAACAAAACATTTAGTCAATTTAATTAGTTTTTGACGAAAAGAAAGTTTGGTCTTTTACTTGGATCAAATTAATCAATGACAACGGTCCTAACATGATAAATAGTTAGGGACGTTGATTGGGAAAATTACTTTTTTAAATCATAATGTTTCTTCCCAACGTACACATATTGCGAAAGTAAGTATGTGTCTTGGTCTAGAAAAGTTTTTCCACCTCGAGAAAGGGTTAAAGTAGTTTTGTAAAACGAACTCCCACCATCACCAAAATCATAGGTTGACGTTACCCAGTGCCCTTTAGTTATAGTTGATTTTTATTTTGCTTAGTCTACTTTTATTTTCCTTTTTTTTGTCTCTCTTTCCTTTAATCTCGTTTAATTTTATGTCCACATAGTTTAATCATCAAATCGAATTATCTGATTCACATAGCTAGACATGACTATTAAGTGGTTAGTGTTTAGACCGTCACCTCCCTGTGATCGACCCGTATGCTACAAAACCCGTACGCTTGCGGTTATAAATTTTAAAACACATCAGGATGCATTTGACCCTCGGGGGCCTTTGGTATGGTTATGTGAGATCGGTTACTAGCCATGGGTCATAATGTAGTCCTAGTGAACGAGTATGACTTGGTTTCCTCGGGGGCCCTCCCTCACATCTTAGTACGGACCGGCGTTGTTCGTGGCCATGGATTCCAAGTATTTAGCTCACAAATCGGATTGTGACCTACTTTTGTGTTCCGCTACAATCCTTGGTAAATCAGGTATCCCCCGTCATCGCAAGATGAATTTTCGGACCGAATGGTCCTTATTTGACAAAGATTTCATTTGTAAACTAAACTCTTTTGCAAAGATTTCCTTTTATTACAATTGTCTATATTTCTTCGAATTATAAACTGAGGTGTTGTTTTGAGGTATTTAGTTTTACCCTTGTTTTCGGTGACGCTTTGATTTTGGGTTATCTCCCTTATACTATAATTTTGGAGACTTGAGTTTACTCATATTTTGGTCGTGTGTTTTATAAAGTTACTCAAATTTCATTATTCGAGCATTACCATTATTCTCGTTTGAGTAAGTGTTGGATTGCATTATTTCATGAAAGAATGTTTTGGCGTTGAGGCGTCCATCTATAAAATGCATATTTTTAGAAAAATGAGTTGTTCTCTTATTTTAAAGTAAATCATTTTAAAGGATCATGATTATAAGTTACAATACTTCCATTTTACGTTTTCCTTTATAATCATGATATAAAACTCTTGAACTCACTAGGCGTTAGCCTAACCTTTTTATTTGTCGGCATGTGCAACAGGTTCCGGTTGGGAATAGTTCTAGTGACACTGTGAAGAGAAGAGTGCTAGTTGTGTGCTCGAGAAATGTTTAGCTTGATGAAGTCTTCCGCACTTATATTGGAGATAGCGACTGTTATTGGGTTATAGTAACACCCGACTTTAGTTAGTCTTTATGTAAGACTTTAATTTCTTGTTGATGGTTCAACCAAGAATTGTATTTCAATTATGGACTATTAGTAAGAGATTTTATTATCCTTTAAGGTGTTTTTGAAAGTTTTTAATTAGTCGCTCTTTCCAAATTTGAGGGTGTTACATATATATAAATGGAGTTCCTTTGATGTAAATGTCCTTTTGTGCATTCGATTTTATAAACCGTTTGGAAAATGCATATTATTGTGTTATGAGGCATTTGGAAAATATAAGGGTATAAGTTCATTTGGAAAGTGGGTTGCCTCAACTAATGTTGAGTTTTGAACTAATCTTACTTTTGGTTGTTGTGTTTGTGCAATACCCTCAATTCTGAAAATAGCAACCAATTTAAAATTTTCTAAATACATCGATAAATGCTTCATCTACAATCACAATTTAAGATTTAACCTCAATACACATATTCATTCTATACATACAGTCTACGATAAGGCTCAACTCTTTATAGAGCTGCTAGAATCCAAACCCCCAACTGAAACCTGATGCACATGCCGACAAATAAAAAGGTTAGGCTTAACGCCTAGTGAGCTCAAGAGTTTTAACATGAATGAATATATCTTTAAAAGAAAGGAATTCAATTCAAATCAAGATCTTTCGAAATGGTTTACTTTAGAAATGGAAACAACTCGTTTCCCCCATAATATGCTTCTTTAAAGATGACACTCCCAGAACAAACGTTCTTTATAAACGATGCAACCCATAACTCACCCAAAACAGGATTATAATTCGACACCCAATTTGTGAAAACGTGAATAACACTTCATATCCCAAAACACCCAAAACACGGGTGGGGTATAATACTCGACCCTTAAATGACGAAAAACAACCCATATAGATATGATACGTCATCGAAAACATGGAACTGAAACTTAATACTCACGCGACCATAAAATGGGATGAAATCCAAACATTAAAGCATGAACAATTAAAATATCCAAAATACTGCTGGCCGACAACGGGGGAGACCCGTATACGTTGAGGGTGGAGGAACACAAAAGTATGCCACCCTTACAACGTTAATCGCATGGCACCTCACGACATAAAACGCCCAAGTGTCCCTACGGCTTCTTGACAAGTTTCACCCAAAAAGACAGTTGACCTTGGTGACCGTTACAAAGAACTCCACCCCGAAGGCCCGACACACTTAAAGACTACCTCTCAGGCATTACTTCAAGCGGCGGAGGTCCTAGTGCCTACCTCCCAGGTAGCACCTCCAGACTCAACCCTCCTAGTGCCTACTAGGGGTGTAAATGAGACGAGACAACTCGCGAGCTACTCGAGATCGACTCGGTCAAAACTCGATCAACACTTGACTCGAATAGGCTCGACTCGAACTCGACTCGATATACTAACGAGTCGAGTCGAGCGACCTGATACTCGACTCGATAAGCTTGTGAGATACTCGATAAGCAAAATAATAATAATAATTAGTAATATTATTTTAATTTAATTGATAATAATAATAATAATACTAAAAAAAACTCAAGTTTTTTTATTTTTTTTTGGAAAATGATGGTGTAAAAGACATGGGTAAACTCTTGATGGTGTGTCTAATCCATCCCACATTGGCGGGATATAGAACCCAATGCTTTGAACTCCACTATATATAGACCTTTCTCCTCCCTTATTTTACATCTTTTGCCTTTGTTAAATGGTTTGAGCCTAAGGGTTTGAGCCTATGTAGGGGTGTAAATGAGAAGATACAACTCGCGAGCTACTCGAGATCGACTCACATGAGATCGACTCGTTCAAAACTCGGTCAACACTCGACTCGAATAGGCTCGACTCGAACTCGAGCTCGACTCGATATACTAACGAGTCGAGTCGAGTATAATGATACTCGAGCTCGACTCGCATCATTTACACCCCTAGTGCCTAGTTGTAAAGTTCTGGTCGTAAAACATGGGTATCGGAGTCGAGCCCTGAAATACCCAATTGACCATCCAAAACAGACTGACTTACGTGTCTATGGATCCAATGCAACACAGTCTAATATTACATAACCACACATGAATGACCAACGCACCCGCATGTAAATATCATTAATATGCAATAAGATGCATTAAGATGTAAATCGTAGATAGGACTCTACATTGAGCCACTGTTACGAGATTTATATGAACTTAATCTCTTGGACTGTTATCTAACGGTGAATAGTGCAAGTATACACTTATCAATCCGTTGTCGTCTTTTACAAGTAATAAAACGGTAAAATACCGAGTATCGATCCACAGGGAAAGGTGTAAAAGCTTAATAAAAGTTTAATAAAAGAAATGAATTCAGATGGCGAACTTGAAGAAATATTGTTGGGTGGTTTTTAACAACTAATTTGACAGAAATTAATTATTTTAAAAAGGAGCAAGGGTGTAGGGATCCGTTAAGATTTTTGACAATAAGATCAAGTGAAACGTCATAATTAATATATCCAACCATTAGCTTTTCTAAGGCACTCTTTCGAGATTGAGAAAGGCTCGCATCCATAGACTTGATTCTAATGTTTCCAAAATAGAAAAAGTCTAGGCAATGGCACAATCTATTCCTTGTATAAGCTATATGGAATGAAAACGAGTCTCCTCGTCTCTAAATAACTCTCTCGAGTATATCTCCATATCATTCAAGTTGATATGTCACGACGGCTTATCTCTAAGTCCATCACACTTTAATCATTTTCAACAACGATCAATTTGTTAGGAAATGAATTTTATAAAAATAACCTTGAATGAATGATTGGAAATAATAATTAACTACTAATTTTCACCATCAAAAATTGGTTTTAATCTTAACTTCACCCCACACCCAAGCTAAGGTTGTTAGCCTATCATCGCTTGGGATCCTTGCATTTTTTAAAAAGAAGAATATACGACTAAAAATAAAAACTACTGTCAATTACGAAGATTAAATGAAAAGAACGATGGTAGATTAAAGGTTACAAAAATTATAAATAATGATGACGTAATAAGGCGAACAATTAAAATGCGATAAAATAAAGACGTAAAATTAAAGTGCAATAATTAAAAGAAACGTAATTATAAAGTACAATAATTAAAAGAAACGTAATTATAAAGTACAATAATTAAAAGAGACGTAATAAAGCAGATAAGAAATACTGAAAGTTAAATGCTTGAATTAAAATTAGACTAGCCTTCCAAATTTTCTCCCAATGATTGGAGAATGAAACTACACTTAGAGAGTACTTTTAGGAATGATGGAAGAGATTTGTGTGTTTTTACAACAAATGAGCTAGGCTTTTTATAGCCAACATGTAACACCCTCAAAACTGGAAATAACAACTAATTTAAAATTTTCTAAATACATCAATAATTGATTCGTCTGCAATCACAATCTAAGATTTAACCTCAATACACACAATCATTCTATACATAAAGTCTATGATACGAACGGGTGCTACTAAAACCCAATAGAAGTCACTATCTCCAAACTGCGGAAGACTTCACCAAATACTTACACTCGCGAAAGACTAAGCACATCTCTTCATAGAATTTATAGAACCAACCCCCACCTGGAATCAGATGCACATGCCGACAAATAAAAAGGTTAGGCTTAACGCCTAGTGAGATCAAGAGTTTTCGACATATATAAATTAATCGTTTAAAGAGAAAGAATGCGGTTAAAATCATAATCTTTCAATTTGTTATGTCTTACATATGAAAACGACTCATTTTCCCATGATATGCATTTTAGACAAAGAACACCAATTTCCGTTTTCCAAATCAACTACTTCAAGGATGAAGAAACCAACATAAACCGCCCATTTATAAATCAGGTTTAACACAAAACTCACTCGAAACGTGAATAGAGATTGAACTCTCCATTTATGACAATACGGTTAAAACTTTATATCCCGAAACACCCAAAACACGGGTGGGGCATAATACTCAACCCATAAATCAAGGATAAAATCCAAATATACACAACGCCACCGAAAACTTGGGATAATAAAACTCAATACCCAAAAACAACACCTTTCGGTGACGGGGGATACCCGAATTCCATCGAAAGTGGCGGGCACACAAAGTTAAGCCACTTATCAATGTTCTCGAGCTTCACATAAGACCATGGTTCCCCGTATACGGCTCCTCTGAGCTACCACCGCAAGACACCACTGATCCTAGTGTCTACTCGACCTCTAATGAGTGTCACAACCAAAGCCACAAGTACCCGTATCCGGCTCATCTGAGCTACCACCGCAAGACTTAGCTCCGTATATGGCTCTGCAGAGCACCACCACAAGCTTACATAATCAACCACATGACTTGGGGACCACTCACTAGAATTCAAACGCGGACACTAAATTCCACGATGAGTAACCAGACTGGACGACAATCGGGCATCGAGTTCAACCACCCACGATCTCTACCTCGAGCCCTTCAATAAAGGTTACGCGGTTATCGAGTTCAACCACCCACGATCTGTACCTCGAGCTCCTGCTAGCCATAAATAATGTCCAGTCCCAAAACGGGGATAAAGTCCCCACTAACCAACTGACTCATATGCCTATGGATCCAATGCATTACAGTCTAAAACGTTACATGACTCAAAAGAATGAACTAACGCATTCAAAACATGTAACTCCCAAATAAGATGCAACTAAGTACATCATACGTCCAAGGCTCCTTAACGAGCAACCAAAACTGAACAAATGTTCCAAAGACTCCACCGAGTACAAATCAAGCCCCAAGAGGCTTAATGGACGTTTGGCTCAACACGAGAGCCAAAATGGTTACACAAACCAAAATACACATTTTCCCAAAATCTTTGATTCTCAAATTATCGCTGGCCTTCGGCCCAAACCCAAAAGGTTTTCCATTTCTAAAATGTTCTCCAACGTCGGAAATGACCCAAAACCAAAGAACTCACACATTCGTACTTTTCCAAATATTTCATTTCATGAATGATGCATAAAAACCCGACAAACACTTAAAAGTATATTTTTGACCAAGTACTCATTTATGCAATAAATCATCAAAACACCTTCCTTTGTGACACATTTATCCAAATGTCCATAAATCCCAAAATGTGTGCTTTATAGGTTTATAAAGTTAAATATATCCAAATAACCAACTTATCAGCAGTTAACAATTTAATGTAAACACAAACACTTTAAAATAAACATTTTGGCATGTACACCGTTTTCACAAATCAACTTGAACTCACCTTGCTAGATTTAGGCTAAATCTAGATTTTCCCCCCAACTAGAGCTCCTTTGAAGAACACTTGGATTCTCAAGACAAAACTTCCAAAAACCTAAATCCATACATATTCAACCATAAATAAACATAATCAACCACAAAGAATCGTTTCCCAAACCATATACATGAATACCTCAACTAATACCGAAACCCTAACTTCCATAACTAAAGAGAATAGAAGATTACCTTAACCCAATCTTGAATCCACCAACCAAAACACTTCTAGTTCACCAAAATGGTTACAAAACTCCAATCTTTTTTTTGAACGACAAGTTACTCACACACACGATCCCGCGGTATCCGGGCTTCCACTTAAGGAGGCCACCCGACTATTCCGCAGCGTCCCGGCCCAGCCCTATGGACTAGACCCGTCCAGGATTTGACTAAGCTCGGCCTTCTGACCGAACCCGCAACCCATAGATTGGTTGCCCGAATATCTGGACCCGAGCCGACCCAAAGGCCGACCCAAAGTCTGGGATGATCCTCATGTGCCAAAGCTTCCCCCTAGATTCGAACCTGGGTAGACTGGGATACCATCCACAGTCCCCCCCAGGGTGTTACCGAATTTCGGGTTGCCACTCCAACCAACCATGATTTGCACAAACCTCCAATCTATGAAAGGAAGCACAAAGGGTGGATGAAACCCTAGAAAACTTTGGTGAAGAAGATGAAGAGGGAGGGATGAGAAGCTTACCACCACAAAATACTCTTGTATACCCCAATAAACTTCCAATCTCTTGCTAGATCCTTGAAGAGCTCTCAAAAACGAAACCGTAGCAATTTGAATCACCCAAATCAGAGTTGGGATGAAGGAGATATGAAGGAATGAAGTTTGGTGGCTGAAAATCGGTTTTAAGCTCGTCCAGGGGGTTTCACGACTTGTGCCGCGACCTTAAGTCGCGGCATAAGTCGCCCGCTTCCCCTGGTTTTCTTCTCGTTCACTGTTTTTGCCATAACTTCTTCGTTATAGCTCCGATTTTGCTCCAGAAAGAACCGTTGGACTCGTAATTGAATCTTTCATCGATCTAGACTATAAAATCCAGGATTCAAGTCCAAAATATTTTATCTTATTTTTCCCTAATATAACGGTTTCGGTATTAACTCGAAATGATACCTTTCGAAAATCGGGGTGTTACACAACAAAAGGGAGGATCAAGACATTGTCCAAAGGATAAAAGAAAAGATTTTCTAGAAAACTTTATCCAAGATTTCTTCCAGCTAATGCAAGGTTGGGGGAATATTTTAGGAATGTTCCACAAATCCTGAGATGGCATCAAGCTGCAGCATGCTGTTGTCCCTCTGTTTTTCGGCACACGAAATCTCCCAACAAAAATGCCCAGAAGCCAATCTGCAAGCCACAAAAACAACATAAAACCAATGGTTCAATGCCCAAGCAATAAAGATATGAGTTTTGCTCAAAGGACCTTGATTAATTAAATATTCGCTTGCAAAAAGTTGGGATATGCGTTTAAAAATAGAGCATTTAAGTAATAAAATGAACGCATATCACACCCCCAGACTAAGATTGTTGATTGTCCCCAATCAACACAAAATAACGCTTGAACAAAAGAGGTTGTTTATGCCAAAATCCCACAAAAGTCATGCATTTATCCCTTTTACTTGTATAGGATAGACCTTCATAAACTAGAGATAAAGATTACTTAAAAATATCGTCAAACACAATTTCCATAAGCTAGCCATGAGTTTCAAATGGTTAAGCACATTACAAAACACAACATTTGGATCATTAGGACTTGGTTTTAGGCTTTTTGGTGACTTTTAAGCACTTGCATCCCATTTTTATATCTTTGCTTTCCCCAAGAAGTCCTTACAATCATTGTCTTTCGGGTGCCCTTTGCTTGAATGGGAAGCTCTTTTTTTTTAATTTTTTTATAGTATGCATTTTATGCTCTACTATTTTTTTTAAGCTTTTCCCATATGGTATGCATGTTATGCTCTACCATTTCCACCCAATGATTGATATGAACTTCGCTCACTTTTTCTTTACGTTCTTGGCTATCAACGGTAGCCTCCCCCCAACCGAATATGACAATGTCCTCATTGTTGTGAATGTGGTGGTAGAAGCGTGGGAAAGAAGGATGAGTGTATGAGATGCAACATGGGTTTCAAATGATGGCCTAAGTCCTTTCCAAACAATCTGTGTGTAATGCATGGCTAGAATGTGACCCATTGAAACCATAGGCTAGTTCTAGAAATGTGTCCTAAATAAAGTAAGCAACTTTGATCTACTAGATTATTATGCATATCCCAAAAAAAATCGTGATAAAATGCATGAGACACACCATGGCAAACTGGGCATAAAACAACCTATCTAGCAAGAGATAATTAGCCTAAAAGTTGAATAATAGTAAAAATTAAAGACGTCTAATAATTAAAACTACTAATAAACTAACTGTACATCCAAACTTTCCCGAAATTTCGGAATGATTTTACCTTTTCTTCACAACTTCACATCCTCCATATTTTATTTATTTATTTATTTTTAAGTCCAGTCTCTCAGATCAACTCACACAAAGCCACATACAGGTTTCCATGGCTTTCCATTCCTTCGAAAAATGCTTTTATTCTTTGTCCATTTACTTTAAAAATGCTACCGTCTTCTGGGTTTACAAGATCCACAGCTTCAAAAGGGTAGATTTTAAAGATTTTGAATGGACCGGACCATCTACTTTTCAGTTTTCCCGAAAAGAGTTTTAGCCGTGAATTAAAAAGTAACACATTTTGTCCCTCAAAAAATTCTCGTTTGTGAATTCTCTTGTCATGCCAGTTTTTTGTTTTTTCCTTATAAAGCTTGGCATTTTCATAGGCGAAATTCCTATGTTCGTCTAATTCACAGAGTTGAATTTTTCTTTTAATTTCGGCCTCAGAAATATCCATATTTAGATCTTTAATTGCCCAGTATGCTTTGTACTTCAATTCCAAAGGTAAATGGCAGGCTTTTCCAAAAACAATTTTATACGGAGACATACCAATGGGAGTTTTAAAAGCAGTACGGTAAGCCCACAGAGCGTCATCTAATTTAAAAACCCAATCTTTTCTGTGTGGTTTAACGACTTTTTCTAAAATTCCCTTGATTTCTCGATTGGACAATTCTGCCAAACCGTTTGTTTGGGGATGATAGGCAGTGGCAACCCTATGCTTGATATTATATTTGTCCAAAACGCTTTTTAACAGATGATATATAAAATGAGTACCCTCATCGCTAATTAAAGCACGGGGAGTACCAAATCTCGTAAAAATTTGCTTTTGGAGAAATTTAACAACTGTTTTAGCATCATTTGAGTGACATGACACTGCCTCAACCCATTGGGACACGTAGTCCACTGCAACTAAAATATACTGGCAATTTCCTGAAATTGGGAATGGTCCCATGAAGTCAATCCCCCAAACATCGAACAATTCAACTTCTAAAATTCCATTTAGAGGCATTTCATTCTTTTGGGAGATTGATCCAGTCCGCTGACATTCGTTACAAGCTTTGACAAAATCCTGAGCATCTTTGAACAATGTCGGCCAATGGAATCCAGACTGCAACACTTTTGCGACCGTCCTTTGCCCACCAAAATGCCCTCCATAATTGGAAGCATGACAATTTTTCAATACGGCTGGTACTTCACTTTCAGGAATGCATCTTCTCAACATCTAATCTGCACATGATTTAAATAAAAATGGATCATCCCACAGATAGAACTTAGAATCATGTCTGAGTTTTTGAATTTGTTGTTTATTAAACTCAGGGGGAATAATTCCACAGGCTAGAAAATTGGCAATGTCTGCAAACCATGGTGTCTCAGAATGTTTTAACACCAGGAGTCTCTCATCTGGGAATGTTTCTGTTATATCACTTTTTTCCAGTTCTTTATCATGTTTTTCAAGTCTAGACAAATGATCAACAACCTGATTGTCCACTCCTTTTCTGTCCACAATTTCAAGATCAAATTCTTGCTACAACAGAACCCATCTTATTAACCGAGGTTTTGCATCTTTCTTAGAAATTAAGTATTTAATGGCAGCATGATCAGTGTGTACAATGACTTTTGTTCCCATTAAATATGATCTGAATCTCTCAAAGGCAAAGACTACGGCTAACAATTCTTTTTCAGTTGTTGTGTAATTAATCTGAGCTTCATTTAGGGTTTTGCTTGCATAATAAATGGAGTGGAACACTTTTTCTTTCCTTTGGCCTAGGACAGCTCCTACGGCCCAATCGCTTGCATCACACATGATTTCGAAAGGTTTTTCCCAGTTAGGAGTAACAATCACAGGAGCAGTAACCAAAGCTTTTTTCAGAGTGAGAAAAGCTTTTCTGCAATCCTCACTAAAATGAAACTTTTGATCATGCTGAAGCAATAAGCACAAAGGTTTTGAAATTTTTGAAAAATCTTTGATAAATTTTCTGTAAAAACCTACATGTTCAAGAAAACTTCTTATTCCCTTGACAGTGGTTGGCTCATGCAATTTTTCAATCACTTCAAGTTTTGCCTTATCAACCTCATCTCCTCTTTTTGAAATCAAATGACCAAGAACAATTCCTTCCTTGACCATAAAATGACACTTTTCCCAATTTAAAACCAAATCAGTTGCTTCACATCTTCCAAGACTTTTTTCAAGATTTTTCAAACATTGATCATATGATGTGCCATACACAGAAAAATCATCCATGAAAATTTCCATGGAAGTTTCAAGCATATCAGAAAATATGGACATCATACATCTTTGAAAAGTAGCAGGTGCATTACACAGACCGAATGGCATTCTCCTAAAAGCAAAGGTTCCATAAGGACAAGTAAAGGTGGTCTTTTCTTGGTCTTCTGGGCTATTGCAATCTGGTTGTAACCTGAATAGCCATCTAAGAAACAATAATACTCCTTTCCTGCGAGTCTGTCTAACATCTGATCAATGAAAGGTAAAGGAAAATGGTCTTTTTGGGTAGCTTTGTTCAGTCTACGGTAATCCATACAAATCCTCCAACCAGATGCAACTCGAGTGGGAATGAGCTCATCTTTCTCATTTTTTATCACAGTGACACCTCCCTTTTTAGGGACACACTGTACAGGGCTTACCCAGGAGCTGCTTGCTATTGGGTATATTATCCCTGCATCCAACCATTTTAAAATCTCCTTTTTCACAACTTCCTTCATGATAGGATTTAACCTTCTTTGAGGTTCAATGGAAGTGAAATTCTTGTCTTCTAAGATGATTTTGTGTTGACAAATGGAAGGGATGATACCCTTAAGGTCAGAAATGGTCCATCCTATAGCCTTAGTGTGCAGTTTTAACATACTTACCAACTGTTCTTCCTGATGTTTTTCTAGGGTGGATGAAATGATGACAGGCAATTTGCCTTCTTCACCTAGAAATGCATACTTCAGATGTGAAGGGAGTGGTTTCAACTCCAGATCGGGTGGTGATTCAACAGATGGGATGTGGGTCTTTCTATCTTCATTTTCCAACAACTCAAAAGCTGCAGTATGTTGTAACATGGTGGTTTCACCTTCTTCTTCCCATTCTACTTTCTCATCAACCTCAGTCTCTCTCAAATCTAACATTTTTTCAATTTCCTCTTTATGGCACAAAGACTCAATATCACTCAGGGTAAAACACTCTTCTTTATCATCAAGATATTTCATTGAGTTAAACACATTGATGGTGACATTTTGCTCATTCACTCTCATAGTCAACTCTCCTTTCTAAACATCAATCAAGATTCTACCAGTTGCTAGGAATGGTCTTCCTAGTATGATTGGAATATCTTTATCGGCCTCAAAATCAAGAATGATGAAGTCGGCGGGAAAAATGAATTTTTCCACTTGGACTAATACATCCTCAATTTTGCCTTTCGGATGAGCTATGGACTTGTCAGCTAACTGCAGGGTGACTGTGGTTGGTCTAGCCTCACCTATGCCTAGGGTGTTAAAAACAGACAAGGGCATAAGGTTTATACTAGCTCCCAGGTCACATAGTGCCTTTCCAATCTCTTTCCCACCTATTGAGCAAGGAATAGTGAAACTCCCAGGATCTTTCAATTTAGGGGGAATTTTATTTGAAAGGAGGGCACTACAGCCTTCTGTTAAAGCAACAGTTTCATATTCATTCAACTTCTTCTTTTTGCTCAGAATGTCCTTGAGAAATTTTGCGTAACTTGGCATTTGTTCAATTGCCTCAACCAAAGGAATGTTGATATGTAGCTGTTTAAACACATCAAGGAACTTTTTGAACTGTAGCTCCTCCTTTTGATTTCTCAACCTTTGTGGAAAAGGTATATAAGGGGGAACAGGAGCTACAATGGCTTTCTCAGGGGACTGTTCTGCCGGTGTTGGGGTGATGACAGGGTTGGAACTTTTGAGTATGGGAGTGACTGGTGGAGTGACAAGATTGTCAGTCTTGGTGGAAGATGTCGAGGTCTCATCCTGAAATGATACCTTCTTTTTGCCATCATCTGGGAATAATAAAGGGGAGTCATTTTTCTTAGGTAGTGATCCTATGTCTACTGGTTTTCCTTTATCCTTCCAAGTGGGTGTGATAATAGTGGGTTTGTGTGATTCAATGGGCTTTTTCACTTGTTCATTTTCTATCAAGCTCTTTCCACTTCTTAAATTCACTGCTTTCACATGTTCTTTCATGGCGGGTCTTGGGATCTCTGTATCACTAGGCAATGTACCAACGGGTCTATTCCTTAACTCAAGTTCAAGCTGACTAATCTGAGTCTCTAGAGATCTTATGGTGGTGTTTTGATGATTCATTACTGAATTGGTTTGGTTAATGAACCATTTCAAAATTGTTTCTAAAGAGGTGGATGACTCAGCTTGCTGGTTAGGTTTGTATTGGAAAGACGACTGAGTTGATGGTTGATGAAAAGTCTGTTAGTGATGGTTTTGAGGTGGACTTGGGTGTTGTACTTGTTGTGGTTGAAAATTTGAAACTCCTTGTTGTTTAGGTGCAGGTGGATTCAAACACGGAATGTTCCAAGAAAAGTTTGGGTGTTGTCTCCAACTGGCATTGTAGTTGTTGGAGTAGGGACCAGGTTTGTTATGAACATAGTTTACTGATTCAGTATTTTGCGGGCAATGTTCATAAGAGTGTTCCCCACCACAACAAATACATTGCACTGAGAGTACTGCTGGAATAGGTGTAGAGGCAATAGACTGCACTCCTTGGCCAGAAGTTAAGTTTTTTAGCATTGTGGCCATGGAAGTGAGTTGTGCTGTCAATGCAGTGTATGCATATACATCATGAACTCCAGCAGTCTTCTTTTGAGGTTGGGCGCGTGGATCAGCCTAATGTCCATTGTTGGTTGAAGTTTTTTCAAGAATTTCATACCCGTCATTATAGGTATTGGCTGTAAAGGCCCCTCCTGATGTCGCATCGAGCATCTGTTTTGCCATGGGGTTTAGACCATTGTAAAACGTCTCGAGTTGAATACAGTAGGGAATGCCATGGTGAGGGCATTTTCTCAACAGCTCTTTAAACCTCTCCCATGCATCAGGAATTGCTTCATCATCCAGTTGTTTAAACATACAAATTTCATTTCTGGATTTGGCATTCCTGGTGGGTGGAAAATATTTTCGCAAAAACTTTTCAGCCATATTGTTCCATGATGGTACAGAACCAGGTGCCAAAGAATTAAACCATGACTTTGCTCGTTCCCTTAGAGAGAATGGAAATAAAGTGAGTCTCAGAGCATCGTTAGATACTCCAGGGATCAGGAAAGCATCGGTGATCTCCATAAAAGATTTTAAATGAGAATGAGGATCCTCCGATGGCATTCCAACAAATTGTCCATTTGTTTGCAACATATGGAACATGATGGGTTTTAATTCAAAATGGAGGGCGACAATATGGGGTCTAACTATCCCTGAATTTAATTGCTCAAAATCGGGGATAGCATAGTCCATAATCTTTCCCTCTTTGGAATTTGCTAGATTAATAATGTTCGGAGCTCCATCCCTATTTTCATTGCTATCCTGAGATTCCACATCATCATTGTTAGGATGTTGATTTTGGTTATTTGGCATTTGTTGAAAAGGGAATTCGGGTGGATTTCCAAAAATGGGTGGTGCATCGTGGAATATCGGTTGTTGTCTTGGCGGATTTTCTATTCTAGGTACCCTATTTTCAAAACCTGGTGGGGGTGGTTCCATGATGGGAGGATCTATGGTTAATGAAATTCTTTGTGCTCTCCTCCTATTACGAAACGTCCTTTCAATGTTCGGGTCAAATTCGAACAATTCCCCACTTGGTATTCTTGGCATACGCCACTTCCAAAAAGAGATTCGAACGGTGTTAGAAAAATCAAATCTTTTAGAAAACTTTTACAGACTTTTAGCGAGTCAATTCCCGGGCAACGGCGCCAAAAACTTATTACGAGATTTATATGAACTTAATCTCTTGGACTGTTATCTAACGGTGAATAGTGCAAGTATACACTTATCAATCCGTTGTTGTCTTTTACAAGTAATAAAACGATAAAATACCGAGTATCGATCCACAGGGAAAGGTGTAAAAGCTTAATAAAAGTTTAATAAAAGAAATGATTTCAGATGGCGAATTTGAAGAAATATTGTTGGGTGGTTTTTAACAACTAATTTGACATAAATTAATTATTTTAAAAATGAGCAAGGGTGTAGGGATCCGTTAAGATTTTTGACAATTAGATCAAGTGAAACGTCATAATTAATATATCCAACCATTAGCTTTTCTAAGGCACTATTTCGAGATTGAGAAAGGCTCGCATCCATAGACTTGATTCTAATGTTTCCAAAATAGAAAAAGTCTAGGCAATGGCACAATCTATTCCTTGTATAAGCTATATGGAATGAAAACGAGTCTCCTCGTCTCTAAATAACTCTCTCGAGTATATCTCCATATCATTCAAGTTGATATGTCACGACGGCTTATCTCTAAGTCCATCACACTTTAATCTTTTTTCAACAACGATCAATTTGTTAGGAAATGAATTTTATAAAAATAACCTTGAATGAATAATTGGAAATAATTATTAACTACTAATTTTCACCATCAAAAATTGGTTTTAATCTTAACTTCACCCCACACCCAAGCTAAGGTTGTTAGCCTATCATCGCTTGGGGTCCTTGCATTTTTTAAAAAGAAGAATATACGACTAAAAATAAAAACTACTGTAAATTACGAAGATTAAATGAAAAGAACGATGGTAGATTAAAGGTTACAAAAATTATAAATAATGATGACGTAATAAGGCGAACAATTAAAATGCGATAAAATAAAGACGTAAAATTAAAGTGCAATAATTAAAAGAAACGTAATTATAAAGTGCAATAATTAAAAGAGACGTAATAAAGCAGATAAGAAATACTGAAAGTTAAATGCTTGAATTAAAATTAGACTAGTCTTCCAAATTTTCTCCCAATGATTGGAGAATGAAACTACACTTAGAGAGTATTTTTAGGAGTGATGGGAGAGATTTGTGTGTTTTTACAACAAATGAGCTAGGCTTTTTATAGCCAACAAAAGGGAGGATCAAAACATTGTCCAAAGGATAAAAGAAAAGATTTTCTAGCAAACTTTATCCAAGATTTCTTCCAACTAATGCAAGGTTGGGGGAATATTTTAGGAATATTCCACAAATCCTGAGATGGCATCAAGCTGCAGCATGCTGCTGTCCCTCTGTTTTTCGGCACACGAAATCTCCCAACAAAAACGTCTAGAAGCCAATCTGCAAGCCACAAAAACAACATAAAACCAATGGTTCAATGCCCAAGCAATAAAGATATGAGTTTTGCTCAAAGGACCTTGATTAATTAAATATTCGCTTGCAAAAAGTTGAGATATGCGTTAAAATAGAGCATTTAAGTAATAAAATGAACGCATATCAGCCACTAAAACTAAACAAATGTCCTCGAGACTCTTTTAAGTCAAAACCGAGCTAAAATGCTCTAAATACCGTTTGGCCAACAAATAATGATTCCCAAATAATAAAACACATTTAAATAGTGTTTATGTAGACGCATACCTCAAAGAGGTGATTAACCCAAAACTCGACCCGAATTGAGACATATCATTTTCCGAATGGTTTATGAACTCAAATACTTCAAAATGTCGTACGTCATAAATTAGACTTCACATGTACAAAAATCATCGAAGATGCATAAATCATATAATAGACTTTACTTGTACAAAATCACCAAGAATACGTAAATCATGCAATTTACTTGTTGAAATATTCAAAACCCAATATGAGCATTTTATGAGATTAAAACAACCCAAGTTTACCAAATATGAAAACTTATCAAAATACTCACACTTTGACAATTACCAAGTAAAACATATTTTCACTTCAAAATACACATTTTGGCATGTACATAGTTTTCACAAAGCATCTTGAACTCACCTTGCTAGATTTAGGTTAAATCTAGATTTTACCCCCAAAACTTGAATATCCAAAGATGAAGGCTTGAATCTCCAAGAAACTTCTCTAGATCTTAGATCCGACACATCTACAAGGTTTCCTTCAACATAAAAGTCACCAAAATCACACCCAAGTTGAAGGATGAAAGGAAAAAGGGTGAAACCATCAAACCCTAGCTTAACATTGAGAGAGATGAGGAACTTACCACCATAAAATATACATGGATCTTCCAATATACTTAAAATATCTTGCTATATCCTTGAATATATCTCAAAAACGAAACCATGGCAACTTGAATCATCAAAAACGGAGTTGGGATGCAAAAGTTATGAAGAAATGAAGTTTGGTGGCTGAAAGTCGGGTTTTAAGCTCGAACAGGGCTCCGCGCAGGTTACCGGGCGGCCTAAGTCGCCCCACAACTCGCACGGATGGGTTTTATGCTCGAACAGGGCTCCAAGAGGGTTACCGGGCGGCCTAAGTCTCCCCGTAAGTCGCCCCGTGCACTGTTCGTCCGGTTTCTTCATTTTTCATGCCCGATCACTGTTTTGGCCATAACTTCTTCGTTATAGCTCCGATTTTGCTCCGAAAAGAACCATTGGACTTGTAATTGAATCCTTCATACATCAAGACTATGAAATCTAGGATTCAAGTCCAAAATCCTATATCTTATTTTTCCCTTAAAATTATTGATTCCTGCATTAACTTGAAATGATACTTTTCGAATTTCGGGGTGTTACAGTTTGCATATCCATTGGTCAAACGTGTTTTAATGTTTACACTGACTTTCATTTGGAGATTTAACTAAATTGATGAGCCTTTGCCCGATTTTGACTAAAATGAGTTTTAATACAATTGACCGATTGACTAGCCCGGGGTGGAAGCTTTTAGTACAATGGTGTTTATTACATGTCATTTGAGAGTTACATGTTTTGAGTGCATTGGTCATTCAATTGGAGTCATGTAATGTTTTAGACTGTAATGCAGTGGATCCATAGGCATATGAGTCGGTCTTTATTATGTAAAAAGAAAATGGGTTATTATTTATATATTGGCCAGAATTAGTCTTGGGATCTCGAGGATAATACGGTGAGGGCTCGTGGAGTCCAATACCCGGACCTACATCCGCGAGTTAATTTTTGTGCCTGTTTTTATGGGATAGTTATTTCCCATTTGTAGCTAGTTGAGACATTGGGTCCTCAGGGGTTGTTGGTACGGTTATGTGGGACCGGTTACTAGTCATGGACCGTAAATGTAATCCTAGAGAATGAGCATGATTGGGAATCCTCGACCCCCCCCCCATCTTAGTACGAGTCGGCGAGCTCGTGGCCATGGGTTCCTAGTATGGTGAGCTCAATAACTTGGAATGTAGCCTACTCTGTGTTCCGCCACTAGCCATAGAATTCGGGTTTCCCCCTTCATCGAAAGGTGTTGTTTTGGGTATTTAACTTTATCCTTGTTTTCGGTGACGCTTTGAGTTTGGGTCTTTCCCCATATGCTTTAATTTTGGTCGTTTGGTTTATAAAGTTTTATTCAAACATCATCATTGGAGCATTTACAACTATTCACGTTTTGAGTAAGTGTTGGATTGCATTACTTCATGAAATAATGTTTGGCATTGAGGCGTTCATTTATAAATTGCTTATTATTAGAAAACGAGTCGTTCTCATATTTAAAGTAATTCGTTTTATAGGATCATGATTTAAGTTGCATTATTTCCATTTAATGGTTTTTATATTCTTGATGAAAACTTTTGAACTCACTAGGCGTTAGCCTAACCCTTTTTATTTGTCGGCATATACAACAGGTTCCGGTTGGGAATAGTTCTAGTGATACTGTGAAGAGATGAGTGCTAGTGGTGTGCTCGAAAAGGTGATTAGCTTGTTGAAGTCTTCCGCACTTATATTGAAGATAGCAATTGGTATTGGGTTATAGTAACACCCGACTTTAGTTAGTCTTTATGTAAGACTTTATTTACTCGTTGATGGTTCAATCTAGAAATGTATTGCATTTATGGATTTGTAGTAAGAGATTTTATCCCTCTTTGAGGTGTTATTGAAAGTTTTAATTTAGTCGCTCTTTCCAAATTTTGAGGGTGTTACAAGTTGGTATCAGAGCTTAAGTTTGAGAGAATTAGATATTGATCTTTGGATGCCTAGACTCAAACTAGCGTACTTTTAAGTGATTGAAAGCGAGATTGCACCAATAGGTACTATAAGATTTGATGTTTTGAGGATAATGGAGTCACTAGGAGCGAGAATCACGTCGAGAGTAACAAGGATGATCATGTACAGTACGTTCATAATTGCACCTGGCCAGTGTTATGGTGAACCTACGAGCTACATGTGTATACTTGGACTACTTTGATGTGACGACCGTTAGGGTAGTGAAGAAGTTCTAAGTGAGTAACCGTTATGAGAGGTTGATGAATTTAGTATTCGTCACTTGGAGTGACGGTAAGCATGGTGATAACTTTAAGTGGACCGTCTCTGGTCGGATTGATTGGTTGGATTAGAACCATAGGATTTTGGAATCAACATTATTCGAGGAGAATTGTAAGGTGAACCTATGGAACCCTTGAATTATTGTCCTAAGATGATTGAGTATCTGGATGACAATAGTGAGCCGGGAAATTGAGGATCTTTGGTCTAGAGAAATCGAGGAGCGTGGTTTCGAGGTGTTGAGTGCCGATCAAATCCATGCACGAAATTTATTTTTGAAATAAAATTGCATCGATTATTTCTCATGTTTCCAAATCACCATGTGGAGCATATCACGAAATCTTGAAATATTTAACACACACAAGTTTTTAGACCATGATCTTAAACATGCATAAAATTATTTCATTGCATGTGGTTGCAAGTTTTGTTGAGACTTTGTTTATTCTCATTTCTGCCTAAAGCTATTTTCGATTATTGTGATGTTCATATTTTGACGTTGCGTAGAGTCTTGGACAAGTAACTACGACTTATGACCTTAACATTGGATCTCCTCCACATATGTTAAGGCCTTGGACGAAGAGTTGTCTTCCACTATTTTAGTGTTTAAGTTTTCTTGGGAATTATATTTCGTGTGAGTTTCGTTAATTTTATGGAGTATTGTTTTACTCGCATGCATGACATAATAGTCACTATTTTGGGCCAATGAGCGTTTTATCCGAACGACTAGAGTCGAAGTCGATTTAAATTATTTTATGTTTGGTCAAATCGCAAGCACTTCTCGTTTTACTAAGTTTGAGAAATAAATTGGTGTATGTGGGTCGTGTAGGAGATTTGACTCCACGTCATTTTATGGTCAAATGGGAATTTTGGGACTTGGTTACGCAAATTTCTCCTTCCGGACCTTATGCATACAATTGTTGCACTCCGCTTTAGTGCGGGAAATTATTTTACGTACATAACTTAAAGTGATGCATATTCGGACCATAGTGGTCCATTTGAAAGGGGTTGTTGCGCACATTTTATTATTAATGTTATTAGCGCGAGTAGTGATCAAATGATTTCGAAATATTTTCTTATTTGTGTGACGTTGTGTCCACTTTGTACACCTACCGAGTAAAACGGTAGTGGATTTTTACTCACATGTTTTATTGTTATAAAGCTTAGAACTTGGAAGTTTTATAAAATGTTAAATTGGCATATTAGCTTGAAAAACCCTTGAACTCATTAGAATCATAGCTTTAAACCCTCTTTGTGGAAGGACTTGTTAATAAGGACTAGAGATGTCCTTGGGAGTTGAAGCGTCGGATGAGTCGACTGGTGACCAGTTTCAAATCTTGGATTCGGTTTCATGAACTGGTTCACGCAGAAGTATTTGATGCGTTAGATTTATGTTTTCCAGTTAATTAAGTGATGACATTTCCGTCTTGATGAATCCTTGGGTTAAAACCTTGTGCAGTTGCTTTTGGTTGGTTTTGAAGTTGGGGGTTGATGGTACAGCAACATGTTATGTGTCTGTAGTGTACCACCTTTTTGGTATTTATGGTTATTAGTGATGTTGTGAGTGGCTAATAGGGACGTATGGTTTGGGTGATTATCTCAGAAAGAAGGAGTCAACTTGGAATCGACGTTGCTATTTGGGGATGGAATGATTGGTAGTATGTCCTCATTGCAGATAGTTGTTTTAAGGATAGGAATCGATATTCGATTTGGAGGACTTGGAGAGAATGTCGGAGCAGACCTTAAGTGAAAATCGATTATTGAGGAGACCTTAATATTAGGAAAATGATTTGATAAGGACTCGATGTTCTTTCCGTCACCAGTAAAGTATATTTGAACCTTGAAAATCTAGTTCTGACGGCTCGTTACGAAAAATCCAGCGACAACCTCAACCGGGATGTAATCGGGTTCGTATGTGAGGTAAAGTTTCGGGAAGGCATTCCTTTTGGATAAGGAATCCATTGATCTAGCTACACGCGATAATGGACGTTTGATCGGTGTCAGATTTCGAGGACGAAATCTCTTTTAAGGTTGGGAGGATTATAACACCCCGAATTTCGAAAAGCGTCATTTCAAGTTAACACAGAAATCAGTAATTTGAAAGAAAAATAAGATATAGGATTTTGGAGTTGAATCCTAGATTTTATAGTTTTTTTGGATGAATGATTCAATTATGAGTCCAACGGTTCTTTCCGGAGCAAAATCAGAGCTTTAACGAAGAAGTTATGGCCAAACCAGTGAACGAGAAGAAAACCGGGCGGACAGCGCATGTTGCGACTTGCGCCGCGACTTGTGCCACGACTTAGGGAAGCGAGCGACTTACTCCGCGACTTGCATTCGCGTGGTAAGTCGCGAAACGCCCTGTCGAGCTTAAAACCCGATTTTCAGCCACCAAACTTCATTTTCTTCATATCTTCTTCATCCCAACTCCGATTTCAGTGATTCAAGTTGCCTCGGTTTTGTTTTTGAGAGCTCTTCAAGGATATAGAAATATATTTGAAGTCTATTGGAAGATCCAAGGGTATTTTGTGGTGGTAAGTTCCTCATCTCTCTCAATGTTAAACTAAGGTTAAATGGTTTCACCCTTTTTCCTTTCATCCTTCAACTTAGGTGTGATTTTGGTGACTTGTATGTTGAAGAAACCTTGTAGATGTGTTGGATCTAAGATGTAGAGAAGTTTCTTGGAGATTCAAGCCTTCATCTTTGGAGATTCAAGTTTTGGGGGTAAAATCTAGATTTAGCCTAAATCTAGCAAGGTGAGTTCAAGTTGGATTGTGAAAACGTTGTACATGCCAAAAATGTTCATTTTAAAGTATTTGCATGTTTACGTGAAGTTTATTAAAAGTTTGGTATTTGAAGAGTTTCACTCATTTGGATTATTTGGTTTTATAAAATTTGTGAACCACCCACATTTGGGATTCTTGAACATTTTGGTGAATAAATCATGTTAATACACTCCCTAGATGATTTTATATATAAATGGAGTTCCTTTGATGTAAATGTCCTTTTGTGCATTCGATTTTATAAACCGGTTGGAAAATGCATATTATTGTGTTATGAGGCATTCAGAAAATATAAGGGTATAAGTTCATTTGGAAAGTGGGTTGCCTCAACTAATGTTGAGTTTTGAACTAATCTTACTTTTGGTCGTTGTGTTTGCATATCCGTTGGTCAAACGTGTTTTAATGTTTACACTGACTTTCATTTGGAGATTTAAGTAAACTGATGAGCCTTGGCCCGATTTTGACTAAAATGAGTTTTAATACAATTGACCGGTTGACTAGCCCGGGGTGGAAGCTTTTAGTACAATGGAGTTTATTACATGTCATTTGAGAGTTACATGTTTTGAGTGCGTTGGTCATTCAATTGGAGTCATGTAATGTTTTAGACCGTAATGCAGTGGATCCATAGGCATATGAGTCGGTCTTTATTATGTAAAAAGAAAATGGGCTATTATTTATATATTGGCCAGAATTAGTCTTGGGATCTCGAGGATAATACGGTGAGGGCTCGTGGAGTCTAATACCCGGACCTGCATCCGCGAGTTAATTCATGTGCCTGTTTTTATGGGATAGTTATTTCTCATTTGTAGCTAGTTGAGACATTGGGTCCTCGGGGGCCTTTGGTACGGTTATGTGGGACCGATTACTAGTCATGGACCGTAAATGTAATCCTAGAGAATGAGCATGATTGGGAATCCTCGACCCCCTCCCATCTTAGTACGAGTCGGCGAGCTCGTGGCCATGGGTTCCTAGTATGGTGAGCTCAATAACTTGGAATGTGGCATACTCTGTGTTCCGCCACTAGCCATGGAATTCGGGTTTCCCCCATCATCGAAAGGTGTTGTTTTGGGTATTTAACTTTATCCTTGTTTTCGGTGACGCTTTGAGTTTGGGTCTTTCCCCATATGCTTTAATTTTGGTCGTTTGGTTTATAAAGTTTTATTCAAACATCATCATTGGAGCATTTACAACATTCACGTTTTGAGTAAGTGTCGGATTACATTACTTCATGAAATAATGTTTGGCGTTGAGGTGTTCATTTATAAATTGCTTATTATTAGAAAACGAGTCGTTCTCATATTTAAAGTAATTCATTTTAAAGGATCATGATTTAAGTTGCATTATTTCCATTTAATGGTTTTTATATTCTTGATGAAAACTTTTGAACTCATTAGGTGTTAGCCTAACCATTTTTATTTGTCGGCATGTGCAACAGGTTCCGGTTGGAATTAGTTCTAGTGAGACTGTGAAGAGATGAGTGCTAGTGGTGTGCTCGAAAAGGTGATTAGCTTGTTGAAGTCTTCCGCACTTATATTGGAGATAGCGATTGGTATTGGGTTATAGTAGCACCCGACTTTAGTTAGTCTTTATGTAAGACTTTATTTACTCGTTGATAGTTCAATCTAGAAATGTATTGCATTTACGGATTTGTAGTAAGAGATTTTATCCCTCTTTGAGGTGTTATTGAAAGTTTTAATTTAGTCGTTTTTTCCAAATTTTGAGGGTGTTACACCGAGGAAGGGTCGATCACCTCAATCATCTCCGTCAAGTCTTAACGGCACTACAAGAAAACAAGTTTTATGTCAATTTGAAAAAGTGCACTTTCTGCACTGACAAGCTTTTATTTCTTGGTTTCATCGTCGGAGAAAACGATATCGTGCCATTCGAGAGTGGCCAACACCCAAGACGATCATCGATGTCCGTAGCTTTCATGGCCTAGCAACCTTTTATCGGAGATTTGTCTGGAATTTCAGTACCGTCACCGCCCCGATCACGAAATGTCTAAAGAAAGGCAAGTTTCAATGGGGTCCCGAACAAGACGAAAGCTTTTCCTTAATCAAAGAGAAGCTTAGTACCGCGCCCGTTCTAGCATTACCCGATTTCGAGAAGGTTTTTGAAGTTGAATGTGACGCGAGTGGCATTGGAATCGGTGTTGTCCTAAGCCAAGAAAAAAGACCGGTCGCTTATTTTAGCGAAAAACTTAGCAAGGCCCGACAAAAGTGGAGCACGTATGAACAAGAATTCTATGTGGTGGTTCAAGCTTTACGGCAATGGGAGCACTATTTGGTTCAAAAGGAGTTCGTTTTGTTTACCAATCATCAAGCCTTAAAATTTATCAACAGTCAGAAAACGATTAACAAGATGCACGCTCGCCGGGTAAGTTTTCTGCAAAAATTTCCTTTAGTAATCAAACATAAATCCGGCAGTCTCAACAAAGTGGTTGATGCCCTTAGCCGAAGGGCCAATTTGCTCGTCACTTTATCACATGGAATTGTTGGTTTCGAGGCGTTGAAAGGACTTTATAGTGAAGATGGTGACTTCAAAGACATGTGGGGAAAGTGCAATAGTGGCACCCCTAACGGCGATTTCTATGTCCGAGACGGTTACCTTTTTAAGGGAAACCAACTATGCATTCCCGACTCTTCTTTACGGGAAAAACTGATTCGAGACATGCACGGGGAAAAACTGATTCGAGACATGCACGGAAGAGGATTAAGCGGTCATCTCGGACGTGACAAAACCGTTGCTAGCTTCGAAGAACAGTATTATTAGCCACATTTAAAGAAGGACGCAAGTTCGATTGTGAGAAAGTGATATACTTGCCAAACTTCAAAGGACGGTCTCAAAAAACCGGTCTCTACACCCCTCTCCCGATTCCCGAAGACATTTGGCAAGACCTTTCGATGGACTTCGTGTTGGGTCTTCCCCGTACTCAAAGGGGGGTGGACTCTATTTTTATTGTGATTGACCGTTTCTCGAAAATGAGCCACTTTATCGCTTGCAAGAAAACCGCCGATGCAAGTAACATCGCAAGACTTTTCTTCAAAGAAATGGTGCGTCTACATGGTGTCCCGAAAATGATCACTTTCGATTGAGACATAAAGTTTCTTAGCCACTTTTGGATGACGCTTTGGCGAATGTTCGGAACGACTCTCAAGAAAAGTAGCACCGCTCACCCCCAAACCGACGGTCAAACGGAAGTTACTAACCGAACTTTGGGGAATATGCTTCGAAGCGTGTGTGGTGACAAACCGAAACAATGGGACGTGGCCTTAGCACAGGTCGAGTTCGCTTACAATAGTGTCGTCCACACCGCCACCGATTGCTCTCCTTTTTCCTTAGTTTATACGTCATCCCCAAGGCAAGTGGTCGATTTAGTCAAGCTACCGAGAGATCCGGGAGTTAGCATCACAGCGGGTGACTTGGCTAAGGAATTACAAGCGAAAGAGGCCGTCAATTTACGTCTTGAAGCTACCAGTTTAAAGAATAAGGCGGCGGCCGACAAACACCGACGAAAGAAGGTTTTCAACGAGGGAGACGATGTAATGGTTTTTCTACGAAAAGAACGATTTCCCGTCGGTACTTACGGAAAGCTCCAACCCAGAAAATACGACCCATTCAAGATCACGAAAAAGATTAATGACAATGCTTACGTTGTTGCTCTTCCCGATTCATTACATATATCGAATACTTTCAATGTTGCTGACATATACGAGTATCACAAGGATGAATCGATTTCCTTAGACGAGAACTCGGGATCGAGTTCTTCAAAAGTGGAGGAGACTGATATAGAGAGAGTTGCGGGAGAGAGATTGAGAAACAAATTGAGAATTGCAAACAGCAGCGGAAGCGAGTTTGATGTTAGCTACATGTGGCCTAACCTACATGAAACTCACCACAGAAACCAAAGCGACTTGCAAGTGAGTTGCATGTGGTCTAACCCACATGAAACTCACGTTGCACACTGTTTGATTTCACCAAAGTTGGCTCATATGCGGACTCCAAATTCCTCCCAAACCCAAATTCCTCACGTGACCAACCAATACTTAGATTACTATTATTTTCCTTTTTCTTTTATTTTAATTTGCTTTTAATTATCTTTAGATTTAAATTAGATTTAATAATTACCTTTTCTAGTTAGTTTAGGATTAGATTTATTTTACATCGATTATCTTTTTCCTAGTCTAGATTATAAATAGAATAGTTAGGTTTCATTGTTTATCAAGTTATCAATTAATAAAAAAATTCGTTTTTAAGAGTTCTCTCTTAATTTTGAGTTTTACGATTCGTAATTCTTGTCATCAAAAGGATTTAGACGTTTGTCAATCCTTTCGCAAATCTACGCTGGGTCATCATTGGCGTGAGGGAATGCCCATGGAATCAACAACATTTTGAAAGGTTAACCTGAGGGTATTCCCGGGAACAGATCCAATAGAGACGGAGTGGGACATGTCTTGTAAGATGAGTCGCGTGTATTCTTTTCAATTTCAATAATTATTATTGATAAATAGATATTTAATCATAAATTCAAGAAAAAGAAAAAAAAAACTAGTATATAATATCAACATCAACTTAAAAACCAAGATGATAAATTAAGAACTTGAAAAAGACTAGGTTGTTATGAAAACTCTACACAAAATGCCACCTCACTTTTTGATTATAGTATTTTTTTATATCCTCGTCCCACAATATAGAGTAACTTAATAACAAATTTATTTATACAAATAGTGCTTGTTTGTTAATTAGTAGCTTAATAACAAATTTATTTATACAAAAAGTTTTATGACTTAATATAAAAAAACAACCAAAAAGCACAATTATATATAGAAGCCCACTAGTAGTAGTTCATGTTCATATTTAAACCCATGCAATCAAAACAAGCTTGAAATTAAGTAGAATCCAGATAAATAACAAAAGACATAAGACACCCAACTCAATTCAAACCTACTAAACACAAAATGATAGAATTCAAATTCTTGACTCATAACATTAACATAAATGACTCACAAAACCAGAAAGAAACCTATGGCTGCACCAACCACAATCCAAGACCTGCTACACCCATGATCCATGCCGAACCCGAAACCAAAACCCCCGGTCCAGAACCCGACGAACCACCCGATCCCGAGAGATGAGACGGCGACGGCGAAGGAGACACCCCGTCGTCGTAAACATCGTTACGAGGCGGAGTCGCGATTGATGGCGGAAGCTGATGGCGATTCTCAACCACCTTCACAATCATCCTCTGACCTTTATTACACCGATCGGACCTCCCACTCACGAAATAAATCGTACCCACTTTATCAAGATTGAAAAGGGTATCACCATCGTTGAAAAACGATATCGGATTGCTTGAATCACAGTGATAAAACCCCCATTTTTCAACCACAGCAACCGAATCGGTTTTGTAACGAAACCCTGTTGCAGAAACAGAAAAAAGACAGTTAATTAAGCATGGTGTAATTAATTTGTGATAATAATAAAAGAAAAAAGGGTTGAATTAAGAAAGATGATGAAACGGACGAAGGGAATCGCCGATGTGGAAACGACGTCGTGAAGCCCAGACGTTGTAGAGTTCGGTTTCGTTGGTGGCGGGGATACGCCAACCGACGGCGTCTCCGACTTGAAATTCCTTGGCGGCGGCGGCGGTGGCGATGGCGATTGTGAAGAGAAGGAGAGTTAGAGAAGTGGAATTGGATGACATTTTTTGGTGTGTTTGCAAGGCACAGAAAAGTGTGATTTTTGTGGGTGCAAAATGAGAGTGAACGGTTGGAAGACGATGATTATGTATATATATATGTATGTATGTATGTATGTATGTATGTATATGGAGTGAAGGGAAGGTGGAGATTGAGGTTTTTGGAGGGAGAAGATGGTGAACGTGAGAACGTGAGGGTGAGATCACGTGAGGGGGTCACGTGACGGAAGTTTTGACGTTTCGAATTTAAGAAACCGTTATGTTTTTAAGATATGGGCTGATTGGGCTCAGAATAATGGTTTCAAAGGCCTCAGAGTTTTGGGCCTGACTAAGTCAAATCTGGTTCAAGGGTTTTTTCTCCAAATATGGAGATTACCCAAAAAATGATTACCAAGTGAGAATACCAGTATGAAACTTTGAAAACAAATATGTAAAGAGAGAAATATTAATAAATGAATGAAATATTTTGATATTATAATTAATGTTAGATTCTCTAAAATGAGAAATCTGTTGGAAATTGATGTATTTTTTTTTTTCTTTTGACTTTTAGTTCTCAATCTTGGAGAAATTTTGGAAAAACTATTGAAGATGCTCTAAATAACTAATATCTTCTTTTTATAGCAACTTCATATCGTTTGAGTTTTTTATAAGAACTTTGGTTCTTGTTATGGACTTGATGTATGGTGATATTTTGTTAGTGTTTTAAATTAAATATTCGATATTTTATTATAAAAATATAATAATTATAGATGTTGAAAAAATATACGAGACTCACAAAAAGAATCATAATTGTAATATTAATAATGAATAAATATTCAACTAGATTTAAAAATACTAGTCTATTTTTTGTCAAAAAATCTTGTGTCGGGATAGCAAAATACAAATATTAATCGACACACTTGCTACCTTTAGACAATATTTTTCACTTTCTACTGTACTTCTCAATTTGACCAAAATATATTTTTTTTGGTTATTGGGTTCAAACATTAAAAAATAGACTAAAAGTGAAGAAGCAATTTGATCAATTTTCCAAATACAAATATCAATTTCACTAGATATGTTTGGTTTCTCACCCGTACAAAATCCCTTCAAGGCCACTATTAAATATGTCTCTTACTATTAACTTCAAGACTATGTAACTAATCGATCAATGCATAAAACTTGTCCAAATACTCATGGTTATTATCTAAAAGTATTTCTCTAATATAAGATTAGTTCCTTCTCATTTCTATATATTTTAAAAGTACATCTAAAACCGAATACACATTACATTTCTATGCAAAAAAACACTACTACAAAACTTCGGAAAATCAAAAACCGACCCGACTCCACCTCTGTTCTTCTAATGATTATTTCGATATCAAATTCAGACTCACCTTTGAGATAGCACCATATATATGGTCCTGCCAATTTCTCAATTGCCGGAACAAAATTTGTGTCTTGAACCTACACACGAAACCATCATTAATCAACTCTTGCTCGCTTTATCCACCCCATTGCTCAAAGTAGCAATGTGACCCAATAACTTTCAAATCAACTTAAAACCATGGTGAAAGTTATTAGTGGTCCACAATTTTGAGCATGTACGGAGCTCAAAAATCTAATTTTCTATCCCGTTGTTACTTTTAATACCTTTGAAATCTTTGTCAAGCTTTGTGCCGTCACGTGCTGACCTGATTAGTTTCCTCCTTCTGCTTCACAATCATCGATTGCATCTGTGAACGTTTTATAGCCCTCATATCTAGTATGCTCGGCGGACTGGGTTGAATGCAGCCATGCAACTCGACTAGATTCATGAATTCTTGCTTGTTCAGACTTCTCTTCACAACAAGTGCATCAACAACAGCATCCATGAGTTTCCTATTTTGCTCCAGGATCTGAAATCATTTACAACAAATGGAATCATAAAATGACCATCAAGTAGTGCCATATTTATATATATATATATGGAACATGTTATATACCTTTTTTGTACGTTCATAACACATATTCAGGATCCGCAAGGCCTCGGTATCAACGTCCTAATTTTCAGATCTTCAATCAGATGTAGAATAAAATATATATAATGTATCGAAATGGTTACAGGTTGGAAAAAGAACCCCAAATCAGTACATTTATTCGATCTGCAGACCAGGAGATAGGTACACCATAATAATTGTCTGTGAGGCCACCAAGAACGAGTGCCCGTGCAGCTGACCTAGCATTGTCAGCTGCTTCAGCCCATATTGTACTCAACTGCAGAGTTTAAATTCATCAGTCACAGGATAGGGGGAAAATGGATTATCAAATTATACAGTTGCTAGATATATATAGTGAGAGGTTCAAACAAGGCTAAAACTCATGAGAAGGTTCATATGTGAATCATTGAAAAAAAAAATCCATGTGAAGGTGCATATGGGAACCCATATCTGTAACACTGGTTCACATATGCTTCTTCAAATATATTTTTTGGATATTTCTGTGGATTCACATATGAACCTTTCCTTCTTGCCTTCTCACGATATTTAGCCTTCTTATTGAACCTATCCCTATATATGTACAACAAGATGTGTCAATGAAAGGTAATGCTAGAAAGAATCATCCAGACAGTCTAAAACTTGTAGATGCATACTTTTGTTACTTTAGTTCCCAGATAATCATTAGTCATGCTTCTGGAGAAGAAAGAATTTTTCCAGATAACTCCATCGACTGTCAAGAATGTTTCAATTTGGAGCGAGTACAGAGTTCAATAAAATTGAACACAGGAACGATATTTAAGAATTTTCCTTTCTAGTGAGCAGGTTCATTTAGGAACCTTAAATAATTTGAGAACCCGGGAACCACCTATTTTATGCAGTATTCATGATGAATAACGTGATAAATATTCATGATGAATGTCGTGACAATTATTCATATTGAATAACGTGATAAATATTCATGATGAATGTCGTGGCAACTATTCATGATAAATAACGTGATAAATATTCATGATGAATAATATTCATCTTTATTCAAGGTTATTCATCATGAATACTACATATAATAGGTGGTTACTTGGTTCTCAAAATATTTAAGCTTCCTGAATGAACCTCCCTCTTCCTTTCTAATACAACAAACAATATGCTACTGATCAATTATGTTAACTAAATCAGCTACCTGAACAACAATGCAACACATAAATACGGATCTTAGTGACATATCTCACACATACATATTCGGATAAATTCAACACACATACTGGACATATATCATATTTCTAGCATACGGTGAAAAATCACATGCTCATAACCTTTGGTAGAATCATATTTAGAAAAGCTAACAATTTACAAGAGTATTGAAGCGGAATCTTTTTCGGGGACACCCTAAAAAAGATCCATACTTTTAGAGATAAAAACACGCATAAAATTAAGGTGTTCTTACCTGACCCTCACCATACCAAATCTCATCAGCTGCTCGTGGTGCTAGTTGAACAGTAATGTGATCTAATATCGACTGCCGACTGTATGAGATCATTAGGAAAAGGGAACTGATATTAGAACCCTAGAAACTTAAAAAGGGTATCCTGAGCAATTGCAATAATCAGATGCCAACAGAATGAGAGTCAATTTTTTTGTACATCTTACAAAGCCAACCATTACAGAATTGCATCATGTTACTTTGACTTGACCAAAGAAAACACTGCTACTAGTTACTCCTGGTCTAGAATTAGAATCTCACTTTTAGTTATTGCACATTTCAAAGAGTCTTAGGTTCTATATTGAGGTAACAAGATGACATCAAATACTCATCATTTCTTAACTAATCACCAACATAGTATCCTTGAGTTGTCTTTTTGCTTTGACATAAAAGATGTAGAACTTGTCTATCAATTTGTCAATTTGCCAATTTGCATGACTGTAAAGATGTAGAACTTGTCTATCATAATTCCTATATTTAGCTGCTTCTTTTTTGCCAAAATGAAAAAGGTGTTCTCACTGCTTGCTAATTTGCAAATAAAGGTAAAAGTGTAGAACTTATCACAGGTAGTTTATCTAATTTCGTTGTATATCTTGTTAAGCAAAGTAACATCATTGCCAAGCAGAAAGTTCTCTAGAAAGCTGATAGCAACAAGAAGTTAGCAATGAAAAGGAATCAGCACCTCAGAAACCCTTGCTCAAGTTTGATGTGATCCATTTTCACCCGCACATAACCCAATTCCCTACCAGCTCTTGGAGCAATATTAATCTGTTCAAAACAAACGTTACTAAAGTTAGAAGTCACTCAAATAAAACACAAAACGAAACAACACGAGGTACACAAAATTGTGAGTGAAAGTGATTCTCATGAATCATATCAGCTAAATTGATCCATAGTGACAGCACTCGGTCAAATGCAAGTACTACATCTACTGAAAAGAAGAGAAAGTACCGAAAGCAACTGGATAGAGTTTATGGTGTATAGAGGGCAATGGGGCTAATGACAAGCTTTAAACCCCAGGAGCTTTGCATACATGGCCTTTTGGTATTTTAAAGGATTCAGAGCATGTCATATGTTGAATGGAAGATCATTGAACATGATAAATCAAAAGATTGCAAATGCGGTCAGGAGATCAATATCAGCCAAAGTAAATCCATTATCAAATTTCTAATCTATAAGTATCATCTGCGACTTTTGCTCTATGTAACTGTATTTTGCAATATATAAAGACCCATGGAACTGATCCACTAGTCATCCATTGGAAAAGGCAGAAAATGAACAAAGTATTCGTTTCCTTGGTGGTGCACTGGCCTTTCCTTCATAAGCTTTCTGGAAGCATCTTCAAATAAGAACTAATCCTATAAAAGTTGTTACTTTTCCCACATACTTACTTCTACCTTCTCAACAACTTGAACAAACATCCAAGATTTTACCAAACATAAATTGAACACACATAAAATTACCAGAACCAAACAAAGATAAAGCTATAGAATATCCATCAATTATAACGTGTGAGCTCATCATCTGTTCTAAGCATGGAGTTAAGGATAGCATACGAATATACGATGGCACATAAATCACTCACATTTCCGCTAGGATAATACAACTTCAATGCAGCAAAAAATTAAGAACTACTACAGATTCCAATCAATATCAGTCAACATAAGGAGGGATTTAAAACTAGCAAATGCAGATGCTAATAGCTCGAAGATGAGGTTTTTAGAAAAATAGCATGCTCTTACTCTTATCTAGATGAAAAAGAAGAGAACCAAAGCAGCTCTACTATTATATTACACCATAAATAATATCAAGTGAAGGTTGAGAATCATACAAATTCAACATTTCTAAGATCATGGAAGTTCATTGCAACAACAGCCATAGCTGCTTCATTGATAGCCACTTGCTTCCAAATTTCAGGACTCCTATCCTTCTTATCGAGCATTCCTCTTTCTTCTATTTGTGCAGATTGTAACAAATCATCTGTGGTGATCTGCGTAAGTAGTATCACGATGACATCAGAATTGATCCCGAACATGCATCGGTTACTATATACTTATTACATAACCCGAATGCTTACAGAATACCTCAGTTCTTCCTTCACGCATCATGTTAATTGCAGCAACCTCAACGATATTAGCTAACTCCGCACCAACCATTCCCTCAGCCATACCCGCAACACCCACATAGTCCACATCTTCAGCCATCGGTTTCTTACGAGCATGCACCTACTCCAATAGTAAGAAAAAACGTACAAGATAGTTAGACCGAAAGCGTATATGAGAAACAATATCAAATAGATAACCGTCTTCTTAAACAACTTAATCAAACCTTCAAAATCTCAACCCGTCCTATTAGGCCTGGTTTAGGTATAAATATTTTTCTATCGAAGCGCCCTGGTCTCACAAGTGCAGGATCCAGGATATCTGGTCTGTTCGTGGAAGCAATAGTGATCACGTTTCCTCTGCCTTCGAATCCATCTAAGCATACAAGGAGCTGAAGTATAGGCAGAACTGAACTTTAATGCATGTTCAAACTAACCATTTAACGCCATGTAATAGCTTAATAGTATGATATGATCAATCTCACCTGATTTAGAGTTGCATCACGTTCTTGTCCACCAGAACCCTTTATTAAACCACGTTCCCTTCCAACGGCATCCAGTTCATCAATAAAGACAACAGATGGAGCCTGTGGGAATTGATCATAAACATTCTCATGGTAAGGTTTAGCCAAAATCAACCATTCAGTTGGAATAAAAGTAAGCATGATTTACACACATTTTGAAAAAAGGAACCCAGATACAAATAAACAACATACACCTAATTACAGACTCGTACTGGACTCACCCGAGGTGGGCCTACAACACTGAGCAATAAAACGGATAGTACGAAATAAGATTAAAAAAACGAAAACATATGAAGTTAAGTGCAAGTGAAGCCAAAAAGAATCTCACACTGTCCCTTGCTTCTTGATAGAGTGCTCGGACACGTGATGCACCAACTCCAACGTATATTTCCACAAACTGGGATGCAGAAATAGAAAAAAAGTTTACGCCTGCCTCACCAGCAACTGCTTTTGCTAACAAAGTCTTTCCCACTCCAGGTGGGCCACAAAGAAGTATACCGCCTGATAAAAATATCCAACATAGCGTCTCAAAAGATAATAAAGTAACAAAAGCAAACCACACAAACCAAGATGACACTAGAATGGTTGAGCAAGCTCTCGCGGAAAGACGGTTGGAATTTGTTTGCAAAGTAAAAGCTTACACTCAAAAAGTTGTTGAAATAAATAAGTAGAATTGCATTATTGTTCGGTAGTAAATCCATAATTAAGAAACAAGAAAACAATCATTCATGGAACTATCAAAGTCAGATGAGCAGGCAGCAATTGAGATGAAGAGTTGTAAGAATAAGCAGCAAATGCAATTATTACCAAAATTTTGAGGATTAAAACACAATCTCAAACAAATATCTGAGAAAATAAACAAATTTAAAAACAAAAGACTTGGATTTTGAAGACTGAAACTCCACATCAGCATCTTTAAGTTGGCTCAATCAAAATCATGTTTTCAAGCAGTGTTCCAAAGATCCCAACCTATGTCCACTTAAACGACTGCCTAGGCATTCCGCAACCCCCATCAATCCGATTAGTTCTGGCTGCCTAGACATCCACTATTCCAATTATCACTTCGAAAAATTAGGCAGAGGTTCATCAACTTCTCTCAACTTGGAGGTAGCATTTCCCACCCGTCCATAGAGTAATAATAGCAATGCAAATAATGAAATCTGTTGTTTAAAAAAACAATTGCATCAAAAGAGTATAATATTGTAATATTAATCATCATATGTTTGCATTAATCTATAGTTAATAATCTTTTGTGTATTAAGATGAATCATGCGTCCCCTTAGTCATCCGCTTAATTCTTGCTTAGATGATCAAGAGCTAGAAGGTCACCCATTTTCTGGAGTACAATATTTGCTAGAACAATTTCACAAAAAAATCAATACTTGTCAGTGGTCACAGATAATGGTAATGCCTGATGTATGGATCTGAAATCTCTCAGCAACATTACATGCTTTGCATGTACCCGTACAGATGACAAATGGCAGCAGAGCATAAGCGACCCACACAACCAAGATATGAAAAATTAAGATTGTTAACATTCTCATTAAGTTGGGAGGTATTCCTTGAAATGAGTAAATAATGTGTACCTTCTTCCAATGTCTAACCATCAAAGCATAAGCATATGAAGTGACAGTTTTTTTAATCACAAGCAATTGAACTTTTATGTCCAAGGCACATGATGTAAGCCAAAACCCAAAAGCCTCCAATCTAACATAATCTGAAAGGTGTACCTGGTATTTTGACTCCTCGCCTGCGGTATATTTCCCCATGTGTGAAAAACTTCACAATCTCCTCCAGCTCAACTCGTATTTTCCCAAGCCCAGCCACATCTGTGAACTTCACATCCACATCTTTTTCTAAGTACTGAGAAAGTTTAGCTTTTTTTGCACGGCGAACCCGAGCACCAGATTTCATAAACTGTGCAGCCATCTTCATGTAGGGGTTATCCTCACCTGGTTTTCCTTCTTCCTCCTCCTCGTCTTCAAGTCCTGCCATCCCCCTCTCTAAGTCCCTCATTTTCCTCTTCTCCTCAGCTTCGGCTTTCTCAATCTTCAACCTATCCTCATAATCCTTTTTCTGCTTCTTATAATTTAAAACCACAGTCTTGTAGAATAGAAAAAAGAACAACAAGCCAACACCCAATGTAATATTGGAGTCAGCAGCCAGTTGAATCCACAAGTTAGACATACGGTAGTATTTAGCACGAGCTTCTTGTATGGATTGCTCGGTTCTAAGCTTTTGTGCTTCCATCCTCTTCTTCCTCTCTTCCATCTTCTTCTGTGCTCTCACTGCCTTCTCCATCTGTGCCATCTCTTTATTCATACTCAACATTTCATTACTCCTACTCTTCTTGAGCTCCTCCCTTGCCTTCCTCAACTCCAACACCTTCTTTGACAGTGGTTTCGGCTTCACAAACGAATACATCCACAAAGGTACTTTCAATAAAAACCCTAAAAACGGACGGGGAACATCTGGCATCTTAACTGGGGGAGTATATGCTTGAACACATATTGAATCAATCTCCAATGCATCCCATGATTCCCAAAACTTTTTATCACTCTCTACGGAAGGCACCACAAGTCTAAGAACCTTTGAATCCTCTAAAACGGCTAAAACAACTATAGGCCTTTCCTTCAACCCTTTACCAGGGGGTCTAATTATGTGTTTAAGCTTTCCATCGCGTTTCAGATCCAAAATATCAGTATACGGAATTCGATTAGCCACAACAGGTAGCCCTTGTGACCATGTTTTCAACTCTTGGGGCGTTAATGCATCCAGTTTTTTTGGAGAACGCTTTTTTTGCGAAACTTTCGCTGCTAATACAGGCTGTGGTAGCGAAGCTGATATTATCGTTAAAGTTACAGAGATTTGGAGCAAATTCAACGCATTTATCTTAGTTTTTGATTCTTCTTCAGTTTCTAAGTTACATTGATGACATGTAATTGATGAATTGATGTTAGCTGAGTATCTAATTCTTCGATATTGTAGTCGACGTGATATGGAAATTGGGGGAAACAACGAAGAAGCAGGAATACAATGAGATGCCATGAAAAATGAATACAAAAACTAAAGAGATAGAGATTGAACGACCGTATTACGTTACTGTGTTGGTTGAAGGAAGCGAGTCCAGTGTGTAGGCTAGGGTTTTGCCGGAGCAAATTAGGGCTTTTTATACCTCATGATGCCGCCATACTCAATCAATAACAGTCGGAACTCAGCAATGCACCAGATAGAATCGAACGGTCTTCGCAGTTGAAGATGAAATTGCTCGGTAAATTTGGAGGTGAGGGGAGGCCGGAGTTCTCGCCGGCGTGAACTTTCTGGAGGATGATTTGTAGATAGGTTCCATTTTAGCAGCTTATTTACAGTGTTAGAATTATTTAAAAATTAAAAATCAATTAAATATAATTAAGGGGGTGTTTGGGATTGCTTATTTAAAACAACTTAGGCTTATTTTGAAAAGTGTTTATTCTTATGCGGTGTCAAACCGGAGTCAAACCGGAGTTTTTAAAAAAGTGTTTGGATTAGCTTATTGTGGTACCAAAACGTAATAAGCTAATAAATTGTTATTTAAAAGTGTTTGGGATTGCTTATACATACAAAATAACCAAAAAAGTAATAAGCACTTTTCAAATAAGTTGATAAGTCAAAACAAAATGTCTTATAAAAAATGGCTTTTCAGCGGTTTGGCACCGCTATAAGCTCTTTTCATTTTGTTCCATCCAAACACTCAAAATGGCTTATCTGCGATGTCAAATCGCAATAAGCTAAAAAGCCCCTCAAATAAGCAATCCCAAGCACCCCCTAAATCATTTTTTTAAGTAAAAATATAATTAAATCATTTAAACTTATTAGTTTGAAAATTGTTTATTTTGGAAATACTTTTTTTTCAAATGTGACGAAATATAAATTCTTGAATAAGTATTTTTTTTAATTATGGTTCTTAAATGAATATTTTGTAAATTGTAAGTTATATACTCTTAAATGTATGTTTTCAAAAAGATAATTGCATGAAATTATTTATTTTTAAGTTTTATCCCCTTTGATATGAGTTATATCATATATCTGACTGAGGGGTATGAAATATGAATGGTGTGAATGACAACCATTTTTTAAACGTAATTTGTCTTAAATTAGTATAAATTCATATAAGTAATAAAACTTGTGATTGTGTGGAAATAAAAGTTCTGTTGAGAATGCGAGAATAAAACATTCGCTTGTCTTCGATTACATTCGGTTACCTTAATGACTCATTTTTTTTATCACCATGACTGAAACTTTAACAAATTCATGCATTTGAAAGTGATTGAATGTATGTAAAAGTTTGTGAAGATGAGTGAAAATGAAGTTTAAAGTTGATAAAGGTAGTTGAAGGTCTGTAATTTTTTGTCAACAATCAATTGAATGCCCATTATTTTTATCGTCCAGGTCTGTCATTAATTTTAACAATCCAATATGAGCCGCCTATTTATGATAATGGTTGTCCAATCCCGTTTTTTCTAACAGGTCGGATGGGCCGAGTCTAGCATATACAACTCTAGCTACATTCGATGTATAATCATTCATGAATATAATGTATATTCACACATGAATATACACATTGACAAAATGATACATTTTTTGTATAATCTCATGAATAGCCTATATTCGTATGCACACAAAGGTGTCGTTTGTTTTTTAAGAGGTCTAAAGTCTGAAGTCTTATTTTAGTTATGATTAATAAGAGGTGGTGTGTAAAAATGTATGAATGATTCAGATTTAAGAGCTATTAAGAGATTTTTAAAAAAAACAACCACCCCAAAGTGTATACAATGGAGTTGACCAATGAAGTAGCATTTTCTATGTAAGTTTCTCCTTTTCAAAAGACAAGTAAACATTTAACTGAAATTATGTTAACAAAATGTGTAAAGACTAGATCAATGCTTGAGGATAGTAAATGTCCTTGAAAAATTGCATTACTTCATATGTTTAGATTGTAATTTCAACAAAGTAGTTAGAAAACTTATCAAATGACTGAATTTTATATATTACTAACTCAGACAAAATTAAATGGAAATTATTTACCATTCAGACTGTCTATTTAAAATACTTATCAAACAATAGCTTCTCATTTAGTTATTGATCTAGACATAGACTATGAATCATATAATCATGTTATTCATATTACTCTCTATCATTCATGATGACTTGTTAGCTATTTCATTGAAGTAACCGGTTGAATAATCAATCTAATGAAGAAGTTGAACTTGATATCCATGTGGTGAGGATAGGTGCTCGGTTATGAAGTGCAGTAACGAGAAACTAATTTCTCGTGTTGTTTATTACATTTATAATTCTTCTTTATTTTATTGCTATTTGGTTGTTCTTTTGTCTCATTGTTTGGTATTATTTGACATACGTTTGTGATTCGTTTGGAATTCCATCTTGTTGTTGCTCCTTTTACAATTTACACTATTTGTTTCAGTTGAGAACCTTATACATTGTTAAAGATATAGAATTATTGGCCTAGTTAATATCAGTTGGCGAACTGTAAAATAAAGAGACATGACGGTAATAATAGAAAATTATTCATGCTACAAATGGAAAAGGTTGATCCTATTTTTGTTTTCATTTTAAGTTGATAGAATATACCAAAAGTTTATTTAAATATGATTTGCAAATCAATGGGTATTCAAGTGTAGTATTTTTTTCAATGTTGTTTAACATCCTTTCATTCATTTCAAGTCTTTGTTTATTTGTGAGGATTTCATGAGACTTGAAGACACTTATTTTAGCTAATATTAAGGGGTTGTTTACCAAATGTTTATCGACAAGATTTGCCACCATCTGTTATTTTGTTGGGTAACACGTTCACCCATCAAACTAAATTGTTTGCAAGTCTTACCTGATAAGCGTTAACTAGGTAAGAACCACAGTCATTGTCATGCCTCTTACGGGGTAAGATTTTCGGTTTTTATCATACTTACCCGGTAAGATAAGTGACATAATAAATGCTTACTTGATAAGTGTTTGATAAACAGACCCTAGATATATTTCTCTCATGATATACGAGAACAATGTTTATTTAAGAAAACATAAGAAAGGCAGAATACATACAAAATCATATATGATTCACTCGACTTTACCCGCGGCTTAAGTCGCGACCAAAGTTGCCTGCATCCATTTTTTTTTGGCCATTAATATTGAATCATATAAACCACTTGGGTTGTGGCGCACTGATAAAGCCTTTGGGGGATGTAGTAGAAAATTTCATCTACTCAGGGTTCAAATCCAGGCGCTGGCAATGACCTTGTGGCCATGGAGGTTCACGATGACTCCAGGCCAATCGTGGTCGCCCGGGGATTAGTCGGTGCGCGTTTTGCGTAAGCTGACCCGAAAACTCACTGTTACCAAAAAAAATACTGAATCATATATGATTTTGTACATAATTTGTTATTTTCTTTGTTTTCTTAAATATTTAGCATTCTCGTTTCAATATATCCCTTGGCCGAACCAAATAGAAATATCAACGGAATTAATTACGTGCCATCTGGTGGCCGGAGAAACTATCCCGGAAAACCATCATTGTCAGCCACCACCCACGACGGATACATCCACCCATCCACCCTCTCAACCACCAACTCCGTTGACGAGTCAAAACCCCCATCTAAATTCGGTAACTCAACGATTTCACCCAGTTCATCCACCGGATTAACGGACTCACCACCATCACCTGCCGGAGACAACATACAAACATCCGACGACGGCGGTTGCACGAAACTCTCCGACGAAGACGAAAACTGTTGCATTGTGGCGGCTTTTGCGGCGGCTTCTTGGACGTCACGTGGAGAAACGGAAGCTGCACGTGGCAACGAGTCTTTGAGGTGGGGGAAGTTAAGGACGGCGGAATTGCCTTTGATGGACAAGGCGGCGACGTCGTGAGCTCTGGCGGCCATCTCCGGCGAGGAAAAAGTTCCGAGCCAAATGCGGGATTTCTGACGAGGCTGTCGTATCTCAGAGACCCATTTGCCCCATCGTCGGAGTCGAACTCCACGGTACACCGGAGAATGTTGATCTTTTGGATTGGAACGTGGTCTTTTGCAAGACCTGAGTTGTGAAACGGAGGAATCCGATTGAGTTGAGCCACCGCCGGCGGCGGAGGAGGAGGAGGAAGAAGGTGAAGAGAGATTGGTGTTGGTGTTATCCATTGATGGTTTTGGAGGTTTACAACAACGTTATATGTAGGCTAGCTAGATACTACTACCATGATTAATTGTACGTAATTAGGGCCGTTCACGGTTCGGTTTGACTCATTTAGTAGAAAAATATGAACTGAATCTCATGAGACGGATACTGGTTACCTAAACCAAAGCCAAACCGCAGGATGACTGAACCGAACCGAAATTAGTCGGTTACCCGCGGTTTAGTTCACGCCTACCCGAGTTTATAGGAAAATATTATTTGCAATAAAAGAATAATAGCAAAATAGAAACTTCAAACCAATTACATAACAAATATATAAAAATAAGATAAGAAAAATAAATTAAAATAAATTTTATATTTTAAAAATATTCACTATTTGGTCGATTACTATTTAAAAATTAAATAGTTAATATTAAATATAATATTATTAATTGTACTATATATCGGGTATGGTCGGTTACCCGCGGATACCTGTAATTTAAAACCGAAAGCGACTCGTGAATACCCGATTCTTCGGTTTTCGGTTTTTCAGTTTCAGATCAAACGGTTCGGCTCGGTTTCTCAGTTTTTCAGTTTTTTTAACACCCCTACGTAATATTCAACCAGGGGTTGTGGCGTACTCAAGGGATATCAGTGGAAACTTTCATCTACCCAGGGTTCAAATCTAGGCGCTACCTAAACCCTTGTGGCCATGGAGGTTCACCTACGAGGCTGTGATGACTTCAGGTCATTTGTGGTCGTCCGGGGATTAGTTAGTGCGCGTAAGCTAGACCAGAAACCCGTGGTTAAAAAAATTGTACATAATATTCCATCGCCATGTTTAATCGCGAACTCGCTAAATCTTTTTATTTATGTGATATTTCTTTGGGAATTTAAATAAAATGTCTGAACTTCAGTTATGATTTACTCAAATACCCAAAACCTCTCCAATTTTGCTCAAATACCCATAACCCCGCGATATTGATCTTCGATCGCGGGGTTAATTATAAAAATTCAGAATGAATAGGAGTCCGCAATTAGGGTCTGTGATGAACCATTTGCCCCCTTGATGAATATTTAAGTAGGAGTCATACCCCTCGATTTTTAAATCCCTAAAACTAATGGAGTAAATATAATAATGATAAATAGAAATTGAAAGTTTTGGGTTTTAGTAGCCCACAATTATCGAGTGAGTGGGCATGGGGCTTACTTTCTTTTATTTTATTTTACTTTTTTTCAAGAGTCACCTTGATCCCGGGTATCCATTGCAGACTTAGGTCTGGTTTTCAAAAAAAATTATTGACCTCGCGATCGAGGGTTAAAATCACAGGGTTATGAGGTATTTGAGCAAAATTGAAGAGGTTTTGGGCATTTGGGTAAGTCAGAAACGAACTTAGGACATTTTAATTAAATTCCCTATTTCTTTCATCCTAAAACAAATGTCAATAATAAAAATAGCATAGTCTTAGAAATGCGTAATTATTTCACTTTTTAATAATTAAATGACACTCTTGCCTTTGATAATAGAGGATAAAGATTTGTTGTCCTAAAATTGCACCTCTATGCCTTGTTCAACCAATGAAATTAAGACACGTCATATTTTTTTATATTATATATTCTAGATTTATTTTATTCAAGTTTATATTCTCTCTTTGATGATAATGTATTAGGAGAGGAGATTTTTATTCGATAATGGAGAGAAACTTTATCCATCTCATAAATAAGGGTATAATGGGAAAATAGAAGCTTATTTTTGAAAGTGTACACATGGGATAAACAAAAATATTAATGTGGATATTTCATTTGGGATGAAGGGAGCAATAAACACAATTGTTGTTGTCCCAAATTCTTTGCCATGCGGTGCACAATTGAAGGTGGATTAGAGGCTCACAAAGTCATTCAATTTGTTTTTAGCCGAATTTCACTGTTTCGAGAGGTTTTAAAAGAAATTGGTTGATTTTGATGATTTTTTAAGGTTTTGTTGATTTCGATGGACTTTTTCAGTGTTTTGGTTGATGTCCCTTGTATTTTTGTAATATATCAGAGTACTCCAAAGTTTATTGTATCCACATTTCATACCCAAAAAAAATTCTACTTGGTGTTATTTGTTTGTTGGTGGATAAGATTCTTTTACGCCAGCAATAGAAGATCATAATATGAGCAATTTAGTAAGAAGTGATGTTGTTAACCGGTGGTCAAGGTTCTAAATGCGTGAGGTGTGGCGTGACGGCGAGGCCAAACTTCAAGCCTTAGGAGCCACGGCGAAGTCATGGCGTATTCAAGGCGTTACTTATGACGTCAAAATTTTAATTCATATATAATATTATATATGAAAACATATGTTTTGTACTGTTATATATGAAAACATATGTTTTGTAAGCAAGTTAAATTAAGTTATATACTAAGAACTAGCAAATAAGACATAAAGAAAAATCATATATCATATTACATAAATTGCGCATTAGGCCATGGCGTGAGACACAAGCTTTGAGTCACGGCACGCCATGACGGTTGTGCATTGAGTTTTTTAGAACAGTGTCGGTGGTTTCAACCGAGTCTTATCTCTAACCCAATAAGTGACCAAAAAGATGTTTATCGGATTAAAGAGAGATCGAGCAATGGTTTTACCAAGGGAAAAAAGTCGATAAAATATTGTATTACTATTTGATGCAAAGCCAGAGACTTTCAAATAAGATATACCGGATTTGTTTGTTTTGATTTAAATTAAAAATACCTATAAATAAAATATATAATTTGTTTAATGTCGACAATTTCATAAAATTTAATATCTAAAAAAATAGATGGATCATCTATTTGGTTAGTTGAATTATGGGTTCAAACATGATTCATATTAATTGAATTACGGTCCAACACGATTCTTTCATGAATCAAATCAAATCATTAAACGATCCAAATTCTTCACGTGCCTATTCTGTTGTACAAAGGGCATGGGTCCCGTGGTACAATTTGATATGCTACTCGTTCTGGTTGGGTTGGCCATTTGACAAGACACATGTCCTTTGAAACCAATTAATTGTTGATCGTCCATTTTTCATTTTTTATGCCAACATATTTCGTCTTTAAGCATGCCAAAACATCGAGTTTTTAATGCAATAACAACAATATCATCATCATCATCATCCGTTTAATCGATTGTTTTATACAACAGAAAAACATCATCATTTTCTGTTATCATGTCGCATCTAGCGAATTCAAACAAATAATTATGACGCTTTTGATTCTATTTTGAAATACTAAGGCTCATACGTAACATGTGTTATCATTTAAAAAATATTATTGTTACTGATTTGTTTAAAATAAGGTCATAGACAGATCGGTTCTCAAAACAATACAACACAAGTCCACACAAATGATATTAGTTCATTTGAGTTGTAGGTGTTGTTTTTAGGAGATGTTGAAATCTGAAGTATTATTTCAATTCTGATTGATAAGTAGCGATGCTGAATTTTGAAAACATAATCAATAAAACTATTTTTTTAACTGATAAATGACTGAATGTTTGTAATTTTATAGTTTACCCCTCATAATATAAATTAGAGTGAATTGTGGATTTGGTCCTCGTGCTTTGTTACTTTATTTGACTACTGTAACACCCCCAGTCCCGCGTGGCTGAGGACAGGGTGCGTGTCACACTTTTGACCCAAAACACAAATATAAACTAATTAAGCATTAGGGTCAAATTAAACACAACCCAAAAGATAAATTTTGCGGAACCTCAAACATAAACACAACTGGCTAAATATAAAGCGTATAACACCTGAACAACAACTAAACTATCAAAAGATCCACCGGTTGTAACTTCAGGTCTACTCGGTCAGTTCCCAGAATTTCCCCGAATCTTTTCTACTGAACCTGTCGTGTCAGAAACAAAGAACACGGCTGAGCACAATTGCTCAGTGAACGGATTAAATATATATATACAAATAATAGCGGAAACAAATTCATTTCGTAGCGGAAACAATCATAATAGTTTGACATAACATAAGTCAACATGTGAGTTATAAAATACTTTAAAAAATGTGGTAAAACATCGTGTAAAAATAAATTACAAGACCGGTTTCCCAGTTCATAATCACAAAGAGGATTCAACGGATGAAACCTTCAATGTGTCATAAATTCCACGGGAGGATCAGTCCACATGGGTTGTGGGATGAAGTGCGGGCACACACATCCATTCCCGTACGCAACAAATGCGTATCATAATGCGCATATCCTAGGACCAGTCCATACGCCCTCACCCATGCCTAGGTAAAGCTCACACTATAGAGCACCAGTATGGGGACACTGTGGTTTACGAGCACCACAGAGCGTCACAATGATCTATGCCCTGATCATTGTGTCATACAAAATTATAACATCAAGTGAAAAAATCATTAGAGTTAAAAGAAAATAACCACCATGAAATCTATCAAACGACCTTTATGGTTCAAAATATATTTGAAAGAAAATGTTCAATATCAAAATCGTTCAACTAAAGTCTAAATGACTTTTCAAGCCTCACATAAGAATAATAGTTGAATGAACATGAATACTTTCAAAGTATCGTTTTTCCAAAGTGATTCATAAAGTAGGCACAAAATCATAGGAATGTTGTTGTACAAAGGAATATCGTATTTCGACAAAATAAAGGAATTTCGGATTCGAAATACATGCACTTACTTTTGTAGTGTCATGATTTAATCATGGAATGGATAATCTTATCAAGGGATTATCCTCGTATAGAATGAAGTAGGGAAATCCGTACCTGATATCCAAAAAGTGCTTAAAATGCTTCCACCAAACTTTAACTCATATCCTAGATCATACGCGACCCTTCAATATTTTTGGTCTTTTAACTTCAAAATTACAAGGAAATCATCTCCTAAGCTTCCTTTAACATGTAGCTCTCGATGAGTAGATCATTTCTCCAATTCGGTTTCTCAAAAGCTTCAAGTATCAACCTTAATTTCTAGAGAGATGAAGAAGGGTTTGGTAGATGGAAAAATAGAGAAGGAGATGATGAAGATGAATACGTGTGAAATGAAGAAGAAATCCAAGTCTTATGATTTATAAACACTTTGGCCAAATGACAAAAATGGTCCTCCAAGTTGTGAGATTTATAAATTTAAACTATGTACAAGCTATTTGAGCTTGGGTACAAGTCTACGATGCGTGGGTATTATAACTACGGTCCCTATAGTATGTTTATTGTGGATATGGTCCCTGTGGTATTCAATTTATCTTGGTCATGGTCCCTCTAACTAACGTATCCGTTAACTCCATTAAATCATGGACCATTTTAGTCATTTTGCCTAATTTATGTCTTATTATGATAAAAAAAAATAAAAAACATATTTTTAACACACACACACACACACATATATATATATATATCAAAATAAATAAAATAGAATGTTATTGTATGACTTTATTCTTTAAATTTAAAAAAAAAATTATATTAAATATGATTTAATTTTATTATTTTATTGTAATGGTGGAAAAAATATGGTTTTATTGTTTTAATGTAATTAAAATTTTAATTTAAACAAACTAAATAATAAAATTATATCTTATTTTATTTAGAACGAATAAAATAAGATATGTTTTTATGATTTGATTTATTAAATTAAAACTTTAATTATGTTAAAGGCGATATAATTTTATTGTTCTTTTATTATCATAACAACAAACAAACTTATTATCGATATTTTGACACCAAAATCATTGAAAACCTGATAAATGAACTCTAATTTTATCATCTTAAAATTAGAGGTTCCAATTTTCATATTTTTTTTCAGTCAAAAATTAAAAATCAACTGTTTAGATTTGAACGAAATAAAATATTTAAGTTACGAATATTTTAACCCATAATAAAATTAACAAGTGTAATAAACTAATAATTACACATTTATAAAACCGTGTGCATTTTTTATTATGAACATTTATTTTGGGACGGAAGGAGTACCGGATAATATAAAATGCACACGGTTTTATAAATGTGTAATTATTAGTTTATTACACTTGTTAATTTTATTATGGGTTAAAATATTCGTAACTTAAATATTTTATTTCGTTCAAATCTAAACAGTTGATTTTTAATTTTTGACTGAAAAACAATATGAAAATTGGAACCTCTAATTTTAATATGATAAAATTATAGTTCATTTCTCAATGATTTTCATTGATTTTGGTGTCAAAATATCGATATAAGTTTGTTTGTTGCAATGATAGTAAAGAACAATAAAATTGTATCGCCTTTAACATAATTAAAGTTTTAATTTAATAAATCAAATCATAAAAACATATCTTATTTTATTCGCTCTAAATAAAATAAGATATAATTTTATGATCTAGTTTGTTTAAATTAAAATTTAATTACATTAAAACAATAAAACCATAACTTTTTCCACCATTACATAAAATAATAAAATTAAATCATATTTAATATAATTTTTTTTTTAAATTTAAAGAAACAAGTCATACAATAACATCCTATTTTATTTATTTTGATATCTATATATATATATGTGTGTGTGTGTAAAAATATATTTTTTTTATCATTAAAAGACACAAATTAGGCAAAATGACTAAAATGATCCCTGATTTAATGGAGTTAACGGATGCGTTAGTCAGAGGAACCATGACTAAGATAAATTGAATACCACAGGGACCAAATCCACAATAAACATACTATAGGGACCGTAGTAAAAGAAAGTAACAAAGCACGGGGACCAAATTCACAATTCACTCTATAAATTATATTTTTACTCACAAATATATAAGAAAATTACTAAGCGTTTTTTTCCCAGTTTTCATAACCTCTTAACTCTTAAATACATCTGAAATAAAGAAGTGATGGCCTAACTTATTAAAACCTCTTATCGCCTCATCAGTTCATATGTTATCCTTTCTCTTAAGACGTCTCCACACGTTACAAAAACAGACAGTTTTATTGATTCAGATTTCAGATTTCAACACCACTTCTTATTAATCAGAAGTGAAATAAGATTTCAGATTTCAAATCTCTTAAAAAACAATAGTCATCTAAGAAATCTTTTGTAATTATTAAACTTATTTTTAAACAACAAAATTTTAAGCATTAATGAACAATTTCACTTGTTTAGTCATAATTACGATGAAAATTTATAAAACATAAGGTATAACATGATAAATAACTATAGTATTTAATAGTGTTCTTGATTTGTTAATATATATTTTAGATTTTATTTTTAATTTAATCATTTATTAAATATACAAGTCATCTATTAATAAATTAATTAGCATAATAAGACTGCATTTGGTACATGGGACAGATAAGACAAAAACTTAGGGGCCGTTTACAAAATGCTTACCTGGTAAGTGCTTATCGAGGAATTTACCATAGCGGATGAACATGACAAGAGGATAGGATCTTACCTGGTAAGAGCGAGGATAAAGATAAAGAGTCTTACCCGGTAAGAGAGAGTGACAACTCTTACCCGGGTAAGCGTTTACCGGGTAAATTGTTGTATAAGATACCATCATGATGATTAAAATCTTACCCAGTAATGCAAGTTAGTGTGTCGAATTTTATTGGTAAGCGCTTATGGGGTAAGCATTTGGGTAAACGGCCCTTTATTCTCACGTTTAGCACCACATGGGACATGAATAAGGACCGAGACTGATCAGGGGAAAATCCCATTGTTCAATCATGTCCTCTTGTCTTGTCCGGTATAGTCTAGTCCAATTATATCAAACACTATATAATAGAACAGTAAAAGGTTTTAAGCTTTTATGACAAAAGAAAAAAAAACAAACAATATGATCTAAACTCTTCTCGAGTAAGAAGTCGTTTACCAAACACTTACCCGGGTAAGCGCTTATCAAGTCACATTACCTTACCAAAAGCATATGGCAAGAACCAAGAATCTTACCAGGTAAGAACGAAAACAATGACCAAAGGTCTTACCTAGTAAGTGAGGGTCGTCGTCTCTTACCACGGTTAACACTTGTCGGGTAAATTGTTGCATATGATACCATTATTGTGGACTAAAATCTTACCCGATAGTTAAGTGATAGTGTTAAATTTTACCAGTGAACACTTACCCAGGTAAGCATTTGGTAAACGACAGTAAAAAGTATACACAGAGCGGTAAAACTTTCGATTTGAAAACAGATTTGATGTCCAAAATCCAAACGTTTGATCCAATTGAGGTTTGAGCCAACGCGATGCGCTAAAGAAACTGTACAAAACTTTAGCCCAATTAGTAAAATAGCCCACTTATAATTGAAAAACGTTGGTTTTTTATTTATGGTTTGTAATATAATGATTTATCATATTATAATTTAAATTGATTTATCATATGAATTTGTTATATTTCAATTAATAAAAATTTCTGGTCTTTCTATCATATACGGACATTTTATCTTTTTATTTCAAAGTTGGTTAAATTAAAATATATAGATGTGAATAATTTATATATATATATAGAGAGAGAGAGGGAGGATCATTTGCTAACCTCCTATTTCTTGCTAAACATGTTAACTATGATCAACCAATAAGATTGCACGATTAGTTTATGTTTCCTTCATTTATTTATTTAATACAAAAGGGCATTACTGTCATTTTGATATATAATATTTTGTAATTAATTTGTATGGGAGTTACAGAATGATAATTCCAAAATTATTGTGTAGGTTACGATTTCAGGATTTTATTCTTTTTCATAATTTCAATATTGTTATAATAGATTTGTTCATCATTTTGATTAAATCCGTATATGTTATATTCGAGAAATTTGTCCGATATGAATAATCATTCTTCCAACGATACGAACATACATGTCATGAACGAAACAAATACATTCAATGGTATGGATTCAAGTATACATAAAGACGTTGTTGACGTGGATGGAGGAAATCAAGATCAAATAGTAACTCAAGGGATCGAACATGAGAACACCAGCGCAGGCAACATGGATGTATTGGACGCAAACGACGAAAATCGTATTGGTGAGTTTTATCCAAATGTTTTCGATTCGAGTATATTACATTTATTCATCAATGTTCTCATCACCAAATGTGTTAGTATGTTGGTTCTTCATGGTTAATCTGATGCAGATGGATCAAAATAGATACAGTTTCACATGTTCCTATGTAAGTAACATATGAAATAGATACAGTTTCACATGTTCCTATACAAGTAAAAAATGTAACTATGTTCACAGCGATTAAGAATATCACACATAAGAAGAATCGATATACATATATTCATCGATGTCTCGACGATACGATATACCGATATAGTCGGGATTGATATACATAGCTTCATCGTATAGTATGTTCAGCAACCAGATCTGTTACTGCGTTGGTTCTTAATTGTTCATCTGTTAACATGTTCATCGTTGTCTCGACGATACGATATACCGATATAGTCGATAAATGTTGGTACTTCATTGTTCAACTTTAAACATGTTCGATAGTATGTTAGTGTGTTGGTACTTCATTGTTCATATTTTAACATGTTCATCACTTCAAGCGAGAGTATGTTCATACCAGATCTGTTCAATCTCGACATGTACTTAATTGTTCATCTTTTAACATGTTCATCGTTGTCTCGACGATACGATATATCGATAGAGTCGGGATTTATATACATAGCTTCATCGTATAGTATGTCCATCACCAGATCTGTTACTGCGTTGGTACTTAATTGTTCATCTTTTAACATGTTCATCGATGTCTCGACGATACGTTATACCGATAGAGTCGATAAATGTTGGCACTTCATTGTTCCACTTTTAACTTTGATCGTATAGTATGTTAGTGTAACACCCTCAAATCTGGAAATAGCAACTTATTTAAAATTTTCTAAATACATCAATAAAGGAATTATCTACAACCACAAATTAAGATTTAATCTCAATACAAACATTCATTCTATACAAAAGCCTATGATAAGAACGGGTGCTACTAAAACCCCAAAGATAGTCACTATCTCCAACATTGCGGAAGACTTCACCAACTACTTACTTTAGTGTCTAGTTGAGGCTCTACGCTTCATAGAACTTCTAGAACCCAACTCCCAACTGGAACCTGTTGCACATGTCGACAAATAAAAAGGTTAGGCTTAACGCCTAGTGAGCTCAAGAGTTTTCAACATAAATAAAGATGTCTGTGAAAATAGATAATGCAGTTTAATTCATAATCTTTCAAAAGGTATACTTTGAATATGCAAACGACTCGTTTTCCATTAATATGCATTTTAGACGGAGAACACCAATTTGGACGTTTTCCAAATCAAACTACCACAAAAGAAAGATACCAATGTAAACCGCCCCTTCATAAATTAGCTTTAACCCAAAACTCACTCAAAGCGCAAATATAAATTGAACTCTCCATTTAAGAAGGCACGGTTAAACCTTATATTTCAAACCACCCAAAACTCGGGTAGGGCATAATACTCAACCCATAAATCAAGGGTAAAACCCAAATATACAAAACGTCACCGAAAACTTGGATAATAAAACTCAATACCCAAAAACAACACCTTTCGGTGACGGGGGATTCCCAATTCCATAAAATGTGACGGTCCACAAAGTAAGCCCATTTTATGTTGTTATGACTAGTCATATAAACAAAAGTACACGCAAGAGATGTCAGACTCAATAGCTTTAAACGTACACCCACGGAAACTCGAGTTCAACCCCGTCGGGTTCCTATGTCGAGCCCCTCATCTAATATCGTAATACTTGAGCACGTAGGACTTATAACCCAATCCGAAGCCTAAACGTGCAGCACGAAGGACTTATAACCCAATCCGATGCCGAACGTGCCTCGACGTGGAAAACTAATCATCCCAACGCCGGAACAATAATAAACCAAATACGGGGTCATGACTCCCAAATGCATCAAATGAGCCAAATAATACGCATACGGCCCAACAAGGCTCGAAGTCGAGCTACCAAAACTGGACAATTGTCCAAAAACCCCATCAAAATAACAATGCCAATCCGCAGACTTAGCAACCCATTGACTCATTAATAAATGAAATAAAAACACGATAAAACGCACTCACCCAACGGATATGCAAACATCACGACCAAAAGTGAGATTAGTTCAAAACTCTACATTAGTTGAGGCAATCCATTTTCCAAATGAACTCATAACACAAAATATGCATTTTCCAAATTTAACTGCTGATAAGAATGAAAATCATAAAATGAGACTATAAACATTCTTTCAAGTTACCTCACATAAATGTGCAAGTGATACTTTATAAAACACTCCATTTCATGACGATGCATAAGACTCGACAAGCATTTAAAAGTGTATTTCTTTGACCAAAGATCCATTAATGTAAAAAGACTTCAAAACACATTCGTTTGTGACACATATATCAAACGCTCAAAAATCTCCAATGTGGGTGTTATACAAGGTTTGTAAAGTTAGATAATTCAAATAATCAAAGATTAGCAATTAACCCAACATTTGATAATTTCATGGAAAACACATAAAACACTTTAAGATAGACATTTTGGCATGCACAACGTTTTCACAAATCAACTTGAACTCACCTCGCTAGATTTAGGCTAAATCTAGGTTTCACCCAACGAGCTCTTTTGAAGGCCACTTGAATCCTCAAGCCGAGAGCTTCCAAAACCCTTTTAGATAATGAGACTTTCCGAGGGCACCCAATCCAACTCTTCAACTCGAGTTTCCAAAACCTAAATCCAAACATTCCAAACCATAAACACCCATATTTAACCATTTAGAAACATTCCCCAAACATTATTTACTGAAATCCCCAATGAGATTAAAACCCTATTTTCTCCAAAACCATCAGATCCGAGATTTGAGAAACCAAACACTAGGGAAATATCAATGGAACATTTATAACTTATCACGAGGCTAAAAGTGGGAAGGATACACTTACCACTTAGGTTTTGACGAAAACCTAGAAAACCCAAAAATGAACTTGAGGTTGAAGGTGAAGGTGAAGATGAAGCTTCTTGACCATGGCTTCCAATCTTTGGTGGGTGGAAGGAGGAACACTTGGAACATCACAAATTTGGTGTCTTGGATGCATAAAACCAATTTTAGGGTTTGGGGTTCCGTTTCTAGAGAGAAAAGGGGGAAAGGGTTGAAAGAAATAATGAGGAAGGCTGCTCAAAATCGATTTTAAAACGACCAGGGGTCACCGGCGATTGTGCCCGACGATTGTGCCCAGGGCACTCTCGCCAGGGCACTATCGCCCAATCAGTAACGCGGGCACCACTCCGCTGGTGATTATGCCCGGCGATTGTGCCCAGGGCACTATCGCCCAGAGTGTACCGCTCCCCGATTTCCTCCATTTTTCACCCGGAGTGCTCACGATGCGATAAGGCTAAAAGATAAGGCGTAGGGGATGAAATTCTGAGATTGGAACTCAAGGATTCCTCAAAGGATTGGCTAACACAGATAGAAATTTGCGGGTGTTACAATCCTCCCAACCTTAGAATGATTTCGTCCTTGAAATCTAGCTTCCCATGAAACCTTGCCCGCAGAAGGATTTCCTTTAACCCTTCCTCCAGCACCACTATGATGCCCCTTGCACCGATACACGCCAACCGCCCCTCATGGGCACATTACACTCATGACCGAGCGAACACTTACTCACCAAAGTAATCTTTACCCATAAGATTGCGGTCGTCTCCCAACCTTAGAATGACAATTACTACCTCTAGGGTAGTTAGTGACCTCAACATTCCACCAATCAAATTCCTTCGGATCACCCCGGTTCCGAGCCCAATATCAAAGACCAAAACTAAACTTCCAAGATCCTCAGATTTCAGCTGATCCATTCCTAATGTTGATAAAGTTGAACTCCTAAGGCGCACCAATGTGTCCTTCAAGCAACTGGTTAACCCGAATTCGGTTAACACTCAACTCCGTTCCAACCCCAATCCTCACAACAATCCTTTAACACAAGCTTTACCACCACGGAAATGCTTAAACACATCGATACTTAATCCTCAACACCCAAAATCCTTCCAAATTCCATCACTGAAAGGTCAATATTTCTCGTGGTTCGACCGGGATACATCCAAACATTCCCAGCTCCACTGACTCCAAGAAAACAAGTCGGCACTTAGGGCTAAACGGTGACCTCGAAAACATGGGCATCCCGTCCAAAATCCCAATCTAGACAGATAGCCGTACTAAGTTTAACACTTAACCGAGTGCTAAATTTCAAATCTTATATTTCTAACAGACCGACCACCAAAATATCCTTTAATCGCGGAACCCACTGAGACGATACACCATCAACATAAACCATGGTATCACACCGACGAGCAATCCACCTAAACGAACCCAATCTAATCGCAGGTAATCACTTAAGACCTTATCCCGCATGATTACCGAGGTATAAGATTGCTTTCGTAATTAACTGGGAAGACTTAAATCTACTATTTCCATTAATACAAACGCGAGCAGATTCACAAACCGAAACCTCAAACATTCAAGTCTGACCGCAAGTCGGATCATCCGACGCTTCAAATCCCAAGGACTCCCTTAGTTCCTAAACACAACTCCTTCCATGATGGGGTTAGACCTATAGGCCTAATGAGTTCAAGGTTTTTCAAATAATATGCCAATTTAAACTTTTATAAAACTTTCAAATACACAAGTTTTATAACGGTTAACCGTACAGTGACAACACACTATCGCTCATCTGATAGGTTTCAAAACTGATTACCAGCACAACGCATATAAAACCATTTCCAAAACTCGTTTGATCAGTAATTACGTTAATAAAATGGTAATAAGAGGTGCGCAAAAAAAATTTCAAACGGACTACCATGGTCCTAGTAATACATCAATTTATACTATGCATATGAAAGATAATTTTCCGCACTATAACATGTACAATAAAAGTTTGTACAATTCCCAAAAGAGACATTCACAAATTAATTTTAAAGTTCTGACTTTCCAACCCAAAAGTCGTTGCGACATAAAATTATTAACCACTTCATATGCAACAGTTTATTCCCCAAAGTTCGATGAAATGATAAGAACGCAAATAAATTTTCAAATCGAGTTTAAAGTCTTAAACCGCACAGATAAAACACATTTAAACAGAATAGTAACTATGACAACATGAATGCTGATAACTCATTTGTGTGCATTGCTGGAATTCCAAGTAGTAAAATCAATAACTGAAATATGTTCAGAACAAAAGTTGTACCTGAAATAACATAAATCTTTTAGACGTTTACTCACCCAACGACATAATTTAATCCAAATGCAATTAGCATACAACAACTGGCGTTTGTATAAAGCTCAGAGGTAAATCGCATAATTTCTATTAGTAAGATTAATAATTGACATTTCTCAAAACAACATGGAAGATGACATCTTTAACAAAACTCCTAAGTTAATGCATGCAATAATGCAGGTACACTAATTCCAAAATTTAATTATGCGATGTAAAAGTCGTACGATATGATACCATAAAATCCCACTGAACTTTCATAAAACTAGTAAATGCTAAAACCAAGCGGCGTCAAAATTTTCCTTTGCCAACATGAAACAGAAGGCCACAATAAGTCTGAGAATGTTAAAACTCCAAGACCATAACGTACGATAAAGTGACTCTTTTTAACAAAAATCTCATGAGGCACGACGCCCAAAAAACTCGTAAATTGTACGCCATAAAATTAAAACTCACGCATCTCAAAATACACTCACGCGTCCAAATGTCGTAAAACAATATTCCATAAAATTCAACGCGACTCGTACAGACTAAAACTTTCCAGAAAATTCCGACTCAACGCGTGGGAATAACTTTTCCTTTAAAACCATTGACATATGTGGAGGAGATCCAATGCCTAGGTTAAAATCTCATAGCTACTTGCCCAATACTCAAATGACATTAAAACATGGATATTACAATATCCGCAAATAGCGTTAAACAAGAGACGTGAATAAAGAGATTTTATATAACAATTTCCAATTACGTGCAACAAAACAATTTATGCATGCTTAAGCTCACAGTTTAAAATATGATGCGTGTTAAATGCTCTACCAAAACTTTATAATATCAACCACTTTCTGTTTTACGAACCCAAGAAACAATTTATGCAAATTTATTTCAGAAATAAATTTTAGTGCATGAATTTGGTCGGCATTTACCCCTCTAGACTACGCTTCTCAACAACCCGACATACTAATACCATCCGGGTGTATCAAGCATCTTAGGACAACAATCTCAATTTCCTACTATTGTCATCCGGGTACTCCACATCTTAAAGCGACACTCGGATATTTCATCGGTTCACCTTACAATCTCTCCTCGTATGACGTCAATTCCATAAGCTCAAGGTTCTACTCCAACCAATTATTCTTACTCAAGACGATCAACTTAATGCATTCAACGCACTTAACTATCACTTCAACGTGACATTGCTATAGACACCAACGTTTCCTTAGATTACTCCCTTAGAAACCTTCTCACTACCCCAACGGTAATCATACCAAGGTAGTTCAAGTATATACATGTAGTATGTAGGTTCACCATAACACTGGCCAGGTGCCATTATGAACGTACCGCACATGCTCATCCTTGCGACCCTCGACAAGTTTCCCGTTTCTAGTGACTCGATCAACTCCATAATATCTTATCCTAAGGTTCCTAATGTGCAACTTCATTTACAATCGCTTATAAAAACGCTAGTTTGAGTCTAGGCATCCTACAATCAATACCTAATTCTCTCAAACTTAAGCTCTGATACCAACTTGTAACACCCTCAAATCTGGAAATAGCAACTTATTTAAAATTTTCTAAATACATCAATAAAGGAATTATCTACAACCACAAATTAAGATTTAATCTCAATACAAACATTCATTCTATACAAAAGCCTATGATAAGAACGGGTGCTACTAAAACCCCAAAGATAGTCACTATCTCCAACATTGCGGAAGACTTCACCAACTACTTACTTTAGTGTCTAGTTGAGGCTCTACGCTTCATAGAACTTCTAGAACCTAACTCCCAACTGGAACCTGTTGCACATGTCGACAAATAAAAAGGTTAGGCTTAACGCCTAGTGAGCTCAAGAGTTTTCAACATAAATAAAGATGTCTGTGAAAATAGATAATGCAGTTTAATTCATAATCTTTCAAAAGGTATACTTTGAATATGCAAACGACTCGTTTTCCATTAATATGCATTTTAGACGGAGAACACCAATTTGGACGTTTTCCAAATCAAACTACCACAAAAGAAAGATACCAATGTAAACCGCCCCTTCATAAATTAGCTTTAACCCAAAACTCACTCAAAGCGCAAATATAAATTGAACTCTCCATTTAAGAAGGCACGGTTAAACCTTATATTTCAAACCACCCAAAACTCGGGTAGGGCATAATACTCAACCCATAAATCAAGGGTAAAACCCAAATATACAAAACGTCACCGAAAACTTGGATAATAAAACTCAATACCCAAAAACAACACCTTTCGGTGACGGGGGATTCCCAATTCCATAAAATGTGACGGTCCACAAAGTAAGCCCATTTTATGTTGTTATGACTAGTCATATAAACAAAAGTACACGCAAGAGATGTCAGACTCAATAGCTTTAAACGTACACCCACGGAAACTCGAGTTCAACCCCGTCGGGTTCCTATGTCGAGCCCCTCATCTAATATCGTATTACTTGAGCACGTAGGACTTATAACCCAATCCGAAGCCTAAACGTGCAGCACGAAGGACTTATAACCCAATCCGATGCCGAACGTGCCTCGACGTGGAAAACTAATCATCCCAACGCCGGAACAATAATAAACCAAATACGGGGTCATGACTCCCAAATGCATCAAATGAGCCAAATAATACGCATACGGCCCAACAAGGCTCGAAGTCGAGCTACCAAAACTGGACAATTGTCCAAAAACCCCATCAAAATAACAATGCCAATCCGCAGACTTAGCAACCCATTGACTCATTAATAAATGAAATAAAAACACGATAAAACGCACTCACCCAACGGATATGCAAACATCACGACCAAAAGTGAGATTAGTTCAAAACTCTACATTAGTTGAGGCAATCCATTTTCCAAATGAACTCATAACACAAAATATGCATTTTCCAAATTTAACTGCTGATAAGAATGAAAATCATAAAATGAGACTATAAACATTCTTTCAAGTTACCTCACATAAATGTGCAAGTGATACTTTATAAAACACTCCATTTCATGACGATGCATAAGACTCGACAAGCATTTAAAAGTGTATTTCTTTGACCAAAGATCCATTAATGTAAAAAGACTTCAAAACACATTCGTTTGTGACACATATATCAAACGCCCAAAAATCTCCAATGTGGGTGTTATACAAGGTTTGTAAAGTTAGATAATTCAAATAATCAAAGATTAGCAATTAACCCAACATTTGATAATTTCATGGAAAACACATAAAACACTTTAAGATAGACATTTTGGCATGCACAACGTTTTCACAAATCAACTTGAACTCACCTCGCTAGATTTAGGCTAAATCTAGGTTTCACCCAACGAGCTCTTTTGAAGGCCACTTGAATCCTCAAGCCGAGAGCTTCCAAAACCCTTTTAGATAATGAGACTTTCCGAGGGCACCCAATCCAACTCTTCAACTCGAGTTTCCAAAACCTAAATCCAAACATTCCAAACCATAAACACCCATATTTAACCATTTAGAAACATTCCCCAAACATTATTTACTGAAATCCCCAATGAGATTAAAACCCTATTTTCTCCAAAACCATCAGATCCGAGATTTGAGAAACCAAACACTAGGGAAATATCAATGGAACATTTATAACTTATCACGAGGCTAAAAGTGGGAAGGATACACTTACCACTTAGGTTTTGACGAAAACCTAGAAAACCCAAAAATGAACTTGAGGTTGAAGGTGAAGGTGAAGATGAAGCTTCTTGACCATGGCTTCCAATCTTTGGTGGGTGGAAGGAGGAACACTTGGAACATCACAAATTTGGTGTCTTGGATGCATAAAACCAATTTTAGGGTTTGGGGTTCCGTTTCTAGAGAGAAAAGGGGGAAAGGGTTGAAAGAAATAATGAGGAAGGCTGCTCAAAATCGATTTTAAAACGACCAGGGGTCACCGGCGATTGTGCCCGACGATTGTGCCCAGGGCACTCTCGCCAGGGTACTATTGCCCAATCAGTACCGCGGGCACCACTCCGCTGGTGATTATGCCCGGCGATTGTGCCCAGGGCACTATCGCCCAGAGTGTACCGCTCCCCGATTTCCTCCATTTTTCACCCGGAGTGCTCACGATGCGATAAGGCTAAAAGATAAGGCGTAGGGGATGAAATTCTGAGATTGGAACTCAAGGATTCCTCAAAGGATTGGCTTACACAGATAGAAATTTGCGGGTGTTATAGTTAGTGTGGTGGTACTTCATTGTTCATATTTTAACATGTTCATCACTTTAAGCGAGAGTATGTTCATACCAGATCTGGTCAACTCGACATGTTCTGGTCAACTCGACATGTTCATATCTACCAGGGGGGTTGGGGTGTGGGTTTGGGCTATCTTCATGGCATACGTTTTTAACAATTCTGCATCCATTTTATCAATTAAAAAAACATAAACTTTTGTTAATATATTTAATTTCCCCCCCAACTGACCATCCTTATGTTGGGTGTAATATGTTCATCTTTAATTGTGATAACAACAACGTTGAGACAGCGTTTACAAGTATCAAACAAAAGTATTTTTTTTTCCAAGAAATGTTTGTTATATGCATCTTGTCATATTTTTGTCTTCTTTCCGTTAGATTATGATGTCGAGGTTGATCTTTTGGAGTCTCCCGATGGAGCTAAGTTCTTTATCCCTAAAGTCGATGATGACATCAAACCGAAAATCAACGACAAGTTTACCTCTGTAAAAGAAGCAAAATTAATGTACAGGAGGTACGCGGAGAAGTCTGGGTTTGACGTAAGATTGGATGCTAAGAAGACGAATAAATTCGGGCAGTGAATAAGTGATGAACATGATGTTTGATTCTTTAGTCATGTGTGTGTGCTGTTAATTATGTAGTCGAATCTTATATCGAATTGTATACGTTTGTTGGAATTGTACGTTGGTTTGTAGGTCGATCGAATATTTGTATGGTGGCTCTTTCTATATATGTGCACTATGGTGTCCTTATCTTAACCACAGTTTATTATTCGGTAAACTCTAGATCACATTGGTTCATCTTTTTAAATATTTCAACTTACATATGTAAACATTGGGGATTGTGTAGTTCTAACTTTTTTAAGTGTAATCAAATATGGCATATAGGAGTCTTCATATGTATCTGTGCTAAGAATTAAGTCAACGTGATTAATATGTGTTCATAAATGTAGCATGTTTACAGATATGCTAATGTTTTTCACAAAATTTTCCGGTTATACTGTTAAAAACCTTTTATTTTTCCGATATGAAACACCACACCAAAATGGTCGTCACTTTTTGTACCGGACACCATCGTTTACTTTGGTCCGTGTGGTTTTCCTAAACCTCCCCCCGTCTTAACACAAACTAGCACTGCGAATTTTATCAGTGCATATATCAACAGCTTGTTGTCGAATCATAACATTTTTGCTCAACTTTTTTAATATGAACATAACTGTCGAATCATGCCATACTGTAATATTTTAGAGCCAATCTAACAAACGCCATATTCTAATATTTAAAACCATATTGTAATAATTAGAACCAACGATTTAATAAAACACACCCTATTGTAATATTTAGAACAAAAAAAGTTGCGTCAACCAACAATCGATGTTGTGAATCATCCCAATATAAAGACCCCTTTTTCTGCTAGTTCAAAAAAAAACATCAAAAACTAACAACTGCACTGTTGCGTTTGATATAAAACCTAGAGATCAAATTCTTCTAATAATGCTGTCACAAAAACTTAGCCTTCACTGATGATAATACGTCTAAATTTTACCTTTGCCCCCTCTTCGTCCACCCTTTTTTTTTGGTTTCATCGATCGTCGTCTCCATGGCAATGAATCTCGGGATCTCATCCATGATTGATTTTTTCATCATGTTTAAGTTACTTACCATCATCTTAGTCACATATTTCGTCCGCAGGTCCTCAACTGCTTCTTTTGTTTCGTGCTGTTCTTGTACATGCCACCATCCCATTTACGTTCGTCAACCCCCATGTACGTCTCCATATGACGCATCAACATAACACCACTGTTCACCTGATTAGGTATTGGCATAACAAGAACTTTAATCATGAACATATATGTAAGCATGGTTAACCATGAACAAAAATGAACACATACGAATAAGATATTGGCATAGCAAGAACTTTAATCGGATACAGATGAACATATATGTAAGCATGGTTACACCATGAACATACAGGTAAGTACTGTTATATATCTAAAGACGCACACCTTATCCCGGAACTATGTGGATTTTTTAACATGAACTCGTACGTTAACATAGATGCATATGAACGTTTATGTAGATACATCTTAAATACAGAGATATCAATGGTTCCTACATCCTTTCAATTCGTAATTGAATCAAGTTTTCGAAAAACATCTTAAATACATAAATGTACTTTTTTCGTGTTTCATGAAGCTAACGGTATTTGACATTAAGTAATCTTAACAAATATTCATACAATAGATGCACACAAGCACTTATGTTAACCTCCTCTGTTTCATCACGTACAAACAGGAACGCATATGAATAACAAATCGGCATAGCAATATCATTCCTCCATACCCATGAACACATATGAAATCAGGGTAACATATGAACAAATATGGTTTAACATGAACTCATACGTAAAGATATATACATACGAACGTTTATGTTGTCATGTCTAATTTGACATAAACATACTCACCGTAAGCAACTCATATTGTTCATATCGACAATTCAATGTACCATATCTGAACATATGTGATGCAAAGTCGATATTTAGTTGCATATGAACACGAAAGATCACATAATTTTTTACTACAAATATGAACAATCCTGAACTCATTTCAATCAAAACAGTTATGTTCGTATATGCAACATATAAATACACACTAGACTTCGATTTTTGGTGGTATAAAATGCAACACAACACAACTCCCATATTGGGTCTATCTTCGTATGAAAGCTTAAAACAGGGGAAAAGGATACTTCAGACACGTTAACCCCAAAAACTTGTAAAATACCAAACAATAGTGACAATCAACAAAACATATAGTCCAATAAACATATGCCTAAAGGTTTTTTACCTGTCGCGATTTTTGATTTTACATCCGAAGACGAGATTTTGATCTTCAACCTGACATTAACATTGGCGTCTTTCTTTTGTTCCATCTTCATTCCCTCAGCAACGACATCAACAGGATTCTCCATTGTATTTTTGAAATTAGAGAATGACATACGAACTGCAATTCTTGCACTCTTTCTCCTTGCTGAAACACGAAATATTGTGATATTATATACTGAATATTTTGAAGAAAAAAAGAAACCCTAGTTTATGGAAAGGATTACCTCTTGGCTAGTTAGCATATTGTTCCCTCAAATCATCCATTGCACATCAAAATTGATAGTATCACCGGATTTCACGTCCGATGATCTGTTATTCCTTCAGAAGATCGAGTTGCCGGAGATGAATCGTCCGTTTCAGAATCAATTCGGTGCTCGTCCGTTCTGTTTTAGCGTAATTAATGTGTTTCAAGCGTTTCTAAAGGGTTTAAGGATTTGGATGTTTTTTTCCCAAAAATACCCTTCTCCATGCCTGTTCACTTTCAAAATGTATTTAATGAAATTACATTTAATATAAACCATCCGATCTCTAGATGGATGGTTTGGATCAGTTAACATGGTTAACAAGAAATAGGAGGTTAGCAAATGATCTCAACCATATATATATATATATATATATATATTCAGGTTCAAGGGAAAACCTCAAATAAATGGAAAACTAAAAAACACCTTATCAATCGTTAGATTAGATGATCTGATGGATATGATTAAATAGACGGTTACAACAATATTTTTTAAATTAAAAAAACCTCCACCCCTATTTTTTATTCGAAAAAATACGAAAAATGAACAAAATTTGAGCGAAATAAATTACACCAAATAAACGATCATATTTTTCTCATTAATTTGACATCCATATTCATATACTTTTTCATTCGTTTTTTCGTGGTTTTTCGATTTTCCATTTATTTAGAGTTTTCTCCTGAACCTGACCCAGGTAGTTTACTAAATATGTGTGAATACTAACTAAATATCTAAACAATTCAATAGAAAAACTTAAGAAATAAATTAGCACGGTGCACATTTAATTAAATCTATATAAAATTGATATGATTTTTTTTTAAAATTCTCAAACTAAGTTATTTGATTTAAAAAAAAATCCAGATTCATAAAAATAATTTAAAAACTAGCATTCAAATCCTAGTACGAAGCTAAAATTTTGTAAACATCGGACATGTGATCAAGAAAACAAATAAATTTATTTGTAACATCTTACTAAATTTTAGTGTAAATATATTATATATAGTTGAGATACTATTTTAAACATTTGATTGAAAAATGATAAAATAGGATTGGACAGTTTTTAACCTTTTTTTTTTTTTTTTTGGCATAGATTATATTTTTAACTTTTTAATTTCTTACTTTAATGCTTTAATTTGATAATTTGTAGATATCATATCATCAAAATTGAATAGCCCAAAAACAGTATAAAGTAATTATTTATTTATCATACTTTAACATAAATAATAAAGAATGCTTATTTAAATAGAAGAGTGAATTCTGGATTTGGTCCCTATGGTTTAGTGATTTATTTGACCATGGTCTTCCTTCTATGTTTATTGTGGATTTGGTCCTTGGTATTCAATTTATTTTGGTTATGGTCCTTCTGACTAACACTTCCATTAACTTTGTTAAATCAAGAACCATTTTAGCCATTTTGCCTATTTTTTGTCCTTTTTTGATAAGAAAAATATAAACAATATTTTTATACACACATGCACACACATGTATATAAATATATATATATATATATATAACGATATTAAAATAAATAAAATAAAACATTATTGTATGATTTAATTGTTTAATTTTTTTTAAATTAATTATATTAAATACGATTTAATTTTATTATTTTATTGTAATTGTGGAAAAATATATATAGTTTTATTGTTTTAATGTAATTAAAATTTCAATTTAAACAAATCAGATCATAAAACTATATCTTATTTTATTTAGAGCGAATAAAATAAAATATGGTTTTATGATTTGATTTATTGAATTAAAATTTTAATTAAGTTAAAGACGATTTAATTATATTATTCTTTTATTAACATTGCAACAAACAAGCTTATTGTTGATATTTTAACACAAAAAAATCATTAAAACCCGTTGAGAAATGAACTTTAATTTTATCATACTAAAAACAATATGAAAATTGATTTTGAGTTTTTGACTGAAAAACAATATGAAAATTGGAGCTTCTAATTTTAAGATGATAAAATTATAGCAATCAATGTTCTATATGCTTGGTGTGCTCATGGAATGTAGGATTAGTTGATGTTTTGTTATGCTTACCGTTAGAAGAACCTGCCATAGTATGATAAACATGGGACTGTCCTTGGATGACAGATTTTTAATCATGCTTCAACCGGAAAACCATGATCATCAGCAACATTTTCATTTTGTTCACTATATAGCCTCACTAAGTGTTGATTCAGGATCCTGAACAAATGGGTGTCCATTTGAGAAGTGGCAACCTTAAGATTGAAAGTTGTTGACCTCAGGTGAGAGGGTTGGCTACAAACTATCAACAAGGAAAAGATTAACATAGCATAGTCATAGACTACACGCAGGTCTCCTTATGTTCTTAAGGCTTCTAATGATCTTCCATGAAAACCAGAAGCAAAACCAGATTACAGATTACAAAATGCACACATACAGAACAATTACAAAATCACTGGACCATCGATTCAAAACCATTACAGACTGTTGTAATCTGACTTGTGCACACAGATTACAAAAATTGTTCTCCAGGTATTCAACCTGAACAAAGCAGACTCCAAACACTGCTGCTGTAATTCCAAAAAAACAATAGCCAACAGTTGATTCCATAAACCATTAGACATTGGATCAAAAAAATAGAGAGCCAAACACTACTACTATAATTCACTATTCAAAGTAATCCAATCACAAACCAAACTTAATCAATAGTCATATACTAATTCATTTGTTGTTCCAACTGAAACAATGGATGAAAAATTTACATTGAGAAGAAACTAATCAAATTACATGGAGAACAAGAACTAAAAACCTAGCCATCTAAAAAAACACTGGAGGACTTCTCAATCGATTACCAATTTCGTCGATTAGCATAAAAAATCGTAAACTAAATAGGCCGCTGTTCTGCAACTTCTTCAACAGGGATTTTTGAAATGATTAGAGAGGGTCCCAACTTCTTCAACAGGGTGTCGTTCTGCAATCAAGGGTGTCGACGAGTTGTTGAACAGGGTGACGTTCTACAATCAGGGCTTTGATCGACGAGTTGTTGAACAGGGTGACGTTCTATAATCAGGGCTTTGATCGACGAGTTGTTGAACAGGGTGACGTTCTATAATCAAGGCTTTGATCAACGAGTTGTTGAACAGGGTGACGTTCTATAATCAAGGCTTTGATCAACGAGTTGTTGAACAGGGTGACGTTCTGCAATCAGAGCTTTGATCGACGAGTTTCTGCAATCAGTGATGCTTTTGATTGATGCGAACAGGTCCCAACTTCTTTCGTCGATTGATAATTTGGTCGATCGGTTGATAAATTTGATCGATTAATTGGTTTTTGATTAATAGGTTAGGTTAAAAAAATAAATGAAACTTAAATGGACAAAATTGCCCCTCTCTCTAACTAATAAATTTAACGGAGTTAGTGGTCAAGGACCACTTTCAAAGTAAAATGAAAACCACAAGGACGGTTTTTAGACTTAATAAAGTTCAGGTCCCACTTTCAAAAATTTTAATAAACCTCAGGGACCAAAATTAGAGTTTACTCTTATATTAATAATTATTTATTTTTAATTTATTTTATATATGGTAATGTTAGTCATTTATTTGTGTAAAAATGAGACATTTAATTTAGGAAAACAAATTTTAATCATACGGATCCTCTATTTTTGATTCTGATGAATTATTGATTGATTAAAATATTAAAAAATATATATTTAATTTTTCAAGTATTCATATGAAATTACCTCTAGGCACAAAATATTAATATAGTGAAACATAATGGATTTGATATAGTGAAACAAAATATTAATATAGTGAAACCTGATGAAACATAAAATGTTAATATAGTGAAACCTGATGAAACAGATTTGATATAGTAAAACATAATGGAAAGGTAATGAAACAAAATATTAATATAGTGAAACCCGATATAGTGAAACAAAATATTAATATAGTGAACCAAAATATTAATATAGTGAAACATGATAAAACAAATTTGATATAGTGAAACATATTTGATATAGTGAAACATAATGAGTTTTTAAATACTGCATATTGATGAACAGGTAATAAAAAGGTAGTCATGATATATTGTTATTATCTTGTCAGGATCTTAAATTCTTAACAAGAATAAACTCTCAGAAAACAATATCAAAAAAGTTTGCGGAATAACACTCTGATATTCAATAAAACAGTAAACAAACAGTAAATCTGATGAACAACTTGCAAACTCTTATTGAATGATTAAAAGTCACAAGCTTTTACACACAACCTCAATATTGATGAACAGACTCACCAATACGAATTCTACTTCTCTAGAATTAGGGTTCTAACCTTGAGGTTAATTCTCTCTATCAAAGCTAAAAACTCAGAATGAATGTTACAACTAAAGAAACACACTATTCTATACATATACTGAAGATAAAAGATAATTACAAAATAATAAAAGAACTTCAGTATAATCTTCCATCATTATCTCTAAGCTTCCATTAATATCTTCATTCCAGTTGTCATCCTTGCCATACAAATCTTCATCTCATAAGCAGCATTAATACTCTGAGCAGTACTAACCATGCTCAACAGTATTAACTTTGTTCTAGCAGTACTAACTCCAGCAGTACTAACTACTAGCAGTAGTAAAATCTACTAGCAGTAGTAATCATGATGTACTGGAAGTAGTAATTCTTGATGAGCAACATTAAGTTGTATCAGCAGCATTAACTTCAACTGGCAGTAGTAATTATGTTGAAGCAGCATTAACCATACTTGAGCATTTCTGAATTTCTCAACAATCTCCCCCTAACTTGACTTTTAGGAAGAGAAGTCAAGTTCTTCAGATGGTCTTCAAGATGCTTTCAACACTTCAGTTCACACTCCTAGATTAGGATCCAAACCCAAGCTTTGATTAATGATTCTGCTAACCACAATCTTTGCCATTTCTGAATCTTTTGAACATTTAAGTTTGGCATTCAACATTGCTTGTAATTTAGCCTTGCTGTGATCATAGATTTTATCAACCAAGTAGTACTCATGATAAGCTCTGTCCACAGTGATGACATAGACTCCACACTTTTCAAATATCATCCAGTTTTCTATTCTTTGGAATTTATTCTGTAGATGCAAAACTCTGATCACATGTTGAACTTTGCTAGGATCAAACATCATGCACAAGTACTCCATGGCTAATCTGATTAAGCTCATTCCTTCTCCTTTCAGCTCCTTTTCATATAAATCTAATCCAACTTTAAACATCTCTTCTAAATCTGATCTTGAACAGCTTCTGATGAGTCTACCCCAAGTAGAGTACACTTCATATACATCTCCCACTCTCTTAAGCCTGAAGTATTTCTTTCTTTGATCTTCCAGAATATCCCAAAAAATGACTTCTGGTGCTTTCATAGAAATGGGATCAGCTTGAACTGGTTCATCAGCTGTTGTAGTCATATAAAGCTCAAGATTGTATTGCTTATTGGACTGTTCTGGGTTCTGCACAGATTCAGTTGTAGGAGTAACTGAAGGTTCTGCTGCAGTTTCTGCTCTTTCTTCAACTCTTGGCCTTTTGCTCTGCTTCTTGGAGGCTATAGTCTTCACCCTCTTTGCAGATTTAACCTCTATACCAACATTCTCTGAGTCTTCCTTATGCTCTTTTGTAGGTGTGACTTCCTCAGGGAATGGTTGCTGAATGTTTAGATCATGTCTCTCCTTCATTCTTCTTTCAGCCTCTTCCCTTTGTGAGTAGTCCCCTTGCAGCTTAGCCATCTCTTTCTTATACAGCTCCTCCACTTGACTGTATGCCATATTATTAAACATTTCCCCTTTGACACCAATTGAACCTTTCAGGAAATTTATCATTTTTCTTCTTTCCTGATTTGCCAAAAAGGTCTTGGAGGGTTGTCTCTTCTGCTTTTTGAGTGGCATTCTTTTGACTGGAAGTTTCTTGGCCTCAACTGCTGCTTTTAAGTTCTTTTGATATTTTGCATTGAGTTTTCTGGCCATTATCCTTGCAAGCTCTTTATCTGTTTCAGTTTGGATTTGTTCCTCCTTTTCCATCTGTTCTTGAAGTTGCTTTGCTAACTTTTCATCTAGCTCAATCTGACTTTTCTTCTTTGAAGGTTGTTGTTCAGGTTCAACCATCTTTTCTTTTCCCTTAGCATCCTTCAGACTTGCCTTACCTGTTTCTTTTCTTTTCTTTGGGAGACCTCCTTCATTGATGACCACTCCTTTGGCCTTTTTACTAGGCTCAGGAGTGTCATTCTTGGCTTTTACCAAGGTCTCTGCAATCTCCATTTCTTCAACAGACAACCCTGTTACTGCTGCTTCTTTTACTTCAGCAGCATTAACAGTTTCTGCTGCTTGATCAAATTCTGTTTCCTTTTCTGCTGCTATTGATTCTGTTACTTTCTCTATTTCTGCCTCTTGCTCCCCCTCAACCTCAAATGCCCTCTCAGCTGTACTTTCTTTCTCTGTTTCAGCCTCTTTCTCCCCCTTGTTGGAAGCATCTTTATCATTTGATCTTTTCTTCAACACAAACTGCTTTCTTCTCTTCTTTTGCACCAACCTGGTCACCATTTTCTTCAACTTTGCAATCTATACTTGTTGTGACAGAATCACCATTTTCATCTCATTTATCTCTTTGCCCTGTTTGATCACATCCAAGTTGATGTTTCCCATGGTTTCCATCAATTCAAAATATAGTCATATCTGTCATCACCTTCTCCAGGAGTGTTACCCCCTTTTGAAGGATCATTGGATCTTTTTGTAGTGGAAGTCTTCTGCCTAGCAGAAGCACTATCCACCCCCTTGGTTTCTTGGCACCTGGGACCTTTGAATGATTGCTCATTCAAAGTTACCATGGGGGAGGTCTTATTTATGTTACCACTGTCCTCCTCTGTGTTAGCAGGAGTAGTGGCAGCCTGCTCACCCATATGCTCAAACATCTCCTCATTGAGCACCTCTTTGGGGTTGGGAGACACCCCTTTGGTTTCCTTGTAGATATTCTCTAAAGTAGAATTCTCCCTTAGAGGGCTTAAAGGCTCAGTGGGTGATGGTACAAGAAGGGAAGGAGTCTTCTTTACCTTTTTCCTGATATAGGTTTGGGTAATTGGAGAGGTTGGCTTTTGAAGAAGAGACTGGGGGATTGATATAGAGTGGGAAGGTTGGGATTGGCTAGCAGTGGGATGGTCTAATGAGGGCCTTGACCCTGCTGCCATACCTTCTTCAGTGTGGGACACCACCATCATTGTAGAGAACAATGGGGTGTCAACTCCTTCCGAGTCCAAATGGGATCTCTTCATGTTTGAAAAGACCTTACCTTTGGGAATTTTTGGTACATATACCTCATCAAATTGAGGCATATCCGTCAATTCGTGTGTTATAACTTCTTGTACAAACCTGGGGTACATATAAAAGCTCTTTTTACTTCCCAGGTTTGAGACAAGATCACTGAAAATCATTTTAGAAAAATTGTACCTTCTGGCAGTGGCCAGACAGACCAAAGCATAAGCAATGGTACTGCTAAACTCACTCCATCCAGTAGTCTTTTTAGAAATGCAGTGCATAAGGGTATGAACAAGAAAACGCCATTGGGTATAAAATTTTGCTTTGGAGAAGTTAAACCCACCCAACTGGCCTCCATAACCCATTCTTGATAAGTTTGAGAACAAGTCCTCATTGGAAAGAGAAGTAATACCTTCAGCATCGTCTAGACGTAGACAGATGCGTATCACCTCTTCAATAACTGACAAGGGTTTGTCACACACCCTTGTTTTCAGAATCTGCTCACCATTCTCTGTGACCATGGTGGCATTTGCCCAGAATTGCCTTTGATGCTCTATGTAAATTGTTGGCGACACAGTTAGAGCATGGGCAATGTGGCTAGACTTCAGAAAATCCACAATCTGATGAAATCCTGCAGCTTGCTTTGGCTTTTGTAGCATCGCGATTTCATTGTGCTCATCGATGAAGGCCATGGATGCCATTGAACTTGAATGTTCTTGTCTGAAAAAACTTGGTACTTTGAGAGAAAAGGGTTAGAGCGCAAGTGAACAGTATGCAAAGAGTCGTTATGAACTTTTAGGCGGGCAAAGGGTATTTATAGTGTATGGGACATAAGCAATATTAACCTAGAGCAGTATTAACTAATAGCAATATTAACTAACTAGCAGTATTAACTGAGAGCAGTATTAACCACTAGCAGTATTAACTGAGAGCAATATTAACCACTAGCAGTATTAACTAACTAGCAGTATTAACCACTAGCAGTATTAACTGAGAGCAGTATTAACCACTAGCAGTATTAACTAACTAGCAGTATTAACTAACTAGCAGTATTAACCACTAGCAGTATTAACTGAGCACTGGCAGTATTAAAACTGCACTGGCAGTATTAACCGTACTTACTCTTTTTGAAGCTTATGAAGGTCTGATCAAAGCAATAACTTCCTGTGAACGATGATTAGCAACACACAAATAGCCAAAATAACAGGTATAGGAACACTTTTAAAACATGAGCTCATTCAGAGTTGATCATGCCCACACTTGAAACCAAGAAAGTGAATCTACCCACATCAAAAGCTTTAGTGAATAGATCTGCAAACTGGTTGTCAGTATGAACTTTGGCAACTTGAATGAGCTTCTTTTCATTACAATCTCTGATAAAGTGATACCTGATCTCAATGTGCTTTGTTTTGGAGTGCTTGACTGGATTGTTAACAATGCTTATAGCACTGCTATTGTCAATAAAGATTGGAGTGTGAAGAAATGTTACCCCATAGTCCAGCATCTGATTTTGAATCCATAGAACCTGAGAGCAGCAACTTGCAGCAGCAATATACTCAGCTTCTGTTGTTGATAAGGACACTGTGGTTTGTTTCTTGCACTGCCAAGATACTAGTCTTGCACCCAAAAGTTGACATCCCCCTGAAGTAGACTTTATGTCCATGTTGGCACCACCCAAGTCACTATCTGAATAAGCAATCAAGTCAAATGAAGATTCATATGGATACCAAAGACCTAATCTAGGTTGCCCTTTTAAGTATCTGAATATCCTCTTCACAGCTTGAAGATGTGATTGTTTTGGCTTGACTTGGAATCTGGCACATACACACACTGGAAACATGATATATGGTCTTGAGGCTGTGAGATACATTAGAGATCCAATCATTGATCTATATAGATGGACATCAACATCCTCCCCCTTAAGATCAGTAGTGATCTGTTTATGAGTTTCCATTGGTGTGCTTGTTGGCTTTGAGTCTTTTAAACCGTATTTATCCAGGATGTCTTGCACATACTTTGACTGACTGATAAAGATCCTATCGGACTGCTGTTTCACCTGAAGCCCAAGGAAGAAGGTAAGTTTACCCATTGAACTCATTTTAAAGCTCTTATGCATCAACTCTTCAAAGTCTCTACACATCTGATCTTTTGTGGATCCAAAGATGATATCATCCACATAGATCTGAACTAATAGAATGTCCCTCTTACTTCTTTTAATGAAACGGGTCTTGTCAATGATTCCCCTTTCAAACCCATTCTCCAAGAGATAGGTAGACAGAGTGTCATACCATGCTCTTGGGGCTTGATGTAGACCATAGAGTGCTTTCTTCAGCTTGTATACTCTGTCAGGATATGTAGGATTTTCAAAACCAGGTGGCTGACAGACATATACTTCTTCATCAATTGTACCATATAGAAAGGCACTATTTACATCCATTTGATAGACCTTGAACTTCATGTATGAGGCATAGGCTAGGAACAGCCTAATTGCCTCTACCCTTGCCACTGGGGCAAACACTTCATCATAATCTATGCCCTCTTCTTGAGTGTACCCTTGTGCTACAAGCCTTGCTTTGTTCCTGATCACAATACCTCTCTCATCCTTTTTGTTCCTGAAAATCCACTTGGTGCCTATAGCTCTATGACCTTTTGGAAGGTCCACCAAGTCCCAAACATCCTGTAGCTTGAATTGAAGTAACTCTTCGTGCATGGCTTCTATCCAACTTGAATCTTTCATTGCATCATAGGCCTTCTTAGGCTCAAGCTGGGATAGAAAGCAGGAGAGTACTGTGTGTTGTTGATCCTGCAGCTCTTGAAGTCTGCTTTGATTCCTTGTAATCATAGGAGAAGATATGTCTCCTATTACTAGCTCTGGAGGATGATTCTTTTATGTTCTAGTCTGAAAACTAGGTTCTTCATGGATTCCCTCCTCTAGATTGGAATCATTTAATTCAGCTGATGGGATCACCTCAGCTACTTCTAGCTCTTTATGCACTGAAGATTCCTCTTCTCTTCTTTCTTCTTCACTCTGTATTGGCTCAGTTATAGTCTCCTTTTCACAGAATTCAACAGGTTCTTTTATAGGCATAGGAAAGATCACAGACTGAGGTATAATGTTTTGAACTTGTGTAACCCCTGATCCTCCACTTCCTGAACCTGCATAATCATCACTACTTAAACCAAAAGAGTTAGTTAGTGAATCAATGTCAAACAGCCACTGAGGACCAGACCCAATAGGATTTGGTGTGTTCTCATTGCATTTGACATTGTCACTTTCCTCAATTATTCTAGAAGAAGTATTAAAAACTCTGTAGGCCTTACTTTGAGATGAGTAACCAACAAGAAAACCATCATCAGCCTTGCTATCAAACTTTCCCAAGTGAGATTTAGTATTGAGAATAGTACAAGGACACCCAAAAGGTTTGAAAAATCCAATAAAGGGTTTTCTTTTATTAAAAAGCTCATAAGGTGTCTTGTTCTTAAGCTTGACTACTAGTACTCTGTTTTGGACATAACAAGCAGTATTAAGTGCTTCTGCCCAGAAAGTTATTGGAAGTTTAGAGTCAGCTAACAGAGTACTAGCAGCCTCAATCAGTGTCCTATTCCTTCTCTCAGCAACACCATTTTGTTGTGGAGTCCTAGGAGCACTGTATTGTCTCTCAATTCCTTTTTCCTCACAAAAGGTGTTTAGGTCAATATTTTTAAATTCAGTACCATTGTCTGACCTAATGATTTTTACTTTTTGATTTGTTTGGTTTTCAATTCTTAGAATAAAGGATTTGATCAGTCCACTTGTCTCATCCTTAGTCCTTAGAAAATATACCCAAGTAAATCTAGAGTAATCATCAACAATAACTAGACAGTATGACTTCTTACCAATACTCATAGCATTTGTAGGGCCAAACAGATCCATATGCAATAAATGAAGAGAATTAGAGATTGTGTTCACCTCTTTGGACTTATGAGAAGTTTTGTGTTGTTTGCCTTTGAGACAAGCAACACAATGATCATCACATGAATATACTTTAGAAGGCAAACCTCTTACAAGGTTGTTTTTAACAAGCTTATTTATTGTTTTAAAATTCATGTGACACATCCTTCTGTGCCAAAGTGATGATTCATCCAGAGAAGCTTTTGAAACAAGACAATTTAGGGATGAATCAGATGAAACACTTTCCATATCTAAACAATATACATTGTCCTTTCTGGGGGTTCTTAGTAGTATCATTTTTTCATCAACTACCTTGAATCCAGGAGCAAGGATAATACATTCAGAATCTGTAAACAGTATACTATGTTGTTTGTCACAAACCTATGATACACTTAACAGGTTGTACCTTAACTGTTCAACATAGAAAACATCTTCAAAGGTCATTTTACCTTTGGTCACATCACCTTTACCACTGATTTCACCTCCATCTAGAGTATTCCCAAAAGCAACATGCCCACCATCAATCTTCTTGAAGTTCTTGAGGCAAGACATGTTCCCTATCATGTGCCTAGAGCAACCACTATCAACATGCCAGATGCTCTTCCCTTTGAGCTGTTGGTTGCCCTGCACATAAGATTAGACAATTAGTATTGATTGGGAGCCCAAGCCAAAGTGGTCTTGGGTCTCCCTTTCTCATCAAAATACTTACATTCCTTTTTGATGAGGTTTTTAAAATCAGAACACTTAGTATTTGAGTACTTTGTCAAGATTATTGGTCTAGCAGCACTAATACTAGAAGCAATATTATCTTTAGAAGTACTAACAGAGTTAGCAATACTAACAAGTTTGGCAGTATTAACCTTGTTGGCAGCACTAACAGAGTTAGCAGTATTAACATTTACAGAAGTACTAACAATGTTAGCAGCACTAACATTGGTAGCAGTAGTATTGCTTCTAGCAGCACTATCACTGTCAGTAGCACTATTTATGGTAGCAATACTAACAGTTTTAGTGCTTTTAGGTATCCAGATCTTGACACTGTCTTTCCCATTCTTTTTCTTCATGTGGCTATTAGATTTGACAACTTTCTTAGCCACATGGTTCTTTTCTTTCTTCCTATAACCAAAAGGTTTTTGAGTAGGTCTCTGAAAGTTCATCCTTTGGTTCATGGGATTGAAATAGCAATATTTGGCAATGTGATTAAGCTTTCCACAAATAAAACAGGGTTTTAGTCTATTGATTTTACTCAGATCAATCCCTTGTTTTTGTGCCCACATATTATTCCAGTTTCTCTGATTACCCCTCTTTTTATCATGTTGTTGGGGCTCAGATTTATTGCATGAACACTTGTTGCAAGGGATAGGGTTCACAACAGTGGTCTGTTTATAATGAACATTCTTGGTCTTTCCCTTAGTCTTCTCTATCTCTTTGGACTTGACCCAATGTTTTCCACATCCCTCATTGGTAATTATGTGGTTTTCTATAGGAATCTCACCACTCACAGTACTGTCCTTATTCTTGACAGTTTCTTTCTCAGTTTTATCCTCAACAACTACTTCATCTAAGGGATCTATCTCAGTGGCTCCCTCAGGCAGGTCCTTCCTATCATTTGTCTTTAACAAGTCTGAACTAGGAGGGATGTAGTTGTTGTTGTAGGGTGGTGGTGTGGTATTATACCCTATTCCTCTTCTCAGTCTATCATGAATCTGAGTTTGTAGAAGAGAGTCCATTGCTTTAGAAGCATTGGAAAACTTTTCTACATCTAGCTTGACTTTAGCTAGCTCTCCTCTTAACTTTTCACTCTCCTCTTTGGATTTGGTTAGTTGAAGTTCTAGGTCATTCTTCTCCCACTTCCAGTAGTTTGTGTCATAAGAATGTTGAAGCTCATTGGCTTGAAAACTCTTAATCTGATCTTCAAACCTCTCAACAATCCTCACATAATCTTTTATGTCCTTTTCCAATCTTTTAAGATCATCACTCATGTTCTGATTGTGATCCCTGTACCTTTTAACAGTGTTAATGCAATTTTGAGAACAAAGATTAGAAGTTACCTCTGTTGGGAGATCAGACACCTCTGCCATTAGAGCTTGGTTTTGGATAGCCTCTTCAGCTTGATCACTCCAATCAAATCCCATACCTTGTTGAGAGACTAGGGCTTGTGCAGAGTTTCTGTTATTATTGAAGCTTCCAGACTGTGCTTGTTGGTGGTTGTTATTGTGAGACACTCCACTTCTGCATTCCCTAGCAAAGTGTCCCTTCTGATGACATTTATAGCATTCCACCTTAGACTTGTCAAAGCCTGCTCCATCTTCTCTTCTTTGGGAGAAGTTGTTCCTCCCAGTTCTCTTGATGAACTTCTTAACTCTCATAGAGAGCATGGCCATCTGCCATTTAATGTCCATCTCTTCAAGGTCATCTGGATGGAGTTGTTCCAAGTCATCATTAATTAGAGAAGAGTTTCCATGACTGGACAGAAAGGCTTCAAACACAGATTCAGTGTCTTTCTCTTAATTTGCTCCAGTAGCAGCACTAACTGATTCAGGGTTGGAGGTAGAATCAATTGATGCTGATAGGAGTGCAGCATTGTGAACATACCCAGACGGCTTCTTCTTAGCCTCTACCTCAGATTCAAAAACTCTTAGATCATTGTATAGATCATCAAGTTCCTTTTCTTCCAGTTGATCATTCTGTCTGAAAGAGACAGTATACATGGTCCATTCATCACCCAGGGACCTTAAGAACTTCCTGTTTAGATCATCTTGATCAATTTGTACTCCAACTGTAGCTAGTTCACCAATTAGCTTGTTGAACCTGTCAAAAGTTTGAGTCATGGACTCATTCTTGGTTGACATAAAGTTCTCATACTGTTGCTTCAGTATGGCCTTCTGATTTCTCTTGGTACTTTTGGTACCAGAGAATCTCTTCTCTAGAGCATTCCAGAGCATCTGTGCATCTGTGCATCAGTGTAATTGCAGAATTGGTGTTGATATTCATTGGGAATAGCCAAGAGCAAAGTGCTCAAGGCTTTCATCTCTGTCTGTCTAGTCTTTCTTTCTGCATCAGTTTTTGGTGGTGTCCTCTTTCCATCAGCACCAATCTTTCCTGCTTCAGATGGGCCATTCTCAATGATGTCCCACATAGAATAATCAGTGAGGAGTATGTATTGCTTGATTCTGATCTTCCACATGTCGAATTCATTGGGTCTGAGCATTGGAACCTTTGAGACCAAGGTACTGTTTGATTCAACTGCGTTTTCCATGATTTCTGAGAATACAGGCTCTGATACCACTTGTCAGGATCTTAAATTCTTAACAAGAATAAACTCTCATAAAACAATATCAAAGAAGTTTGCGGAATAACACTCTGATATTCAATAAAACAGTAAACAAACAGTAAATCTGATGAACAACTTGCAAACTCTTATTGAATGATTAAAAGTCACAAGCTTTTACACACAACCTCAATATTGATGAACAGACTCACCAATACGAATTCTACTTCTCTAGAATTAGGGTTCTAACCTTGAGGTTAATTCTCTCTGTCAAAGCTAAAAACTCAGAATGAATGTTACAACTAAAGAAACAAACTATTCTATACATATACTGAAGATAAAAGATAATTACAAAATAATAAAAGATCTTCAGTATAATCTTCCATCATTATCTCTAAGCTTCCATTAATATCTTCATTCCAGCTGTCATCCTTGCCATACGAATCTTCATCTCATAAGCATCATTAATACTCTGAGCAGTACTAACCATGCTCAACAGTATTAACTTTGTTCTAGCAGTACTAACTCCAACAGTACTAACTACTAGCAGTAGTAATCATGATGTACTGGCAGTAGTAATTCTTGATGAGCAGCATTAAGTTGTATCAGCAACATTAACTTCAACTGGCAGTAGTAATTATGTTGAAGCATCATTAACCATACTTGAGCATTTCTGAATTTCTCAACATATCTTTTATTAATAAATTAATTAATTTATTACCATATATAATTATTATCTTTTATTAATAAATTAATTAATTTATTACCATATTTCATCTTTGTTGCCAAATTTGAAACACAAAAGAAAAAGACACATTTACCCTTTTGACATATTATTATTATATTTTATTAATAAATTAATTAATTTATTACAATATATAATTCAAATGAATCTTAACCATTAATTAAAAAGATCAAAGATTGAAATTTGGTTTCCAAAGTTTCCAATGAAATTTGGTTTCCAATTGAAACCACCCCTATATATATATATACACACACACACACATATATAGACGAAGGATTGTGTGAGAAGTTGAGGTTAGCGTGAGAAACGTGAGAAGTGGATCTGAATCGTTGATCACTTTAAATCTCATGCCCTCCCATGAATTGCGCCTTAGAAGGGAATTGATACGATGCATCTTGGTCCATCTTATCTCGATGCATCTCATCCTAATGTCTGTCCATTTATCATCCAACGGTTGATAACAACTTCTCACATTAACCTCAACTTCACACTAGAACACAAGTGTATATATATATATATATATATATATATATAGGGTTGGGTTGGGTTATTTTGTTAACCCAATTTATTGTACTAACCTTATTAACCCAAATAATAACCCTTGATCTTAGAATTAACGGTGGAGATTAATCAAACTTAAATAAATTAATTACAAAAAAGTAAATTGAGTAATTAATATTATGAACTTTTGTGATTGAGGGTATTTTGGGGAAACCCATCTCTTTTTCAATTTGTAACCCCCACATAATAATTAATATAGGGTTGAGTAGTTAATATACTGAATAATGTATGAAGACATAAGACATATTCATGAACAAATATGAAACTCTCCAACTCTATCAAAGATGGAGGTCATTTGTTTGAATGCACATGATCGATGAACTTTAATGTTCTTGGTGTCCATTTGAGAAATGTATGGAATGAACAATAATAAACATCTATGAAACACTTCTACTCTATGAGCACATGCACTCACTCATTTTTAATAAATATGTACTACGTTCATGGTTGTTCATATGAACAAATATGAACATAGGAACACTTCAACTCTATCAACCGTGGAGGTCATTTGTTTTGGATGCACATGATCAATGAACTTCAGTGTTCTTGGTGTCCATTTGAGAATGTATGGAATGAATACTAATGAACATGGTTGTGAACACTTCGACTGCAAGACATGGAGATATGATTGGTTTGAATGTTCAACTTTTGGGTTCACATGTATTCATGTGTGTTAAAGAATATATGGTTTCTCAAATTTAAAGTTCATTCATGTTCGTCAAATAAAATCAAGGAAAATATAAGATTTGTAACCTATGACTAAAATCAAGGAAAATATAAGATTTGTAACTCCTTATTAAATGAATGTTACAAATATATAAAATATCATTCATGCCCCTATTTATCTATTACAGATGCATGTCAAAACACTAATGAAGATGCATTTTTATTGGTTAAAAATGGTTAGTAAAATTAACAAGAATTATGAAGTTAACAAAATAGAGGGAGGATCATGCGAGAAACAAACTAATTTGCGAGAAGACGAGAAAGAATGTAAGCCACATAATTTATTAATTAAAAAACCATAAATAAAAAATAGTTTTAGAAATTAGGATAATTATCATTTTAAATTGGATAAATCCTTAAAATTCTCATTATATATTTTAGATTTATTTATTTTGTAATTTCAATTATTTATTATTTTTTTTCTAAATATACTTTTAATAAAAAAATTCACAATTTTAACTAAATATCACACATGATATCATTATATAAATATTTATGCATATCCCATATCATATTGTTACATGTGCTAATTGTATATATTTTAGTTAATCATATGTGATTATGTATACTTCTATTTATAGATCTTTTTGTGATGTAAATATTATCACATGCGATAATTGTATATATTTTAGTTAATCATATGTGATTATATATACTTCTATTTATAGACCTCTTTGTGATGTAAATATTATCACATGTGATAATTGTATATATTTTAGTTAATCATATATGATTATGTATATTTGTATTTATAATAATTGATCGCGCGGTGAAATCCACTACCGATCACTCGACAGATTGAAAATTGATCACCGACGCTACACATATAAAACCATTTCTAAAACTCGTTTGATCAATATTCGCGTTAATAAAAATAGTAACAAAAGATGCGCAATAAAATTTTCAAAGGACTACCAGGACCCTAGCATGCATCAAATTATAATTTGCATATGAAAATAATTTTCCTCATTCAAACATGTGCAATAAAAGTTTGTACAACCCTTAAAAGAGGTTTTCACAACTTCAAGCTTTAAAATATTTTCCTTTAAAGACACAAAATGTCGGAAGATAAAATCCCCAACAAGACCCATAAACGTTCGTTTACTTCCCAAATTTAGCAATGCAATAGGAACGTAAATAAAATTTTAAATCAAGTTCACATTTTGGGCCGCACAGATAAAACACACTTATCCCAAGCGGTAACTACAACGTCATGCAAACCGAAAATTCATTTCATGCATTGTGGAAAGCTTATGACGACAAAGTCAATAATTGAAACACGTTTAGATCAACAACTCAATTTAAAGTAACATAAATCTTTTATACGATTACTCACACCAACAGTATAATTTAAACCAAATACGAAAATATACAACGATTAACACTTGAATAAAGACCAAAGATAATTTACGTGAAAATGAAACTTCCCCCAAAACAACACATGGAATCAGGGGCGGAGCCAGGATTATGTATTAGGGGGAGCACAAATATAATTAAATACAATTTAAATATTAATGTTCTAAAATGAAAAATTAAGGCGATCTAACTAAAATATTTGTACTGACATCTTATTGTTAAAATTATTCTTATATTGCATAGCTGAAGATTCATCGGTCGTTTTCCTCTTTATTAGATACTTTTATCCATGAATGTTAAATGTTATACTGGTTAATATAAAATAAACTAAAATTATTAGTTAACAAATAGCAATTATGAATTAATAATATATAAATGGACAACCCTAAAGTTGAATCAATTAATATTATGGATTGAAGTCACTAAACATCTTAAGAAGAGAATGAGATGTTTAACACTACAAACTTTTAATTTATGTTATGTAATTATATGGACTATAATTTTTTACTCTAAACTTTTGTTCTAATATTAACTCCTTTAAAATTTAAATCCATCAAGAACAATGACAATCTAACATGAAGCTAGCAAATAGATCAAAATCTAACTATATGAAGGAAATATTTAAATATATAAATTAGGTTACTTTGCAAAAGTTTTAAAAATTTGTGGGTTTATTTTAGAGAATTGACCAAAATAGAAGGACTTAAAATGTACATTTTATTTTTCTTAGACATAATCATCATCACCCTTATCTACTCCACATCTCTACCGCCTCCCCTCTACCGCAAAGAGTTTTTCTATGACATACCAGTTTATCACATTTTAAAACCATTATATAAAGAAAAATCGAGAGATCAGGGGGAGCAACTGCTCCCACTCGCTACAACGTGGCTCCGCCACTGCATGGAATGACATTTATGAACAAAACATGTAAATTAACGTACACAATAATTAATGCATACACGTTCCAAAACTTATTTACGCGACGCAAAATGTCATAAAATAAGACACCATAAAACCCAACTAAATTTTCGTAAAACTCATTAACGGTAAAATCAAGCGGTGTCAAAACTTTCACTTCCCAACATAAAAGCATAAAATGACAACACGTCTAAAAATGTCAAGATTCTAAAACTACCACGTACGATAAAGTGACCATTTCCAACAAAACTTTCGTGAAACACGGCGTCCAATAAACTCGTGAATTTGCATGCAATAAAATTAAAACCCACGCGACCCAAAGTACACCCACGTGCCCAAAAACGTCGCAAAACAATGCTCATAAAATTCAACACGACTCGTACAGACTAAAATTCACGAAAAAAAATCCGACTCAAGAACATGGGAACAACTCTTCCTTTAAAACCTTAACATACGTGGAGGAGATCCAATGTCAAGGTCAAAAATTCCACAGTTACTTGCCCAATAACCCAAATGACATTAACACATGGATATTACATTATCCGAAAAACAACGTTAGACACGAAATGAGGATAAGGATATTCTTAATAAAAATTTGCAACCACGTGCAACAAAACAATTTCATGCATGCTCAAGCTCACGGTTTAAAATCTGATGAGTGTTAAATGTTTGACCAAGGCTTTGTAACATAACTCACTTTATACTTTGAAAACGTGAGAGACAATTTATGCAACTTATTTAGACATAAATTTTGTGCATCAATTTGGTCGGCACTCAACATCTTAGGACTACGCTTCTCAATTTCATATTATTGCCATCCGGATGCTCAACATCTTAAAGCAATACTCGAATATTTCATCTGTTCACCTTATAATTTCTCCTCGAATAACATCAATTCCATAAGTCTAAGGTCCTACTTCACCCGATTGTCCTGACCCACAATGGTCGACTTTTAGCATCCATCATGTCTTAATTGTCACTTCAGAGTGACATTGCTATAAACGTCAACCCTTCCTTAGATCACTCGTTTAGAAACCTTCTCACTACCCCAACGGTAGTCATACCAAGGTATTTCAAGTATACACATGTAGCATGTAGGTTCACCATAACACTAGTCAGGTGTCATTATGAACGTACCGTACATGCTCATTCTTGTGACCCTTGATAAGTTTCCCGTTTCTAGCGACTCGATCGACTCCAAAATATCTTATCTTAAGGTTCCTAATATGCAACTTCACTTACAATCACTTATAAAAACGCTAGTTTGAGTCTAGGCATCCAAAAATCAATACATAATTCTCTCAAACTTAGGCTCTGATACCAACTTGTAACACCCTCAATTCTGGGAATAGCAACTAATTTAAAATTTTCTAGATACATCGATAATTTCTTCATCTACAATCACAATTTAAGATTTAACCTCAATACACACGTATCATTCTATACATACAATCTATAATAAAGACGGGTGTTACTCAAACCCAATAATAGTTACTATCTCCAAGCCGCGGAAAACTTCACCAACTACTTACACTTGTGAAAAGCTAAGGCTCAACTCTTCATAGAGCTGTTAGAATCCAAACCCCCAACTGGAACCTGATGCACATGCCGACAAATAAAAAGGTTAGGCTTAACGCCTAGTGAGCTCAAGAGTTTTCAACATATATAAATTAATTGTTTAAAAGAACGAATGCGGTTAAAATCATAATCTTTCAATTTGATATGTCTTACATATAAGAACGACTCATTTTCCAATAATATGCATCTTTAAAGACAACGCTCCAAAACGAACATTCTTTATAAAACGATGCAGCCCATAACTCACCCAAAACGAGATTATAATTCGACACCCAATTTGTAGAAACATGAATTACACTTCTTATCCCAAAACACCCAAAACCCGGGCGGGGTTTAATACTCGACCCATAAATAAAGGAAAACAACCCATATAGGTATGATACGTCATCGAAAGTATGTAACTGAAACTTAATACTCACGAGATCATAAAATGGAATGAAATCCAAACATTTAAGTAAGGACAATTAAATATCCAAAATGCTACGAGCCGACAACGGGGGATACCCGCATCCGTTGAGAGTGGAGGAACACAAAAGTATGCCACTCATACAATGTTAATCGTATGACACTTCACAACACACAAGCCCAAGTGTCCCTACGACTTCCTTTAAGCTACACCAAAAGAGACAACTGACCTTAGCGAACATTATCAAGAATATCACCAAAGGCTCGGCAAGGGGATACAACCATGACATTGCCTCGACGTGGCGGAGGTCCCAAACGCCCATCATGACCTACCCATTGTCACAATAGCACAACTGGACTCAGCACTCCTAGTGTACACTTGAAAAGACAAGGTCATAAGACATGAGTCCCGGAGTCTAACCCCGTACCACCCACTTGACCATCAAATAAGACTGACTTACGTGCCTATGGATCCAATGCAACACAGTCTAAACATTACATGACTACACATGAATGACTAAAGCACTCGAGTATGTAATTATCATGAATATACAATAAGATGCATTAAGATGTATATCGAATCTGGGCTCTTCAAAGAGCCATTAAAACTGGGACAAATGTCCACGATACTCTTTTAAGTCAAAACCGAGTTTAAATGCTCAAAACCCATTTGACCAACAAATAACTTTTCCCCAAATAATACAACGTATCTAAACAACGTATCTAAACAACGTTTATACAGACACATACTTCAAAGATGTGATTAACCCAAAAATCAACGCGGATTGGGACATAACATTTCCAAAGGGGTTTATGAAATCAAGTACACTAAAGATGCATATATCATAAATTAGGCTTCATTTGTACAAAATCACTAAAGAGGTATAAATCATGAAATAGACTTTATTTGTAAAAAATCACCAAAAATGCATAAATCCCACTATTACTTGTCAAGATATCAAAATCCCAAATATGGGCATTTTATGAGATTAAAACAACTCAAGTTTATCAAATATGAAAACTTATCAAAATACCCAACAAATTGACAATTACAAAGTAAAACATCTTTTTATTTCAAAATACTCATTTTGGCATGTACATAGTTTTCACAAAGCAACTTGAACTCACCTTGCTAGGTTAAGTTAAACCTAGGTTTCAATCCCTAACCATTGGCCTCCAAAAGCATAGATCCCACCCAAAGCTTTCCGAAGACATCCATTCCAACTCTTCAACTCGAGCTTCTAAAACCTAGATCCACACATTTCCGACCATAAATAATCATATTCAACCCTTAGAGTTGTTCCCCAAGTATTTACATGAACATTTCATCTTATACCCCCCAAAACCCTAATTTTCCATACTTGAAGAAGGAGAAGATTACCTCAGCTACTAGCTTGAATCCACCAACCAAAACACATGTAGGTTACCAAAACGAACCATAAGCTCCCAATCTTCAAATGATGAAAAGGTTAGATGAAACCCCCAAGAGCTTGGTGAGGAAGATGAAGATGGTGAATAAATGCTAACTCGAATCCTTTTGATGAAGTACCCAACAATTAGCAATAAATGGGGTAGGGGAGGGTTAAAGGAACCCTAGGTTTGGTTCTTGGAAGGAGAGGTTGAGAGGGGAAAGATAAAAGAAAGGATTGGGTTTAGAATGAGAAATGAGGTCAAAATCAGCTTTTAACTCGTCAGACCCTGCTCGCGACAGTGCTTGGCGATAGTGACATTGTCACTATTGCGTGGCACAATCGCGCGGATTGTACCGTGGGTAAAATCCTTCCCGCGATAGTGCCCTGGAGATAGTGACACTGTCACTATCGCGTGGCACAATCACGCCATAGGTGCCGAAGCCCAAAATGTCCAAAAACTCGCGATTCTCGCATGGGTCGATTTAAGGCTCGAAAGCACAACATTTTTCACCAAAAAAAAAGATAAACGGGGGAGGAGGGATTACCAACGAAGGGCGGAAACTTACTTTGTGAAAATTCGGGTGTTACAATATATCACATGTTAAACAAAGTTAATCACATGTGATTCAAATCGTAAATATAAAAAATAGAGAAAAAATGGTGAAATAAATAATGAATTAGTTATGAAAATTATGATTTTATTTAGAAAATAATAATATGAATTTGATAAAAAAAATTATGAATTTATTAAAATTAAAAAATAAATAAATTTAAAAGATATTATGAGATTTTTAAAGATTTATCCAATTCAAATTGTAATTATCCTAATTTTTAAAAAAATAATTTATTTATGCTATTTTTTAATTAATAAATTATGTGGCTCTTATTTCTTCTCGCATTCCCGCAAATTGACTACCTTCTCATTTGAACTTGCCCCTAACAAAATAACCTCCCTATATATATATATATATATATCTATACTATATTATAAAGATGGCATAAAAAACTCTTAAAAACAAGTCTTAAAGTTTAATGTACCGCTATTTAATGCTAATTACTTAAAAAACAGTCATAAAAGTTGTATGTACTACATTTAATGTTATTCATTAATTTTCAATCATTATCTCTAACCATTTTAACTCCCCTAAAATCATTTCCCACTTTAACTCCCCTAAAATAACTCTCAGCATATTTTAGATATAAAAAATCTAAAATATAATTAAAAAATCTTACAGAATATTTTATAAAAAAATTATATTATTAAACCAAAATAAATTATATTATATTATTACGTCTAAATTAAACAAATTTATATAAAAAAATCATTATCACTCTCTCACAACCATCCAAAATCGTAATGTAAATCGACAAAAAACAGAAAATACAATGAAACATTAAAATCGTGATGTATCTAGCTGCATTGTGTGTAACACCCTCAAATTTGGAAATAGCAACTTATTTAAAATTTTCTAAATACATCAATAACGGAATTATCTACAACCACAAATTAAGATTTAATCTCAATACAAACATTCATTCTATACAAAAGCCTATGATAAGAACGGGTGCTACTAAAACCCCAAAGATAGTCACTATCTCCAACATTGCGGAAGACTTCACCAACTACTTACTTTAGTGTCTAGTAAGGCTCTACGCTTCATAAAAATGCTAGAACCCAACTCCCAACTGGAACCTGTTACACATGCCGACAAATAAAAAGGTTAGGCTTAACGCCTAGTGAGCTCAAGAGTTTTCAACATATATAAAGATGTCTGCGAAAATAGGTAATGCATTTTAATTCATAATATTTCAAAAGGTATGCTTTGAATATGCAAACGACTCGTTTTCCAATAATATGCATTTTAGACGGAGAACACCAATTTGGACGTTTTCCAAATCAAATTACTACAAAAGAATGATACCAATGTAAACCGCCCCTTCATAAATTAGCTTTAACCCAAAACTCACTCAAATCGCAAATATAAATTAAACTCTCCATTTAAGAAGGTACGGTTAAACCTTATATTTCAAAACACCCAAAACTCGGGTAGGGCATAATACTTAACCCATAAATCAAGGGTAAAACCCAAATATACAAAACGTCACCGAAAACTTGGATAATAAAACTCAATACCCAAAAACAACACCTTTCGGTGACGGGGGATTCCCGATTCCATAAAATGTGACGGTCCACAAAGTAAGCCCATTTTATGTTGTTATGACTAGTCATATAAACAAAAGTACACGCAAGGGATGTCAGGCTCAGTGGCTTTAAACATACACCCACGGAAACTCAAGTTCAACCCCGAAGGGTTGCTAGGTCGAGCTCCTCATCCAATATCGTAATACTTGAGCACGAAGGACTTATAACCCAATCCGATGCCAAACGTGCCTCGACGTGGAAAACTAGTCGTCCCACGCCGGAACAATAAATACAAGCGCAAGGGATGTCAGGCTCAGTGGCTTTAAACATACACCCACGGAAACTCAAGTTCAACCCCAAGGGATTGCTAAGTCGAGCTCCTCATCCAATATCGCAACCAAGGCTCTAAGTCGAGCTACCAAAACTGGACAATTGTCCAAAGACTCCAACTCAAATAAAAATGCCAAGTCGCAGGCTTAGCACCCATTGACCCATTGATAAATGAAGTAAAAATACGATAAAACGCACTCGACCCACGGGTATTGTTAAGTCTAAATATTGTATCCAAGATTTAATAGGAAAGTCAAATGTGTAAAAGTCAACATTGACCTTGTAATAGTTAGTCAAAGCAAGTTTAGTTTCCTTAGCCTTTAAGGCTTTGTTTTAGTTAGATATTATATATAGGTTTATCTTTGTAAACTTGTAGGAACGAACTAGTGGCTAATGCATATTGTAATATTCTAGAGTGTGTGTAATACAAGATCTACTTTCTCTCTCTAGATTCTCTCTCTAGTTCTTGAGCTTATTTGACATATATTGAGTAATTAGCTTGTTGTGATTGGGATTTTATTATTAACAATTGGTATCAAAGCCGTACCAAACTTTTCAGAATTGATTTGATCATGATTTGAATTGAATTTTGTGTGATTTGATTTGAAAAATCGTTATTTTTCAAAAGTTTTTCAAGAAAACGGTTTTTTACTGTTACATACGAATTTTGAGTGAAAAATTGTTTTTAATGAAAGAAATTGGTTTCATTGTGATCGATTTATGTTGGTGATTGATTCTTGTTTAGATTCCATATCGAAATTCATTCAAAATCAATTCCAATTTTTGATTTTTGAAGTTTTCTTGAAACGTGTTCTGTTACTGTTCTTGATCGAAAATGTACGAATTGGTGTTTTTAATCGAAAATTGATTGTAATTTTGTGTTTAGTACTGTTAGTCGATGATTCTGACAAGTTTTTGAGATCAAATTTGCAGATTTTGATCGATTTAAGAAGAATCAGTCAAGATCCACACTTTGCGTTTCATTCATAAAACTTTGCGTTTGATTCATCTGGTTTGCGCTTCATTTATCCTAGTTTGCGGGTGTTCATACTGGTTTGCGTTTCATTCATCGAATTTGTGTTTGATTTGTATCCATAGCACACACGCAAAGATAATAATTGCGTTCCACATCACAAACGCAAAGTGGAGTTTGCGATTCACACTACAAACGCAAACTAAGGTTTGCGCTCCTCGTTACAAACGCAAAGCAAGGTTTGCGTTCCTCACTTCACACGCAAAGTTCAGTTTGCGTTTCTCACATCACCCGCAAAGCTCATCTTGCGCTTCAAGGCACATACACAAAGTCTCATCTTGCGTTTCAGGCATCACACGCAAACCATAGCTTTGCATTCCAGGCGTCACACGCAATCCTCTGGAATTTTTTTTTTTTAGTGTGACATATTTTTTTTTTCTTGTTAAACTTTGTGTTATTTCTAGTGTTTTTCAAATTTTCATTTTTTAATATTTTTTTTCGAAAATTTTCAATTCAATCTGATTTTTGATTTTCTGTTACATAAGTTTGGAACGGTCATTCACTTCAAGTTGATTAATTTTTCAAGATGTCAATTTACTACAGATCTGATATTTCTGGTATTGAAGCTGAACGAAATGATCTGAAATTAAAAAAATTCAAAGTATCTCAGAAGAATTCAGGAGTTGGAACTGAAATTGTACAACTGTGTTAAAACTCCTGAATGTATAAATTGTACTAAAAATAGTTCTAATTTTTCAGGTATCCTTTATGAGAGGGATAAAGAGATAAAGGAGAAAGAGAGAGAGAGATTATAACTCTTCAAAGCCAACTGAAGACAACTGAACAGAAATCACCTGAGCTACAAGCAGAATCAGTTGAGCTTCAAAACGAGTTGAAGGCTTTCAAAGAGAAGACGAAGGGATTAGAATCTGAGAACTTTGAGCTTAGAAAGAATTTATCTGATTTGGAAAAACAGCTTGTTGCAAATAAAGCTGATTTTGAAAGTGAAAAGAAAATTTTTTCAAAGAAGTTCTCAGATTTCTCAAAGAAGAGTTATGAAGAAAAGAAGTCAGTGGAGCTTAAATGCATCAAGCTTTCTCAACAAATCTCCGATTTTGAGAAAGTACTGATCATGGAAAGAGAGAAGTTTGATAAAGAAAAGAAGGCCATAGAACAGAAAACTGTAGGATTCTTTAAAGAATTATCTGGCCAGAGAAATGAATCAGAAAAAGGATTTGAGGAAGAAAGATCCATCTTTGAAAATGAAATTAAAAAGTTGACTTCTAAGTTGTCTGAACTGTCTGCAGCTGCGCTGAAAGAGCAAAGGACGAAGTCTGAATTCACAACAAAGATTGACCAGCTTGTGAAAGAAAGAGATAATTTTGCATCAAAGATCAAAGAACTTGAAAAATCTGTTTCAATTTCAAATCAGAAATTCATCCCTTCACAAAGGTCAGTAAAATCCTTTAATCAGATTCGTCGCACTAACCTTTTCTATGATGAATTTTTAGATGGTTCAGATACTTATCCGAGGAAAGGTTTCAAGAAAGAGAAACTGGTTTGGCAAAAGAAACCAGTCAAAGATGATAAGGAAAATGAGCTGAAAGAGAAGAAATCATGTGTACATGTACACAAAGCAAAGAAGAACAAAGCACCTAACGGTAAGAAATATTATTGTTCTATTTGTTGTACACATGCTCATATCCATAAGACCAGTGACCATTTCTGGTATGGTTCTTACTCTGTGTCCCCCACACGCACTGCAACTAACATTTCTGGACCCAAATACCAGTGGGTACCAAAGAAGAAAATTGATACTGTGTTGCAGGCACCTCAATCCAAGGGGGAGTGAGAGATCAATGGCTTTTGAACACAGCAATTCAAAACCAGAACTTCAATGTCAAGATTATGGCTTCTAAGCACATCAGCTTAGGACCCGTTTTTCAAAGGAGTTTGACTTCTAAACACCACAGTTTAGGACTCGTACCTCAGCGATAAAAAGACCTTACTCCTGTGTTTTTGCATCCGATGGATATTGATGGTCTTCATCCCGAGTGAATTGATCTGATCTCTATCCTATACTTTTTCTTTGCTAAATTTTTCTGATATTGATGGTCTAACAATTCAAAGGGAGTGTTTGATCTCTATCATGTTTTAACTAACATATTTCAGATGCTTAATTTAAGGGGGAGTAAAGGTGATGACTTCTGATTACTTCAGATCAGAACTCAATCTATAAATTGTTTTACTGCTTTCTGTCTTTTATTTTTTAAATAAAGTGAATAAAGTGGCTTCTGATCAAATGACAGATCAGGACCCGTTTTTCAACAATCAAAGAAGGATATTGTGCTAATATCCAGGGGGAGCTCTAAAGCTATAAATCATTTGATCATGATTTGAGGGGGAGCCGAAAAGGTAAAAAATCTTCTGATCCTAGATCTCTGATTGTTTGAAAGAATGACAACTTTCGAACATGAAAAATCTTTTCTTAAATGTTCAAACCACTTCTTATTCTCAAACAATTTCATGAATTTAGAAGTGTGATTTTTAAATGTTTTTTCAATTTTTGTGCTTTAATGTTTAACTGACCGTGTGTTTCCAAAGATCAATACTTGTGTATTATCTTGTCCATATATTGTTAAGTATTCACACACACCGGTTCAGTATTTTCTTTGAAATTGTTATTACCATGTCTCAAATTCGAACCAATTTTTCGATGGTAATACTCCCGTTTGCAATTTCACAGTTGTTGAGCATCTTTCATCTTTTTCATATTTGTGCTTTCTTTGATAAATTGTTTATATTCGTTCATATAAACAAAATTACCAATTCTTTGATACCCTAACCATTTGATTTGATCTGATTGATTCATTGTCAGATTCTCAAAACAATTCTCTTGACTTCATATTCATTCATTCAATATCCTTGTTTTGAGAAATCTTCAAAGAACAAATGCTCAAATTTCATTCATATTTTCAATGAGCATACATACTCTGACATATGATTTCTTGTGCTTTACATGTCAAGAAAAATCATTGACTAGCATGTACTTTTAGGAACATGGGATTCAGTGTGAGTGCTTAATAGATCTTCCATGGATTCACGATAACCAGTGTTTCCTACCCCGGAAGAAATCCTTTGAGTGATTAAGGGGAGGGGGGTCTAAAAGAATAGAGTGTGGGAGTGGGCAGAGGTAAAATGGAAATGAGAGATTGGTTAGATGTGAGTATAATGATAAAAAGAAAGAAGGTGTGAGATCAGAGTTAAAAGAATATCAGAACTCTGCACCTACCACTTTCTGAGCCGGGCAGCCACATTACTGATTGGTTCACATTTCTTTGGTGACCATCATTGAAATAGGCAAATAGCCCATGCCATCTCTTGCATACAACCTCACCAGCTACTCATTCTTTTCTTAAAAAGAGAATGTTTCACATTTTCTGGGGAAACAACACATAATCTATCGGATCTTCTCTTGGAAGATACTGATATTGAAAAAGAAGGAAAGTTGCCCCACCTTCGACCCTTTCTCATGCACATTGAGTCCCTGTATAATAATTGTTGTCACAGTGATTTACATACTTTGAGCCTTATGAAACACAATCATTGTGCTAATTCTTTCAAAACACAAGCACGAGCACACAGAGAATATGTTTTTCTGTCAGAACATTCATAGAATTACCTTGTGTCTTTCAATGATTGAATGGAAGTCCTGGGGAGTCAACATCAAACCAGCTCCTTACATTGTACATCCGTTGTACACAGTAACTTCGTGTTACTGACATGCATTTCTAACTGTTTCATTTGTTGAATCAGGGTTACACGCTCATTATGTCTGAATTTGAAAAGATTCGGATATATACTGTTCATGATTCGACTCTTCAGATCAAAAGTACAGAAATATCAAGGGGAGATTGTTTGTTGTTCACAAAGGGGGAAATCAAAGCCTATGCTGAAATTGATGATATTTTGATGATAATGATGCTCACATCATCAAAAAGGGGGAGAATTATAAAGATTCAATTTCAGAGTTCAAGTTCAAAGTTCAAGCCTAAAGTTCAATTTGCTTCTGCTGTTTCAAACGCTGTTTCAAAGGATGTTTCAAACGCTGTTTCAAAGGCTGATTCAAAGTCAAAAGCTTCTTCAAAAGTTTCTTCAAAAGAAAATTTCAAGAATTCAAGTAGGTTTGTTCTTCCGAAGACGATTCAGAGATCAAAGTGATGAAGATACAATTTTGTTTGAAGACGAAAGATTTTTCAGAAATGAAGTTTCAAGTTTCAAAGAAGTTTCAAGAATTTCCTGTTTTGTTCAAGGCATGTTGACTTTCCAAAGCTTCAAAGATTAAAAAGACTTTCCAAGATTCTTCAAAAGCTGCAAAAGAGCAAAGTTTTTGAAAGCTTCAAGAGACAAAAGATGAAGAATCAAGAGTTGAAGATCTGCATCAAATTTTTTATTAAATCTTGAATACAAAGGGGGAGATTGTTAAGTCTAAATATTGTATCCAAGATTTAATAGGAAAGTCAAATGTGTAAAAGTCAACATTGACCTTGTAATAGTTAGTCAAAGCAAGTTTAGTTTCCTTAGCCTTTAAGGCTTTGTTTTAGTTAGATAGTATATATAGGTTTGTCTTTGTAAACTTGTAGGAACGAACTAGTGGCTAATGCATATTGTAATATTCTAGAGTGTGTGTAATACAAGATCTACTTTCTCTCTCTAGATTCTCTCTCTAGTTCTTGAGCTTATTTGACATATATTGAGTAATTAGCTTGTTGTGATTGGGATTTTATTATTAACAGGTATGCAAACACAACGACTAAAAGTGTAATTAATTCAAAACTCCACGTTAGTTGAGGCAATCAATTTTCCAAATGACTTATACCCTTATATTCCCAAAATGCCTCCTAACACAAAAGATATGCCTTTTTCCAAACTTAACTGCTGATAAGAATGAAAATCATAAAATGAGACTATAAACGCTCTTTCAAATACCTCACATAAAAGTGCAAGTAATACTTTATAAAACACTCAATTTTATGATAATGCATGGAACCCGATAAACATTTAAAAGTGTACTTTCTTTGACCAAAGATCTACTTATGCAATAAGACCTCAAAACACATTCGTTTGTAATACATTTATCAAAATGCCCAAAAATCCCAAATGTGGGTGTTATACAAAGTTGTAAAGTTAAATACTTTAAATAATCAATATCAACAAATAACCCAACATTTGATAATTTCATGTAAAACACATAAACACTTTAAAATAGACATTTTGGCATGTACAACGTTTTCACAAATCAACTTGAACTCACTTTGCTAGATTTAGGCTAAATCTAGATCTTTCCCCCAACTAGAGCTCCTTTGAAAAACACTTGGATTCTCAAGACAAAACTTCCAAAACCTAAATCCATACATATTCAACCATACATAAACATAATCAACCACAAAGAATCGTTTCCCAAACCATCTACATGAATACCTCCATTACTACCGAAACCCTAACTTCTATAACCGAAGAGAATAGAAGATTACCTTAACCCAAGCTTGAATCCACCAACCAAAACACTTCTAGTTCACCAAAATGGTTACAAAACTCCAATCTATGAAAGGGAGAACAAAGGGTGGATGAAAACCAAGAAAACTTTGGGGAAGAAGATGAATAGTGAGAGATGAGAAGCTTACCACCACCAAATACTCTAGTATAATCCAATATACTTCCAATATCTTTCCATATACTTGAAAAGCTCTCAAAAACAAAACCGTAGCAACTTGAATCGCCCAAATTGGAGTTGAAATGAGAGAGTTATGAAGAAATGAAGTTTGGGGCTGAAAATCGCGATTTTAACATCCTGAAACACCCAGGCGATTGTGCCAGGCTATAGTGACAATGTCATAATCGCGGGGAACAATCGCTGAGATTGTACCGAGCGTTTATGGGCTTCGGCGACCTTGACAGGCGATTGTGACACTGTCACAATCGCCGGGCATTATAGCCTAGCGCTTACCGAAACTGTTTTGGCCATAACTTCTTCGTTATAGCTCTGTTTTCGCTCCGGAAAGAACCGTTGGTCTCGTAATTGAATCATTTATCCATCGAGACTATAAAACCAAGGATTCAAGCCCAAAATCAAATATCTTATTTTTCCTTAATATATCGGTTTCTGTATAAACTTGAAATGATACCTTTCGAAAATCGGGGTGTTACATTGCGCGAATACACTTCTAGTCTATACTATATTATAAAAACGGTATAAAAAACTCTTAATTACAACAGTTTAAGCACAAGTTACAACTAATTAAAGCCAATTACTTAATTTATAATTTCTTAATGCTTTGGTACAACCTTTCCAAGCACAATATCTCACATAATCATCTATTTGTGGAATGGATATTCATTTATTAATATAACTATTTGTTTTTTTGGTGGAGGATTTTATAAAATAGATTTTTTATTAGCATAATCTATTTTAAATGTAGATTTTACATTTAAATCTATATTAATGAGATGTAATATAAAATCTTTTTTCTTCCGTATTTTTTTATATTACATCTCATAATGATTTTTCCATATTTTATTTTATAAAATCTTTTTTCATATTTTATTTTATAAAATCTTTTTACATAATGAAATGTAATATAAACTCTTTTTTTTCTAATATAAAATCTATTTTATTTTATAAAATCTACACGTATTTTATATTAGCATAATATAAAATCTACACGTATTTTTTTTGATAATATAAAATCTACACGTATTTTTTTTCACGAGCATTAAAAGAAGAAAAAAGAAGGTTGATATGAGTTAAAAATAAAAAAAAACGAGATACACTAATAAATTATCGTATTCTTTAAAATAAAATATTCCGCAATACTTTCCAAATTAACCAAGTGTAAATAAAATAAAATAGAAACGATGTAAATATAAAAATATTCTTCCATATTTTTAATATATTTATATTTAAATGTAAAATCAAAAATGAAAATAAAAGATTTTAAAATATTCTCTACATTCACTATATATATATATATATATATATATATATATATATAGCTTCTTTATGTATCATCCGAGTACAAGAAGAAGACGAACGGTCGGGTGTCAATGGCGGAACCTGCAACTGAACAAAAGATATTTCACTATATTTTTGTTTTTTTGAAAAACTACTTTTTTATATTTTATTTTATTTACTGAGGATTTGTTTATATTTTTCAAAACCCACAATCATATTTTTCGAAGTATGGGAATAAGATATATATACATATTTTTATTTTTATCGATTAATACTATGAGGTCTTGAATTCAATAGTCAGATAAATATGTTGTGAGACATGTCGTTTGAGTTTTAAATAATATAATACAAAACTATTATCAATATTATTGCACAAAGTCATAACAACAAACGATTAAGAATATATGCAAGTTAACCACTTATGAAAATACATTCGTTTTTCACATTGTATTTCATTAATTGTTAACAGAGAAATTACGTTTCATTTTAACTCGGTTCAATATTCCAACAAAAAATTTATCCTCCCGTGCAATGCACCGACCCAACACTAGTGTATATATATATATATATATATATATATATATATATATATATATATATATATATATATATATATATATATATATATATTATCTATACTATATTATAAAGATGACATAAAAAACTCTTAAAAACAAGTATTAAAGCTTAATGTACCGTTATTTAATGCTAATTACTTAAAAAACAACCATAAAAGTTGTATGTCCTACATTTAATGTTATTTATTAATTTTCAATCATTATCTCTAACTATTTTAACTCCCCTAAAATCATTTCCCACTTTAACTCCCCTAAAATAACTCTCAGCATATTTTAGATATAAAAAATCTAAAATATAATTAAAAAATCTTACAGAATATTTTATAAAAAAAATTATATTATTAAACCAAAATAAATTACATTATATTATTAAGTCTAAATTAAACAAATTTATATAAAAAATCATTATCACTCTCTCACAACCATCCAAAATCGTAATGTAAATCGACAAAAAACAGAAAATAAAATGAAACATTAAAATCATGATGTATCTAGCTGCATTGCGCGAGTACACTCCTAGTATTATAAAAACGGCATAAAAAACTCTTAATTACAACATTTTAAGCACAAGTTACAACTAATTAAAACCAATTACTTAATTTACAATTTCTTAATGCTTTGGTACAACATTTTCAAGCACAGTACCTCACATAATATCTATTTGTGGAATAGATACTCATTTATTAATATAACTATTTGTTTTTTTGGTGGAGAATTTTATAAAATAGATTTTATATTAGCATAATCTATTTTAAATGTAGATTTTACATTTAAATCTATATTAATGAGATGTAATATAAAATCTTTTTTCGTCCGTATTTTTTTATATTACATCTCATAATGATTTTTCCATATTTTATTTTATAAAATCTTTTTCCATATTTTATTTTATAAAATCTTTTTACATAATGAGATGTAATATAAACTCTTTTTTCTTCCGTATTTTTTTTTGCTAATATAAAATCTATTTATTTTATAAAATCTACACGTATTTTATATTAGCATAATATAAAATCTACACGTATTTTTTTTGATAATATAAAATTTACACGTATTTTTTTTCACGAGCATTAAAAGAAGAAAAAATAAGGTTGATATGAATTAAAAATAAAAAATAACGAGATACACTAATAAATTATCGTATTCTTTAAAATAAAAATATTTCGTAATATTTTCCAAATTAACTAAGTATAAAGAAAATAAAATAGAAACGATGTAGATATAAAAATATTCTTTCATATTTTTAATATATTTACATTTAAATGTAAAATCGAAAATGAAAATAAAATATTTTAAAATATTCTCTACATTCACGAAAATAAAAGATTTTAAATATTCTCTACATTCACTATAAATATATATAGCTTCTCTATGTATCATCCGAGTACAAGAAGAAGACGAACGGTCGGGTGTCAATGGCGGAACCTGCAACTGAACAAAATGTATTCCACTATATTTTTGTTTCTTTGAAAAACTACTTTTTTATATTTTATTTTATTTTATTGTTCGTTCTTTACTTACATTCCACTGCATTGCGCGGGTATATGTCTAGTATATTATAAAAACGGCATAAAAAACTCTTAATTACAACATTTTAAACACAAGTTATAACTAATTAAAGCCAATTACTTAATTTACAATTTCTTAATGCTTTGGTACAACCTTTCCAAGCACAATATCTCACATAATCATCTATTTGTGGAATGGATACTCATTTATTAATATAACTATTTGTTTTTTTGGTGGAGAATTTTATAAAATAGATTTTATATTAGCATAATCTATTTTAAATGTAGATTTTACATTTAAATTTATATTAATGAGATGTAATATAAAATCTTTTTTCTTCCGTATTTTTTTATATTACATCTCATAATGATTTTTCCATATTTTATTTTATAAAATCTTTTTCCATATTTTATTTTATAAAATCTTTTTACATAATGAGATGTAATATAAACTCTTTTTTCTTCCGTATTTTTTTTTGCTAATATAAAATCTATTTTATTTTATAAAATCTACACGTATTTTATATTAGCATAATATAAAATCTACACGTATTTTATATTAGCATAATATAAAATCTACACATATTTTTTTTTCTCGAGCATTAAAAGAAGAAAAAAGAAGGTTGATATGAATTAAAAAAAAAACGAGATACACTAATAAATTATCGTATTCTTTAAAATAAAAATATTCCGCAATACTTTCCAAATTAACCAAGTGTAAATAAAATAAAATAGAAACGATGTAGATATAAAAATATTCTTCCATATTTTTAATATATTTACATTTAAATGTAAAATCGAAAATGAAAATGAAAATAAATGAATTTAAAATATTCTCTACATTCACTATAAATATATATAGATTCTCTATGTATCATCCGAGTACAAGAAGAAGACGAACGGTCGTGTGTTAATAGTGGAATCTGCAACTGAACAAAAGGTATTCCACTATATTTTTGTTTCTTTGAAAAACTACTTTTTTATATTTTATTTTATTTACTGAGAATTTGTTTATATTTTTCAAAACCCACAATCATATTTTTCGAAGTAGGGGAATAAGATATATATACATATCTTTATTTTTATCAATTAATACTATGAGGTCTTGAAGTCAATAGTCAGATAAATATGTTGTGAGACATGTCGTTTGAGTTTTAAATAATATAACACAAAACTATTACCAATATTATTGCACAAACTCATAACAACAAATTAACGATTAAGAATATATGCAAGTTAACCACTTATGAAAATACATTTGTTTTTCACATTGTATTTCATTAACTGTTAACAGAGAAATTACGTTTTATTTTAACTCGGTTCAATATTCCAACAATAAATTTATCCCCCGTGCAATGCACGGGTCCAACACTAATATATATATATAGAAGATGGATGGATAAAATTATCTAGGTGATAATTGGAGAATGGAAGTGAGTTTGGTGAACAAATGTTTGAGTTGGGTTCTTGTATCTTAGGTAAGCAAATCAAGCACTCTTCTTCTTATGCTTGCTTGGTGCTCATATTTTACTACCACTTTTCCACATATATGCAAATTGGGTGTCACTACATAATTAATTTTATGATTTACTTATAAATTTTAATTAATTAATTTATTGCCGATGGGAGTGGTTATGTTGCATCGCATGACCACTACACAACCACCTCCCCCATCTTCTTTGCATTTTTTCATTATATAAATATTTAACTCATTCGATTAAATTTAAACACCACATTTATAATTTAAAACGCTATATAACTCTACATGTAATAAAATATCTATCATATGAAAATATATTTCAAATTTTTTGCATAAATACAACAAATAGTGAAACTAAGGGGTCGTTTACCAAACACTTATCTGGTAAGCTCTTACCAAGTCACTTACCTTACCGGATGAACATGACAAGTACCGAGGATCTTACCCGGTAAGAGCGATGGTAAGGGTCGAAAGTCTTACCCGATAAGTGAGGGTGACAACTCTTACCGGGTCAGCACTGACTAGGTAAATTGTTGCATACGATGTTGTTTAAATGAACAAGAATTTTACGCGAGAATGTAAATTAAAGTGTTAATTTTTACCGGTAAGCATTTACTGGGTAAGCGTTTGGGTAAACGACCCCTAATACTATTCTCTTGTAAGTACCATGCACCCGGTATCAACCTTACCTTTCTAAATCCATGTCGTCTTTCCTTTATGATGTGCATTCTCAATTACCACCTCATATTTGTCCTGATCAATAGTTATTTGATGTTTTCAAAATGTCAAATTGCGTTAAAAAGGAATCAACTCTGAATTCATTCTATTTAAGAAAACTAACCTTTAAAACATCGATTTTATCATTTAAGGGGCCCGGTGACCAAATTCTTGTTCATCAAAACAGGAGCAAAAGTTTCGGTTTGGATGTCCAAAATAAAGATTTTAAAAGTTGGTTTTAGAAAAACAAGAAGGAAGACAAAATTGATTCTACTTTGATACTTGGAGTGAGTTACAATGTTCAAAACTTCAAATAAAAAAAAGATAAAGGCATTGTTTGGCAAAAATAAGCTAGCTTATAAACTAGTTTATTTTCTGGGTACATGTTTAGATGGTCATAAGCTAGCTTTTTGATAAGCTACTTGGAGTAGCTTATGAGGAGTTTTTTGTGATTATTTCAATTATGCCTCTCATTAATATTCATAACTATATATTAACTTTTAATAATAAATAAATAATTATCTTTTTGGTAATTTAAATGCTTATAAGCTAGTTTTTGTCAAACGTGACTTTTTCATCAGCTAGCTTATCGGTTATAAACTAGCTTATCAGCTAGTTTGACAAACATAACCAAAATTAGAGAACATAACGAATCATTGGTAGTAGAAAAACATGAAATTACATATGTGAATACTTAGTAAAAATAACGATCATGCGTTCACATATGTATATTCAAATGTATTTTTTTAATGATTCATATATAAGTAATTTATTTTTATATTCTCAACATTTTTATCTTTCTTATTTAAATTAATTCGTTAAGATATCGGTCAAACGGTCAAAGGGAAAAAATTGTTGTTGGAAGTTAAAAAAGTGAAGTGACATAATAATTTAAAGAGATAAAAAGAAGTAAACTACAAATTTGGTCCTTGTGCTTTGTGAAATAACATTTTTTTGTCTCTCCAGTTCAAAATTACAATATCGCCATCATGGTTTATAAAACATTTGAATTTGGTCCCTCCTTTTAATAATCGTTAAAAGTTTCCACTAAATGAGGGATATTTTCATCATCTTATTGATTTTTTTTGTCTTTTACCCCTCAAAATCAAGGCTCTAAATGACATGAGACGTGGTGTTTTTCTAGGTGTACCATAAGGTGGCATATGTATACATATATGTATGTATACTTGTGTGTGTTAGTGTTTTGAATGATCACACAAAGTAATTTAAATTCATATAAAGTTATTAAACTAAAAAGAAAAGAAGAACCATTTATATCAAATATATTGAGCTTATAAGAAAATGATACATCAAGAGCGCAAAATAAAGATTAAAAATCTCTTGAAATCTAAACTCACTATTTTTCTTCAATCTTCAAATAGTTCATGTTCAACTTTCTATGTATGGACTTACCTATTTTGGGTTTTAATTTTTTGTTTCATTTTAATTTTTATATAAGTCATGGATGTCATATATAACTATCATTTATCCTTAGGTGACGTTTGGTTCGCAAATTCTGAAGAAAATATTATGAAATTAGAATGTTGAATTCTATTGACCAAATTTCATTCTTTTATTTGGTTCATTATTTTTCACGGAAGGAATCTCTAAATTCCACAAATGAGGGAATTTAACATTCTTTAGCAACTGTTTGGGTAAAAATCCACGACCACGATAGAAAGCACTTCTGACACATTTCTCACGACCAACTTTGTATCAAGATAAAGGACCGTCGACCATACATGTTTATAAATCTTGTCGTCTCTTTCGAAAACATAGGTCGAGTGTTAGAGACGACATTCGATTGCATATTTGCTCATATCACACGATGGTCGTAAGATTCCTTACGACCAAGATTATACTAGCGTACGACGAAGCGTTTATTTCCAGTCTATTTAATGCAGAATCAATGCCTTTAAACACCAACGATTATAATCGACAGAAGACATCAAGATCATTAAAGACTCCAACCGTTACTCAAGAAATTAAAGAAACATTTATGGCGATCAAGACTATAAATATAGAGATCTCAATCTCATTTAACCCTGGAGAATCAGAAGGATACAAGCGCACTACGAAGAACTACCTCAATTTTCTCTCAAAGAATACATGATGCTATATTAAAACGCACAATCGAAGTATTTTATTCACGACACACGATTGTTACTAGCGATTAAACTTATTTTTGCTTATATTGTAAACCATTGTAACCCCAATGTCAAATACACAAGGACATCGTCCCTGCTTGGCGACCATAGTGCATCGGTTTTTTTACTTAGCGATTAAACTTATTTTTTGCTCATTGAGGTTTTTCCACGTCATCAAAATCTTTTGTCTCTTTGTTTTTTTACCTTCGTCGCACGTTTTGTCGGCCGATTTCTTTCTTTAGTTGTTAAAAGCTCCACATTAACCTTAAATTATCCTTTTGGACGATTTTTGGCATTAACAACAATTACAAGGTATTTTGATGGAAGGGAATTATTATTATTTTTTTCATAATACCACATATGCCCTCAATCCAATATAACATAATAACATAAAACCTATTTGATTAAATCATGCCTCCATTGGTTCATTCTCAAAACCATTGCCGACCATCGCCGATTTTAACCATCGCCGACCACCGACCACTGCCGATCTGAACCACCATCGACCACCGTCGACCACTGCTGATCTCAACCACCGTCGACCACCACTGACCACCGCCGACCACCGTCGATCTGAACCACCACCATTCTGAACCATCGCTGATCTAAACCACCGCCGACCACTACCACCGACCACTGACCACAACCGTTTTGAACCACCACCGACCACTGTCGATCTAAACCAACGCCGACCACTGTCGACCACCACCGACCAACGTCGATTTGAACCACCACCGACCATCGTCGTTCTGAACCATTGTCGACCACCACCGACAACCATTTTGAATCATCGCCGATCTAAACCACCGCCGATCTGAACCACCGCCGATCTGAAACACCGTCGACCATCGACTGTCGCCGATCTGAACCACCACCGACCACCATCATCCTGAACCACCGTCGACGGCCGATTTGAAACCACCGCCAATATGAACCACCGTCGAACCGTCGTTGTGAACCACCGCCAATCTAAACCACCACCGAACACCACCGTTGTCCCACCGCTGTTCTGAACCACCATCGACCACCGTCAATCTGAACCACTGCCGACTACCGCCTATCTGAACCTCCGTCGACCACATTTGATCTGAACCACCGTTCTAAACCACTACTGATCACCACCAATCTGAACCATTGTTACAAATAAAGTATTTTTAATGGCTATTTTATTAAAGAATTTTTTGTTTTGAAAAATTAAAATTGTCAAAAAGTGTATTTTGGTCATTTATCAACATTTCATTTCAATTCCAAATCTACATTATGTGAATCAAACAGACAGATTCCAATTCCTTCAAAGTCAAATTCCTTTGATAGATTTCATTCCATCCAAAAACATTATGTGAATCAAACGCCACCTTAGAGTTATATGTTTAAAAAACTTTAAAAAACCATGCTTAACAAAATAACACGTCATAAAGCGTTACAACGGAAGTCAAACCTTAGGGTGGAGCCACATGGGTTAATGTGGCGGTGAAGTCAAACCTCGATACCATAATGCACCATAATGAGTAATTTAGAATCTTGATCAAAATCAATTTTATAATTTTGGTCCTTATGAGTTTTGATTGGTAAAAGAAAAAAAAAACTGGATGAAAAGACGAAAATATGCTTCATTTAATGAAATTTTAACGATCGTTAAAAGGATGAACCAAATTCAATCGTTTTACAAACCACGATGGCAATCTTGTAATTTTGAAACTACAGGGATGAAAAGTATTATTTTTGACAAACCACAGGGACTAAATTTGTACTTAACTCAAAAAGAAGTGGTACGTCAGTTTAATTAGGCCAACCGCCCCAACACCACCCCAACCATGAAGATGAAAAGAAGGAAAGAAAAGAGACGTTTGATTCTAAAATGCGCGCGTATATATAATATATATAGATATATATAAACCCTCAGCTATTCTCCAAATTCCCAAATTACAAGAACCTTGAAATTTGTTTATTGCATCAATGGAGGCATCCAATTCGTCCATTAACGAATCGTACTGGCCGCTTCCCTATCTTTACTCCTCTTTCACCTCCGTTTGGCTCGTTTTCGCTTCTTGCTGGATCATCAACACCTACATCAACCGCCATTTTCAGGTCATATACGCTCTTATTACAGCATCTTGTTTGTTTCTTCTAACTCATACTCAAATCTTAAATCGTCTCTTGATTTCTTCATCTCAATTTTGTTTAATTTCCTGGTGTTTCTGTGATGGTAATTAGAGCAGGTGAACAGTTTACAATGGACGCTTGCATCAGTTCCTTGTGTTAAAGCTTTGCAACTCGCTTTTTCCTTTTTCTTCTGGTATGTTCTTTAACCATCATTAATTAGCTCTAGTTAGCGGTTTAGTTATGTGTGCCTCATGAATTAGGAGATAGGTAATAGGACTGTGTTTTGGTCCTTTTAGGAGGATGATATTTGTGATGTGGAATTGGGAATTGAATGTTCTATCATTTGAAAATTGAAATTGATTTGCTCCACCAACTCCTAGCCATGTTAAACCGGACCGTTTTTGACGGTTTGAGCGGTCTAGCTAAGGGTGTTCAAGAAAACCGTGGGACCGCTCAAACCGGTGGAACCAAGTTAAACCAGACAGTTTTTTGGCGGTTTGAGCGGTCCAGTCTAGTCTGAAAATTAGTCAAACTGTTCGATCTGATCTGTTCTGCAGTTTGAATTTTTTTGAGCGGTTTGGACCGAACCGACCGCCAAAATACACATGTATTAATTATATTTATTTTTCATGTTGTATGCTCAACTATTATGACCCAAATAAAAAAAAGTCCTTGAACATTTAAGTTTTTAGTTTTCAGTTTTCAATTGTCCGTTTTCCTTACGTCGGCAAAATTCCAAAAGTCACCAAAAATCAAAATCTAAAATTCCAATCGTCTTTCAACTTGCTAAATTTTTGTCCAAAATTGCAACTATGTTTTTTCAACTTGCTCTATGTTTTTTTAATTTAAAGATAGATGTTTCTTTTATAATTCGGTATAATATTTTTTTTAACAATGTTATGTCGCAGAAATTTCAATTTGGAGATAGATTGTATTCTTTTTTTAGTTCAACACCCGTAATAGGCCCAAACCATCCCGGTCAGACCAGACCATCTTTATGTGGTCTGGTTTGGCTGCCAAAGTGCTCGGTTTGGAAAATTTCTAAATCGCCATTACGGTTTGGTTTATGGTTTGGGGGGTTAAACCGTTCAAAACGGACCACAAACTGCATGCCTAGTTTTCCAATAAATACAGTCACCATGGTGCAGGCTTCTCTACCATTTGATTTTTTTCTGGTGATTATACAGTGGCAGAGGATTATAAACTTGAATTTTCCACATTCATACAAAGTAAAGTAATCTATTTTAGCCCTATCTTTTTATGAAAGGAAAGATTACCTGTAACATTTCTGTGTTTCCAAAATCAATTCGAATCATTACTCTTGCAGGTATTCATGTTTTTATTACCAGACATGCTCTCTGTGGATGTCATTTGGAGTATATGTAACTGGATTACTCTTTGAGACAGCTTCAATTGTGTCGTTTTTGCTGATTTCTCATGGCTACTGTATCACTTCTGAGCGTCTTTCAGTACCTGAGCGTCGAGCCATGGCTGTACTTGGCTGTGTCTTCTATCTGATTCTTGTTGGTCACAGAGCTTCTATACCTTACTTCTCAGTAAGTTTGCTTGATGTTTAGCGATGAAAAACACTTGCAGCTTCTTTAACTAACTTCTATTAACAACAATTCATTTTCAAGATGCTAACCGTTTGATTGTATCATTGCAGTTCCTTCTAGTGCTCGACTATTTGCTCATATTCTTTGTGATATTTAATCATATAACTCAGAACTTATCACTCCTAAGTGAGCAGTTGAATTTTATAGAAGATGAAGATGTCCAAGAGATGCATGATGCTATCTACACCAAATACCTTATGTTCAAGTATGAGTTCTTTTCTCTTTTTTATTTTGTTAAGTTCATACACAATGACTACTTGTTTACTTTTTGTTTATATTAAGCCCTGTATAGGTTAAGTTGTCTGTCTGGATAAATTTGTTTGTTTGAGGAGACCAATGGGTTTGAGGGAGGCAACGAGAGGGTTGGATTATTTCCGGGTACTTCTGGTATTGATTTGTTTAGGATGACTTAATGGGGACAAGTGAGGGGTCCTAGCTTATTCCATATAGCCATTTTAGCTTAATGGCTTAATGATTAAGCTGTAAATAAACATTCATGTATGGCTGAACGAATAAGCCGTCCAGACCATTAAGCTCATTAAGCTATAAGTAAACAACCCTGAATCTTGTATTGGTTAAGTTGTCTGGGTAAATCTGTCTGTCTGAGGAACGAGAGACCGATGGGTTTGAGGGAGGTAAAGAGAGGGCTGGATTATTTCCAAGCATTTCTGGTATTGATTTGTTTAGGATGGCTTAATGGGGACAAGTTAGAGGTCCTGACTTATTCCATATAGCCATTTTAGCTTAATGGCTTAACGATTAAGCCATAAATAAACACTCATGTATTGCTAAGCGAATAACCCGCCCAGACCATTAAGCTCGTAAAGCTATAAGTAAACAACCCCTTAGACAACATTGTATTTGAAACCTATTCTGCCTTTTGCTGTTTTGCTGCACAGGAAATTCAGAGGTGCAATGCATATAGTAGCTATAGCGGAAACTGCGGTAAATTTCTTTACTTTCTTATTTTCTGATTACGTACAAATTTGATTATTGCAATATCGGTGCTAGAGAAAGAACATTAGTTCAGCATATATGGATTTCAGATTTTCATCAACATGGACAGTTCTGTGGAAAACTATTGGATGAAGTTACTGGCTCGTGAATGGGCACATTTCTGTATCTTTCTGTATATTGGGTATGACGATACTGCATTAGTATGGGATTATATTCGTATTTTATATGTTAATGTTATCTCCTCGGTTTTGGGGCATACTAATAGTTTGGCGTCATCACAGATGGATTTTTAGGTCGCAGGACTTGGCACCACGATTCTCCGTTATGCCAACTCACAAGTCTAGAAGCAATAGAATTGTTCCTCCCATCTACAGCATTGTAAGTTCATATAGCTTCAAACTTTAACCAAGGTTAAGTCCTCCATATGAACGTGATTTGTTCTTAGCTATTCTGGGGTCCTTTGGTTAAATGGCCTTAGGGGTTGTTTGTTTGCTATTTTCCATTAAGAGGCACCTCTGAATCGCTAAGAGGAGATTCTTGTTTGTCAAAAAAATCCGCCTCTTAATGGTTCTAAAACCCTCTAATGATTTTATATCTTGGGCCTCCCTTAACCATTCAACACCCTAATTTCATTATGAACAATTACCAAACAATCATATTTCATTTTGCACTAAATCATAGGAGCCTCTTAATCATTTTGACCACTTAATCATCCTGCACCAAACCATTCAACAACTGCCAAACTGTCCCTAATAAGTTATCAATTAGGAACATGACCTTCTATATAAAAAAAAGTAAACTCAATGACTTTCCTCTGACCTACTGCCACTGTTAAATAGTCTTGCCCTTAATCTAGAACAACCTGCCTGCGGGAAAACTTGAAAAGATACTAGAGCGTCATTTTGCAAAACCAACTTCTGAAGAAGGTCATTGAGCTAAATATCTCGATTATATGATCATAACTTTATTCCTTTCTGTTTAAAACTAACACATGGAGAAGATCATAAGATGGACACATTCATTATGTCTTCTATTGTGGTTGACACAACTTTTTTTTGGAAGGGTGTCCTAGGCTATGCCTAGACTAATCCCGGCAAATTATGACGGCAAGAAATCAGCCCTGATAAACTCAGTGGTCACAATTGTTGTGTATGCCTGGATTCGAACCCTGGACAGGTGGGATATTCCACCACATCCCCCAGGGCCTTAACCACTACGCCACAACCCTTGTGGTTATGGTTGACACAACTTTGTAATTATCTATTCGTATCCTTGATAAGCGACCTTAGAATTCTCCATAAAAAGGAAAACTAATGCATTGTTAGGAGATACTTTTAAGTTCTTATCAGATACCAAATTCAAACATGTAATGTTATTTCAGGAACTAGATGAAGCATCTTTCAAAGATTTTAGCAGCCGAGAATGGCAGATTGGAGTGGTAAGTTGTGTTTAAATCAATGTCAACCATAACAGATTGGAGTTATTGAACTCAATAGTAGTTATTGTAGCTTTATTGACATTAAATCTTCGGATTGCCAGCCAACTTCTTCTCAGGATAGGTTCTTGAAGGACTCGATTCTAGTAGTGATTCAACATCCTCATGCATCGAGACCGATTTTAATCAACTCCGGATCAAGATTTCTAGCAAATGAAGCAGGTATATCTTCACCAAAAGCCACAATATAGGAAGGACTGTGAGTATCTGAGATCGAAAGGGACAACTAAACTATAACGTTAGATATAGATATAAGAAAATAGATATGGAAATCTGCAGCCAATCAATTATGACTGTAATCGAGTATGGTACACGAATATAAAATTGTAAATAGTTTCTAGTTTTCGTTTTTATGCTCTAGAAGGGCAACTTTGCAATGACTTGAAATCCATCAACACATTCCATACATGGTGAGATCTTCAACAATGAGAACTTGCAACCGAAAACATGTGTGTGTAATGTGTATGACGTTCTTGTTGTATCGCAGTCTGTTAATGTTACGTAAAGGCTGTTTGGAAAAAGGAAAGTTGGACGAGTGTGACATCCTTGTGTATAGATATATGTAATACAAATCGGTCTTTTTCCTCGGGAATTACGTCTTCGTGATGTGAAGATTGTTGTGTCGTGCAGATGTGCATGAACATGTGGAATCCCATTAGATTATTCTCCAAAAGAGTCCATTCAGAAGAGAAGGCACGTTGTAGTATATATTTACCCTAGAGCAGTAGACTTTGATTCTGATTCCATGTAAGAATATGTGGAACCCATTAGATGTAGGTTCCAACATATATTAATGAAAAAATGTTTCAAATCTAGCTGATGTGGGACTCCAATAGAGCCCCTCCATTCGGAGGCTAGACGGGCACAAGAAGACACATTTAGAATCATTGTTGCCATAACAAGAAATTTTTTTGGTTGGATAACAATTGGAGTTATCGAATCATCACATTTATTCAACCAACAATCTCACTTCCTTCTACTTTCAACAATGAAATTATAATCAAGTTATAGTTTCCGTCCATGTGGTATGTCGATTTTTTTATTCTGTTTCTCGACTTCATTTTTTGTAATCCATCGTTCAAGAACGAAGTTTTTAACCCTGGGGGACGCATCCTGGAGGTACGGGGGCTTCGACCCCGGGCTGCATGCTTTAGCAGTTGGGCTTCGGCCCATATTGTCAGGGATTAGTCTGGACCCAATGTGGTCTGGGATACCCTCTCCAAAAAAAAGAACGAAGTTTTTATAAATGAAGTCGAGAACCAAAAATATCGGCATACGGACAAAAAATGTGCAAGGTATAAAATTATCATATAAAATAATATAAAAGAAATGTTTTTATTTTTAATTTACTGGTGACGACCCTTGGGTTTGGCAATAGGGCAGTCAACACCATCTTTTGTATCGTCCAACAAAAAGTCAAAGCATTTGCTACCTGCTTTCAAAAATTAAAGTTGACTTCTATCGAAAATGAACCAAAACCAAATATTGGATCAATGTGAATTATATATAATGCTTTCATTGAATTCATAAATAATTGATTTTGTTACATGTTATCAAAGATGCTAAAAACATCATCAAATTCGAACCAAAAACTCATTCATCTAATTTTAACCCCATACGAAGATATAAATACGATCATACAAACCTCCGCCAATCTCACACTTTCGTGCAAAAGCCATAGAAAATTTATTCTCTATCATATAAAAATAGTAATATTAAATGAACAAAATAGATAGACCCATTATTTGTTCTGCGTTTGGTACGACTGAAAGTAAAATATGGGGACAAGATCATGATAAGAGAAAGGCTGAGGAACATCGTAAAAAACAAATTTGAGAATTTAATCAAGAAAACATTAATTTAATCAATTTCAAAAGAGTCTTTCTTTGTGTTACCTCGATGGGTTCGCTTCAACATCATCTCCTTCTATATAATAAAATATTATATATATTATTTATATTGAGGAAAAATCCTGCGAGAAGTTAAACATGTTGCTAGAAGGTGAGAAGTGTGATATCATATATGATTACACGGCCTGTGGGTGTGCTTAATCATATATGATTAACCGTCTATGTAATCCTATATGATTAAGCTTGTGTATCAAATATAATTAAAACACTTCTCGCTTTCTCGCAAAATATTTAGCTTCTCGTTTGAACCTGCCCATATATATATATATATATATATATATATATATATATATATATATATATATATATATATATATATATATATACCATTCTCACCATTTTCTTCTCTTTCTCCCTCCCTCCCTCCATGGCCTCATTTCAATCCCCCCGTCTCTCTTTATCCCACCTGTAAGCTCTCTCTTTCTTCTCCAACCTCTTTGCATTTGTATGCTCTTTGTTTTCATGTTATCTGTACAAATATGTGTTCTTTTACATGGTATCAGAGCCTAGGTTTACCACTTTAGTGACAATCTGTACTTGTCTAGCCCCCTCTCAACATTCTAGGACAATTTATGTCCATCTAGCCTCCATTAGAGATGGGGGCGGAAAGGGGGGGGGCGTTGGAGTCCCACGTCGGCTTAACTTAGACCGTGTCACCTCAATATATGAAAAAATCTAACGAGGTTCCACGTATTCTCACTTCAGTGAATATTTTTGATGGCCTGAAATACATCTTATTTGTAATCTTTATGTCACAGGACTTCTTCTGGATCAGAAGACACTGCAGTTTCTAAACCTTATTCATCTTATTCATCGAAGTTTAGTACGAAACAGCAAGAAAAACGTAGCGCTACAACGAGTAATCATTCACGTGGTTTTCCATTTAAACGATGCATTTCCTCGTCTAATAAAATTTCGTTAAGATGGTGTTCATCAAAATCTATGTTCTCAATTGCCTCTTCTGGTGGAGATGACTTCATTGTTGAAGACGGATCTTCTTTGCGTATGATGCGGAAAAATGAGTTCGAATTTAACCGCGTTAATTGTCTTGTATGGGTATTGCACGAATCCGCCAGAAGCTTTTCCCTCGCGATTCAAACTCTAGAATTGGCTAGAAATGGTCCCGAGCTTTCGAGTGCGTGGAACGGAGTAGATGTGAACGTGTGGCATAAACGCGCGGCATATCAGGTGAGCTATATGTTTCACAATATAGGGTGGGTGGATATCAGACATCGTGAGAACAAGTGAAGGTACCCTTATTATTGTGTGATCACGATCAAGACCGTAAAATATTATAGTTTTCACAGAATATGTGAAACCCTGGTAGATGTTGGAATCCCACATCAGCTCCTAAAGGGCTCTTTTGGAAAGTAATCAGATGGAGTTCCACATGGTATCAAAGACAAGGTCTATCACTAGAGGGACTTTATGCCCAAGTACAATTTGTACCCACCTAGCCCCCTCTCAACAGATTGGGACAATCTGTGCCCGACTAGTCTCTGTTGAAGGGGGCCATGTTAGAGTCCCACGTCTGCTAGACTTGGACCATTTCTCCTCTATATATGTTGGAACCTTGTGGGCTCTTTTGGAGAGTAATCTGGGGGTTCTACATATTCTCAAATGGTATCAGAGTCAAAGTCTATCATTCTAGGCAATTTGTACATGCTATAACCCCTATTGACACTCTGCCAGTACCCACACCAGGTCTAGTATCTGATGGTCAAAGTCTAGCCGATGTGGGACTCTAAAAAGTACCCGTCTTTTGTAGGCTCATTTGCATATCTTTTCTTCTAGCTGCCTTAAGATTATCACATACTCAAAACCATTTACAATTATCATCATCTCTTACAGGTAGCAGTTTACGCTTTGCTTAAAGCTGCGATCGAGGTGGAGTTATTTCTTTCTCACAAGCGTTGCAACAGTCCCGTATATGAAATGTAAGTATAGGCGGAGGTCGGTGAAACTAAGGCTTTTGACTCCTTAATTGCAACAATTGCATTTTTTGGAAGGGTTTGCTTCAAAATATAACAGAATTTAACGACATTTTGTGGAAAAATGTCGAAGATTAAATACAAACTGACCATTTATCCGATCTTTAACAAAGTTTTTGTTCATCCTCCTACTTCAGTTTGTCCTCGAAGACATTATTTCTTGGCGAACTCGTAGAAGCCCAGTTGAATGCCAAGAACCTCAATTTGGTGCAGTGGTTTAGAAGGGTGGAACTTCCGCGGATTGCAGGATTATTCATTCCGTTATTCAAAAAGTGGTCTGTCGAATATGCCGGAAGGTACGCAAAAAAAGTCGGTATGCAGGACATGACAAAACAAAAACCTGTTGTCCCATATTTGGTCCAACAATTAGGACACAACATGACATGACAGAGTGAGACAAAAATACAGTTCTTTTTATCCCACCAAACTACTTGAAACAGAAATCAGAAAGATGAACAAGATACATAAATTACTAAACTACCCATGTCAAATTAAAACCTTTCACAACTCTTTTACCTGTCTACCTCACTCTGGCAGGCCATTCTAGTCCTGTCAGCGTACCAAACGCACCCTATATGCACCAAATAGGAGGAATTTTAACACAAAGTTATCCAGTGGTGTTGCAGGAGTCATCCTTGCTATAAGTTGTTGCACTGCAGTGACAAAGTTGGGTTCGGGCCGTATTTCTTGTCCTCAATTTACAGCATCAATTGACGACGCGCTGGTTGAACTTAGGGACTTATCGCGTGACCTTGTATCGGTAGATAAGTTGCATCACTTAGCAATTGAGGCCGGATTCGAAGAAGATTTTCTATCGCATTTTGGAAAAAAGGTTCTATCGAGCAAGAACATAGAAGATGTCGAATTCTGGATCGGGCTCGTTCAGAAGAAACTTTCTTCAGCATTTCACAGAGAAAGTGTTATAACAGCCAATCAAACCTTCATTAACAAGGTCCCTTCCCATTCTTTTTACTAATCCTAAGGGTGAATTACTGTCTGTTAGCTGATAAGCTAGATGACAATATAAAATGATCTGAAATGACATGTTGAAACATGTGCTTTTATAAGGGTTGTAATTGTGGTTTTCTGATATAGGTTGAAGAGACTAGTTTAGCCACTCTTGGGATATTTGCATATTTGGGAAGAGAGACAAGATTATATTTATCGGAAATGAATATAAAGGATATCGATGATGAGATTAAGGACTTCCTCAGGTAGATTACGAAATTGGTCATTCGAACACTTCTAGATTATGAAAATCTTGAACCTTTTGCAGTTACTTGGAATGCGGCAGCCTGTATATCTATCCCGAGTTTAACTCCCTACCCAAGTATCAACTCTTCATCGAGGTTTGTGTAATGGTTTGTTCCTAGGTCCTTCGGTTAAATGACCTTGTGTCAGGTGTTATATATATAGGGTCAAGTTTAGGGGAAAACCGCAAAAAAATGAAAAACTGAGGAACAATCTGATAGCCATTCATTTGGACGGTATGCATTTGTGCATACAAGTAATTTGTAACATGCACACGTGCATATGCACACGTGCATATGCACAAATGCATAATGCACACATGCATAAAAACCAAAAAACAACTTATTTACTTGTATGCACAAGTGCATACCGTACAGATGAAGGGCTACCAGGTGTTCCTTAGTTTTCCATTTTTTTGAGGTTTACCCTTGAACCTCCCTGTCTCTCTCTCTCTCTCTCTCTATATATATATATATATATGACATTCTGACATGTTTGAGAATGTCACTACTTAGTAGAAGAATGCTTAAAAATCTGTGTTAGAAGGTCATGGATTTAATCAGGAGGTCATTTAGCTAAATAACCCGAATCTTGAATCATGTTGATGTTCATATTGTCGATTTAGGTGGTTATAGATGAAATTGGATGGCTCGACTTTTACGCACCGCTTAAATGCAAGTTCCAATACGATGGGAGGTCTAGACAACATGCGATACAGGCGGAAAAGGAGATAATTCTTTATACAGTTCTTACGGTTTGCTATGACGTTTTCTCCGGATTTGCACATTACAGCAATTCTTCACAACGACCCTTGGATTCTGATTTGCTTTCGTTTCTGTTTCGTAGGTAAGTTATAAACGATTAAAAATCATTAGGCGGATTTATCGTAACATGGTTTGCATTTTTACCAACTTATATATGCTATCTAATTTGTAGTCAGACCCTGTTATCTAATTGCCTCGAGGAGTACTGGGCTGCTTACGATAAGTCGGGGTAAGTATTGTATGGGTTAAGTTGTCTGTATGGATAAAAATGTATTGGTGTATCCCCTTTTTTCCTGAATCTTTTTCCTATATCAGCGGTTTAAATGACAAAAATGAATGCTTTACCATTTGCAGTGAGTTAATGAAATTTGAGGAACGAGTTGCCTCTGACTCATCTATGTTATTGGAAACTCAACCAAAGCCAATTGAGTTGATGAAAAGGGGGATTTATCAAGAGGGATCAAGAGTGAATAAGGTATTATATTCTCTCTTTTTCGTTTTTCTTGCATAACTGTTTGGGTATCCGGACCAGTTTATGCGCCGACTGATACGCCTGGCGACCATGAATGGCTTGGAGTCATCACACGTGAATCTGCTTTGGCAGATTCGAACCCAAGGAGGATCCAGATTTCACTGCATCCCCCTGAACCTTAACGAGTGTGCCACAACCCAAGTGGTTGGTATTGACAAGATGTGACTTATGAATTGCAACTGTTTATCTCTCAAGAATGCATTTTGGCAGCAGGGAACAAAATTAGCAGGAATCGACTCTGTAAAGTTCGCCGAGAGGGAATATGGTGCTGAAACGAAGGCGTTGCATGAACGCATAGTAAGGGAATCCACAAAGAAGCTGATATCTGCTAGTAATGTAAGGGATTGTTTGGTTGGTTTTTTATTAAGTCATGTATGGATAAAGTTGTCTATGTGGATTAACCTGTCTGTATAGATTGGGAAAGTTTTTGTTTTGAAGGGTTTTTTAATAGATGGAAGGAGCATGTCTTTTAATTGGGAGAGACAAGTTTAGAAAAAACTTAGCTTTCTGCATAAAGCTCCCCTAGAAGCAGGGCCGTGCAAGAGGGTGTGCAATGGTGTTCAAGTGTACAGGGCCCCCAAAATACTTGGGGCCCAAAAATTTGTTTAGTTTTAATTATATATTACATATATATATATATATAAAAGCCCAATCAATTTTATTTATTAGGTTTTATTTTTAGGGCCCAATCCATAGATATGTCTCCCTTATCTTTACTCGACTGATTAAACAAAACTGCAGCGATTCCTCTAATCCTCTTTTTTTTTTTCTAAATCGTCAATTTTGATTTTGAATTCCTTCAATCATGATTCAATCCTTCTCGTCTTCTTCGATTTTTCTTCCAATGGCAACTACAACAAGATTTGAAGTAATATTTCTTTCTACAACGGCTAATTTTGTTCAACTGTTCGGTTTTTACAAGTTACAAATGGCCGGATTCCTAGAAAATCAACTATAAAATCGGTTTAATTTCTGATTTGTTTTCTATTCCTGAATTTATTATTTGTGTTCCTGAAATTCTTGATTGGGTTTATTGGTTTAATTTATTATTGGTTTGATTGTTCACTGTTTGCTACTTGTTATTTTGTTTTAGTAGTATTTCATCATGTTTTCTAGAGTTAGAAACATGATTCTAGATGTCAAAAACGTAAAAAGAAAAAGAGAATTGAGGAGATGATTTTGTCTCAAAAAGGAGCTAAAGTTACTAATAATGCTAATGATGCTATTGATATTGATGATGCCTTTATTAATTTTAATATATTTGATCCAAGAAATTGGGATTCTTTGGGTTCTAAAATGATTGATATGTTAGTTGCAAAGGGTCTTAAAAGAGCTTTATCTATTAAAAAAGGTCCTAAAGATAGACATTTTGTTTTATTTATTATTACTTATCTATCGAACAATAGTTTTAATATAGATGTAACAGGGCCGTTCCAATACCTGCCTAGAAGCTTACAGAATAAGCCACTTCTTATATCATTAAACCACTGACAAACAATCATGAAAAGTGGACCAAATAAGTTGCGACCTAAGACACTGATTGATATCTGATACTTCATCTGTCCCTAAGTGTCCATATTTCTATTTTAATTTGTCTTGAAATAAGAGTATAATTAACATTCAGTTAATTAATAAATGTAATGATTACACTTTCCTAAAACTGTCTTTTTCATTGTGGACATTCAGGTTATTTTGATGGGTACTCAACTACTATTCATAGATGTAGGAGATGCTTTCGGGCTCCTTATGAAGCAATCGCGTGGCAAAAAGATCACAAGTAGAGAAAGAAGGAAGCTAAAGCGAACACTTAGCGATATCATCACTCTTGTTCCCGTTACAATCTTGATGTTAATTCCAGTAAGCGTCTACTTCCAAACCGCCTTATCATCATCACAACAAAATTGACTTCATAACATGCCAAGTATGTTTAAATATTCTAATAGATTGCTTTACAGACCAGATAATTATGCATCATATGCAATAAGTTGATAAGACATTTTTGGACATCCTAACAAGTTTCTTAGGACACTTGAAATAAAGTGTCCTACTAGATTTCTAATAGGACACTTTATATCAAAACTGTCATATCAACTTACTGTAACACCTTTACATTGGACATATTTGACATCCTATAAAGCCGGTTTTGTTGTAGTGCAATCAACAAAACGTTATTGTCCACTTACGCTACGATCTATATCCAGGTTTCGGCTGTAGGGCATGCGGCAATACTAGCTGCAATCAACAAGTACATCCCGGAGTTGGTACATCTTATCAACACCCAATCGTTCATCTTACGCTTTCTAATTTCTAGTTTTCTTGATAACACTCTTGTTTCTAATGTGTCCAAATAGATCCCTTCTCCGTATTCGTCTGAACGGCTTAATTTGGTAAGACAACTAAAGAGAACCAAAAAGATGAAAGCTGAATCATGGGGCATTGAAGATACAGATCAAATTAGAGGAACTGCTAGAGAGAGTGGAGAAGATAAAAGCTTAACAGTGGCAATACCACCATAGATACAAAGGGAATGAAGAAAAATGGTGGTTTGATAACAAGGCACAAATAACAAACAAGCACCATGGTCAATTTGGTAATCTTTTTGGCCAAATTTGCATTGGATCCTGATTTGGAATTTGTATATAAGTAGATGGTGCCAATGATGCATAGTTGTATGTAAATAAGTGCATACCAAAAGATTTCTTGATCTCTAGTGTTTGTTTCCTGAAGCTGCCATAAGGGTCGTTTGGTTAAAACGACCTTCTAACAGGGTTTTTTTAAATCCACGACCTTCTAACAGGTTTTATTAAATTCATGACCTTCTGACAAGTTTGAGAATGATAGAAGAATGTCATTTCCATACACAAGAATGCCTAGAAACATGTCAAGAGCTAAATAATCCCTGTTATAGTTGCAAACTAACTAAAAAGTCAAAATCAATTCTCCAACTGTACACAAATTTATTCTAATAGGTTTTTTTAAATCCATGACTTTTTAACAAGTTTAAGGATGTCACTGTTTAAGAGAAGAATGTGACTTTCATACACAAGAATGCCTAGAAACCCATGAGGATGTCATTTAGCTAGATGACCTCTGCTATAGTTGCAAACTAACTAGCAAGTCAAAATCGATTCTCCAACTGTACATAAATTCATTCTAACTGATCTTTTTTTAAATTCATGACCTTCTAACAAGTTTGAGAATGTCATTGTTTCACAAAAGAATGTCACTTCCATACATAAGAATGCTTAGAAACCTGTCAAGAGGTCATTTAGCTAAATAACCACCGCTATAGTTGCAAACTAACTAGCAGGTCTAAATTAATTCTCCAACTGTACATAAAATTCATTCTAACATGTTTTTTTTAATCCATGACCTTCTAACAAGTTTGAGAATGTCACTGTTTAACAGAAGAATGTCACATCCATACACAAGAATGCCTAAAAACCTGTCACGAGGTCATTCAGCTAAATAACCCCTGTTATAGTTGCAAACTAACTTGCAAGTCAAAATTGATCCTTTAACTGTACATAAATTCATTCTTAAAAATGTTATTAAGGGAAGGGTATTAAAAGAATTGGTAAAACTCCATTATAAAGACGAACGAAAGATGTTCAAGCGGCTAAACTAACAGCGCTTTCAAGTTCGTCAGATTCATCGACAACCATTTCATTCTTAAAGAGCAGTTTTAGGTACGGAAGTACCCTTGGAAGCACGTGTAAGTCGGCGAAGTTGATGCTCATCATATCGAAAGCAATGCATGTTTTATGCATGTGACTTTCGTCAAACACCGGAATTTTAGGGTATCTCTGACTGAAATGCGTAAGGATGATGCGATATGCTCCCGCAGCGTCCCCGACTTCGATGGCTTCTTTCGTTGTGCTGTGGTTTCTTGCTATTGCCTCCTCCACCAAAGCATCCTCGAAAGTTGCCTGAAATAGAGATTCCATGCACGCATTTAGACCATGGCTATGTTTTGCAAACCAACTTTTGCAAACTAACTGATAAGCTAGTTGTTGTCTGATAATGTAGCTGTTAACTGAAAAGCTAGTTGTTGGCCAATAAGTTGGCTGATAAACTAGTCATGTTTGGTAAAAACTAGCTGATAAGATATATACCAATGTAAAATGACCTAAAAGGACGTGTTAGAAAAATAATTGGAAAAATATAAGAAGCATAATTGGAAAAAAGTGGGAAAAAAACCCCTGAAGCTTATTGAAACGGTATTTGCTAGCTTATGGCAGAGGCGGACCTAGAAATTTTTTCAAGTGGTGACACCATTTGACTATAAAAAACGAAGCTATGGGTATTTTTTACAAAATCACTGGTCTGTTGATTAGTTCCTTGTTTTTCGTACATGAGGTCCTACGTTCGAGTCTTTTATCCCAACTTTTTTCAGAAATTAAAAGCTAAAAACTAAGAAAATGATACAAATAGGATTCAAACCCGCACATGGAAGGGGCGAAAAAGACCGTGTAAACCAACTCTACCACAAGAAACTTGTGTTATTATTGTAGTTTCAAGGAATATACAGTTTCACCCAACAAAATAATACGATGACACTTTTCACGACCCTAAAATTTTTACACTACGGTCTACGACGAAGAAACGAAGCGGTGGCCCGTGCCACCAAATGCACCATAGCGGATCCTCCCCTTGCTTATGGCTAACCAAACAGGGTTTGTTTCAATAAGTTCAAAAAATAAGCCAGCTTAAAACGGCCTCAATTATTCAATATCTAGAAAGAAAAAAAATATAGTTTAATCATTTTACCTCGTGTATGAGAACCGTTGCTCCTTGAGATGCTTCGACTAGTTCTGGACAAGGCCGAGTGTCACCCGAATAAACAATCTTCCACCCGGGTATGATTCTTCTACCGTCACTATGCAATCTATCTGCACCTTTCAAAACGACACCAAAAGCTTGCGGGCAATGCACAACAGGAAAACTAATAACGGATTCCAAACCCGCGTCTCCAAGCACATCCGTCAATTTTTCGATAATCGGGTAGGCTAGAGTACTGTCCACAGGACTACCCGGCCTTTTCCAATGGCTCTGCATCGGACTTCCTTTAGTGAACAAAATAGAATCGGAAACTTTCGGTTTCACAGAATCAACTTTGTTGCCACTTAACAGTTCGTAATTATCCGACTGATTATAGTTCGACTCAAAAGCAGCTAACGAAGCTTTTGTTGTATGTCGACAATCTAGAAACTGCATATCTAACTCTTCGAGTCTTTCGTATGCATCTAGGAATCTTTTCAGCTGCCGAGGGCCGATAACGACCAACGGTTCGTGTGGGACCCCCTTAAGCAAGTCTCGTCTTAGAGCGAGTATTCTTGCTAAACCCGTATGGTGATCCGCATGGATATGTGAAATCCAAATAAATCTTAAACCTCTAATGGCATCATCTGCGCCTTGAATGCCAAATCTGTTTACAGGATCGTTAAAAACCAGATATATTAGAAATAAAGCATAGAAACGTAAAATTTCATGAGTAGAAATATCAAATACCGTTACCTTCTTTTCAGCTGTCCGAGTGTTCCTTCTCCGCAATCTAATAGTAAACTACCTTTCGAGAAAAGATTGATGAAGACGGAACTAACGTTTCGATATTTGGACGGTTGAGATGAACCGGTTCCTAGAAGAACGATCTCGACGTTTTCTCTTGTGATGCCCTCCAAACAGTTGGGAACAACACTTTGATTTAACCAAGGTTCTTCAATTATGTTATCGTCACTTGCCGACTCGCTTGCATGTTCGTCTTCTCGCCAAAGGCGAGCAACTTGTTGGGCGGCATCCGATATTTCTGGAATCTCGGAAAGAAGGTCTTCGATAATTTCACGGGGGGCTGCCGTGGCTGGAATGCCGGTTCTGTCTAATCCAAGTTGTGCGTAAGGACGCAAATGAAACTGTTCCAAAAGATAAAAATCTAGGATTGCTAAGATAAGTGATGAAGAACTGCAAAACGGATTCATATATATATATATGAATCTTCATATTATATATACAGAGGTGGGTTCATACGAGAACAGTATCTATTTAAAAAAACATGAGAATGGTCGAATCAATACAAAACCATATATGATTCACGCGACTTTGCCTGCGACTTAAGTCGTGGCTAAAGTCGCGCGCGTCCATTTTTTGGCAGTAAATGCCGAATCATATATAATTTTGCACCTGATTTGTTGTTTTCTTAAATAGTTAGCGTTCTCTTCTATTATATATAAAATATATATGCACCTTGAGGAGATTTTCGGCAGAAATGGTCTCACAAAGCTTTAAACCAGTGTCCTGCAGGCAGATAGGAAAAAAAAACTAGCTCAACAGCAGGTTTTAAATTTTATTCATTCTTAATTTTATCTATTATATTTTATGTTCTTTAAACTTTCAATTTACTGTCCTTAAAATATTATTTTTATACGGTTTATATATTTTGGTTAATTTATGTGGTTTATTAAATATTAATAACAATATATATCTATACTATATAATGAAAATTCTAAAACGGTTATACGGTTATTGTACAATCTTTTGTACAATAACATTTACCACCCTTAATCTTTTGTACAATAACATTTACTACCCTTATAATGTTACATTTACCACCCTTACAATTACTTATTTAATTTATTTTATATCCCTTACTTTTTCATTTTTCATTTTACACCGTTATCATATTAACACAAATAATCGTATATGAACAAAAATGCAATGAAAAAATACGTTCATTTTTTACAAATTATACCATTATAATCGTCTCGTCAATACCTTCAAAACGAGCCCAATATTGAATATTTTTTAATTTAACCATACTATTAAATATCAGAATATATACGAATTATCTATACTACTAAAACGGTTATTGTACAATCTTTTGTACAATAACATTTACCACCCTTACAATTACTTATTTAATTTACTTTATATCCCTTACTTTTTCATTTTTCATTTTACACCATTATCAAATTAACACAAATAATCGTATATGAACAAAAATGCGATGAAAAATATGTTAATTTTTCTACAATTTATACCATTATAATCGTCTCGTCTGACCTTCAAAACGAGCTCAATATTGAATATTTTTTAATTTAACCGTACTATTAAATATCATGAATATCTACGAATTAATTTGTTTTCTATCCATACGTTTTATTTATTTTTCCACCATTAACACATTAAAATACATAATCGTAAAATACGTTTCATTCTTATTATAAATTATATCATTATAATTTTTTTCGTCAATAATTGTAATATAAACTAATTATTGAATATCTTTATAGGTTTAGGGTTTTATAAATTGTGATTCTTAGGTTATGATTGATTCTTGATGACATATCTATAAGAAAGTAGCATTAATTGTTCGTTCTTTACTTACATTCCGCTGCATTGCGCGGGTATATGCCTAGCTATATAATGAAAATTCTAAAACGGTTATACGGTTATTGTACAATAACATTTACCACCCTTAATCTTTTGTACAATAACATTTACTACCCTTACAATTACTTATTTAATTTACTTTATATCCTGTACTTTTTTCATTTTTCATTTTACACCGTTATCATATTAACACAAATGAACAAAAATGCAATGAAAAAATACGTTCCTTTTTTTACAAATTATACCATTATAATTGTCTCGTCAATACCTTCAAAACGAGTCCAATATTGAATATTTTTTAATTTAACCGTACTATTAAATATCAGAATCTATACTATATAATGAAAAAACTAAAACGGTTATTGTATAAACTTTTGTACAATTACATTTACCACCCTTACAATGTTACATTTATCATCCTTACAATTCCTTATTTAATTTACTTTATATCCCTTATTTTTTCATTTTTCATTTTACACCATTATCATATTAACACAAATAATCATATATTAACAAAAATGCAATGAAAAAATACGTTCATTTTTCTACAAATTATATCATTATAAGCGTCTCCTCAATATCTTCAAAACGAGCAAAATATTGAATATTTTTTAATTTAACCGTACTATTAAATATCATGAATATCTACGAAATAATTTGTTTTTCTATCCATACGTTTTATTTTTTTTCCACCGTTAGCACGTTAAAAATACATAATCGTAAAATATGTTTCATTCTTATTATAAATAATATCATTATAATTTTTTTCGTCAATAATTGTAATATAAACTAATTATTGAATATCTTTATGGGTTTAGGTTTCATAAGTTGTGATTCTTAGGTCATGTTTGATTATTGATGAAATGTATATAAAGAAATAGCATTAATTGTTCGTTCTTTACTTACATTCCGTTGCATCGCGCGGGTATATGCCTAGTGTATATATATATATATATATAAGGTATAAAATAAAATTTGGAAAACTACTTAAACATTTTATTTTGGTGTCATTTTAATCGTTTTGACGAAAGCTTTCTAATGATATATTTTGTTATAAAAAATATACATTTTATATAATCTAATAAATTACATAAATTAATCAAAATATATAAACACTCATTAGGGGTAAATTGATTATTTTATGTATTATGTCATGTCCAGTTCTGTTAAACCAAATGTTAAACAGTTGTTCTGTCATGTCTGTCCTATCCAGTTTGGATACCAAACTCACCCTAAGATGTCATAGACTCAAAACTATACCTCATTCGTGACGGGTGACGTTGAACACTTCAGTTGTTGAAGAGACCAAAAACCGGGAGCCGGGAAGAACTGAGGACATAAGTAGTTAAGCCGAGCTGCAACTCTCGCACTCGACTGCAGAATTGGAATCTCGATATTCTTCCTGCAGAAGCGACAACCCGACACTTTTTATTACATTTTAGCTCTCAATTTCTTCACATAAACGAACCCATTTCACAATTTGGAAAGATTTAAACATAAATTCTCCCAAAAACTTATTCAGGATCAAAAACAAATCGATAGAGTGCTTCTTTTATCAAATCTTTGGAAAAGGAACAACAAGTAAGAAACATCAAGATTATCTTGAATCTCGATGTCAAAATTTGGAATACGAGACTTACATTTGATGCCCTGCCATAATATGCTCCGCCCCACCAAATCTCGACATCCATTTTTGATAGTCACTCGAGTTCACAACTAATGCGGGACTTAAGTGAATTACACAATTGACGGTTTTGCGATTCTCCACGAGCATACTAGCCACGTCAGCATAGTAAGTCTCGAGAGACGATGCAGACAACAATTCTCGAAAATGAGACAACGTAGGGCAATCTACGAGAAGAACGATAGGCCCGGGAACAGAAGGTCCAAGAACGTCATCCGGATGAACCTAAATAACACAAACAAAGCTACATATCAATCGAAAAGAATACGGGATCTATAATAAAGAAAAAAAAACGTACGGTGATAAATCTACCATGATATTCTTGGTATCTGATTTCACAGAAATTCCCTCTTGTAATTCTCGATATTTCGGCCCAGGTCTCAATCCGAGTGCTCTGGCCTTTTCGGGGTCAAATTTACCCCTAATCTCAGGCAACTCGCATATATACAAGACGGAAATATCACTTGACTTTAATGCAAACTCGTCTTTCTTGATCCCATTAGTTTCAGAACTGCTTGGTCGCAACAAAATAGCGGATATTTTGACAACTTCATCGTCAATAAGTTTGAGTTGATCATTAAGTTTTTCAAGATTGTCTGGAATCTTATCGGATTTGGGTGAGGGACCAAAACATCGTGTGTGAACCATGGCTGCATTTGGAATGAAAGATTTCATTGCATCGACTAAATACTTAAAATCCGAGGGCCCCCATACGTTTACCTTCACATATCAAGAAAACCCGTGTTAGCAAATGCACAATTATTTTGTTAATCTAATGCCACATTTAGAAAAGCAAGTGAAAAACATACAGATATTCCTTCTTCACCGGTGCCGGCCAATGTCAGTAGCAAACCTGCAAATTAATTTTCATAATTGAGATATTACAGTTCTTTTAAACTTCAATTTTTACTTATTGATGTATATATATACATATATATAGATGTAGGTTCAAGGGAAAACCTCAAGAAATGGAAAACTGAGGAACACTCTGGTAGCCCTTATCTGGACGGTATGCACTTGTGCATACAAGTAAATTAAGTTGTTTTTTGGTTTTTATGCACGTGTGCATTATGCATTTGTGCATATGCACATGTGTTTGTTACAAATTACTTGTATGCACAAGTGCATACCGCCGGCGACCAGAGTGTACCTCAGTTTTCCGTTTTTTTGAGATTTTCCCCTGAACCTGACCCTATATATATATATGCTAATTTGAAATAAATACCGAAGCTCGAGAAAAATAAGCAAACCTGGTAGTCCACCAGCTGTTTCTGAGCAGACGCGTGAAAGAAATATGTGATCAATCTAAAACAGAAGAAGCAAATCATTTTCGTTACTAAACAAACACTTGTTACAAATGTAGATGAAAATGTTAATCTTCGTGATTGCAGTTTTACCTTTGACAACTTAATCTTATGTTCTGTACAAAACCGTTGCAGCCCCTGAAACAAATATTATAGATTGAAATTAACAATGACCAAATTCAAGATTCACCCCTCCATAAGCATCTAGAACCTTCTAGATGATACAGATAAAGCTAGTACGACGTAGAAATCTTTAGAGCATCCTAATCTGCTAAACATTCAACCAATGTAACTGCTAAACAAGGTTCACAATAATATCGATACATCAAAATACTTACTTCTCCAGCATTAAATATAAATCTTTGCTTGTCAAAGAAGAGCAAAACCGATGGCGATGTGTCTTGAGTATCCATACCGGTTCCTAAAACCTGAATAAAGAATATTAGCCCCTTAACAGGTACAAAATCAAATATCTTACAAAACGAAAAAAAGAACGAAAACCCAACACCCGAATTAACAACCTTACAAGTGTTGAGAACAAGAAAACTAACAAGACGAGAATTCATAAGGCTTAAATCAAAAGTGGAGATAAAGTAATGAACTTTATTCATCAAAGACTTAAGGGTTGTTTAATTACAGTTTATCGAGCTTAATGGTATGGGTGGCTTATTCGCTCAGCTATACATGAGAGTTTCTTTACGGCTTAATCATTAAGCCATTAAGCTAAAATGGCTATATGGAATAAGTCATGACCCCTCACTTGTCCCCATTAACCCACCCCAAACAAATTAATACCAGAAATAATCTAATCCTCTCTCTTTACCTCCCTCAAACCCATTGGTCTCCCGTCTTTTAGACAAACAGATTTATCCAGACGGACAACTTAACCAATAGATGGCTTAATGCAAAAGAAAGTAAACAATCCCTAATCTCTCCCTTCCACAAAAGAACTGCATCTAGGCTTCTAACTTTATCTCAACCTATTACTTTTAAATTTCAAATTTTTAATCTCTTATTGTTACCAATTTGATGCCAACATTTCATATGCTACAACTCCAATGTAATTATCAGATCTTTTCATCAAAAACCCACATCAACACTAAAGTTAAAAGCAACCATTTTTAACCTAAGATTCAAAATTTCAGATATGAAAAGTGTCTTTTCAAGATGGATCAAAAGCTAACAGACCAGCATTCATAAGGCTTTAATCAAATATCTTACAAAAGAAAAAGGAAAGAAAACCCAACACCCAAATTAACAACCTTACCAGTGTTAAGATCAAGAAAACTAACAAACCAGCATTCATAAGGATTTAATCAAAAGTGGAGATAAAGTAATGAACTTTATTTATCAAAGACTTGATCTCTCCCTTCCACAAAAGAACTGCATCTAGGCTGCTAACTTCATGTCTACCTATTACTTCTAAATTTCAAATTTTAAATGCCCTATTGTTACCAATTTGATTCCAGCATTTGATAATTAAAATTAAAAACCCACATCAACACTAAACTTGAAAAAGCAACCATCTTTAACCCAAGATTCAAACTTTCAGATCAAAAAAAAAAATGTCTTTTCAAGAATGATCAAAAACTAACAAGGTATTTAAAAACACAAATACCTGTACATAAGAAATTGTATTAACAGGATTAAGTCTTCTAACTTTCAACTTAAGATCTTTCACCCTACTACTCTTATCTCTACCTTCTGCCCTTTTCTTGTTAAACCCAATCTTCTTGCTTTCTTCAACTTCAACTTCATCCTCCTTTTTCATTGATGACAACCCTCTTTTCTCCCCCATCTCACTCTTCTTCAATGAACTGATGTTATTGCTACTGATTCTGCGATTCGAATTGAAAGATTTCGAATGTGATTTTCTTGATGATGAAAGACAAGTGAAAAAGGGGTAAGAAGAATAATTGGGTTTGTTAAATTTAGTGGGTATTTTGGTGTTGGGTTTAAAGAGGGAATTGGGTTTGAAAGAAGAGAGAAAAGTGGTGGGATTTGGGGATGAGAAAAGGAGGCGAAGGTTTGTGATTTGGGGGGGCATTGTGTTCATTGTTGGAGCCCTAGAATAGAGGTTTAAACAAAATCTGTAAACCCCTCACGACTCCCGATTAAAATTTACATCGGGATGAAGATGAATTGTTTATGTTTATAGATATTTATGTGAAGTATGACTACAAGATGCTGGAATAGCTCAGTTGGTTAGAGCGTGTGGCTGTTAACCACAAGGTCGGAGGTTCAAGCCCTCCTTCTAGCGATTTTTGTTTTTTTTTCTTGTTTTTTTAACAAAATTAGTTATTAATTTTTGTAAATATTTTATGGGTTTTAGGGTAGTAAATTACAAAAAAGTGTCCCTTTGGTTTATGGAAAGTTTGGTTTTCGTATTTAAAATTAGAAGGAACGTTGTTGTGTTTTATTTTTCGTTATAAATCGTATCCGACTCTAACAGCCATTAGCAACAATGGCCAAGTGCACTCACATATAGTTGACATAATAGTGTGGAAGTTAAAGACATGTGTTGATCAAAGTTATAGTAGATGAAGCGTTTGTTTGTTTGCAGTTTTATAAGACTATATTCAGTCAGTTATACATGACTATTTGCTAATGGCTTAATGATATAGAAAACGACATATTCATTAAACTTCTGAGGGCTTTATGTAGAAAGCCTTGTTTTTTTTTTTTTTCCAAATATGTCCTCCCAATTAAAAAACACGCTACTTTCATTTATGAAAAACCCTCTTAAACAAAACCTTCTTAATATAAACAAACAGATTAATTCATACAAGATTTAATGGAAAACTAACCAAACAACGTTGAAGATGCAAAAGGTTGAGGATGTCTGGGTGATTAGTCAAAACCACAGAGAGATGAAGATACATAGGGTTGTAGGATAACTTCGTAGCAGTGATGCAGCAAAGTTATGAGGTTAGGATGGGAGTGTCGTCACTAAAGATGGAAGGCAGTCATTGCCTCGTTGGAGATGGAGAACCACTTCGTGCCAAAGCGGGGGATACCACGTTCAGGTTAAGTCCTTTTTTTAAATTGTTTTAACTTATACATATATTTTAAGAATTTGTACACTAATTTTTAATAGAGAAGACAGACGAAGAAGAAAAAAAACCACTCACATGCTAGTTCTTGAGGACACTTAATGACATCTTCTAAGGACAAAATCCGTAATGAAGTACAATCCCCAATGACATTTTTGTAATTTCCAAAAGTTAAAAGACAAAAACCCGAGTTTTCACAAACCCTAAGAATGATTTATGTATTTCACTCTAGTTTTCTTTAAAAAAAAATGTAGATGCCAAAATCAATATCATTACAGCACTTCAAATTCCCATCCTACCCTCTCTCTCATGCATGTATTTGAAGTGATTAAAGGGGTAAAATTGGCCAAAAAAAAAAAAACACCACTAGAATGCATCCCCTCCCCCATATCAGCAGCATCAGATAAGATTCATTATATCCACACACTCAAACCTCCAATTGTACATGTATATAGATAGTAATAGCAATCAACCATTTGGGGTTGGGTTAGCCACAAAATGGCTATTCTATGAACCCAAAAGGCTCCAACACCAAATCATCTTAATTTCTAATCTAACCACCTTCAATTCACTTAGCTAGAAGGAAAAAAGAAAATGGGTATGAATGCTTATGGCATATCTTCAATTTCACATTCTTCATGTTACAATTTCAACAACACCATCACCACCACTTTCACCATCAAAAAACCCTCCACCAAATGCCTCGCGTACTCTCGATCGAGAATCCGAGCCACCGTGACGACCACGGGTCAATCGGAAGCCGCACCGTCTCAGGAACCACCTTGCATCAATTTCGCTTTCGTTAGTGTAAGTTGTCACTCTTGACCAATACTTAACCATGTACATCATCTCAATCGACGACGTTGTAGATTTTAAATGTTTGTGTGTGTTTATGTTAAAATGTCACGCAGTCGGTGCTGCTGCCGGATGGAACGCCCGACGTACATTTTAGAAACGCGAGCGGTGGACAGAAACTTAGGGACATAATGCTCGATACGAATATCGAGTTATATGGACCATATGTAATGCTCTCTACTTTCCATCCCACATCTTTTTTTCTTTTGTGAATATTTTAATGAGTAATACCCCGGTAACTGTTTATCTGGACAATATGCACATGTGCATACAAGTAACTGAAGTTGTGTTTTGGTTTTTATGCACGTATGCATTATGCACAAGTGCATGTTACAAATTACGGTATGCACATGTGCATGGATGAACAGTCGGTTTTTCACTTTTTTACAGTTTTCCCCTAAACCTGACCTTATATATATATATATATATAGTAATATGATCTTTCTGTTTATGGTAATTCAGTCTAGACCTCTTCTAAACTGTGCTGGAGGAGGAACCTGTGGCACTTGCATGGTGGAGGTAGTTAATTAATTGATCATCAACCAAGATAATTATAGCAAGTTTTAAAGCGATTAATTGTGTCGGTTTAGTGTTTAATTTCGTATATAATCTCAGGTTATCGAGGGGAAAGAGTTGCTTAATCCACGAACGGTGAAAGAGAAGGAGAAGCTCAATCGGGTATGACAAATTTACCCCATTGATCAAGATCGGTTCATAACCGAATAACTTATAACTTATAGCATAATCTTGATCCAAAAACAGTAAAACCAGAACATAAACAAAGGTTATTCATAATGAATAATTCATGAAATAGTTGGTTCTCAGTGGTTCTGTAACACTAATGGTGGCTTGCAGAATCCCAAGAATTGGAGGCTCGCTTGTCAGACAACCGTGGGGAAACCGGATTCCACGGGCCTGGTTAGCAATAGTCAATATACGTATTCTCGTGAGACCAGCCTGTTTTCGTGACACAACATTGTTTTTGTTGTGAAGGTTCAGTGTTAGATTTTAGTGGTCTCACGAAAACATGTTGGTCTCACGTGATCCCAAGTTTTGGTTTGTGCTTATCTTAAGGGAAACTTGATTGATGCAAATGCAGGTTGTGATCCAGCAATTACCAGAATGGAAAGGGCATGAATGGACACTTGGAAGGGAACCCCCACCAGAATCTTGATTTCTTTTGTTATTTTCTTGATTTGTTATGTTGTAAATGATGAGGATGAGAATGGTTAATAGTGTTATTATATATTGACACATTTTAAAATGCTATAGAATCAGTCTCTATTTACTATTTAGTACTCAAAAAGTTTCCTCTAAAACTACACAAGGAATCAGTTAAAACAGAGTAATCTAACAAGAACTAAACTAGACTGGATAAACGAGAATCAGATAGGTGCATAAACACAAGGTTTTATGGTTTTAATTTAATATGGGTAGTTTAGTAAGTAAACTTTTGTTCCTCCTATTTTGAAGGGATAACCGATATATCCGACCCGAAATGTTCCAAAAATCCGACATCCGATATATCCGATCCGAATAAAATAACGGGTAAAGTGGGATCGGGTTGGGTACCCAAAACCCAAACCCGACCCGCCCGAATATCCGAAATGTTTTAAAATAAAAAATAAAAAACAGTTTTAATTTTATACCTAAACGCCCAAATCAGACTTCAGTTCACTTTCACTCATTCTCTTTTCTCGACTCGAATCCTCGATCACTCGACCCTAAATCCCTAATTCCCTAAATCGGTAAATCCATTGGCGAGGCTCAGGCGACTCATCCATCGAACTCTCGACTCATCGGACTCTCGACTCAGGCGACTCATCCATCGGCGAGGCTCAGAGGCGACTCTCGACCACTCCACCATTCCAGTCGACCACCGAAGATAATCATATTCTGATTATTCTCATTCTTGTTAGTTCATAGACTCATAGTTGTTACTTTGCTACTATGTGTTTGGGGTGGGTGGTTGTTTGGCTGTTATCATTTTGTAAGACTCATTCTCATAAAGTCATAATCCGATTAATCTCATTCATATTTTCAATTTCTCATTCTTGTTGACACTTGACATTGGTAATCATCTATTTTTATAAACATCTATTACTAAAGTGCTATCTTTTCTGGTAAATGTTGTTGTTCTGTAACTTCTGGATTGTCCCACCTTGGGTATTATACTGCTCCTCAATTGACAAACCCTAGAAATATTTAGAAGAGAACTTTTGGACCAACCCGATCCGAAACCCGAAACCACCCGAACCCGATTATCCGAAGTTTTGTTTGGACGGGTTTCGGGGTCCACAAACCCCGACCGAAACCCGATTGGGTTGTGACTTTTGGGGCCTGACTTTTGGGGCCCGACCCGACCGATGCACACCCCTAGCCAGCGGTTCCAACTTCCAACCAATCCTAACTGGTTCGGTTTTTATATGATTTGTTTAATAAAAACTTTCATATATATTATTTTGGGTAATATTGTATTCATCTCATTTGTTTGAATAATTTTATAACACTTTTTTAGCAATACTTTAAATAAAAGTAAAATATATAAATATCGCAAACAATACAACGTAAAAATAGTTTCAAGGAAAAAAAAACATATTACAAGAAATTAAGAAATACATGCTTTTGTAAACCGGTCCTAAAATCGGGCTTAACTTGGGCTCAACCATACTTTGGTCCCAATGTGGCCTTTGTCATGTTCTTGTGTTTAGGCTATGTTTGGTATCAGTTAGCTTTTCAAAACGCTATTATGAGTAACTTTTTAATAAGTTAGTTTATGGTCATCCAAACATGTACCCAATTTTTTTTTTGCCAAACAATGCCTTAATCGGACTTGATGTAAAATACTGGATTAAATGAGGATGTCGAGCATAACCAAGCTTAGAATCGTATCTTAAAGAACTATGTTTGTTAGGGATGGACTCGAGATTGATCTTGAGCCTGGTCTATTTGTGCATTTCTACGAACAACTACACTTTCATAACTCTTATCCAGGAGTAGATACGCACAGGATATGTACACACCCTAAAAAATATATATTATATATAATGTATTGTAGTGTAAAAAATATTCTTATTCTAATAATCATTTTAAGAATTATATAATTAGTACAAATCTTGATATAAAATATTGGATTTGCCATTACAGCCTTCATCATTTGATACTTTGTGTTTTCCCTTTTCTCGTTTTATTTCGACATTGTTGTTGCCCGATCCATGCCGATTATAAGCGGGTCTACGACTATGCATTATGATGACCATAAATCCTTTTAGATCAAATTCCTATCGGGTTTGTAACAAATATCGGATCTCAATTGACCTATGTACCTTTAAACGTAAATTATATAAAATAAAAATAAAAAATCAAAGTGGGCCACCCACCAGAACATATCCACATGCATTGATTGACCCAAATAGGCCCACCCACCCACCATATTCTGTTTTATTTGAACTCGTCGAAAAGAACAACCCAAAAAAAGTCCAACCAATTACTCATAATTAATAATAACAAATAAATAAAGAAAAACAATTAAATTGTTTTTCCTCTTATTTTTACAGTTTAACAAACCTAAAAATGCATTCAAACACACAAAACAATGGAATTTTAGTATTCATTGGTGAGGGGAACATGTTCGTTGGAAATGAACACGTTTGGGTAAATGGCTCCGGCTAGACCACCGCCGATGAGGGGTCCAACCCAGTAGATCCAGTGTCCAGCAAAGTTGCCACTGGCCACAGCGGGTCCAAAAGATCGGGCTGGGTTCATTGATCCACCTGAGAACGGGCCTGCAGCCAAGATGTTTGCGCCCACAATGAATCCGATTGCGATCGGGGCAATTGTTCCTAATGAGCCCTTCTTTGGGTCACATGCGGTGGCATACACTGTGTACACCAATGCAAATGTGATGATGATTTCCATAACCACCCCTTGAAGTGCTCCCACGCCTACACCAACGCCGTGAATCGGGACAGCCTGTAATAAAATTCAAAAATACACCAGTTAGAATTTAATATAATCCTGAAAATACCACTTTGTAGTACAAGTGGATTTGTAGCCATGATTTAGGGGACTCCCATAAAATTTCAAAATTTTGTTTTTTATATAATAAAAATATTTCCTCTTGTGACCCCAAAAAATTATAAATTTAAATTTCAACCCCCAATACCAAAATTCATAAATCCGCTACTGCCATGAACTACACTTACCAAGCCTCCGGTGACGAAACTGAGAAGGAAGCATGCGACAACAGCGCCAAGGAGTTGGGCGATCCAGTAAAAGAGACCGGTGAGGAAGGTGATCTGCCCTCCAACAGCCAACCCAAAGGTGACGGCTGGATTCACGTGACCGCCGGAGATGTTGGCAGCAATAGCTACAGCGACAAAAAGGGCTAATCCATGACAAACAGCGATGGCTACTAGACCAGCCGGATCGAGGTCAGCATCAGCTGTTAATTTGCCTGCCACAAACCAACAAAATAATCAATTAACTGTATCAAATCATCCAACCCTCTTCAAACCTCAACAAAGATGAGGAGTGTATGTGTGTGTGTGAGAGAGTTTTATTTGTTGTATATAAATATTATATACCATAAGCGATGGCAGAGCCAACACCAGCGAAGACGAAGAGCAACGTGGAGATGAACTCAGCAATGTAGGACTTGATAGAGGTGAAGTTGAAGGAATCATTAAAGTTACCAATAGCGATTCCAGGCATTTTTTTTAGTAGAATTGAAAGCTTATATGAAGATGGAAATAGAAGAGGATATGAAATTGACTCAGGTGCACTACATATGACACTAAATACCCTTTATATACTAAAAGTTCCTAGATAATAATGATGACAAGGATTCAAGAAAAATATCCCTTATTCATTTTAAATAGGAATTTTGAATTTCTATGCTCCAACAACAACAAGGTTGTATTTTTATTTGTTTTAATATACTTCTAAATGTTGAATTTTTTTGGAGATTTAAATATTCATAATTTGTTCGTTATCATATTTGTAGTAAATATGAGATGCGATAACCTGACTCGTAAATCAGATCAAGATGAATCTTTTTAAGTTGCATATTTTTCTATATCTAAATGCTGGAAATTTTTGGTGATTCGGATATTCGTAATATGTTTTTAATCATATTCATAGTAAAGTTCCGGATGTCATGACCTTTGACTTATAACTCGAATCAAGATGATAGTTTTTGGTCTAAATGTTGAAAATTTTGGAGATCCTAGAAGAAATAGAAATTTTAAAATGAAATGGATGAACACAAAAACAAGAAAATTAGAAATTTCCCCAAAAATTGGAGCATATGCATACTCTTTGGCATTGTTTGGCAAAAAAAGGTTAGCTTATAAATTTTTTTTTTACATGTTTGGATGACCATAAACTAACTTATAAGGTAGCTTATTGAAAAGCTACTCATAGTTATCAACTAGTTTACCAAACATAGCCTTTGTAGAGTCAAGATTATAGCATATTTTTGACATCTATACTTTTATAGTAGAGCGTAAAAACTAAAAATTATTTTTAAAATGAGTGTCATACTTTTATTTAACTCATAACTAATCATACCATTAACCAAATATTTTCTAATTTCCATTATTATTATCAACATCCAGCAATAACATATTTGTCTTTTGTTTTATTATTTGACTTGTTCACGAGTTTCATCTATCTTATCAATCGATTTAAATAGAAATAATGTCATCTTCAATTATTAGTCTATATACATTATACACCTATGACGTTGAAACTATTAGTTATTGCCTATGAAATAATGAGCCGCCATCAAATTAAGTAGTATAGAACAAGAAATACGTTTTAAGATAAGACTTCGAATTTTTATAATAACATAATTAAGCCACAACTCGTTTGTGACGAGAACAACACCAGTTTCCGGTGAACAATATACAAAAACTTACATTGTATACAAAAATCATTAGTCTATCGATAAATAATGTTGTAACTTTTGTTTTGGAAGGTTGTCTTAAGTTATGTCTGAATTGATCCCTCTGGAAATCAAACCCTATGAGATATTTCACCACATCCCCATAGACCTCAACCACTACACCATTAACCCTTGTGGTTTAAATAATATTGTAACTTATGGTAAAAGATGTTGGCATAACCTTATACTTGTTATATTTTTATAAACATATCTATATCTATACTATATTATAAAACACGGATAAAAAACTCTTAAATACAAATTATTAAGCACAAGGTACCATCATTTTATGCAAGATTTTAAAAATCTCTTAATTTACAAGTATCAAAGCACAAGATACATATTATTACTACAGACTTCTAACACCCACCAATTTGGTATGTGCAGAGCCTATACCTTTCCATATATCACTATTAATTAATATATTATATTACTATAATTTTGTTTTAATTATATTATTAAATATGTAATTGGTTATTTTTTTTCTAGATGTCATTAAAATATATAAGATAATCATTGAATTCTAACAAAATACTTAATTTTTTTATATAAAAAACATTATATTATTAAGCCTAAATTAAACAAATTTATAAAAAAACATTATCACTTTCTCAAAACCATCCAAAATCGTACTGTAAATCGACAAAAAAACAAAATGAAACATTAAAATCGTGATGTATCTCGCTGCATTGTGGGAGTACGCTTCTAGTCACTACTAAATAAAAGACCAATTCTGAAAAATCTGGTCTGTTTTTTATAGTGTAATCGAAAACGTATTTTTGATATTTTTGACATTGGATTCGACTATTTAACAAAAATAAACAACTTTTTATATATAACTTTTAATTAAAAAAAAAAAAGTATGGAAACATAAACAAAAAAAATTATTGGAATTTTGTATTTTTATAGAAATGATTGAGGAAGGAAGATGTTAAAAAAAGGACCGACCAAATGTGTAAAATAGGAGCCAGGATTGGTGGTGGTGTCGTTGTTAGCCCGCCGTAGTCGGTCATTTGTATTGGCCGCCTGTAAGGATTGCAACCTCCACCTTCTTATCCAATTGTATATTTCTCCTCATTTCTTCTTCTTAAGATTAATTAATTGATCTTAGAAGCGTACTCGTGCAATGCAGCGAGACATATCACGATTTTAATATTTCATTTTATTTTTTGTTTTTTTGTTGATTTACAGTACGATTTTGAATGGTTTTAAGAAAGTGATAATTTTTTTATATAAAAAAATTAAGTATTTTGTTAGAATTCAATGATTATCTTATATATTTTAATGATATCTAGAAAAAAATAACCAATTTCGTATTTAATAATATAATTAAAACAAATTTATAGTAATATAATATATTAACTAGTGTTGGGTCCGTGCATTGCACGGAAGGATAAATTTTTTGTTGGAATATTGAACCGAATTAAAATGAAACGTAATTTCTCTGTTAACAGTTAATGAAATACAATGTGAAAAACGAATGTATTTTCATAAGTGGTTAACTTGCATATATTCTTAATCGTTTGTTGTTATGAGTTTGTGCAATAATATTGATAATAGTTTTGTATTATATTATTTAAAACTCAAACGATATGTCTCACAACATATTTATCTGACTATTGACTTCAAGACCTCATAGTATTAGTCGATAAAAATAAAGATATGTATATATATCTTATTCCCCTACTTCGAAAAATATGATTGTGGGTTTTGAAAAATATAAACAAATTCTCAGTAAATAAAATAAAATATAAAAAAATAGTTTTTCAAAAAAACAAAAATATAGTTGAATACCTTTTGTTCAGTTGCAGGTTCCGCCATTGACACCCAACCGTTCGTCTTCTTCTTGTACTCGGATGATACATAGAGAAGCTATATATATATATATATATATATATATATATATATTTATAGTGAATGTAGAGAATATTTTAAAATCTTTTATTTTCATTTTCGATTTTACATTTAAATGTAAATATATTAAAAATATGGAAGAATATTTTTATATCTACATCGTTTCTATTTTATTTTCTTTACACTTGGTTAATTTGGAAAGTATTGCGGAATATTTTTATTTTAAAGAATACGATAATTTATTAGTGTATCACGTTATTTTTTATTTTTAATTCATATCAACCTTCTTTTTTCTTCTTTTAATGTTCGTGAAAAAAAATACGTGTAGATTTTATATTATCAAAAAAAATACGTGTAGATTTTATATTATGCTAATATAAAATAGTAGATTTTATAAAATAAAATAGATTTTATATTAGCAAAAAAAATACGGAATAAAAAAGAGTTTATATTACATCTCATTATGTAAAAAGATTTTATAAAATAAAATATGGAAAAATCATTATGAGATGTAATATAAAAAAATACGGAAGAAAAAAAAATTATATTACATCTCATTAATATAGATTTAAATGTAAAATCTACATTTAAAATAAATTATGCTAATATAAAATATATTTTATAAAATTCTCCACCAAAAAAACAAATAGTTACCAAAAAAACAAATAGTTATATTAATAAATGAGTATCCATTACACAAATAGATGATTATGTGAGATACTGTGCTTGGAAAGGTTGCACCAAAGCATTAAGAAATTGTAAATTAAGTAATTGGCTTTAATTAGTTGTAACTTGTGCTTAAAATGCTGTAATTAAGAGTTGTTATGTCGTTTTTATAATATAGTATAGATTAATAGTGATATATGTAACACCCTAAAAATAGGGATAACAAAAATCCGGAAAACGAACATGAGGTATGCTAAAATTTCCATAGCAAGAGCCTCCCAAAAATGGGGAATATATATATAAATAACCTGTTTAATCACAATTGTAATTTAACGGACAAATAACAACAACCAACTAATCTAATTTCTACGTCTAGAAAAGAGATTACAAAAAGGGTTGTCATCTATAGACCCAAACGGTCTATATCCAAAAGTATAACGCGTCCATGTGCAATTCCCCAAGCTCTCACCCCAAAGCGACTAAACCTGCTTAAGACTGCCGCCGCTAGAACCTGAGATACACATCGACACCAAACAAGTGTTAGGCCAAAAAGCCTACTGAGTTGAACAATAATAAGCATGCAGGAACATATACAATTCTTATCAGCAGTTAACCAGTGTTCAATAAATGTGGAGTCATTAGGGGAGACCCAAAGCACCAATCAAGTCCCACCCAAGAGTCGATATACCTTGATGCCCTTAACAAGGAACACCCCGAAGGCCCGGCCCACCCGAAGACTATCGCTCAAAAAATTCCCCGAGTGGCGGAGGTCTACGCACATACCATCACAGTGGCGCCCAAGACTATATCCTCCTAGTGTACTGACTTGGTTCGTCCACATAACATTTATAAGGGGTCCTTTAGGTATATTTCAACCCACATAATTCAATACCAACTACGGGTATAATATTACCACCTTATCCTCGTGATGTCTAACAAAAGACCCAATGTAAATCATGTTCATCATGCATATAAACATATCACCAAAATTGTGTTCCAACTAGAATCATCATAATACCCATATATGCATACATTTAACATATCAAGGTACCCACATTATGTATCTATGAGACAAATCCCAAATAATGATACATATAACAATAATCATGGCAAATCACCCTTATATATACCTCCTCCAACTATTTTCATGAAGAAATCCCCAAACATTTGAACATATAGAGATAAAGTAACAAATAGGAGATTATGATGTGTATCTAGTTTTAACAAAGGTTTAGTAAACTCATAATCTAGGTTTTGAACCCAAAACCTAGAAAATATGGAAACCCTAGAAGTTGGAGAAAATGAGTCTTGAAGGTGAGAAATGAGAACCTTGAGGAACACTTCAATGGGAACACTTGGATGAAGCTTGATGACCACTTAATGCTCCCAACAACCCCAAAACCCTAGAAATTAATGTGGTAGATGAGGAAACCCTAAAAATCGCTTCCAAGAAGAGTTCTCCCGTTTTTTCAAAGTGTAAATGTGAGAAATGAGGCTGCCAAGGTGTTTTAAAACGACCAGACCACGCGGGCGATAGTGCCCGGCGATAGTGCCCGGCGATAGTGCCAAGGGCACTATCGCGAGTCACAATCGCGAACACACACACACACACTCACGGAACATCTTCCGCGAGTATGCCCGGCGATAGTGACAATTGTCACTATCCCGTGTCACTATCGCGAGACACACACACACTCACGGTACATCTTCCGCGAGTATGCCCGACGATAGTGACAATTGTCACTATCGCGTGTCACTATCGCGAGACACCCCCCCCTCTCGGTACAATCCTGGCGATTGTGCCCGGCGATAGTGACAATGTCACTATCGCGATGGCACTATCGCGCCAAACTCACCCCAGCCCAAAAACTTAGCAAAACTCGCAAATGAGCACGAGGTCTTAAACACATGCAATTATGATATGATCAGATAGCATCTTAGTCCCATAAATAAATATCACATGCATATATGAAAAACTCATATTTTTAGATAAACACAATTAAAGTATTAGGGAACAAATACTTACCTTATAAATTTACGGATGTTACAATATATGGAAAGGTCTGCATAAAAGGAAGATCTTGTACATACCAAATTGGTAGGTGTTAGAAGTCTGCAGTAGTAATGTGTATCTTGTGCTTTGATACTTGTAAATTAAGATATTTTTAAATCTTGCATAAAATGATGGTACCTTGTGCCTAATAATTTGTATTTAAGAGTTTTTAATCCCTGCTTTATAATATAGTATAGATATATAAATAATAATAACAATAATTATTATTATATAGACTTGATATTGAAAGACCTGAACGTGAAGATTCATCTTCATATATCTTCACACAATATAAGGGTACCTTCACATATATTATATGAATGTTACATGCCTCACACTTTTCACACAAAATGACCTTTTTACAATGTGTATATATATATATATAAACACTAACTGTTAGGTATGATCAATCACAAACTTCAAAACGTGTATATATATACAAATAGAATATAACAAAAGGAGGTGTCTTTTACAAATTTATGTAGAAAACGTAAAACAACAACACGATCATAAAACTTACTTGTATTCGAAGATTCTTCGTTTCAGTGAAATCGATTGAGGCCAGCGAAAACTCAGTGTCCTAAGACAAAAATTCGCCCGGTGTATCGACGTTGTCTTAAGGATACAACAATCTATTCAAGTTCGTAACATGAATCTAGCAAATTAAACGATGTTTGATGATGGATGAAGATAGAGAGAAACCCCGAAATGAAGAAAATTTCGTATCAAATGATTATGCTGTCCACGGAGCATCACGCGTGCATCCGCCCGTGACCCATGCCAGCCACTTTCATGCCTGCATCACACTTTACATAGTCAATGTATATCGACCCATCGAGACCCCAAGAGCCCCAAAAGTCCAATCTTTGACATTTAATATACATCTATTAATGTTAAGGAGAGTCCACCAAGAACACCACAATCTAAGCCCAAACAATTAATTAATGATTCATTTAATGCTCAATGGTTTTGGTTTATTAAGTGATGTTTATTTTATCTTGACTCCTATGTGGGGTGAAATTTCTCAATTATACACTAAGTTCCAACACTAACATGTTAACTTATGTTAATGTGTGACATAATGACGAGATTGTCCTCACCTTTACAAACATCGTGCATATTAGTGACATTACATCAAAACCCACACTCTCCCAATCTACGACCTCAAGATGTTACTATAGTTTCCACGAAATTAGAAATTACTACAAGAATCCAACCATATATACATATATTATATATATAGAGAGAGAAATATTGAGAATCGGGTTCAAATGAGAATAATGATAAAATAAAAGAACATGGGAACAGTCAAATTACATGTGACCTTGGTTGAGACCTAGGTCGAGGCGTGTTCCATAATCACATATGATTTCAATATAAAATCTCACGTGATTTGTGTTCTCTTGTTCTCTTATTTTAATCATGTTTTCGTTTGATTCATATATATATATATATATAGAGAGAGAGAGAGAGAGAGGGGAAAGTTCAAATGAAAACTCATCTTTCATTGTACACGTGAGGACAAATCTCAGTTTGTTAGAACATATTTTATGTTCTATTTAGAAGTTTTCTAAAGTAATCTACATATATTGTAATGGGCCTTGTATTGGGTTTGGGCTTACAATGTAGTCAAGGGAGTATGGGGTATATATAGGTATCATGTAGCTTTGTTTTAGGTTAACCTTTCATTTTGTATTTTCTGAAATCAACCACAATGTAGCCGCATACTAGAGTTTTCTCTCTAGTAGTGTAGTTTGCATTTTCCTTTTAATAAATATACTGATTTCTATCCCTAATCTCTTGTTTATCATTCATCAATACCAATCATGATCTCAATTGGACCCAACAAGTGGTATCAGAGCTAAACAGAAAAAATCTTTCTGCACGATCGAGATCTGTTTTGGTATTGGATAGAACATTCCTGTTGAAATTTTCGATTTTTGTGGTTATTGTGAAATTGGTTGTTTTATAATGTTTAATTGATTCAGAAGTTATTGTTTATCACTGTCGAATCATTTACTTGTTCCAATTTCATTCCTGAAAGTCGAATCGATCGATTTTAAGTTTATTCTGTTCAAAAACTTTGTATCACTGTGGTTGGATCGAAAATTGCTATAGAGTCAGATTTGGACAATATGATCAACTACAATTGTGCTTATTAGTTGTTTTTGAACATGTGGATAAAGTATCAACTTAGAAATCGATGTATTGAAGTTTTTGTGAAAATTCGTTCCAGATCTACAGGATTCGTAGGATTCAGAAAGAACTCGCAAATGTTGAAGATTTCGCAGAAAGAAGAGTTTTGTTGAAGATTTCACAAAGAACATTAGACACAACAAAATTACAAGTGTAGATTTCACAAGTAGCTTTGTGCGAAAGTCAAAGGATTCGCAGGCTACTATGCTTATGTTGTGTGCGAATTCTAAAGGATTCGCAGGCCACTTGGTTACGAAATGTCAAAGTTTCCGCAGGTGATATGTATGTGAAATGTGGCTTCCAAAATTGAAAAATGTTCTAAGGTAAGGATTCGCAGATGTGTAAGTTGCGAAAGTTATGAATTCGCAGGACAGTGATTAGCGAATTTTGAAGAATTCGTGTTTGTGTGATCTGCAAAATGCGAGAATTCGGAGATGAAAGGCTTGCGAAAGTTGGGAATTCGCAATACAAGCCTCTGCGAATTGTGGTTCATGTTTATGCCATCTTGCGAATTGTGCTCTAATTGCTACAGTGGTCTGCGAATGTTGATGAGTTGCGAATTTTGATGAATTTTTGAGAATTATGACTGTTTTGAACCCTATTTCATACAAGTTTGCCCTGTTTCTGAGCTTTATATGCGGAATGCATATGTGACATCATTCCTATCATATGTTGGTCACATATCATTAGCAACTGATCTATTCTTACTCGAGTGCTCATGCTTGTCAAGTTTTTCAGTTTTTGGATTTGATGATTTGGTCTCTACTTGGATTGAGTTAGCTGCCTGAACATCTGCAATCATCAGTCTGGAGAGCTTCTTTTGTGGTTAGACCGTTGAGAGCACTTTATCATTCTTCTGACTTGATCACTCAGTAGTGTGAGCAACTGCAATCATTGTTCTGCTATTTGAGTTGTAATTCAGAATCCTGAGTGCTTATAATCATCCAGCTGATTCGTGAAGAAAGGAGTTCTGGGTTTGATTATTCAGTATTCTGGAGAGAGAAGTCAGTATGAGTATCTTCTATCAGTTGTTGAACACTGCTTGCCTTCTAACCCTTGCCTTGTTGTGTTGCTACCGGATGCTACCGCCCGTAAGCTAATCGGATGAAGTTCTTAAGCTGAATTCTTATTTCAACTCATGGTTCACAGACAGATCAGATGTTACAAACTGAAGATGCACTTGGATGTCACTCCATAATCCACACATATCATTCTTGTGGGCGTTAAGGAATGTGTTGGGTTTACTAAAATCATAAGCTGTCATGATGTGCACTCAGTCGTGGTTATGGTCTACATCAGATTTGATATTTCAGTTGATACTTCAAGGATAAGAGATACTTTATAGGGGGAGCAATAGAAGCTTTGAAGTTTATGCAATACTAAGTTTTATAAATAAATCAAAGGGGAGAAGAACTGAAGTTGGAACTGATCAGAAAATGATTACTTTACAAAACTTAGGGGGAGAATGTTAGAACATATTTTATGATTACTTTACAAAACTTAGGGGGAGAATGTTAGAACATATTTTATGTTCTATTTAGAAGTTTTATAAAGTAATCTACATATATTGTAATGGGCCTTGTATTGGGTTTGGGCTTACAATGTAGTCAAGGGAGTATGGGGTTTATATATGAATCATGTAGCTTTGTTTTAAGTTAACCTTTCATTTTGTATTTTCTGAAATCAGCCACAATGTATCTGCATACTAGAGTTTTCTCTCTAGTAGTCTAGTTTGCATTTTCCTTTGAATAAATCTACTGATTTCTATCCCTAATCTCTTGTTTATCATTCATCAATACCAATCATGATCTTAATTGGACCCAACACAGTCATTACATTTCTTTTGATCCAACAACTCATATTAAATATATTTTTTAATATTAAGATGCCTAGGGTAAAAATGGAAGATAATATAAAGTCACGCCTACCATATTTGACTTTTTATTTTCTTTTTAATTAAAAACTTTTACTAATTAAAGTTTAAAATAAATTATCTTAAAAATGACTAAATTTTAATCAAACAAGTTATATAAAAAAAACGAGAAATTCATACTTTTCGATATGACATCCATCTCGATATAGTTTTTTTTTGCCGTTTTAACCATTTTTTTACGTGAAATGCTATATATGTGTTATATTCATTATGAATATTTATGTACGTTCAAGTTTGTATAACACCTCGACACTGTAAGTATGTAACTCGACATCATCTTCTTCAACACTTTCTTCAACGTCGTAAAGCATCACGTTTTTTCAGCACCGTAACCCAACACCCATCAAGACGAATCGAGAACCTATCGAGTAATTCTGTTGTGAACCGGGGAACAAAAGAGAGCGCGTCAAGTCTCCACATCTTCACAGGTCATTCATGTATTATTCATCATGAATTATGTATCATTCAGGATGAATAATACAACATTCAGAGTGAATAATCCACGATTCATGAATTCGTATATTATTCATTATGAATGTTTGGTAATTCATCCTGAATACTATATTATTCATCATGAATAATGAATGAGCATTCACAAGTCATTAATATATTATTCATCATGCATAATGTATCATTCATGATGAATAATACAACATTCAGGGTGAATAATTCATGATTCATGAATTTGTGTATTATTCATTGTAACACCCTCAAATTCGGAAATACAACTAATTTAAATTTTTTTAAATACATCGATAAATAATTCATCTACAAACACAATTTAGGATTTAACCTCAATACACACATTCATTCTACACATACAGTCTATAATAAGGACGGGTGCTACTAAACCCAATAATAGTCATTATCTCCAACTGCGGAAGACTTCATCAATCTACTTACTCTCGTGTAAGTCTAATGCTCAAATCCTCCAAGCACTGCTAGAACCAAACTCCAACTAGAACCTGATGCACATGCCGACAAATAAAAAGGTTAGGCTTAACGCCTAGTGAGCTCAAGAGTTTTCATTAGAGATAAATAAAGCATTAACTTCAAGAATGTTATTTAAAAATCATGATTTCCGAAATGCAATACATTTGATTTGAAAGCAACCAAAAATGGAATACATTAAATCACAAAACAATCTCCTTTCATTATTCACCCTTTTCGTGATTTAAAATCATAAAACGAACGCTTCTTTAAATAAAGCCAAAACCCTAAGCGCACGTAAAACATAACTGACATTAAAATGATCAAACACTGAAAACGTAGATAACTCCAACTTCCAAAACATCCCAATAACTCGAATGAGTTTTGATAACCAAAACCTTAAAACATAGATAAATACCCATACTCAAACGTCTCCGAAAACATGGATTATAAAACTCCATATCTAAAACCACACCTAATGGTGACGGGGAAAACCCGGTTACATGGTACGTGACGGAACACAAAGTATGTCACATAATTATGTAAGAAATCAAAACATGTGGGTTACACATAAAACACCCACCGATCTCAACTCCTCTGAGTCTATCACTCGAAAACATCAAGTCAACCCCTCTAGGTCTATTCTTGAGAGTTCCAAAACGGGGAACTCTAGCACAAGGGAATTACACCTTACTGCCCATGAGACGTTGTCCGACCGTATAGGTCCACACCTTACTTATCATGGTGACCCGATGCCTATTCCGTGCCAAGTGGCGAACCTAATGTCCAAAACGGGGACATGGGAACACCGTGCCTATGGATCCATTGCACTAACTAAACCATTACATGACTAAAAACGAATGAACTAATGCATTCAAAACATGTAATTCTCAACTAAGATGTAGTAAATGCAAATCATAACCAAACGCTCAACATTGAGCTATTAAAAGCGGACAAGTGTCCTCAAAACCCAACAAAACCAAACCGAGCCATAAGCTCAACAAATCCAAAGACCCAACGTTGAAAATCATAAAATGAAATCAAATGTAAATGACCCGAAATAATGCAACCCATGCTTCAACACGCACAATAACTCCAACATGATTTAGATTGGGACAAAACATTTTCCAAGTGGGTTTATACCTTTTATCCTTTCAAATCATCCCATGACACCCAATAAAATACATTTATACTCAAAAATATACTCCATGAAATAAATCATTTAAATACCCAAAATATATGATTTATTTATCAAAATGCCCAAAATCCCAAATGTGGGTGTTTTATAAGTTTATAAAGTTGAATACTTCCAAATAACCAAAACTTATCAGATGATTAGCAGTTAACAATTTCATATAAAACATGTAAACACTTTAAAATAGACATTTTGGCATGTACACCGTTTTCACAAATCAACTTGAACTCACCTTGCTAGATTTAGTGCTAAATCTAGATTTCACCCAACGAGCTCTTTTGAAAGCCACTTGAATCCTCAAGCCGAAATCCTCCAAAAACCTAGATCCACACAACTTCAACCGTAAATAATCACATCCAACCATAATCAACCACAAGGAATCACTCCCCAAACCATATACATGAATACCTCAACTAATACCGAAACTCTAACTTTCATAACCGAAGAGAATAGAAGATTACCTTAAAACAAACTTGAATCCACCAATCAAAACACCTCTAGTTCACCAAAATGATCACAAACCTTCAATCTATGAAAGGGAGAACAAAGGGGTGGATGAAACCCTAGAAAACTTAGTGAAGAAGATGAAATGGGAGAGATGAGGAGTTTACCACCACAAAATGCTCTAGTATACTTCAATAGACTTTCAATCTCTTGCTAAATCCTTGAAGAGCTCTCAAAAACGAAACCGTAGCAACTTGAATCACCCAAATCGGAGCTAGGATGAAGGAGATATGAAGAAATGAAGTTTGGGGCTGAAAATTGCGATTTTAATCGTCCAGACGCTGCCCGCGAGAGTGACGGCGAAAGTGACAAGGTGTCACTCTCGCGGGGCACTTTCGCCGAAAATGTACCGCGACCGAAAACTTCCCCGATCACTGTTTTGGCCATAACTTCTTCGTTATAGCTCCGTTTTCGCTCCGGAAAGAACCGTTTGACTCGTAATTGAATCCTTCATCCATCTAGACTATAAATTCTAGGATTCAGGTCCAAGATTAAATATCTTATTTTTCCTTGATATATCGGTTTCTGTATTAACTTGAAATGATACATTTCGAAAGTCGGGGTGTTACATTCATCATAAATGTTGTGTAATTCATCCTGAATACTATATTATATATCACGAATAATGAATGAACATTCACATTTTTATTCATACTGAATGTGGGACGTCCGGAGATACGCATACATATTCATAATGAATTAAACCAAATTTCAGTATTGAATTGGGAAACAAAAGAGAGTGTGTCATGTGTCTACACCTTCACGTGTCATTCATATATTATTCATCATGAATAATCTATCATTCAGTATGAATAATACAACATTCAGGGTGAATAATACACGATTCATGATAAATAATACATGAATCATTGATTTGTGTATTATTCATCCAGAATGTTGTATTATTCATCCTGAATATTGTATTATTCATCATGAATAGTGAATGAACGTTCACCTTTGTTATTCATAGTGAATGTGAACACCCGAGGACGTGCATGCATATTCATAATAAATATAACACATATATAGAATTTCACGTAAAAACGGTTAAAACGAAAAAAATACCTATATCGAGATGAATGTCATATCGAAAAGCACGAAATTCTCGTTTTTTTGATGTAATTTGTTTGATTAAAATAGTAATAATTTTTAAGATAATTTATTTTAAAGTTTAAGGGGGTAATTTTTTTTAATTAAAAATAAAATAAAAAGTCAAACAAGGTAGGCGCTGATTCAAATTTTCAATTTTGTTCTTAGTCTCTTATCAATTAACCTTATTATGTCTTAACCATTGATTAGCTTTCTAAGTTTTGATCAATTGTTAAAATTTGTCCTCATATGCACAATGAAAGATAAGTCTTAATTTAAACCCACCTATATATATATATAGGGGAGCGATCATAGGAAAACCAACCTTACGTAACAAACTTTGCAAACTGTTTTAAACCAATCATTGAATTTCTAGTTTTTTTCTTTTTTTATTTATTATGAAGGGCTTATATGTCATTTTGGAGTAGAATATTTTATTTTAGGTATTTATCATTTTATTTTAATTTTGGAATTATATACTCTCATTAATGAGCCTTAATTATAATGTTGTAATTTTTTCTTTGTTTTTCAACATTTTTTAATTTTGTTGCAATTTTTTAATGTTGCATCTTTTTTTTGTTCATCAACGTTTTTTAATTTTGTTGCAATTTTTTAGTGTTGCAATTTTTTTGTTCTTCAACGTTTTTGATCCCGGTTTCATCTCTGTTCTCGGTTTCATCTCCGTTCATCGTCGTTCTCCGTGTCATCTCAGTTTCATCTCCGTTCATTTCCGTGTCATCTCGTTTTCATCTCCGTTCATCTCAGTTTCATATATGTTTTCATCTCCATTCATTGTCATTCAACTTTATTTCATCTTCGTTCATCTTCATTCATCGTCGTTCATCTTTATTTCATCTTCGTTCATCTTGGTTTCATCTCCGTTTTCATCGGTCTTTCACACTTTACGACCTGTTTTGTGTCAAATGTCAATCAGTATGGATTTTACTCGATCGAGAACAATGAAAGCGTCCTTTAATTTTGAACTTTTTTTGAAAATTGATCCTACATATAAAAGCGGTTAAGATTTTATATATTAAAAAAATTACCATAATAAACAATAATATATGCGTTTATTATTGAAAAAAAAAACAAAAAATATATTTCCATGTAAAAAGGTTATGATTTAGTATTATCTTGAATTTGAAATAAAAAATTACCTTAAATAAAAATGTTTCCATATAAAAATAGTCTTTCATCTGAATTTCTAAATTGAGATGGAATGTCAATTGACAAGTTTGCCCTTTCATTAATTCTTTTTCCATTAAAAAAATCAAAATAATTTAATTATTACCATATTTACAACAATTGCATCTTAACCGTTGATGAATTCAATCTATGGTAAAAAGATGTAACGCCCTAAAAACCAGGGTAATTTAAAACTGCGGAAACTGTACAATTAAGCATCAACCAAAGGTATAAACCTCCCAAAAAGGGGAACTGTACTTAACCTTTACAAAAAACTGAATACGAAAAAGGATCCCAACAACAAACCAATCTAAACATATACTATATAGATTACATAAGTTGTTGATCCTGAATCATCCAAAAATGTGGGACTTAACAATGCCCAACAATCCAATACTAAACATCTAAAAAACCCTCGGGATCAGTCCCGGCACTTAAACTCTTGGCAACCTGCCGCTAACGAGAACCTGAATACATATCATTTGAGAAAAAGTGTTAGGCTTAAAAAGCCTAGTGAGAACATACAATTTATAAATTTCAAGAAACATAAACAATTGTATCATAAGATAATCTTTCCAATAAGGTTTAATTTTACAAATGAAACTTTTGCCACAACCGGGCCTTTTTGATACAAAACTCGTCATCAAGTGACCAAAGATAACCATTTTACCAAGTATTGTAGCGTAACACAAAGTAGGCCACAATCCGAGTTATGAGCTAAACACTTGGAATCCATAGCCACGGACTCACAGGTCCGTACTACGATGTGAGGTAGGGCCCCCGAGGAAACCAAGGTATACTCGTTCACCAACTACCCCCGAAATCGATGACACAAGACCTCAACATATCTTCTAACGTCTGGATCATTCTCTCGCTTTGCCCGTCGGTCTGTGGATGGTAAGTCGTACTCAACTTAACTCGTGTACCCAGCTCTTTCTGAAACTCATCCCAAAAGTTCGAAGTGAACCGACTGTTGCGATCTGACACGATCGACAAAGGTATTCCATGCCTCGAGACCACTTTATCGATATATAGTTTTGCTAACTTATCCATCGGTAAAGTCTCGCACATAGCCAAGAAGTGAGTGCTCTTTTTCAATCTATCAACTACCACCCAAATGGTATCGTGACCTCGAAGAGTTTTAGGCAACTTAGTCACGAAATCCATGGTGATATGCTCCCACTTCCACTCGGGAATCTCTAAAGACTGAAGACTCCCATATGGTCGTTGATGTTCGGCCTTAACTTGTGAGCACGTAACACAACGCTCCACATACCGCGCCACATCAAGTTTCATTACCGGCCACCAATAGTGCAGCTTCAAGTCCCTGTACATCTTCGTACTTCCCGGATGAATGGAATACTTGGACTTGTGAGCATCTTCAAGAAGTAGATCACGGTTACCCCCAATCTTGGGTACCCACACACGACCGCTGAATAGTTTTACCCCACGGCTATCTTCCGTTAAGAGTAAACGTTGCTTCGTCATGACTTCCTCTTTGAGATTCTCTTCTAACAAGGCTTCGATCTGCGATGCCTTGATCTTTTCAACAAGGGTGGGTATTAACTCGATTCTCAAACAGGTAGCCTGAATACTTCCGCTATAGTCTTTCCGACTTAACGCATCGGCTACCACGTTTGCCTTCCCGGGATGGTAAAGCAACTCACAGTCGTAATCTTTAAGACATTCGAGCCACCGCCGTTGTCTTATATTCAACTCTTTCTGATCAAAGACATACTTTAGGCTCTTATGATCTGTGTAGAGTGTACACTTCGTGCCATAGTGATAATGTCGCCAAAGCTTCAAGGCGAACACTACTGCTGCTAACTCCAAATCGTGGGTAGGATAGTTCTTCTCGTGTATCTTAAGCTGTCTTGAGGCATAAGCGATTACCTTGCCCCGCTGCATCAACACACAACCTAAACCCATCTTTGAAGCATCGCTATAGACCACGAAGTCTTCTGACCCTTCAGGTAACGACAAGATCGGAGCTTCACATAATTTCTTTTGAAGAATCCGGAATGCCTTCTCTTGCGTTTCGGTCCAATCAAACTTCGCATTCTTCCGAGTTAGAACTGATAAGGAAGAAGTGATCTTCAAAAAATCCTGAATAAATCTCCGGTAATATCCCGCCAGACCCAAGAAACTTCGGATCTCGGATGGAATCTTGGGTGGCTCCCAATTCAGCATAGCTTCAATTTTGGAGGGATCTACTTTCACTCCGTCTCGGGTGACAACATGACCCAAAAATTGTACCTCTTCAAGCCAAAAGTCACACTTGAAAATTTTGGCATACAATCTTTCTTTTCTCAGCACATCAACAACTTCGCGAAGGTGCTGCTCGTGCTCCAACTCGCTCTTAGAGTTCACGAGTATGTCATCAATGAATACGATGACCGACTTGTCGAGGAATGGTCGGCACACCCTATTCATCAAATCCATAAATACCGCTGGTGCGTTCGTTAGGCCAAAAGGCATCACGAGAAATTCGTAATGGCCGTAACGCGTTCTAAAGGCTGTCTTCGGAACGTCTTCTTCTCTTACCTTTACTTGGTGATAACCCGAACGTGAGTCAATTTTGGAAAAACAACCCTCTCCTTGCAGTTGATCAAACAAGTCATCGATTCTCGGAAGCGGATATTTGTTCTTCACTGTCGCCTTGTTCAACTACCGATAATCAATGCACATTCTCATTGTGCCATCCTTCTTCTTGACAAACAGGACCGGATCTCCCCACGGTGATGAGCTCGGTCTTATGAAACCCTTCTCCAAAAGCCCTTGGAGTTGTGCCATCATCTCTTGCATCTTTGATGGCGCTAAACGGTAAGGAGCTCTAGCAATGGAAGCTGCTCCTGGCACAAGATCAATCCGAAACTCTACTTGACGATCAGGCGGTAACCCAGGCAAGTCGTCAGGAAAAAAGTCTGGAAACTCGCGCACAATCTTTACATCGACCAACTTTGACTTCTCTAACTTGGCGTCGATCACGTAGGCTAGGAAAGATGAACATCCTTTCAACAAGCACTTGCGTGCCTTCGCCATTGTGATTACTGCCACTTCACCTTTTCTTTTCTCACCATAGATCACAACGACTTCACCACAGGGATTGGGAAGTCGGATTAACTTCTTAGAACACACGATCTCGGCATGATTGTTTGACAACCAATCCATACCGACCACAACGTCAAAACCTTCGATTATCATCGGCAGTAAATCGATCAAGAATTCTCTTCCCTCGATACCGAGAATACACTTCTTCAGAACAACACGGATTAGAACCTTACTACCATCATCTATCTCTACTACTAATGCATCCTCAAGACTCGTAGTGGGCATAACAATCTTTTGACGAAACAACTCAGATATGAAAGAGAAACTGGCACCCGTATCGAATAAAACACGAGCAGGTACAGAGTTTAAAAGAAATGTACCCGACACCACATCAGCGGATGCATTGGCCTCTTCGGCCGTCATCTGGAACGCTCGACCCGGAACCCTAGGTGGGTTCTCCTTCTTTGCCGCCGCGCTACCCGTCACCAGCTTTGGGCAATCCCTTCTCACGTGCCCCGGTGCCTTGCACTCATAGCAGATAAGTCCTCTGATCGGGCAATCTTTGGCGGTGTGATCAGGCTTCCCACACTTATAACAAGTTTGAGAAGTGGTGTTACAGTTACCGTGGTGCTTGGTTCGATACTTGTGGCACCATCTAGCTTCCTGCTGACTGTCGAAGCTTCGGTTCCCGGAAAAAGGTCGGGATCTCCTGGGAGGCACATAACTGTTCTCCCACTTTCTCTTGTCAGACACTACCACCGCTTTCTCAGCTTTGCTTCTCAAGAACAACTCCTCCATAAATTGAGCTTCTTCAACCATCTCTCGGAGATTGGAAGCTTTAGAATTGTGGACCAAAGATAACAGGTCCGCTGGTAGGCCATTAAGATAGGCCTTCATCTTATCTTTTTCCGTTGGGTCCACGTGCCCCACCAAATCCAGCTTTTCCATGAACTGACGGGTGTACTCCCTCACCGTCAGGTTTCCTTTTACAAGAGACCGAAACTCTTTCTCGATTCGGTCCATAGTCCTTTCACTGCAGAACTCTTCCAACAATTTCTTTTTAAACTCGACCCAAGACAACTGAGCCAACACAGTAGGAGACAGGGTGGATTAAACGATATTCCACCAAGTGAGGGTCGTATCCCTAAGCAATTGGCTACCAAACTGCACCCTCTGATCATCCCCACATTCGGAAGAGCCAAAAGCCTGCTCGACCGCTCGGATCCATTTAACACATGCAACTGGGTCTTCGGAACCAGAGAACTCTGGTGGTCCGCAACCCAGAAAAGATTTGTAGGAACAACTCTTCCCACCTTTCGGAGCACCAACAACCATGTGCTCTTCAGCTCTAACTCCGCTCCTAGAGCCCCCAGCGCCAATCAACACATTCTCTTCCACTGCCCCATGCCTTCTGAGGCTCGCGTCCCGGTCTTCCAACATTTTCAGAAAAGCCTCTTGCTGTTTCTCCATGGCCGTTGTCACCATTTGCATGACGCTGACCATCATATCAGCTTGAGGGCTAGCTAACTGAACAACGGGACGGGTGGACGTTAGAACCACTCTTGGTCCTAGCTCCACTTCCCTAGTAAATAACGGTGGCATGCCCGAAGGAATGACGGTCTCCGCCCTAACCACGGGTTCTCGCTCGGGCTAACTATCGACACGCAGATCTCCATCGACTAACGGTCGACTGCGCGTATTTACCATCCTAAAATGGTTGCCACACAAATACGAGAAGAGTAAGAGACAGATCGAGAGAATAAACACGACAGAACGTACTATTACAGTACCAAATGTCATAGCAACAGTAATTCAGGCACAATCACGTATAAATATTCTCATAATAACATTAGCTAAGTGAGATTATGAACATACAATACATAACGGTTCTGGATACCATCACCACAACGTTTGATAACTACAATTTCCGTCAACTCTAAGACCAACCCATCTTAGTAGTTCTACCCAATACTCACGAATCAATGCTTAATATACTCAGTCTAAGTCTAGACATCTTACATTCATGCATAGATCACTTAAACTAGAGCTCTGATACCAACTTGTAACGCCCTAAAAACCAGGTTAATTTAAAACTGCGGAAACTGTACAATTAAGCATCAACCAAAGGTATAAACCTCCCAAAAAGGGGAACTGTACTTAACATTTACAAAAAACTGAATACGAAAAAGGATCCCAACAACAAACCAATCTAAACATATACTATCTAGATTACATAAGTTGTTGATCCTGAATCATCCAAAAATGTGGGACTTAACAATGCCCAATAATCCAATACTAAACATCTCAAAAACCCTCGGGATTAGTCCCGACACTCAAACCCTTGGCAACCTGCCGCTAACGAGAACCTGAATACATATCATTTGAGAAAAAGTGTTAGGCTTAAAAAGCCTAGTGAGAAAATACAGTTTATAAATTTCAAGAAACATAAACAATTGTATCATAAGATAATCTTTACAATAAGGTTTAGTTTTACAAATGAAACTTTTGCCACAACCGGGCCTTTTTGATACAAAACTCGTCATCAAGTGACCAAAGATAACCATTTTACCAAGTATTGTAGCGTAACACAAAGTAGGCCACAATCTGAGTTATGAGCTAAACACTTGGAATCCATGGCCACGAACTCACAGGTCCATACTACGATGTGAGGTAGGGCCCCCGAGGAAACCAAGGTATACTCGTTCACCAGGACTACACTATGACCCATGGCTAGTAACCGGTCTCACATAACCGTACTAAATGGCCCCCGATGATCATATGCATCTGTAGCTATAAATAGGGGAATTATGATCCATAGCTAGTAATCGGTTTCAACCGTACCAAATGGCTCCCGAGGATCATAAACATCCATTTTACAAATAGGGGAAAAACATCCCAAATATAAGTTGACTCAATACCTAGGGATCCACTAGTAATGGTGCAGACTTGTCACAACAACATTTGTGACCAACCATAGATAGTCATATGGTATAAAATAACATTTATAAACAAAAATGCATTTTCAAGTTTAACTTCTAGTAAGAATGAAAACCATCAAAATGAACTTTAAACATTTTTTCAAGTATCCCACATAAATGTGCAAGTAAAACATCATTTTACTTCAAATAAGATGAACCCATCATTTTAATCGAAAATGATCGGGAACCCTAAAATCTCCCAAAACTCAAGTTATATCAAATATGTAGAAAACTTAGATATGAAACCATGGAGATATATAGGAGTTCCAAAAGGTAGCTTTTGATATGTATACAGTTTTTAAAATGATAGTAGGAACTCACCAAACAGGTTTATACGAAAACCCGAAAAACCAGATATCGACCACGACTAATAGGGGCAACTTTCTACACCGAAACCCCGAGAAATGCACTTAAAACTAGCAATCAACGGAGCTTCAAAGATCGAAGAAACCAAAGAGAAATTTAGAGAGAGAGAGAGATTTGAAGAGAGAGAGAGAGAGAGAAATATCAACAAAGAGATATTTGTGGTTGACCACCTTTAAGTCGGCCAGAGGGTTGCGTGGCTTACACCGCGGCTTTCAAGCCGCGGGAAAAGTTGCACGTGCCATAAAACTGGAATATTCCAGTGGGTCACGCGGCTTAGCTCGCGGCTTACTAGCCGCGGCCGAGCCCGCGCGTGTCAACAATCTGGAAATCCTCCAGAGGGTTACGCGACTTACCTCGCGGCCTACAAGCCGCGGCATAGCCCACGTAACTCTCTGCTTCCCACAATTTCAACCAAAACCCAAACACTAACTCCCGATTCAAAACTCGGCGTCTACAACAAAAGGTAAACGCAAGAATACAACGATAATATATAATGAAAATCCAGGGTGTTACAAAAGATGGGTTTCATAGTTTGCTACATAAGGGTGGTTTGCAAATGAAACCACCTCTCTCTCTCTCTCTATATATATATATATATATATAGAGAGAGAGAGAGAGCAATGATCATTTGTTAAGCATACAATATTTCTTGTTAACTTTATGAACCTTGCTCAACTAATAGGATTGCAAGATTGGGTGATGTTTAATTTATTTTGATATTTAATGTAAAAGGATACAAAAGTCATTTTTCTAAATAACCAATTTTCATTAATTTTATTGGGGAGTTACAAGATTCAAGATTCAAGTTTCCATAATTTTATTGTAGGTTACGATTGTAGAATTTTGTTCATTTTCATCAAAATTTTGAAATCAAACCATTATTATTATAGTTTTTCCGGTTCCTTTGTTTGATAAAATCGTACAGTCATTGTTCTTCAAAAAATTTTAAGCTATTTTTCTTAAATCATAAAACACATGAGCATACCTGAAATGAATGCAACAACGACATCAAATGTTATGAATTCAATCATATATAATGACGTCGATAGTAGTGCGATTGGTGGAATCGTGTCGATACGGGAAACACAGAATATGGATGAAGGATATTCAGTTAAGGTGGTTCGTATGTAAGTGCATACACACATGTTCGAGGTAATATTTAAAAGTAATAATGTTCATATTTCTTCATATGAATATGATGTCAGTTAAGGTAACATAAAGTTAACACATGTTCGAGGTGATATTGAAAAGTAATATTGTTCATATTTCGTGATATGAATATGATATTTAAAAGTAATAATGTTCATATTTCTTCATATGAATATGATGTCAGTTAAGGTAACATAAAGTTAACACATGTTCGAGGTGATATTGAAAAGTAATATTGTTCAAATTTTTTCATATGAATATGATATTTAAAAGTAATATTGTTCATATTTATTCATATGAAGATGATATTTAAAAGTAATAATGTTCATATTTCTTCGTATGAACATGCATGAATCGGAGGTTACGATTCTTTTGAAAGAATAATGTTCAAATACATGCAGATTCATGAACACTAATGAACCGGGGGTTACGATTCTTTTAGAAGGAACATTAATTAAGATAGAATAAAAACATAATATTTCATTATTTTTTTCCCAAAATACCTTTATCACTATAGTTCACTCCTAATTTTTCATTAATTACACATCTATTAAGGCTTTTAAAAAATATTCAATCTTAACCATTGATTTCCAAGATCAGGGCTTATAATGGTTAATAAAGTTAACATAAAAAATGAGGTTAACAAATGAACCTGACCATATATCTATACTACCTTATAATACATTCATATCAAAACTCTTAAATACAAGTAATTATGCAAGGAGTACAAACATTTTATGCTTGAATTTTGAAAAACTATGAATTACAAGTAACAAAGCATAATGTACAAGTCATTTATACTGGGCTTTTAACCTCACACCACCACGACTGAAATTTTTTTAGGGTAGCTTTCAGACTTGCTTTCTTCCCCCACAATTTTCCTCCTCCTGTTTCAGCTCTAACCTGCCCAAAAAGCTTGAAAAGTTTCTTAAATGCTTTTAACACTCATCCCATCACCACCACCACCACCGTACAAATGGTTTTTACCCCTTCCACCACCACCTGATTTTGGTAGGTATAGAGTTCTCTTTCCATGTATAGATTTTTCCTTCTACTATTTCGGCAACCTGAGTCCCAAATTTGTTTTCAAACTTCTATCTTCATCATCCAACATTTTACGGTTCTACTTAGGGTTTGATTTGATTTCAAAATTTCTTGGATGCAGAGGTCTTTTACCTGTTTTGAATCCCGCTCAAACAATTCTTTAGGAAAGGCATAGGTTTTAAATTTCAAATTCAAATCTCACAGCCTCACTCCCGCTCTTCATGTCTTTGAATTGTATACCATTCACCATCCTGATTCAAAATTCAAATAACCCCTCTCAATCACTTTGATCTTCATGCTCTGCTTTCAAAATTTAAATAACCCCTCTCGATGGTATTGTAATCATCCTTTTCATTGATTATCCTCCTATAACTTTAATGTCATCTCCAATACTTGTTATAAACTTGATGAATTTGTATTTTACAGTGAAGCTTAATAATCCAATGGTCAAAAAGGCTGCAGAGAAATATCCTCTTCTATAATTTCCCATCATATGATCTTAGTTTTCTGTTCTTTTTTGCGTTTGTTGTTTATAATGTACGAATTTTTGTTTAGGGAGAAACCATCAACAAAAAAGGTACAATTTGTTAGTCGGTAATTTCTTCTTCTTTGAAGTGATTTTCTACCATCTTATGCCAAATAACTCAGTTTCTATTTTGCAACAGTCTGGGAAAAGAGATTTGTTTAATTCACTATGGATTTTTATATTTTTTAGGAAAGAGATTTGTTTAATTTTCGAGTTGGTTCTTATGGATTGTTAATACGTTTAAGAGCTAAATGGAGCATAAAATTATAGCTTGGAGAGAAATACGAGTTTTTTAATTAAATTGTTTGTTGGATGTCTATGTACCATTTTTTGTTTGCCATTTTATATAATTGTGTTCTCACTGATCTTATATTTTTTTTGTGTTTTAGTTTATTGATGCAAAAGACAAATTACCTTTCTTAGATCCATCTGATTAAGCAGGACAAATTACCTTTTTAGTAGTTTTTTTGGTCACAGAAACGATGCTTTCTGATCAAGATTGTTCCAACATTATGATGGATTTGGTGCTTGCCGAATGTTGCTATATTGGTGGTAAATGAAGAACTTGTGGTTTGAAAACATACCCACTCTTTTGCTTTGAACTTTCTGCTCCTGCATTCAATCATGGACCGTTGTTAATGAAACATGTTTTATCATGTGAGGAAACATGTTTTTGTTAGAGTCCCGTGTCAGTTGTATTTGGATTATTTCTCCTTTATATATGTTGGAACCTCTCTTCCTATGTGCAATGGCCCTTGGGAACATTGCAAATCTTTCTATAGATTTACCTCCTATCCTCTTCAAGTGCAGTTTAGAATTGGCAAATGCTTGTTGTTCTTTCTTGATCTGGTTTGTGTACTGGCTTCACCTTCTGTTTTGGGGTCCAACTTCAACTTCTGGTTGATTAGCTTTTGTATAAATACCAACTCCTAAACCCATGTCAATATAGACCCATAATTCTCTCTCTCTCTCTGTGTGTGTGTGTGTGTGTGTGTATCTCTCTCTGAACATTTTCTTTCTGCAAAGTGAAGCAGATTTGGGGTGGTTTTGTTTTGGACGATTGCTATCAAAGGGGTTCTCACCTTCAATCGAGATGTGGGCTGAGGAGTGGTTAAGTTTGGGAATTTCCGGGGACGTTCGCGGCTGCGGGCTTGCAGATTCTGTAGAATGAGTTTGCTGCTCGTAAACTTCTTTTGCTGCCCTTGTATTCTTTTCTTCGGTCTCTATGTAGTGCAGTAGTTTTGGTGTTCTCGCCTCGCTTTCGGTAGTCTGTACTTTGCAAATTCAGTGACTTCACATCGGTGGGGTGCTCTTGACTAGAACAGAGAAAACATGGGCGTTTAATGCAACCTTCTCTGCCCATGTGCGAGTTGGTTCCGATGAACTGGTTCGAGGGCCTGCACAGACTGTCTTCTGCAGCAATGGAATTCCCAGAGGCTGTGTATTCGTGAAGGCTTACGTATGTGGGAAGGCTGGTGAAGATCAGGGTTGTGTGATCGTTAAAATTATATCATTTAGAAAAATGTGTTTTTACTAATATGCTCGTTAAAATTATATCATTTAGAATGAAAGATTGAGTAGTTTTATAATTTTAATAATTTTTTAAAGGGTTTTAATATATTTCTTTCCCTTTCCTCCCATGTTTATGAAAAAAGTTTTGAAATGAAACTTATCATTATAATTTCCTTCCATTTCTTTTCCTTTCTATCTTAATTTTTTTAAGAACAGAGTTTTTTTTTTCACTCTCTTTCCTTTCCTTCATAAAATGAGTTTTCGTTAATTAGATTTCAAACGCACAAGTTAGGACCAATTGTGGTTTCTTTCCCAGATAGTTGAAATCAAAGTCGAAATGGATTGTGATGGATGTGAAAGAAGAGTCAGGATTTGTTAAGTCCATGAAAGGTATCCATCCTCTCTCTTTTCATCTCTTTCTCTCTCTAGATGATTTGGTGTTCTAACACTAATTTCTTGTTGTGGTATATGTATAATTAAGGTGTAAAGAGTGTGGAGGTTATCCGAAAGCAAAGTCGAGCAATAATTAGCGGATACATGGATCCGAACAAGGTGTTAAAGAAAGTAAAGAGTACTGGCAAACGAGACGAATTCTGGCCTTACATACCCTACAAGTTGGTTAGTTATCCTTACGTGACTCAAGCCTACAACAAGCGGGCTCCTGCGGGGTATTTTAATAACGTTGTCTAGGCGGTTTCAGCCCCAAATGCAACCAATGAGCGGATCACATATCTCTTTAGTGACGATAATCCTAATGCTTTTTCAATCATGTGATATATTAATAACAATATTCAGTTATCAAGTTTGATGTTTAATTTTTTTTACTTGTTTGTTTGCTTTTGGTATTATATATATATATATATATATATAGAGAGAGAGAGAGAGAGAGGGAGGATCATTTGTTAACCGTGTGTTTCTTGCTAACTATGTGAACCATCATCAACCAATAAGATTGCAAGGTTTGTTTATGTTTTATTTTTTTATTTATTTAATAGAAAAGGGTAGTATTGTCATTTTGATATGTAATCTTATGTCATTAATTGTATAGGAGTTACAAATATCAAGATTCCAAATTTGGGTGTAGGTTACGATTTCAGAATTGTATCCTTTTTCATATTTTTTTTGAATATTTTGAATATTTTTATAGTAGATTTGTTCATTTTTCGTTAAATCCGTATATCGTATAGTTGGTCTTTTCGAGAAATTTGTCCAATATACGAGATGAACATATCTGTCATGAACCAAACAAGGACATGCAATGAACTGTAATGAATGATCATAGATGTTCATTCGTTATATACATGCCCATATATGTTCATATACGTTCAACAAATATGTCAAATGAACTCTAATGAATGATCATAGATGTTCGGTCGTGATATATATGTCCATTTATTTTCATATACGTTCACTTTCTCAAATGAACACTAATGGAGTGGTTGTTAACATATACATGTTCATATATGTTCCCTTACAAATTCTTTTACTTTTTTCCCATCCCATTGATACTAATTTTGTTAACATAATTCAACCATTAGTAAGTCATTGTTAGCCTTGGTTTAATATATATGTACAATAAAAATATGATGTCATTATTGATTTTTTTTTGTTAATTGTAACATTTATTTAATGTGGGGGTTACAATACTAAATGTGAAAAAGGGTTATGAATTTCCTTAAAAGCCCCTATCATATATGTTCCATATAATTAATTATTATAAGGCTAATAAATAAGAGTTAATGTAAATGGGTTTTAATCTTAGCCCTTCATCTTAATATCAATGGTCAAGATTTGGTTCACAAAGTTAGTACAAAAAATCGGGTTAACAAATGAACCCGACCCTATATATATATATATATATATATATATATATATATATATATATATATATATATATATATATATATATATATATATATATATATATATATATATATATATATATATATATAGTGGAAGGATATTTTGCAACCCTGAAAAAGGTTGCAACACTTGCAACCCACATCTTAACCGTTGGATTCATGATCGACGGTTATTTTATTTTTATTTTTCTGTTTTTTTTAATTAAAAATATTGGGCCCCATATCTATTGTAACCGCCGACCATGAATCCGACGGTTAAGATGTGGGTTGCAAAGGTTGCAACCTTTTTAAGGGTTGCAAATGAAACAACCCCTATAAATTAAAAAAAACAGAAAAATAAAAATAAAATAACCGTCGATCATGAATCCAACGGTTAAGATGTGGGTTGCAATGGTTGCAAAATATCCTTCCACTATATATATATATATATATACATATATATATATATACATATATATATATATAGGGTTAGGTTCAGGGGAAAACCTCAAAAAAAACGAAAAATCGAAGAACACCCTGGTAGCTCTTCATCTAGATGGTATGCACTTGTGCATACAAGTAATTTATAACATGCACAAGTGCATAATGCACTTGTGCATAAAAACCAAAAAAACAACATAATTTACCTGTATGCACAAGTGAATACCGTCGAGATGGAATTGGGAATTGTAAAATTGGCTAAAAGAGTAAGAAACTAAAACATTATGGTTAAAACAACTCTAATGTAATGAACATTTGGGACATTTAACGAAAGTGGCTTAACATAGTTAGGATAAGCGACTTGATCGAGATACCAAATTCGACAGGGAGAATAAAATGTTAAATGTTGCAAAAAGAAATTCATACCATATATTTTATAAATCTTGATTTGCTTATATATTTCTAAGTGTTAATATGTAATGAACTTGATTATTTAAATGAATAATGTGTTTTTTTTAATTTATTCACTTATCTCGTTAGTTTGATGGGTTTTCATCACCAACGGTTCAAACCTTTTATAGTGTTTTTGCTTCCTGAGATGTCATAAGAAGTGTTATAACACATTTGGTACAATATGTTCCTATTTAAAATAGTTAATTTTTTTTTGTAGGACACGCTTACAGATTGATGTTTCACACTGCCTTATCATATTATGAAGCTACGGATATGCATTTCACATACGATTGTAATGTTTGTTCTGTTTAGTCATGAATTTCAAGTTTTTTCACGAGTTGTGAATATATAGATTTGGAAATATGAGTAACCGGTGAGTTATTTGCTTTATAATTTGATTCACTCACGCTGCATCGCACGGGTGTACGACTAGTGTATATATATATATATATATATATATATATATATATATATATATATATATATATATATATATATATATGACAGCGTCCAAATACAAACTCTCCAACAAATTGTGTAAACTGTATAAACCTTAATCCAGCAATCAGATTTTTTCTTTGTTTTTTTTTTTTTAAATCATTCGCGAGAGGTTGTTTTGTCTTTTTTATTCAATGTGCGTTATTTATGAGAATGCGACAAGTACAGTTGAGATATTAACGTCTAATTGGGAGGTAGATGTCAAATTTAATCATATTTATACTGTTTTAGACTTTTGACAAAAAGATAACTTTTGAATAAAATAAATTGAATCGACACTTTTAAAAACAATATTTGAAAGATAAAAAGTATTATATCCGTTAATTAAAATATTTAAACCGCTAAATTGCCCCCCCCCCCCCCCCCCTTTTTTCTTTCTTTCTTTCTTTTAAATCCCTCTCTTAAAGAGTTTATCTACTACATTTTTTTAATAACATATTGTATTTAAAAAAAATTATAATTATCATGTTTGAATCTTCAATAATAGAAGAAAGAGTTGATATTATAAGAATTAGGTAGGAATATCCACCAAATATATTCTAGATTATGTTGAAAAAACCCAAGTATGGGGTCAGATTCAAAATTCGAAAATATCCCGCCTTTTCTTTTTGCTTTTATCATGTTGTGGATATCTTTTAAAGTAAATTACAAAATCGTCCCTACGTTTTACAAAATCTCTGGTTTTTCTTTGTGGTTTGCATTTCGTTTTTGTTTGGGTCCTTGGATCTAATGGTAGTTAAGAGAAGATGTTACATTCCGTCACGTGACTACCGTCTAGCACATGAGGGGTATTTTGGTCATTTATGTAATATGTTTTTTTAAGAAAAAGTTATTTTACGAATGATTCAAGGTAAAGTAAAAGTTTCGTATTAAAACATTTATAAAATAAAATAAAAACCAAAAAAAATTTAAAAAAAAAAAAAAGAAAAAGAAAACCAAAATGTCAATCGCCTCCACCACCCTCTATCCTCATTGTGCTTCTGCAACCCATACAAGAAGATGTTCAAATCAAACCATCTCCATCATCGTTCGTATCCAGAGGAAGAATTGAATCTGTATCATTGCTCCATCTCGATGTTTTTGTTGGGCTTTTGCTTAGCAACGATGAAGATGCAGAAGTCGTCGAATGAGTCAAGATGTTATTGAAGATGAAGACGCTTAGGTTTTGATTCCACCACTCTGTAATGATTCTGCTTAAATAAGCAATCGAGGTTTAGAGTTTTGATTTTTATGAATGAATTCTACGCTATGTTCTCTAGTCCTTTTTTACAAAAGAAAAGACAGGGAATTTTATAAAGTTGTTTTTGGATTTTTTTTACTTAAAGTTTGACACACTTATACAATAAAAACAATATTTATAAATATGGTGTAAAATGACCAAAAATACCCCTTACGTGTGAGGGAACTTAACGTCTTCTGTTAATGGTCATTAAAAGCCAAGGACCTTACCAAATACAAACCACAGGGGTATGAGTGTATGTACTCTATCTTATATGTTGTTAATTTATGGGGTTTATTATAGCAACTTTAAAAGATTATTTATAATTTTTTAAAAATAAAAAGTTATAATCTTTACTAAGCTTTTTATTTACATATTTCAACATTAATTATATTGGGAAAAGTTCAAAAAACCCAATAAACTATCTCATTTTGAATGATTAAGTCCCTTAACTATTTTTTCAAATGAAAAAACCATTAAACTTTATAATTTTGAATGATTAAGTCCTTAACCATTTTTTTTTGAATAAATAAACCACCGAACTCCTAAAAATTAATTACATTTTTTTAAAGGTATCTGGAACTGACTATAAATGTTTTAAAGTAAAACAAATCTAAATCAGTTTTACTGTTCTCAAACTATACGCCATTAAGACCCATCACAGACAATCGTATCGCTCCGCCTCGCCACTCCCCGTTGCCCGAACGTTGTCCGTTCTCCATATCACCTAACACGTTATTGCCCCCGCCATCGATCTCCCTCTTTTTGATCAATTTTTTATCTATCAAAAGAAGAAGAATAATCAAAAGATAACTGGTTATAGGTATTTTTTTGAGTTAAAATGATGTAAGTAACCAACTTTTAGAAGTTCGATAATTTAATTTATTGAAAAAAAATGTTCAGGGGCTTAATCATTCAAAACAGAAAAATTTAATGAATTTTTCATTCAAAATAAGAAAGTTTAATGGTTTTTTCATTAAAAAAATAGCTTAAGGACTTAATCATTCAAAATGAGAAAATTTAATGTTTTTTTATTCAAAAAATTAGTTTAGAAACTTAAAACCCATTTTCCCTCTTCACAACTTAATTTTGAAGAGTTCTCCATGTTTAAAGATTTTTATCCCTTTTCTCGTTCCATTTTACAGAAAATTTTGAAAGATATGTTGAAAAAAAAAAAACAAGTTAAAAGACTTCAAAAACTTCTTATTCTCTGTTTTAAAGAAATATTTAAAACCGATATCGTTTTTCTTTCAAACAATGGCTAGTTGGCTACAATACAACACAAAAACTAATAACACCCATAACCTATGACATGGGTTCGAATTCAAGTACTACCAAAGCCCTTATGTTTATGGAGGTTCACCTGTAATGATTCCAAATGATTCGTGATCGCCCAGAAAATTAGTCGGTGCATATAAATTGACCCGAACATCCACAGTTACCCCAAAAAGAAACAACACCAAAAACTCCTTCCTGTTTTAAGCATGCATGATGTACCCCAAATGGGTTTTATAATGAACAATGGTTCAAAACATCCCTCCTAACATCTGTACCAGTTTTCACCAAACCTTACAGTTAAAAACCAAAGCAAATGAACCCAGTAAATATTACACAGATGTAAAGTTTGGAGGTAGGATTATGCAAATTTGGCTCTATCCCAGAGCTAATCTAAGCATTTATAAAAAAAATGTGACAAATTTGAAATAAATCAGTTCAATAGCATCGCATCCGACTTCATGCACATTTTCCATGAAATACGACACCAGGTTCTTGCTGGACTCGTCCTTGCACGAAACCTGAAGGATGCGAGGTGAAGAAGCGGCATGGATTGTCAAGTGTCGTCAAGATTTCTCGATGCACCAGCTGTCACCACAATAAAGATTTCAATATCAAATCCATGAACGAGACTACTTATACCAAAAAGGGTCACTGGCTCAGTGATACCCAGACCAGCTCCGAGGAGGTCAAGGGTTCAAACCTCACCAAAAAGTGATGACTGTGTGTGAGTATTTGCCGTATATAAATGTTTTATACTTAAAAAAAAAGACGACTTATTTTAGAAGCTAGAAACAGTAAGATACCTCTATTTCGGTGTCGTGCAGCAATGCTCGTAACATCAGGATAAAGCCAAATCACTGAATTAACAAATTCCCCATAATTCCTTGATATGTAAGTACTCGATGTTACTATCTTCTTGAATCCATCAAGTGGAAAAATAACGGAGTCTCTATATCTTTCTGGAATCATCAACAGCTGCATTACAGCACGAAAACCAGAAGTGAGTATAAAAGCAATATATACATACATACGTACATAAATAGTGGGAGGTTTCAAATAAGAAGGCTAAATATCGAAAAAAAGTTAAGAAGGGAAGGTTCATATATGAATCATTTAAATCCATTTGTAGATGCATATGTGAACTCACATGAATAATCTGTAATGTCGGTCCACGTATGCATCCTCATATAGATTTTTTTTTTTCGGATTTTTTCAGTGATTCACATATAAACCTATCTTTTCGGTGATATTTAGCCTTCTTATTTGGATGGCCCCTACATACATACATACATATATATATATATATATAGGGAGAGGTTCATTTGAGAAATGGTAAATATATGAGAAATAGGGAAGTAATCTTAGCCATTCATCTGGTCAACATTTGCGGCTTTGACCACGAAGCACCGGATAATTCCTTGTGTGGTCTATAGAAGGTAGAGGGGTAATTTCGTAAAATACACGGGATGAGTTCATATATGAATCTGTTAGTTAGTTCAACTGATTCATATATGAATCACAAAGGTTCATATATGAACATAGCCCGTGTGTTTTGTAAAATTTACGAAATTGTCCTTCTATTTTTGGGATAGCCGCAACTTTTGACCGGTCAAAGCCGCAATATTTGACTAGTCAAATCCGATCTTGACCATATGAATGGCTAAGATCACTTCTCTATTTCTCATATATTTACCATTTCTCAAATGAACCAAACACTATATATATATAGAAAGAGAGAAAACGTGAGAGAGAACCGTGAGAACGAGTACATACCTTGCATATATAGTACATATACATTGTTGAATATACAACCGACATATACATATTATGACAGTTTATATGCATCAATGCATATATGTATATAAATACATACATATACTGGTCCTTATGGTTCTCAAAAAGATTGGTTCTCATTTGAACTTTACTCTAATATTAGATATATAACATAAGAAACAAATAAACAAAATCACATTTTCCAACCATACCCTGTCCGAATCAGTGACCAACTCCAACAGTAAAGCATGATTCAGATCTCCAAGCATTTCGATCAATCTACGGTACCATATTTCATCACGCTTTTCATTCCAACCAGAGTCTAGCTCAATATGAGCTATGACGAGATGTGGCAAGTTCAGCTTTAAAAAGGGAACTATCCGACTGCCACTATATTCGAAAGAATGTAGGTTCGGGGAATCAATGGTGACATCCACAGCCCTTTTGAATCTCAACAATGATAAATGATCAAGAGAATTACTCGAGATGTTTATACATCCCGTCATATCACAGTCAAAAAGGGTCAAGGCATGAAGAACAGGAAAACTTGAGTTGCAGTCGGCAAACATCATGTTGTCCATGACAACCCGACCTAACGTCACAAACTTCAGTTGTTTGCAAATACCGAGCTTTATTCTGCAAGGGTTGAACCCACCTCCAACTAATTCGAAATATTCAAGATGTGGTGTGGTCAGGTCTAGGTTCTCGAGGCTTCCACAAAACAACTTAATAATCTTCAGCTTGTAGTTCACCAGTCTCAGTTTTTTCATACCTGAGAAATGTTCTAGCTTAAGATCCTCTACCGAGGGGAAGACATCCACCAAACTCCTTGCAAGTTTCTGCTCATCTAATCTGACCCTTTTCAGAGAGAGCTTCTTTTGCGATTGAGCATAAAGTCGGTTCCATTTTATCGAAAGAAACTGAAGCTGATCTTTGTCTGCAGACGGAAGAAATGATATGATATGGTGCAGTACATCTTCGGGCAATCTAGAGATGGTATCCTGAGGATCAAGTATCCCATGTTTGCCATTCCAGATTATGTCCCAAGATTGTTTCTCTCCTGTTCGTCTCATCTTGGTACTTAACAGCAAAAATCTCAAATATCCCCTGTACATACATTAAGATCCATAAACCATTGCTTGTGTATCTGGATTCAATATTGACTAGATTCTACATGCTCTCAAAAGGTTGTATTCTGGAAACATGAAATAAGAGGCGGGTAAAACTTGTTTTTGTGTTTTGGAAACTTGGGAAACATGAAATAAGAGGCCAGGTAACTCTTTTGATTCCCATTTCATCATTTCATGTACCATTTTTAGGATAACTTATTTGGTCACTACATGTAAAAAAGAATTATTGAATTGATAAATCAAAAACCAATTACCATGAATAGCATGAAAGATGAGCATCTAAAAGACAAAACCAGTTGGGTATATAATAAAACTGTTCATTGACTAAGAACACTTCATACAGTAGGAGATAATATCACAATGTTTCAATCAAAATCTTATTCCTCTGTAATCTGACACTTCACCAGCCATATCCATCTCTGCTAAACTATCCTATATGCAACAACCAGAAATTTACATTTGGATTATCATTTCATATTACAACTATACTATATTCCCACCTCATTGCAGTTGGCAGACATTTTCAATCCAGGTTGGGAGTGTATAGTCCATACACTCCATAAACTTGTGGGGGTGTTAGATTTAATAGAAGCATCTCGAGATGCATGGAAAGCGTTTTATCTACAGATACAGAAGTGTAAGAATTCTAGTACACATTAGTTATTGCAGTCACAACTTGCAGCGGTTAAGTAGTCAAAGATTGGCTCTTTATCCCTTCTCCATAATTACGTTTCCTTTTGTGAACAACATATCATATCTCGACCTTTCTATTTCATTTCAGTTTTTTAACTTTTTTCACACATAAGCCAGTTTATAATTAGTGTTTGTGAATCTCATTTTCCACTTGTGTAACGATTGAAAGTTGTGCTTTTCCTATACTTCAATCTTGCATAAAAATGCTGCTTCATTCAGAAATAGAAGTTATTAATGGATTATAGATTGCAAGACTAGATAAGCAAATTAAAAACTAGGAGATAGATGCCCAAAAACATATATATCAAATAAAAAATCCACAACTATATTGAAACAGACTTTGATTTTATCGACCTTACAAGATCACAACTCTATGCCAACTTAACAAGACTATGAAACTAGCATGATCAAATCTGATATTAAATTCGGAAATTGGGATTTTTTTTAAATCGAAAATTGGGATTTTTCTTTGAATTTGGAAATTGGGATTTTGAGGGAAGAAAATATGCATTTCCCTTGCTCAAATGAAAAGAACATGTAGAAGCAAACGCAAATCGCTTGCTTTTTAACATGAATACACGAAAAAACATGCATTGAAATCATAACACAAACCAATTACCAAATCAGACATAGATCGACAATTTATGATGATTTAAATCTAACACAAACCAATCACCAATTGAACAGCATGAATTGAAATCACTTTTAACACAAATCAATCAACGAGTACCAATTACCAAATGGGGCATAGATTGAGAATTTATGATGATTTAAATCTAACACAAACCAATCACCAATTGAACAACATGCATTGAAATCGCTTCTAACACAAATCAATCAACGATTACCAATTACCAAATGGGGCATAGATTGAGAATTTACAGAACTACAATTTTACTCTGCGAATCGATCTATGTTTATCGATTTGCCAACAATCGTCTGGATGCCACTTTCTGATCTTCCCCAATTTGCTTAGAAAATGTTCCCTCTAAACTCAACTCCTATGGATTTGATAAAAAGCTCATCCAAATCCACAGCTTCTTGGCTTCACTAGATTTACTTAAAAGATCTCCCCTCTAAACTGATCTGAAAACACTCATCCAAACTCTTGATTTTCCCCAATTTACGTCACTCTAGGGTTTTTAGAACCGGAGGCGCTTTTAGGAAAACCTAAAGAATAGTTTAAATTTATAGGGTACAGAACATAATGACCCGAAAACCTTAAAACACAATCACTAGAACCAAGAACCGAATCCAGATCCGAATCAAAACCCAATTCACAAGCACCATTATTTAGTGATAACATAACCTTACACATGTTCCACAAAATCACATCAAATGTTACTTATTTTGTTGATGGCTGAAAGAAATCAATAACTTAAAATTCATTTCATTATATCATATTTCTTTCAGTCATTATGTAATAAACAATATACATTCTTGACCTAATTTAGAATAAAACGATTAACCCCTATCTTAATGGTCCATAGATTTCATGCACTTTTTGTATTTTTTTTCATAGAAATTGACAGAAAATAAAACTTAGCACTCAATCTTTTTACATAGAACAAAGAACAGGATGATCAAAAGAGAAGACAATGATGGTCTTGAGTAACCTAAAAATACAAACTTCCAATTGAACGATAACAGAATGAGATGTTACCTCTGGTCCATGAACCTCTGCAATTGCACCTACCAAATCAATCGTGAAATCCGGGTACCAAATACTATATCCAAACAGGGTACCTCTTGCCGATGATCTCCTCGCAATCGCCATTATGCCTAGCGATTTGATTTGCGTTCCTTCAATCTATTCCTTTGATCGGTTCAATGACCTTGAAAGTTGAATCAGGTTTCTAATCCATCGGTGTACCCTAGTGTAATATTTTCATCAGCGATTCACTCATTGGATATCGTGTTTTATCGATTCCATTTCCTCAGATCTGTATCAATGTGACGGTTCATTCATATTTGTGCTAACATTCAGATAACGAGGACAACTAATGAAGACGATCACAACAGAAATATGAAAGGCATATTACCGTGTCATGTTTTCCGCTGGCCACACTTGGTGAACTCCGGTAGCTTCTTTACCCTCTCGAGTCGGAGCCAATGTCTTATGTGTAGGAGGCAACTGAATGTGAAAATGGGGGATTTTCCCCTTACTGTGTGTCCAAAAATCCATGATAGGGCTTTGCAGATTGGAAACCAAAAGCTAAATCCTGTGTTTTATTGGTGAATTCGATCTAAAAGCTCCTAGAAATCACTCAATTTGGCTTGTGAATGTGATCAATTCGTCTACCTCCACCTCATCTTGATGCATCATTTGCGTTTGTAAGGCGTGACAAAAAGATTTTTTTTTTTTAAATTCTAGATAAAACTCTAATATGATATTTTATTTTAATATCATCCGCAATCACCATCGTCAACCACCTCCACTTCATCATCGTCATCCACCAACCACCACCCCCCTCTACTTTCACCACCACACCTCTTATCCACCATCTTTACATCCTCTACAATCATAGTTGTCTACCACTACTACCGCCCATTACCACCTCTACATCCGTCACATCAACCACAATTGCCTCCTTTTACAACCAATGACTACCACCATCACGGTGCATCGTCACAATCACCGTTTTCACATCCTCCACAATCACCACTGCCTCTAGTTCCACCACCATTGTTACTGCAACAACTTTCACTACGCCTCTGCTATTTCATAATGATCTTCCAAACCAATAAAAAATACGAACAAGGTTTTTTCAAATTACCATCAATTATATCAAATTTTTCATTGAAATTTCGTACTATTATATGCATGTATTTATGTATATGAAAATTATATAAAAATGTTTATAAATTAAACCATTTAAATATTTATTTGATTTGTGTCATTTATAACTATTACCTGATATATAAAATCATCAAACAATTTTTACTAGTAAGAGTCAAACATTCAACCTTACTTTATTAGGCAGGACTCTATTTCATCAAAACAATATCATATACAATAATTTATCTTGTACTTAACTAATAAGAGTTATCACCATCACTTATCAATAATGCTCTTCAAGTCTTATCTCTATTATTAATCAAGGGAAAACCTAAAAAAAAACGAAAAACTGAGGGCTCTTAATTTGAAACGAAAAATTGTCCCTTAAGTAAATTAACATAAATGTTTAGTAAACGGTGCGTTTAGATTTTTTCAAATGCTCGTAACTAAAATTGGGTTGTTAATAGTTCCAGTCCAGTTGGAGTGTGATAGATTTGGAAAGAGAGTGAGAGATGTTAGAGAATGCGCTTTCTTTGCGAAGAGGTCCTCATCTTGGTGATGAAGAAGGAGATGAACATCAACGCGATGATGGATCCAAAACCAGAAAGCATCTCTCAATCGCTATGCGGATTACCAACTACTTGACCCGAACCGGTTACCTCTGGCCCATACTCCTCCTCGCCATTGTCATCTTCGTAATCTCCTCTCTGTTTGTTCATTCTCGCGATTTGATTTGCGTCTCCTCCGTTTCTTCCTTCGATCGACTCTCTCGAACTCGATTCTTCGGGTTGGATGGGCTCGAATCGGACTTCGGATCCCTAGGCGTCCCGTGGTGTAAGCTCTCATCACTTATTCACTCGGTGTGTTTGTGTTTCTATTACTGTGAGTGTATCGATTTGATTACATCAGATCTGTTTCAATTTGATAATGCTCGTTTAACATCTATGATGTTGGATCTACTTTGATGTTGATTCGGATTGTGGAATGTGAATCAAATGCTTATACGTACTTAAACTGTGTTTTAATTAAAGTAAATTTCTCGTGTTACAGATGAGATACTATGCTAGATTGCTAGACTTGCGATGCAGTTCATGATTTGATTTTCTAACTTTGTCTAGTGGATGTTAATTGGATTTAACTCAAACATGCAAAACGATAGTATTAACGATTGTAGTTGGCATTTTGTTTCTGGACAACCTAGCATCTACATGAATACACTGCAAATCTGTACTCTAATTGACAGAATAAGCAAAAGAACAACCAAGTTGCTTGAAAGATAGCTAAGAAAACACTTGTCTGTCTTTATTATGGTGCTGAGCATACAATTCCTATTCAATGAAGGGGAATTCCAGTTAAATGATGAATGTTGGTAGTTTATGTTTGATCTAATCGTAGACTTTGGAAAGGGTGAAATGCATTTATTTATGAAAATGCATACTTCACATTTAATCTGCAGTTTCTGGTTTTGCATTTCCATTGGGTTTATTTTTGCTGATTTCTTTTTGCTGCCAATGACCAATTCAAGACATGGTTGTTAACAGTCACATTATGAGGACTGAGGAGTTCAATAAAATACAAGATGATGTGAATACATTGCTTAAGTATTTACTTGGAGTGTCTCCCCCCTCTAGAATATGTCTTTTAATCCTTCTTTTCAAGTTTAACCGTAGATTGTTAAATGCTGAACAAAGATATAGAATCTTAATGAATGAGTAAGTTTTAGATAAGTACAATAAGGCATCATATTGAAGGATAAAAGTAGTTAAGTTCCTACAGTCTATCTGTTTTTAATTTCTAATTTTCCATCCTTTTTAAAAGGCAGATCGAAACATGGAAAACCCGTTGAGTGGACATCCAAGGATTTGCTCCAAGGTCTGGAAGAATTTGTACCAATATATGAGACACGGCCCATCAAGAATAATATGTATGGAATGGGTTTTGACCACAGCTTTGGACTCTGGTTTATTACACGATGGCTGAAGCCAGACCTAATGATTGAGAGTGGAGCTTTCAAGGGGCATTCAACCTGGGTTTTGAGGCAAGCAATGCCGGACACCCCAATTGTCTCCCTTACGCCCCGCCATCCTGAGAAATACCTTAAGAAGGGCCCTGCTTATGTTGATGGAAACTGCACATATTTTGCAGGAAAGGACTTTGTTGATTTTGGGAATGTTAATTGGGCGACAGTGATGAAGAAACATGGGATAACTGATCTGAGTCGGGTTCTTATATTTTTTGATGATCATCAAAATGAATTAAAAAGGTAATCATACTGTAATTAGTGAGTAAGCTTCTTAGTCTATGTGTTCGCATGCTTTGTCATTCCACAGGGGGGATTAATGTGTGCTTGTTTTTTATAATGCAATTTTTTGTGTGCAGATTAAAGCAGGCACTTAAAGCTGGCTTCTCACATCTTGTATTTGAGGACAACTATGATACTGGAACAGGAGATCATTATTCCTTGAGACAAATATGTGATCAGTTCTATATACAAGGTTAGTATGTTGCATCAAGCTCTATTAGCATGGTCGCTTGCATATTTATTAATTTCTTTAGCAGTTGATGGTTCCTGATAGAAATTGGTTACTTCAGGCATGGAAATGTGCCAATTTCCTTGAATGCTACTAAAATATGTCTGCTTGTACAAAGCAGAAAACTGCACTGCCTTCTTGTATGTCTCATTTGATTGCTAGTTGATTCTGTTAATTTTTTGAAGTATATAATATATACGGCAAATACTCACGCATACTCCTCACCCAAAGGTGAGGTTTGAACCGTTGACCTCCTGGGAGGCTAGGCTCTACCGGTAACAGAGGCACCACTGGCCCATTGGTTTAATTTCTTTTCTTGGTTACCCTTTTACACTAACCAGATCTTAACAGTATGGCTTACTTATGGCCCTTGGCCCAAAAGTGGCGTCTTTATTGACAAAGGGAATTGGAAATGCAAACTCTACAAGGGCATGGTGAATCATCACCCGGAAAACAAAAATCCTATAAATGTATTTTGAGCATGGAGCATCATTTCTCAAATTCTAACTATGAAAGGGAAGCATATATCAACTAAATCAGTGAAAGTTTTTGTCTAGGCTTGCTTACAAACCCAAAAAGAGAATTTATAGCTTTGCTAGGAGGAAAATGAGGTCGTCCAAATTCTTTAATACCTTCCTTGTCTTCTTTAACTTTATCTATAATTCCTTTAAAAAAGGTTCCCCATTTTCTTATAAATCCACATCTTTTATGGTGATGAAAAAGAAGTTAGTTTTACTTACTCAAGGGAGAAATAAGGGAAGAAACGATGAAGGGGAGTTTAGTATGCGTTGGGGTAGTGTAATTTTAAAAACAAGTTGTAACAGTTTTTTTTTTTTTTTTTTTTTTTTGGGGGGGGGGGGGAGTTGGTGGGAAGGAGTCAAGAGGTTGATAAAAGGGAGTCAATAGTGTTGGTAGTGGGGGTATCCAATTAGTGAATGTAACTGTGGGAGGGTTTCCACCTCTCGAAAGTGGAAGATATCAATAAACATTCGACTGAAACCCTAATCGATTGCAATTCTTTAACCAATTACATCATATGGTTGTGATCTTCTGCTGCTAATTTGTGAGCTACAGATATCCTTGTCTATGGCATTGCTGATTAACCAAATTGAGCGAGATGATTAAATTAATCTGATCAGTCACCTTTTTGTGCAAATCCAATACATAGTTTAAATTCCAGACCCAATACATTTACAATTTTCTAGTTATTGTTTCTAGCCCAACAACTAGAAATACTTGTTCAAATCCAACAACCTACCCAGACCCTAATTGAGAACTAAATTAGTCAAGTACAAAGGTTTGTTGGCTATTCACTTAATCCGGTATCAATGTTTGCGACTTTATATCATATACATAATTTACTAAATTATGTTATAAAATGTTGTGGTTTAATTTAGTAACCTGGGTACCGTTGAACCAATGACCCTTTTGGTCACATTTCATGACCTTCGCTATTTTGGTCATGATTACTTAAACAAACGACTTATGGTTGGTGATGGTGTCCTTTTCTTCAGGAGGTGGACATAGCTGCTTCAAAGATAGTGATGAAGCTAGGCAAAGATCGAGAAGGAAGAAATTCTGGGAAAAAGCGGTGGACGTGAAAGAATTATGCGGGCCAGGGGAAGCGTGGTGGGGAGTTAGAGGGTATATGCGGGACGACTTTAACCATAGCAATAAGCCAATATCATATGCACAACATTTCCAGAATAGCAGGTTTGTGGAATCCATACTTGATGTTTATTGGGAACTTCCACCAGTAGCTGGTCCATCACTTACTCATCAAACGAGATATGATCCAGCACGCGCACCCAGTCCTATCGTAGAAGATGGTAGATTCGGCTTGTTCCAGAGACTTGGATTATCTAGACTCGAGAGTTCTGTATTTAACGGGTATACTCAAATGGTTTATGTTCAGATATCTGCAAAGAAAACATAGGTAACTTGCTCTTTTAAGTTTTTCGAACATACATTTTGTGTTGTTCTTGTGTCTGTAAATATAACGCACCCTTTTACGACATCCGATTATCCAAATATGTGATTCTACAGACCAAGTTCAAATTCATTTCTTTGCATGCAAATTGGCTCATTAGTTATTCATCGTTTCCATTTTAGGCTTATGGTGCAATTTTATCAGAGAGTATCAACGAGGGGGTGGAAGTGAACATTGGAGGGTATATGATACTCAAAAGCTATGTTGTTAATATTGGATATCGGTGGTACATCGGTCAGGGTCCGATATTTGAAATATCGGATGTATCGGTGGTATATCAGTCCAAAAATATCGGTTCATATAATATTTCTTAGAATTATATATATATATATATATATATATATATATATATATGCATTCATAAACATATTTATGCATTAATGAAAAATATAGTTTCAACATCAAAACATCAATTTAAACAAGTTTCACAAAATAAAATAGGAAAAGTGTTCATAAACGAGCTAATCGCAAGCCTAAGACTACTTAGTTGACTAATTAAAAGAAGCCCAAGTAATATATAAAGCCCAATAGTTATTTAAAAAGCCCCAAAAAAACCTCTAAAAATTGGTTTTAAGACCGATATTTTGGTCAAAATATCGGCAAAAATCGGCGATATTATCAAAACCGATATTTTTACCGATTTTTTGCCAAGGTCCGATATCCGAGATATCAGTGATATATCGCCGATGTTAACAGCATAGCTCAAAAGGATAGTTTCAAGAATCTAGGCTCCATGATTCAAAAACTGTGTTCGGGTCCGTTAAAACCGATTTACCAGATGGTCATCAGACAACTATATTCTATTGGTTGGAATATTGGGGACAAGGAAGGTCCATGAGAATAAGTTGGAAGTTGCGAAAATGGGGATACTTGGATGGAACAACGGATGATGACAGGATACCAAACGAGATCTACCCAACGGTGTTGGGAGTTGCACACATCACATATAAGATGGAGGGAAGATTCCGGTGGTTTCATCACATTTGTAGGAGACAGATGTGAGTGTAGAGGAGGGGTAGGCCGCAGAGGACTTGGGATGAGCAGTTGAGGTTAGAGGTAGCGAATTTAGGCATATACGAGTACATGACCTCACATAGGAGAGGAGTTTTTAGAAATGCAAGATTAGGACAGGGAACTAGGGGTTGATTGACAGTTGCTAAATGGTTTAATGCAAAATGATTAAGTGGTCAAAATGCTTAAGAGACTCATATGATATAATGCAAAATGAAATACGGTTGTTTGCTAATTGTTCAGAATGAAATTAGGGCGCTGAATGGTTAAAGGATGACAAATATACAAAATCATTCAATGGGTTTTGGAACCATTAAGAGGCGGACAATTTTTTTTTGCCAAACAAGATTTATCTCTTAGCGATTCAAAGGTTGCCTCTTAATTGAACCTTTAAGAGGTAAACAAACAGCCCCGAAGTGTAGGGTTGGCAGTTAGATCTCCCGAGTCCTAGGTTTGACTAGGTTGCTTTTTCCAACCTTGTTTATGTTTTCTCGGTTGTGTTTTGTTTGTTTGAAATTTGAAGGTTGTTGCTTACTTTTGCCCCCCAAATGATCTTTAAGCCAACAAGAAGATACAATCTCATGCTTTAATGCTGGTCTCCTTAAAATGGGAAATCGATGACATTTAGGCTATGTTTGGCAAACTAGCTGATAAGCTAACTTTTCAAATCGCTACTATGAGTAGTTTTTCAATAAACTAACTTATAAACTAGTTTTTGGTCATCCAAACATGTAAAAAAAAACTAGTTTATACCGAACAATGCCTTAGACCCAAGAAATAGCCAAACATTAGGTCCAAGGATAGAAGTGTAAAGATTTTGACCTCATTTGAATTGTACCAACTTCAACTCCATAAAAGGATAAAGTTTGCTGACATTTGCTGTCCCAATTCCCAATTGTTGCTCTATACATTGAACCCTCAACAGAGAAAAAGGATGGTGAAGTGGGGCAAGTAATCCATTATTTTTTAAAGAAAATTATGATTATTATTATTATTATTATTTTACAGCAAGAAAAGTCAAACAAATGACCAAAATGAAGAAGATTGAAGATGAAGATGAACACAAGAACAAAGCCATTTACAGAAATACCAAAGAAGTGGATGTTTCCTTCCAGTTATCATTTTTTTGGCCTAAAAGATTCTGACATCCAATTAAAAAAAAAAAAAAAAAAAAAAACTAGAAATCAAAAATATTATATCAACTCTTGGAGGAGATGGGAGATGCAAAATGCAACCCAAAAACCCTTTTGCTTGTTAGATTCAGGATCTTGTTCTACTTTCTGTTCTTGCACTTCTCCATGGACCTTGGAGCTGCAATCAACACAACCAATTCTATCACTCCTGCTCTAAATCCAATATCTAGAAATCCCAAAACTTTTTTAAGAATTTAACAATTAGAACTGTAGGGGCAGGTTCAGTTGCAAACCTAAGTTCTGTTATGAACTGATGGACAAAAGAGAGCACGCCACGTGTCCCAAACATTCATCCTGAATGTTGTAAAAACTTCACATTCATTATTCATCATGAATGTTGTAAAAACTTAACATTGATTATTCATGATGAATGGTGACAAATGGGATACGTGTCACGCTCTCCTTTGTCCCCTGGTTCACAATGGAAAACGGGTTTGCAACTGAACTTTTCTCTCCAGAAGTTGCAGTTTTGATAATCTTGAAAACCAGACTCCATCTCTAAATCTTGATGCACCCCGATGGAGGATATCGACATGGGATGAAAGGTTTAAGCGGTTTGCATACCTAATCCAATTGCTTCTGAGCCTTTCATGATCCTTAATCTCTTGCATGAATCTATAAACATCCTGCAAAACCATAAACACAAGATTTCTTTAAACAAAAATCCCAAAAACTTCTTAGAGTTTTAGTCGACAATATGATCATGAAGAAGAACTCACTCCCAAGGAACATCACCAACAAGCATCCAATCACCATCTTTATCTTCATATGTTAACACACATTCAGACCCATGAAGAAGATCCTTCAAGTTACTTTCACTAAGTGCTTCTCTCCCTCCAACTCCATTAGAAGTACATTGGCCTGATTCAGAAATCACCCACATCAAGAAAATCATCAAATTCAGCACATTTATTGCAATCTTGACTTAATGGGCTGTTTGTGGATTAATATGTCTCGTATAGATTGGAAAAGTTTTTTTATTTGGGAGGATTTTTTCATAGATGAAAGGAGAGTGTTTTTCAATTGGGAGAGACATGTTTGGACAAAACTTGGCTTTCTGCATAAAGCTCCCTCCTAAAAGTTTACTGAATAAGCCACTACCAAACAATCATGCATAACTAACCGAATAAGCTATGAGTCCCATTAAGCTGCTAACAAACAGGCCCTTGGTCTGTCTGTTCCAACTTAATGAGCTTAATGGGACTCACAACTTATTCGGTAATCTATACATGACTGTTTGGTAGTGGCTTAATGATACGGCTTTCAGTAAGCTTCTATAAGAGAGCTTTATGAAGAAAGCCAAGTTTTTCCCAAACCTACCCCCTCCCAATTGAAAAACGCGATCCTTCCACGGTGAAAAAACCACTCCCAAACAAAAATCTTTTTCTGATTTATATAAACAGATTAATCCACAAAGACAGTTTTATCTATCCAGGACTTAATGAAAAAACAACCAAACAACCCTTGACAGTAAAGAGAGCATAGCAAGCATACCAAGAGTAAAGCAGCTAAACATCTTCTCAAGAGCTTTAGAAAGTTCTGCATAGTTATGGTAAATCTTGAGATCAATCTTCCTTAAATATGGAGCACCATCCATGCTCACTTTAACATAAAGACACCCACCGGATCCCGAATTCCCTTCGGCAACCTCCGCCCCACTCTTCGATAAATTGGTGGCCATGGTGTTCTTGCGGAAAGATCTTATGGGTGGCCATCCTACCACCTGTGCCCTGTTCTTGAAAGCAATTCACACAATCTTTAACAAAGATTCATAATGAATAAGAGTTCAAAACAGAAGGTAAACAGCTAAATTCCCCACAAGAAAGCCAAATTACTGTTCTTCCCTGTTTCTTGAAAGCAATTCACACAATCTTTAACAAAGATTCATAATGAATAAAAGTTCAAAACAGAAGGTAAACAGCAAAATTCCCCACAAGAAAGCTAAATTACTGTTCTTTCCTGTTCTTGAAAGCAATTCACAAAATCTTTAACAAAGATTCATGATGAATAAAAGTTCAAAACAGAAGGTAAACAGCAAAATTCCTGTTCTTTCCTGTTCTTGAAAGCAATTCACACAATCTTTAACAAGCATTCATAATGAATAGGAGCTCAAAATAGAAGGTAAACAACAACATCCAGCCAATTTTTTGTTCTTAAGGGTAGATCATAAAAAAAAGATACAAAATCAACTCAAGATTTTAACTTTCTTCACCCAAAGTCTTCCAAGATTAGGGTCTAAAAAACACATATTCTCAGTTTCATAACACTAATTCACCAAATAATCACATATTCACATACAATATTTAGATGATAAGATGGGTTTTAGAAAAGGAAAAAAAAACTTACTTAGCAGAAGGAGGAGAAGTGCCACTTTCTTTAACAGGACCTTTCTTAACCTCTTCAACATGTTTAGCATCTGCTTTTTGTGCTTGATTTTTGTCTAAACCAGCATTAATCCCACTTCTAGATGAGAACAAAACAGAAGAACACTTACCCAAATCAGCTTCAGATCCACCACTCAAAACCCATTTACCAGAACCATCAACATTCACATCAGAAAACCCTCTTTTAGCTCCTGACATAAAGTTCTTGATATGCCCAATTTTGGTGGCATTTTCTTCAGAATTTTTGCAAAAACCAGGCAACCCAAGTCTGAGTTCAGTGGCCTTAAGATTAAGAACATTGTTGGTTTCAGTTTGTGATGAGATGTTGGAGGATTCAGAGCTTCTTTGCAAAGAAGAAGCATCTGATAAGCCTATGTAATCATGTTCAAGTGGCACAGACATTAATGAAAATCTTGAAATCAGATGTTGAAGAAAGATTCAAGAAAATGAAAATGGTGGAAAAAGAATATGAAGAAGAAGAAGAAAAGAGGAAGAGGGGTGTTTTTGCAGGTTGTAGGGGTGTTGGTTTGATGTAGAAGAGAACCTTCTCTTGCCTTTTAGCTTTGAATTTATTTTCTTTTTTGATCCTGTGTGTAATGATGAGGTTAAATTTTTAATCTTGAATTAAATTCTAAATATCCATTTAATTCTTATTACCCACTAGTGCTTGGAGGAAAGAATCTAGAAGACAAAAACTTGGAGCATATTTATTCCTCAAATACCATTTAAAGTATTATGTGATATATTACTATTTTAGTTTGTTTTAAAATAAATATTTATTTATAAAAGTAAGTTTTTTGTTTTTTATTTTAATTTTAACTATAAGATGGAGAAAGTTCTTGAATGAAAATGTCATTATAAAGTATAATAATATGAGATATAATACTACTTATTTTGTTTCAAAATAAATGTTCACAATGAAAAAATATAATCGGATTAGAAATATATAATAATTATATTTTTTAAATAATAATTTTATCCTTAATAATAATAGGATGAGTGAATTGTGGATTTGCTCCCTATGGTTTTTGTGTTTTCTTTGACCATGATCATCATTCTATATTTATTGTGGATATAGTCTCTATGGTATGCAATATATTGTGATTAGGATCTCTAAACACTAACATCGTTAACTTTGAAAAGTTAAATGTATCATGTGTCTTGCACACTATGGGTATAATTGTCAATTAACTTTCTCTTTCAATTTAACCTATCCACCTTTAAAACAAATAATACTAAATTGTGGATTTGACCCCTATGCATCACTCATCATCTTTAAACCCATCTATCATCTTTCTTAAAAAAAAATTCATCCATTTTTCATTGTCCAACATAGCCTTACTTAGATAGTTAAAATTTTAATAACATAAACAACTTGAATTTGAACCCTCGTTTGGGTCAATGAGAAATAAAAATTTCACCTACTGAAAGTAGAATTTTTCAGATAATTTAAAAAAAAAGTAATAATAATCAATCTTGTCTAGTTTTATACTTTTATTTTAACAAAATAATATTATAATTTTCTGAATACGCTCTTAAAAAATCCTTTTAAATTATATTTGAGATCATTATGTTTAAATTTTTACATGTTAATCATAGTCATATATAATGTTTGAATTTTTCTTATTTTTATTTAAAAATATTTTTATAAAATCACATTTTTGTTCTTGAATTCTTGACCAAGTTGTTTCTAAGAGCATCTCCAATCGTCCGTTATATGCCTGTTTTTGCCGGTTTCACCCCTCCAATCGGCTGCTATATCCTAAATTTTTTTGTCGGCCACAAGAATTGCATGGCATATATGTCGATTGTTTTATTTTTGCCGGCCATGAGAGGGCCCACCATAGAACTACTTTATTCCATTTTTTTATTTTAATCTCAAATTCTTTTAATAATTAATATTTCTATGTATATATATATATTATATATTTTAAAGTAAATTTTAAATAAGGCAAAAAAATTAATTATGTTTTTAATTTGTGTTATTTAAATTAATGTAATTTTATTTAAATGTGATATTAATTATAAAATTATAAAATAAATTAATTATTGATTATTTATTATAATATGTATTTACAAATTATAATTATGGTTATTAAAAATGATTAATAGTAAATAAAATATGTTATTTTAATGTGAGGTTCACAAATTTAGTGTTTTTTTAGAGTATGGTTTTTTTTTATGGGCCCACCAAATTTGGTGTTTTTGGTGTTAAGGTTGGAGATGTTCTAAAGAGTCAAATAGTTGGCTTCAGAATCTTCAAAAGAAATAAAGTTTCAATGGACCGTCGGATTGATGGATTCACATTTTGCTATTAATATTTTTATTAGAGTGGATTACATATATGATTTTATAATATTTTCAATAACTATGTTATACTTTTTTCTAAAATAAAGTATTTATATTCAAAAATTTCAAAAGAAATTACATCCAATTCAAACGTTTACTTTATTCTAACGATTTCAATATTAATTGTATTATAATTATTAAAGTATTCTATGAACTTATCATTTCAATACACTTGTAAAAAAACTTTTAAAAATTATAACACATTAAACTTCATTAGTGGAAGTATTATAATGAGTTTTTATTGTACTTTGGCAATGAATAATGGATGAAAAAAAATAAAAGAGATGATAGATGGGTTTTAGTGATGAATAGGGATCAAATCCACAATTCAATATTCTTTGTTTTAAAGGTCTATTGGTTAATTGAATGGTAAAGGTAAATTGACAATTATACTCATGGTGTGCAAGGCACATGATGCCTTTAATCTTTCAAACTTAACGGTGTTAGTGTTCAGGGACCGTAGCCACAATATATTGCATACCATAGGGACTATATCCACAATAAATATAGAATGAGGACCATGGTCAAAGGAAACATAAAACCAGAGGGACCAAATCCACAATTCACTCTAATAGGATTAATGATTTTTGTTTCCTCATAATTAAAAGTAGACTTAAAAAACATACTTTTACTTTTGAATTGAACATTTTTTAAACAAAATGAAATAAAAATGTGAACACTTATTTAGGATTAATGATTTTTGTTTCCTCATAATTAAAAGTAGACTTAAAAAACATACTTTTACTTTTGAATTGAACATTTTTTAAACAAAATGAAATAAAAATGTGAACACTTATTTTGAGGCAGATATAGTATATTATAAGAAAATTGTTCAAAGTCTTAAAAATTATTTTTTAAACATTCAGTGTTGTGATTAATAAATATATCTTAAAATTTTCGATTTTGAATCATTAAAGTCCTTGAACGATTTATTGAATAAAAAGCCCATTCAACTTTCTGAGATCAAGTTTTAATGAATAAATAAACCATTGAACTTTCCAAAATCAATTTATCTACATGTCTTTTTAACAAAAAACAACTTGTAACCAGCTAGGAAGTAATTAAAAAAAAACAAAATCAGTTTTATCGTTCTCAAACTTTATGTCATTCAAACCTCATGCACACAACAACACCACTTCCCCTCGCCACTTCTCGTCGCCTCATCGTTGTTCGTCCTCCATATTGCACATCGTAGTTGATTCTTGCCATCGATCTCCCTCTTTTTGATTTTTTTTTTGTTTTTTAAATCTCTATATTTTACAACAATCTAATGGAACACTTATAGACTTGTAAAATAAAGATGGATAATCAGAAAAAAGAATAAAAATAGGGAGATCAATGGAAGGGCCGACGACGGTGATAGAGAGGCACGATGATGAGGCGACGAGGGGTGGCAAAGGTTTTGAATGACGTAGGATTTAGGAACGATAAAACTGATTTAAGTTTCAACTGATGAAAAGGTCCTATTAACCTATTATTTTAAATTAATAATGCATCAATTTATCAAGATTATTTCAAAAAAGATTTCCATCCACTTAAATAAGCTACTTTTAGCCTAGAAAATTTATTGTCATCCAACAAATTAATTAACCACAAAAAAGTTAGGAGATATAAAACCATACAAAAATAAATTTGTCTCTACACATTTACCGAATAATAAATTTCAACCAATCCATTCTTTCTCAATAAATCCAAATTATTAAATAAATATATCTGAATCTTTATTTAGAAAGAGTTTCATTCCTATCTTCTAACAAGATAAGTCATTTTCCTCGAGTTTATATATATATGGAAAGATTATAACTCAATTAATTAAGATATTTTATAAAAATGATGAAAGTTCATATATTAAATAATTATAGTTTATTAATTATAATTAACATTTTATATTAGAAAATAATTGATATATTTATGAAACCAAATATCCGTTGGACTAAATGAACTTGAGGTGGAGATTGATTTGTATGGTTTGTAACATTTTCATGATTTGTATTTAATTTGACCTCTCTCTCCCTATCTCTAAGACATTGTTTGGCAAACTAGCTTATAAGCTAGCTGGTAGCTGATAAGTTAGTTTTTCAAAACACTACTATAAGTAGCTTTTCAATAAACTACCTTATGGTCATCCAAACATGTATCAGAAAAAAAACTAGTTTTTTTTTGCCAAACATAGCCTAATATGGTATATATGTTGTTATTATTTGACAATAGAGGTGTGAGAAAAGGAGTTAAAGTGATAACGTAAGAAAAGATCTGGATCCTTTGATCACTTTTAATTACACCTTGACCCCATGATTCGCGTTATATAATAATTGATCTGGTGCATCTTATACTGATATGCATCCAGGGTTAAAGATCATTTCTTATCTTTTTTACCAAAAAATTTATTCTTACCGGAACTCAAACCCTTATTATTTAGGACACAAATAATCGCCGTTTTTTACACGAACAACTTTAGAGTTTCTCAAATGCATCTAATAATTTTTTTCTAGAATTGTATCCCTTAAGAATGGTTTTCATACATCTATATATTACTCAAATAATTGAGTGAATTTCGTTATTGGAACTTATGGTTTATTGGTTGTTATTACTAAGTTCCTTTAAATATGTTTATTACATTCTTGGTACCTGTAATATATACAAATGCATGTTTTAGTCCCTCATCCTAACGAAATTTGTTAATCCACTTAACTCCAGAACCATTTTTGTCTTTTTTACCCATGTGTTTGTCTTTTTCTAATAAAAAATGAAAATAAATAAATATATAATTATATATTAAAAAGTTTTTATTGTCTTTTGTGACCCCGCCCTCATAGTCCCATCCCTTTCCCGTACATATCTTCGTCTTTCCCATACATCACAACCCCATGGGCATCGACATTGAAGCCCAAACCCACTATCCCTCCGCGAATCTACCACCTCCTCTATCCCAACCGACCACCTTCTTTAGTGAACACCTACCCCTACTCTTGTCTTCGTGCCATTCCCCTTCCTATGACTGTTCTTTTGCATGTTAAATGTGATATTTTGAAAGAACCCCACATTTTTTGGGGTCCAATTTTACATGTGTTTATGGCATTTTATCAACCTCTTTAAAGGACATTGTTTTATTTGTGTAAATCAGGTTTAGATAATCAATTTGTTAATCATTTAGGTTTAACCATTTCTATACTTAACATATGTGTAACTCTATTATCTTTTTATTTTACAATATAATCAAAAGCTAACAGGATCTCAAAAAGAATGGAACGTCTATGTCCCTTCCCAAGAAGCACCACCACCATGAACACCTCCACCACCGTCAAGCACCACCAGATCTCTCTATGAAACCCATGAGCACCACCATTGTTCATTTGTTGGTTCAAGAATTTGATGATATCACTATGGGGGAGTTTGGGATTGTTTATTTAAAACAACTTATGCTTATTTTAAAAAATGTTCATCAACTTATGCGGTGCCAAACCGGAGTTTTCTAAAAAAATGTTTGGATTAGTTTATTGTGGTATCAAAACGTAATAAGCTAATAAGTTTTTTTTAATGGTGTTTAGGATTGCTTATACATGTAAAATAACAAAAAAGTCATAAGCACTTTTAAAATAAGTTGATAAGTTAAAACCAAATGACTTATCAAAACTTATTTTCAGCAGTTTGGCACCGTTATAAACCCTTTTAATTTTTCTCCATCCAAACACTGGAAAGTGTTTATCTCCAGTGTCACACTGCAATAAGCTAAAAAATACTTCGAATAAGCAATCCCAAACACCCCCTATGTGTATGTGAAACTCAATTCTTCTATCAAAACACACTCACGAGTATGTACATACAGTACAGACACACCACACATACCCAATATACACATATACACGACCCTTTTGCTTCATCTTAATCTCCAATTACTACTCATGAACAGATTTGGTTGTGGAAATGGGTTGTGCATGTGGGCATAAAGGCGGAGCGTGAACGGGGAAGGAGGGAGTTCATGGTAGGGCGAAGAAATGTGAAGGAGGAGGTTGTTTGTGGTGGGTTTCACCGGATATACGGGGACGATCGGAGTTAAGTGGTGTTTTCACAAGGACGATGATTGATATGTATATATATATATATACACATATGATCTAATAAATCTTTACATATAATAAATAAGTAACTAGCATGTCACGTGTCGTCTTCTGGTGAGCCGATTTTAGTATTTTTTTCGTCTAAACATGTATCTGGACGCAGTTTACATTATAAGTTCAATTAGCACACCCACGTTCACTCTTTTTTAAATATCTCCTTAATTCAAAAATTTTTAATTTATACATTACATTTATTACCCTTATAATTATGTATGTAGTTTTATATTTAATCCCTTACTTTTTTTATTTTTCATTTTAAACTCTTATTATATAAACATAAATAATGTATATGAACTAAAATGCATTAAAAATATTGCTATTTTTTACAAATTATAACATTGTAATCGTTTCGTCAATACCTTCGAAATGAGTTCAATATTGAATATATTTTTGGATTTAATTATATTATTAAATATCATAAATATATACGAATTTATGTGTCGTGATTAGTATGGGATTTGTTGAAATTAGTATGGGATTTGATACAAATAATTACTAAATTGTCGTGATTTTCTTTTTGCAATTTCATATCAATTTTTACTTCAAAGTCGAATTTCTTCGACGAATTACAATTCTATCAAATTCCACTCTGTAAACGAAACATAGTTAGAAATATCATAAGAGATTTAATTACGTGGAAAAAAAGATATCACTCATCAACTGACTTTTGAATTATGAGTTCGAACCTTTTTCAAAAATATATTAGCAATAAAAAAGAATGTTGTATATAAAGAAGTATTTTGATAATTTATTATATGGGGTTTTTATTTTATTAATATTTTAACTATGTACTTTTTCATAATTTTATTTACGGTATATTATAAATTCTTAATATTTATTCAAAAATTTTATTATTTTTGTATAAAACATTCTTTGTGAAAACTGTCTTAAACAAAGACATTTTGTAATCAGTTGTAAAAAAAACTTTGAAAGGAAAAAAACTTGGTAAAGTAACATCGTATTTTCGATTATCATTCATATCTATAAGATAAGTTTTCTGACATGATTTTTTTTTAAATTACCCCGTATAATACACGGGTTCAAACCTAGTAAATAAATAAAGTATTATATATATACGTGTGTGTATATATATATATATAAGAGAGAATTACATTTTTGGTCTTGCGATAAAAGAAAAAATTATTAAAAGAGACGAAAATATCCTTAACTAAACTAAGTTAACATAATCTTTTTTATTCGTTAAAAGGAGAGACTTAGAACATTAATTTTTAAAATCACATGTATCAAAAATATATATATATAAAAAACGTGTTTAAAAGACCTTGGTCAATAAAACCACAAAACAAGGACCGAAAATGTAATCATTTAAAATAATTAAATCTTAAACGAGTATATAATTAAATGTAAACAAAAAATAAAGTTGTAAATATTTTAACAACAATATATTAAAATTTATCTGATAATAAAAATTAAATTTATGTTCAAAAATAGACCTCATCATATTCAATAAAATATTGTACGGCTCACTTGTTAGCCTCACTCACCAGCAAAGGACGTATATAAAATAAAACAAAGACCGACAAGTCAATCTTAATTTTAGAAGATTTACATTAAAAAAAAAGGGGGAAGCCAAAAGAATCTCCGATTTAAGGTTCTTTTAAGAAAAAAGTGAAGTGTCTTATAAAAACTATTATTGTGGAGAGTTCTTATAAAAGCCTAACCTCTTTTGAGTTCTTGATTAATGATTATAATGGTATAATTTGACCACTTTTTTAAATAATTGACCAAAATGGTTCTTAATTATTTATAATATTTAATAATATATGATTAAACTTAAAAATATTCATTATTGAGCTAATTTAAAGGTATTGATTTAATGGTATAATTTGTAAAAAAAGAAACGTATTTTTAAAGCATTTTAGTTAATATATTATACTATATTATAAAGTACGGATAAAAAACTCTTAAATACAAATTATTAGGCACAATGTACCATCATTTTATGCAAGATTTTAAAAATCTCTTAATTTACAAGTATCAAAGCACAAGATACATATTACTATGCAAGTTTCTAACACCCACCAATTTGGTATGTGCAGAGTCTTCCTTTTATGCAGACCTTTCCAAATATCACTATTAATTAATATATTATATTACTATAAATTTGTTTTAATTATATTATTAAATATGTAATTGGTTATTTTTTCTAGATGTCATTAAAATATATAAGATAATCATTGAATTCTAACAAAATACTTAATTTTTTTTATATAAAAAACGTTATATTATTAAGCCTAAATTAAACAAATTTATAAAAAAAACATTATCACTTTCTTAAAACCATCAAAAATCGTACTGTAAATCGACAAAAAAAAACAAAAAATAAAATTAAACATTAAAATCGTGAAGTATCTCGCTACATTGCGCGAGTACACTTCTAGTGATTATGTATGATGTTCTAAAAAACTCGTCGCACAGCCGTCATGGCGCGCCATGACACCAAGGCTTGTGTCTCACGCCACGTTAAGCCCGTGACACTCCATAGCCTAGTGCACGATTTCGTAATGCAATATTTGATTTTTTTTTACGTTTTTATGTCTTATGTGCAAGTTTTTTAATATATATACCATAATTTAACTTGTTTATTACTATTGACTCATTGAGTAACACTACAAAATAAATGTTTTTTATATATAATGATATATGAATTAGAAAAATGACGTCATAAGTCACGCCTTGAAAACGTCATGGCTTTGCCGTGACTCCTAAGGCTTGTGGCTTGGCCTCGCCACCACGTCATATCTCACGTCATTTAGAACATTGGTTAATATAATAAAGATGTAAAACAAAAAAATAAGAAATATAAAGTAAATTAAATAATTAATAACAAAAATATAAAGCGAAATATTTTCAATATTTTTAGGCAATTTGCATAAGCCTCATAAATTTTTTTTCTTTTAAATTTGAAAAAGTGGCTTATTGAAAGCATACGCCTAAAATCTGGCCAATTTAGAAATTGATTTAAAAATATGGCTATCAAGTAAATTGAAGTGAGAAGATTGACTATTTTCTAATTTTTTATTAACAGAAATATATTATATTTGATGTAATTTATTGAGCTCGTTTGATTGATTTTATTGGTTGTTTGGTTTATGAAATTGGAAAAAATTGGAATGATTAATTGTATTGACCAAATTTCAAGTGCATGTTTGGTTCACGGAATAAAAGCTATGAAATCCTTCTAATTCTATTGAATTCCACAATTTAAGAAATTTCATCTTTCATTGGCTTAAGTGAATGAATTGAATTTTTACCAACCAAACACATGGTCAAATTTCATTTCAATTCCTTCAAAGTCAAATTTTTTCGATAGATTTAAATTCCATCTAATTCTATTATGTGAACCATACGCCCGTTCACAATTAACTGTTTTTTTTTTTTTTGAACTTCAAAATTTTGATTCTTTGTTTCAAATAAAATTTAAAAAATCTACTGAAAATATTCCGATAAAAAAAAAATATAGCATTATCATCTAAAGAGACATGAATTCTAAATGAAAGGGATCAGATAATTATTTTTGGGTATTGCTACTCCTACCCCCACTTATATCACTCACATACTCCCCATAGGAGGGGGTATGTTTAGAATTCACCTTATTTTTTCAGTATTTAATTGTAGAACCAATAAGTGTACTCCGCCACCAATAAAACAAACTTATTTCTAGTACCAACAAAGACCTTTTTTCATTTATTTATAATACATTTTTATAAAATAATCGTAAGAAAATAAAGAGTGAATTACGGATTTGGTCTCCATGCATGGTATGTTGAAAATTATGACGTGGACCCTGTGGTTCTTACTTTCTTATAAATAAGGTCCCTTTCAATAATGGTCGTTAACTAAATTCGTTAATTCAAGTTTGGTATTTTTACGTCTGTTTTTTTTTTCCATCTTCAAAAATATATACATTATATAATATAAAATATATAAACACAAAAACGAATATCAGTCTGCTTCAAGGTAGGGATGGCAGAAAACCCCGAACCCGACGGGAAAACCCGAAACCCGACTAAGTTCGGGTCGGGTCGGATTAAACAATTTCGGGTCGGGTCGGGTAACGGGGAATTTTTCGGGGATTTTATCGGGTTCGGGGACGGGGCAAGGTATCCCCGCCCCGATATATATATTTATATTATTAAAAAAAATTATATATATATTATAATAAAATTATATATATATATTATATAAAATTTATATATAATATATATAAAATTATATATATTATGAAATTATATATATAATTATATAAATAAAATATTAAATTATCGGGACGGGTTCGGGGATCGGGGATTCCCCATCGGGTCGGGTTCGGGGACGGGGCATAAAAAATCCCCGACGGGACGCCCCGAATAAAAACCCGACGGGGATCGGGACGGGGATGGGTTTCGATTTCGGGGACGGGGACGGGGGACGGCAAACCCGCCCCGAACCCGCCCCGTTGCCATTCCTACTTCAGGGAAGCCATCCCCATCGGTGGCCCTTCTTCTACAACATCTCCCCAACAGGCATCACCTCCGACCTCAGGGGTGGATCCAATGTGTTGGAGGTGGGGGATGGGCAACCATTAAAATCTATTTTTTCACTTTTACCTAGTTTAAAAATATATGAATTGTGGATTTGGTCCTCGTGTTTTAAGACTTTCTTTGACTAGGGTCCCTATGGTATGTTTATTGTGGATTTGGTTCTTGTGGTATTCAATTTGTCTTGGTCATGGTCCATCTGCCTAACACCTCCGTTAACTCCATTAAATCAAAGATCATTTTAGCTATTTTACCTAATTTTTGTCCTTTTATGATAAGAAAAATAAATACAATATTTTTATACACACAAACACACGTGCACGCACACACACACACACACACACACACACACACACATATATATATATATATATATATATATAATAATATTAAAATAAAGAGTGAATTGTGGATTTGGTCCATGTGGTTTTGTGATTTCTTTGACCATGATTCTCATTCTATGTTTATTGTGGATTTGGTCCTTGTGATATTCAATTTGTCTTGGTCATGGTCCTTCTGACTAACATCTCCGTTAACTTCGTTAAATCAATAACTATTTTCGTCATTTGCCATTTTTTTGTTCTTTTACGATAAGAAAAAAACAATATTTTTATACACACACATATAACGATATCAAAATAAATAAAATAGAATATTATTGTATGATTTGATTGTTTAACTTTCTTAAAAGATTAACTATATTAATACGATTTAATTTTATTAATACGATTTAATAGCATATATATAGTATAAATAATGGAAATCGATAACAAAAACTTAAAAATACCTCGAAATCAAGCAAAAGCTTTAAAAATCTCTCGAAATCATGGAATTAGGCTAAAAACACATCAGCCAATATTGAACATCGGTAAAAAGATGAAGACACATTGATTAAAACCGTGTTTTTTTGTAAAAAAAATCTATATTATATGGTGCTACTGTATGAAAAAAATTATCGGTTCTTCCCTAATGATGGGGATGATGAAAAACCCAGGTTGTTTAGGATGGAGATCTTTGTATTGGGATTCAATATGTAGCGAACTTTATCGTAGTATTTGGTTGGTTGGAATCCGGTGAGATCTTAAAAATTTGGAAATTGACCAAATTACATATATGCGCTTAGTTCAATTTTCTAAATTTAGTTCGGAAGTCCAATTCCGCATATAGTGGAATTTAAATTCCTTGCATTGTAGTAAGGAATTTCAATTCTTTTTCATGCCTTCTTTTGAGAAATACTATTCTTCGAAATTTAGTTCGAAAGTCCAAGTTCAAAGTTAGTTTATTTTCAATTCAATTTTCTATTGGACAAGGACAAAAGCTACATGTGATATTTTCTTTTTCTTTATTAGATTGAATTTTATTTTTTAAAACATAAAATTAAATCAAATGATATATTCATCATCGTACATTTTTTGTAAATATAAAATAAACCATAGTTGTCACAAATGCTAGAGAATTATATTCATTCCATCGATCGATTGAATGTTTATAATTATTGAACCGATAACGACAACTTACACATTTTCTCACCGCCGTAAATGATATAGTCCTTTCTCTTCAATCTTATTTATAAGGGTGATACTATCACAAATGTTATATGCACCTTCTTTCTCTTTTTTTTTTAAATGTTCGAATCAAATCAAATTATATTGAAAATGTAAAAAATAAAATTTGATGTAAATGTATAAGAGGAGAAAAATAATAGGTAGACGTGTAATTGACCTCACCCACCCCTTTTTTGAAATATAATATTTGACAAATTTTATATTAGCCTAATATATAAAAGTCAACAAATATCTAGTAATTTTATAAGTTAAAGTATTTCCATTATTTATGCTATAATTTAATAATAAAATTAAATCGTATTAATATATTAATCTTTTAAAAAAGTTAAACAATCAAATCATACAATAATATTCTATTTTATTTATTTTGATATCGTTATATGTGTGTGTATAAAAGTATTGCTTTTTTCTTATCGTAAAAGGACGAAAAAATGACAAATGGCGAAAATGGTCCTTAATTTAACGAAGTTAACGGAGATGTTAGTCAGAAGGATCATGACCAAGACAAATTGAATATCACAAGGACTATATCCACAATAAACATAGAATGAGGATCATGGTCAAAGAAATCATAAAACCACAGGGACCAAATCCACAATTCACTCTAAAATAAATAAAATAAGATATTATTGTATGATTTGATTGTTTAAATATTTTTCAAAAATTAATTATATTAAATACGATTTCAGTTTATTATTTTATTATAATTGTGAAAAAAGATATAGTTTTATTGTTTTAATGTAAAATTTTATTTTATACAAATCAGATCATAAAACTATATCTTATTTTATTTAAAGCGAATAAAATAAAATATGATTTTATGATTTGATTTATTGAATTAAAATTTTAGTTATGTTAAAGACGATTTAATTATATTGTTCTTTTACTATCATTGCAACTGATAACTCTCATTTTGAACGTTATTTACACGTCATTTGTGTGAGTTTTTCTTTCATTTTAGTTGTGTTTCCTTTTTATTTGTTTGTATTTCTTTCTTTTATTATTTTATTTTCATTTGGAGTTGTTGAGAATGTTTTTATGGTTAAACGCATCATTTTTTTGGTTAAAAACGTCACTGTTCCGCAGTGGGCACAATCTGCCCACTGTGGGCACCAGAGGGACCATTGGGTAAAGCTATTATCCAGTTTTTGCTAGCTGTAAATTGCTAGAATTTGCTGGATCATGTGGCTGGAATTTAAGTGAATGGTGTCCACACAATTTTTGGGAAAATCCTCACCCTTGGATTCTCAAGATTTCAAGTATAAATACAAGCTTGGGGAGGAGCATTGAAGACACATCTCAACTCATCTTCCATCATCAAGAAAGCAATAACACTATGTTCTTCATCTTCAAGCATTTACTTTCATGGTTGAAGAGATGAAATATTAGTGTAGAATTTAATTTCTCGCATTTAATTTTTGTCTTTTATTTTCCGTCTTTTATTTCTCGTATTTACTTTCCGTACTTACTTTACCACATTTAAATTCCGAACTTTACTTTCTAGTTACGCTTGTAGTTTATCTTTATTAATGCAAATAGTTAACAAGTATTTATTTCTTTACATTTTGTCTTTTATTTTTATTATGAGCTAATCATTTTTTGGGTAAGGGTGTGAACCGACTTGAGACTAGTAGGCAACACTTGGGTGTTGCCATTATTGCTAGCTCTTAAGTTTGGTCACTTGAGTCGGGACTTAAACTCAACGCGGATAAGCCGATCACTTTGAAGTGTTAATATTAGATCTTGACCTCGAGAGGGGCGGATTCGAAATACGGCTTCAGTGATGCACAATGATTTGAGAGAGTCTTTGATAACTACGTAGAGATACGGTTTTTGCATGATTTATTACGATTCAAACGTCGGAGGAGATTTATATCACAAAGAGATTTGGGTGTAAATCTCCGTACCGGTAGAACTTGATTTATTTCAACGTAGTTAAATCGGCAAGATTAAGAGTTGGTAACGATGGATACTTTATGGGCATTTTGTAGGACCGGTCTTTAAAAATCCACTTTCGAGAGATCAAGCTTTTTATAGACACTTCGTGCTACAAAGTGACTAACCATTTTGTTACTACGTAAATCTCAAGGAAAACTTACACCCATACTCATTTTAGTTTATTATTTAGTTGTTGTTGTTAAAAGCACCAAACTCGCTCAAAAATATTTTCTTCTTCTCTCATTGAAATCGGTGTATTCTCGACTCAGGACTCGAAACTTTGAAGTCCAATCCCTGTGGATACGATCTCGGTATATTTACCACTTTATTACTTATAGCGACCATAGTGTAGGTGTATACTTGCGCCGTCACTGTGGCCTATACGGTTTTCCGCTACCAGCAACAAACAAGCTTATTATTGATATTTTAACACAAAAAACATTGAAAACCGTTGAAAAATGAACTCTAATTTTATCATCCTAAAACTAGAGGTTCCAATTTTCATATCTTATTTTCAGCCAAAAACTCAAAATCAACTATTTAGATTTTAACTAAATGAAAGATCGATACATAATATCATCTTCGTAACTTAAAATTGAACAAATTATTTTTATAAACTTCAATCATGTTTTCATACCTAAATTGGCAAAAATACTAAAACAATAAAATTAAATCATATTTAATATGATTAAATTTTTTTAATTTAAACAAATCAAATCATAAAATAATATCTTATGTTATTTATTTTGATATTATATATATATATATACACACATAAATATTTGTGTGGATAAAAATATTCTTTTTATTTTTTAAAAGAAAAAGACAAGAATATGCAAAAATGCTAAAATAGCCCTTGATTTAACGGGGTTAACGGAGGCGTTAGTCAAAGGGACCATGACCAAAATAAATTGAATACCAAAAGAACCAAATCCATAATAAACAAACTATAGGGACCCTTTTGGAGGTTGAGTTGGTGGCAGCGATGAAGTCACTGGTGAAGACCCCTTTTTGTTCGTCTATGTATGCATCTTGAGTAGATATATATATATATATATATATATATGGGACAGGTTCAAACGATAAACTAAACATTTTGCAAGAAGGTGAGAAATGTTTAATCATATATGATTAAACACATGTTATATTGGCAATACATAGACGTTTAATCATATATGTTTAAACACATCCACAAGCCGTGTAATCATATATGATATTACACTTCTCGATTTCTCGCAAAATGTTTAACTTCTCGCATGATTCTTCCCCCTCTCTCTCTCTCTCTATATATATATATATATATGTATGTATGTATATATAGTTGTAACACCCTCAATTTGGAAAGAGCAACTACTTTAAAATTTACAATTGTACCTCAAAGAATGGATCAAATTTCGCACGACAAGACCATACTTAAGATACGATTATAGGATTTTCCATCAATAGCACAAATAAAATCATACGTAGAGACTAACTTAGGGTCGGGTGTTACTAAATCCAAATACCAGTTGTTCTTCTCAACACTAGTGCGGAAGACTTTAAAATTATTTCACTTTAATTTTAATTTTAGAAAATTATGAATTACAATTTTTTATATCTATATTGAAACCATGAATTTTATCATAATCTCCTTTTTTTTTCTTCATCTTCTTAGAAAAATATAACAATTTCAGAAAAAAAAAATTGACTAGTCATATTATAATCAGGTCCTTGTGTGTAACCTTACTCTAATACATAGTTCGAATTTTACCGATGATAGAGCTTGAAACCCTCCGCTAGTTTCAACTAGTCAGCTCTAAAATACCTAATTTATATTTGATCTTAGGAGACAGATTCCATATAAAACTGACCATCCCGAACATGGTGGTTAAACTCTACCGCGGTCACGAAACGGTGATAAACCACGCAGATTTTTTTTCGACATTTTGAAAATGTTTCAAAGTGGCGAGAAGTCGTGAAATTCCCACGGCGAAGCCTCGAGAGACTTTTCACTTGTCTTCTGCGAGTCTGAAACCTTACTTCTGTAACTACTCTACTTTTGCAAGTCCTTGTCTTGACAATATTCCTTAAAGTATCCTCTATCTAAGAGTTTAGCAGAAACAATCCGCAACCTTATAATATAATGAATTGAGTTATATAGTGCCACCTAGGAGTGTTTATCGCCCGAAGAAGTTTAATCCACGGGTAAGAACTTCTTCCTGGCTTGCATCGTGTTTTGTATTTGCGTATGTGATCATATAAATTGTAGCTTAAAGGTTCTTGCATCAAGAACAAGAACCTGACGAGGAATAGCAAGATTGTCGATATTCAAAACTTTTTATTTAATCACGGATACAAATATCTTACATGAATTAGTTGAACATTATATCATTAGGGTTGGGTTCCGGTGAGAAGTGAGGTTTTCATGAGAAGCGGTTATTAACCGTCGGATGAGAAATGAATGGACATTAGAATGAGATGCACCGAGATAAGATGTGTCGCGATACACCAGATCAATTTTCTTCTAAGTTGCAATTCAATTCATGGGAAGACATTTGATTAAAAGTGATCAACCGTTCATATCCAATTCTCACGTTAATCTCAATTTCTCGCACGATGCTTGCTTATATCATTATTATTACTTTCGAACACAGGTATTTTTTATTTATTTTTAATCGTCACTTTCATCATTTCCGGCAAACCACCGACATGTCACTACCGATCTCCGGCATACTTTTCAAAGTAATGGTTATCGCTTTCCACACCTTCTCACTTTAATCAATCTCGCTAACTTACGCCGGCATCGTTCACCTCCGCCTATGCAGTCAGTCAATTGATTCCAACCGCACGGAATTAGCAGCCGTGGATGGACACCAATGGCAGATGAACCAAAAACACAATGCGATGGCGACTGAACAAACCAGTAAACACACGCACAGCCATCCTGTCTGTAGATCTGTTTTTTTTAGTCTTCCTTCGAAAATCGGATCCGAATCAGAACCAGATCGAGAAAAGCAAACCCTAGAAATTGACTAAATGGTCTAGATTTCTGGAAAGCTGACACAAAAAGCTTTGAAAATGGAAGCAGAAGAAGACGGCAGTGGAATCAGAGCATTGTCGCCATGGATTCTGTGGTCCTTTTTGGTAAAGTAAAATTATTGTACGAATTTGACAATTTCTGTGTGTTCAATGCTTGGAAGGAGGTTCGGTGAAGTTTTAATTGCTTGTTAATTAATATTTACAGATCTAGTTTCATTAGGTCAGTATATGTTGGTGATGATGATGATGTATACCTGGAATCGGATGATGATTTCCGATCTCCGGCGGGAGAAGTTGTCGGCGGCGGCGGTGAAGATCCGGCGAAGTCCGGTATGTGGCGATTAGGGAACATGAGATTTGAGTTAGTGGAGGTGTAATGATGGAGGGAAGTATTTGGTGAAAGCATTAGGATATGCGCACTACTCACAGGAAAAAAAAACCAAGTGTGCACTTGCACCAACAAACAGAGACACTTCACCAACTGACGTCCCTCAAACGTCCCCATCTTTATCTTTTTTCCAATTTTTTTCCTATGAGATTAAGGAGGTGTTTACTGTTTGGTATTGTTTGTTTGAGGTGTTTTTTAGCTTATTATTTTGTGACACTGTAGATAAATATTTTTTAGTGTTTGGATGGAGAAAAAATCAAAGTGTTTATAACGGTGCCAAACTGGAGATAAACACTTTTTTCATAAGTCATTTTATTCTAACTTATCAACTTATTTGAAAAGTGTTTATGACTTTTTGTTTATTTTATATGTATAAGCAATCCCAAACACCTTTAAATAACAACTTATTAGCTTATTACGTTTTCGTACCACAATATGCTAATCCAAACACTTTTTAGAAAACTCCGATATGACATTTTATAAGTTGTTAAACACTTTTCAAAATAAGCATAAGTTGTTTTAAACAAGTCATCCCAAACACCCCTAAAAGGTATTTACCAAACTTTTACCGGTAAGAGTTATCATTTTTGTTAACCTTAGTGGACAAGGATGAACCTAGAAATTTTTTCATACAGTGACATCATATAATATAGAGAAAAAATAATTACAAAAAATACGGTTTTTATCGCTGTGTCTTCATCTTTTTACCGACTTTAAATATTGTCTGATGTGTTTTTAGCCTAATTCCACAATTTTGAGAAAATTTTAAAGTTTTTTGTTTGATTTCAACGGATTTTTAAATTTTTTTAATCGATTTCGAGGGATTTTTTCGTTTTTTTGTTGATGTCGAGAGTTTTCTTCGGTTTTTTTGGTTGATTTCAAATGTTTTTTTTTGGTTGATTACGAGGTACAATTGCATCTTTTTGAAGTTTCCAAAATAATACGATAACATCTTCCAAAACGATATGATTGCACCTTTCACGAACCTAAAATTTTTACCTTCGTCGGAGAAATAATACGGTCGCACGTGCCACCGTCGCCACCAAGCTGGGTCCGTCCCTGTGAGTGTGTAATATTTTCGATCATTAAAATAGATTGGTGGTAAACGTTTACAATCTGGTAAAACAATTATCGTGTAAGAGTCATCACCCTAACTTAACAGTAACACTATTGATCCTTGCCTTTCTCTTACCAACCAAAATTACGAGTCATTGTTATATTCACCAGTAACCGCTTGATAAGTGTTTAGTAAACGAGTCATAAGTTAAATTTTCTATAAGTTAACTAAACTATATATACTCACTTATGTGAACGTATATTCATTTGCAAACTTAATAAATAGTATAAACTTATAAATAGTATATATATGATTGTATGATAATTTCTTAATTATATAAAAATTGGTTTATTCAGTTAGCTTTTAGGAAGAGGTTTTATACAAACAATCAATTTTTTTTCTAAACCTATCCTTCTCAAATAAAAAACACGTTTTTTCATCTATAAAAAAATTTATAAACAAAAATCTACCAATTTATACAAATAGAATAATCTACACATGACAATTTTATCCATATATTTATACTATATTATAAAGCACGGATAAAAAACTCTTAATTACAAATTATTAGGCACATGATACCATCATTTTATGCAAAATTTTAAAAATCTCTTAATTTACAAGTATCAAAACACAAGATACATATTACTACTGCAGACTTCTAACACCCATCAATTTGGTATATGCAGGATCTTCCTTTTATGCAAATTATTCTATGTATCACTATTAATTAATATATTATATTACTATAATTTTGTTTTAATTATATTATTAAATATGTAATTGGTTATTTTTTCTAGATGTCATTAAAAATATATAAGATTATCATTGAATTTTAACAAAATACTTATGTTTTTACAAAAAAACATTATATTATTAAGCCTAAATTAAACAAATTTATAAAAAACATTATCACTTTTTTTCTCAAAATCATCCAAAATCGTACTATAAATCGACAAAAAAATAAAATGAAACATTAAAATCGTGATGTATCTCGCTGCATTGCGCGAGTACATTTCTTGTAAACTTATAAATAGTATATACATTATTGTATGATAATCTCTTAATTATATAAAAAGTGGTTTGTTCAATGAGCTTTTAAGAATAGACTTTATACAGACAATCAATTTTTTCCTAAACCTATCCCTCCCAAATAAAAAACACGTCTTTTTCGTCTATAAAACCCTTTCAAACAAAAATCTGTCAATCTATAAGAATAAAATAACCTACACATGACAATTTTATCCATACATAATTTAATGAAAAATCAACCAAATATTATATATATATATATATATATTAGAAAGATATTTTGCAATCTTTAAAAAGGTTGCAACCCTTACAACCCACATCTTAACCATTGGATTCATGATCGACGGTTATTTTATATATATATATATATATATATATATATATATATATATATGGCTAGATTGTCGAATATCATTGAAAATCCAAGTCAAAATGAGGGCGCCTACCGTTGCTACAGTTTTAATCCATATTTTTCATGGAAACGAACCAACATTCTGGAGCCTACCCCCCTTCATCCATCATTCTCCATACCACTTTTATGCTTTTTTTCCCCATTATTCAAAAAAAGTGTATTCATCTATCTTCCATTTTCAAATACATTTATTTCATAAATTAAATTATTTTAATTATTAATAAATACATCTCATTTCTAGATAATCCTAATCATTTACGTTTCTGTCACTCTTTGTTAATTAGCTATTGCCATGTCCTTCAAGAGAGTCTTTTCAGTAGTTTGTTTCAAGTTACACTTGTACAAGTATCATCACTTATGGGGTTTTATAAATTATTATATCAGTTCAAAATATATCTGTTTGTATATGTTTGGGACGACTTTGCAATATCGATATGCACGTCGACGCAATAATTTGTACGTGTGTGTCTGAAAATGTTGTTTTTTGGGTAGGGGACAAAATCATTGTTCATTAATTTCAAGGCTTATAAAACATGTTGATGATTAGTTATATCTGAAGGTTGAGATTCTAACTGTGCTAATTCAGAACAAATATATTTGAATTCTTAGAGTATTCAAGTTGGTTTTTGTACAAAATAAGTTTTTATTTGTGTTACATAACATGCTAGATTTTAGAAATAATAATCGGTCAATATATATATCAGGTTAAATACAATAATATTCATGAAATGGAAGTGTCACTTTCGGTGGTAGGACCAAACCTATTCACAATAGTTGCCAAGATGTTGATGGTTTGAAAGATGGGTTCATTAATTGGATAAACTCGAAGTCGTGCATCTATTTATTTTTAATATAATATCGCTTCTGCTACCACGCATATGCATATTTTGTTCTGTAAAACAATGGATACAAATTTATCTGACGTCTTATTGTATCAATTTTATTTTTTTATACTTTAAAGCTAGTAGGTTGAATTTTATATATTTATTATTTACAAACCGACTATTTTCTATCAAACAAATACAATTCGACAATACGAAAAGTCGCTCAATATTTCCTTCTTTTTTTCCTTTTAGCCATTCTCATCCCCTTGTCAAGTGTATGTAATGACGGGGTCCTTCGACACGAGTCCTCGATAGGAAAGAAGAAAAAACAGAATCACCTTTTTATTGTCTTTTCAAGTAATGGAGCATTTTATTCCATTATGAACCTTTATTTCGATCAATTTCTATAAACAAAAATAAAAAAGAGTCCATTTTATCTAATCCTAATAATTATAACTCAAGAGATTTAGAGGTTGTTTGTTTAAAAAAAAAACTCTTAGGTGCCGTTTGTTTTTTAAGAGATCTAAAGTCTGAAGTCTTATTTTAGTTATGATTAATAAGAGGTGGTGTGTAAAAAGATCTGAATGATTCAGACTTAAGAGCCATTAAGAGTTTTTTTTAAAAAAAACAAACAATCCCTTAATGACTCTTAAGTCTGAATCGTTCAGACCTTTTTACACATCACCTCTTATTAATCATAATTAAAATAAGACTTCAGACTTTAGACCTCTTAAAAAACAAACGACACCTTACATAAATCACCTTATGGATGCTACTCGCACTAATTCACTAATGTTAAGAATTCCCCGTCATCAAAGTGCATATAGAAATTGGGCATGTTTTTTTTGAAAGGGTGTTTCAGAGTATGTCCAGACTAATCTCAGTAAATCGTGATTGTAAGACATCAGCCCTGATAAACTTAGGAGCTGTTTGGTAGTTGCTGAATGGTTTGGTGTAGAATGATTAAGTGATCAGAATATTAAGAGACTTTTATGATATAGTTAGTGATGGCCAAATGGGCCCGACCCAACCGAGTCCGATAGATTAACCGAAGCCCGGCCCGACCCGATAGTAAACCGGTTTGAAGCCCGAAAAGTCAGACCGGTTCATGTTTTTGGAGGATTTTCCGGCCCGGCCCGTGCCCGGTTCACGGCCCGGTTTTTGGCTCGGCCCAACCCGATTCGTACTTTAAAAAAAAATGTTATGTTACCGTTTATATACGTTTTTTGACCCTTTTTGTATTTTTTATCCCCCCAAACCCCTATAAATACCTGTATTGTAAGTTTGTAACTTAAAATTATATATAAAACGTATTTTTAAAGTGTAATTTAATGATTTATTATAAATAAAACGTATTTTTAAAGTGTATTTTAATGATCCAATCCAATATTTATTTTTTTAAAGCTTAGTAATTAATTATTATATAATGAAATTATTTTTTTAAAAAAATTACGAAAAAATGCTCGGCCCGATCACGGCCCGGTTTTGGGCCCGGACCAACCCAGTTTTCCTATAACCATTTTTTTCCAACATTAAACGGGCCACACATATTCGGGTGAAACTTGGCCCGACCCGGCCCGAAACCCGATTGACCCGGTTTTTGGGTTTACTGTTTGGGCCCGAAACCAATTTTTGGCCATCACTAGATATAGTGCAAAATGAAATGTGGTTGTTTGCTAATTTTTCATAATGAAATTATGACTCTAAATGGTTAAGAGAGGGCAAAGATACAAAATCATTCAGAGGGTTTTTGAACCATTAAGAGGCAAACAATTTTTTTGCCAAACAAGATTTACCTTTTAGCGATTCAGAGGTTGCCTCTTAATGGAACAATTTAAAGGTAAACAAACATCCCTTATTGCCCACAATTGTTGTTGATATCTAGAATCAAACTCATATAGATAAGAATATTCCAACACATCTCCATAGATCTCAACCACTACACCATAACCAGTCGCTTACAATTGGACATGCTCCAGTGAGACATAAATAACTTCTTCGTTTCTTATCGAGTTCTAATAAAATTCAAGACATTTGGGATTAATGCCCGCGCGTTGCTGCGGATGGAAAGAAATATTAAGACCATAAATTTGAGCATCACCAATTATGAGAACAAAACATTTTGTGTCTGTTAGCAGCATCACTATAATTTACAAAATGCCCTATGAGGATGATGTGTGTGTGTGATAGGAAGCGAAAATAAATTGGCAAATGGTACATTACATCATTAAACTTAAAAAAAAGTTACATTGTTATTAAACCTAAATTAAATTATAATAAAAATATGAATTAAACAAATTTTACATAGGTTTTGGGTTGGAGAAGACACAGTCATTGAGATGCGATGCATGTTAAGGGATATTTATTTTATGTTTATATAATAAAAATAATTTTTATAATATAACTTTTATTTATTTAAATTAGAAAATGAAAAAGTTATAAATGATCGAAATGTCATTTACTTAACGGTCAGGAGCTAACAACTTTTAGTTTCGAGGACCAAAACGTTACGCAAATGCAAAATCGAAAGTCTATTTTGGAATCAACAAATTATGGGGACTAAATTCAAGAGGAAAATAAAACTATAGGGACCAAATCTGTAACTCTACAAACATAGAAAAAAAAAATTAAAAGCTGAAGGACCAAATCTGTAAGTTACTAAAAACCTCAAGGACCAAAGCTGTAAATTACTGTTCATGAACAGTGAAATTGTTCCTGGTAAATGTTATATAGCATAATGTAAAATATTTTTTGGTATAAATAATTCATGTTTATTTTTGGTCTCAAGAAATCTTGAATATAATGTTCCCTTGATTAAAATATTTTATATTTTTTTCAGGAACAACTGTTATATATTTCACTTTAAAAGTAAGTCCAAAAGTCGATATGTCCGAGTGGTTAAGGAGACAGACTCGAAATCTGTTGGGCTTTGCCTGCGCAGGTTCGAATCCTGCTGTCGACGAATTTTTGCGTTTCCAATTTTTAATTCATTTTTTTTTCATAATTTGTGAAAATTTCAGTGTTTTTATTTGATGAAACTTAATGGGCCACAAAAAAGCATTCTAAATCCATCAATTTGTATTGGGCCTGATGACTTATTTTGAGTCCAATAAAATGGGCCGGATATATTGTAGTACAAACCCAATGATGAATGAATTATGACAGTTGAAGAATTCATCTCTCCCAATTTTCGTCTTGGCCTTTCATGAATTACGATTCGTCACCATTATCGACAACCACCAATATTCCTCCATTGCTGATGAAGCTTTGAAGGTTATCACTCTGTTGTTGTTGGCAATCGGTCGATCGTTTTCTCAGGTAGTCTTAACTCGTTTAATGAATATATATGTTTGATTTTGAATTTCTGTGAATGTTCATTGTGTGATTTCTTATCGACACAGACAGTATTTGTTTCTGTAAGCATATACAGTTTCATTCTTCCATGTTTGGAATCAGGATTGCAACTCCATTTTTTCAAAGTTAACAATGTATTTACGTTGATTCTAAGTTTAGGCATTGTAGATTTGAGTTCGCAATCTAGAGACCAATACATGAGATTACCTGCAAAATTCTAACGGATGTGGCCAAAATTCTCAATCCGCGAGATTATAGAAATTAATCTCAAATCGTTCTCATCTTATCTGAACAAGTGAACAATAGATGAAACTAGGAAATGCATTTCTGGACTAAAACCATTTTTTTTGAATTTATGCTTATGATCTGAGAATTTGTGTGAATTCTTATCGACACAGCCAGTATTTGTGTTTCTGTAAGCATATACAGTTTCATTCTTCCATGTTTATAATCAGGATTGGATTGCAACTCCCTTTTTTCAATGTTGACAATGTATTTACGTTAATTCTAAGTTTAGGCATTGTTGATTTGAGTTGGCAATCTTAGAGATCAATATATGAGATTACCTGCAAAATTCTAACGGATGTGGGCATGTGGCCAAAATTCTCAATACACGAGATTATAGTGTTATAAGTTTTCACTTTTCATATTGATTAACATGTAGACTTTATCAAAAGTGAGACCGAACACATATAAGAAGGAAACAACGGAATATATACGGATTATAAGAAACGAATAATATAAACGTAAAAGGAAGGACGTTGAGTCGAGATTTAGATCTCTCTTCTTAAGACAAAATCCTCCCGTATTTGCCGACGGAATTAAACGACAATATGTCTCCCAGAATACAACAACGTATGCGTACCTTCGTTAATCGCGGCACCGATGTTTGAAGTTGATCGAACCCAATAATGTGCTACTCCCTTTAGTTTTGAGACTCTCTTGATCAAACAAGAAGAGATATCCAGAAAATAATAAACCAAATATGTAGGAAAAACAATGAAAAAACATTTTCTCCAAATTCAATGAAAAAACCTCTATATATATATAGAGGTGTATATTGATAAGAAGTTGGGACAATTTTCAACTGTCAAAACTATCAACCAAATTAAAACCAGAAAACTAAAAACTGAAAAATAGAAAAAACTGAAATATAAAATTTCCATTTAATTTAATTAAAATATCCAACAATCCCCCACATAAATGGAAATTTCAAAGAAAGACTAAAAAGCCACAGTCATAAAAGGAGAGCACAATGGAGAAGTTTTGCATCAGGAATGGTAACAATTTCTCGGCCTTGAACCAACCTTAGTGAATAATCATTGGATTTACTCGGCTAGGTAGTGAACATGATGTCTTGAACTAACCAAACTTTGATGTAAATCTAGACAACAACTTAACTATCACACAAAACATCTCCTCACATATTGAGTTCTATTGTTGTGTTCATTTCGGCCTTAAACAACCCCTGGTTATTCATGAGTGAACATAGAGAATGTAGCCTATCTTCATTCTCCTAGAAACGGCCTCATTTCACACTCACTAGGCGATTTCCCATAAGGAGTATCCCTGCTATACCCCACTTATATTTCAAAGCTATGAGAATCGTTAAAAGCTTAGCTTATCCTCTTCATGCAGGTAACACTGTTTATCATCCTAAGAATAGGTTGGAGATTTTATCTCACAATGTTCTCGTCGACTCAACATGATGCGGTCGTCCCTTTGAGCCTACTTCTTGGGATCTCCAATCAATTAGGTTAAACCTATTCCTCTTGATGATCCGACATATAGAAATTAATCTCAAATCGTTCTCATCTTGTCTGAACAAGTGAACATTAGATGAAACTAGGAAATGCATTTCTGGACTAAAACCATTTTTTTTTGAATTTATGCTTATGATCTGAGAATTTGTGTGAATTCTTATCGACACAGCCAGTGTTTGTGTTTCTGTAAGCATATACAGTTCCATTCTTCCATGTTTGGAATCAGGATTGCAACTCCATTTTTACAAATTTAACAATGTAATTACGTCAATTCTACGTTTAGGCATTGTAGATTTGAGTTCGCAATCTTAGAGACTAATACATGAGAATACCAGCAAAATTCTAACGGATGTGGCCAAAATTCTCAATACACGAGATTATAGAAATTAATCTCAAATCGTTCTCGTCTTGTCTGAACAAGTGAACATTAGATGAGACTAGGAAATGCATTTCTGGACTAAAACTATTTTTTTTGAATTTATGCTTATGATCTGAGAAAGTTGTGTCATACTTGTAGAAAAGTTCCCACACACCTTGGTTCCATCCCTTGTTTGGATTTTATGGGAAATGGATTGTTGTTTATTTTATCTTTATTTGCCTATCATATCAATACTTACAAACTCAGAAGCACTTGATTTCATATCATCATTTTCTGTACATCAAACAAAGTGGCATCATACTTGTTTGTAAGTTGCTTGTACACCGAGGTCCCACACATTCTTTAGATTTTCTTTGGGTCATAATGTCTTTCAAAAGGATCATCATTGATTATTTGATTCTAGAATATCGGTGCTGAATTATAACAGAAAAAAATCTCTAGGACTATCCTTGTGACTGGAAATGAAGAAGTATTATAATATTATCTATGTGTTATTGGGCATGTTAGGGGCAAACAACACTATAAGCTCGAAGCTTATTTTCCTCATGATAAAGCATGGTTATCAATTGATGAATGGTAGCAGATATTAACCAATTCATATCAATTTTTAGTTAAATGCATGATCCATTAAATGATGCTCTTTTCCCCAATTGAGTGTTCGATGCCAAGGCAACTGAAAGAACTTAATTCCAAGCGTACAAAACAGTTGTGGCCACTGAGTTTATCAGGACTGATTTTTTGCAGTCACAATTTGTTGGGATCAGTCGGGGCATAGCCTAAGACAACCTTCCAAAAAAAAAAAACTGAAAGAACTTCATACTTGATTATACTGATGTTGGAAATCTTCATTCTTCACTTATACTTTGGGGTTATTGTAAATGCACCCCTCATTGCTAAATAAACCCCCTACCAATTTCACAATCACGCACGATATCTGACCCTCTCCTTTTACATTTCTAATGCACTATTTGACCCGAAAGGGGTTCATTTTAGCAACACACTTTGCTTTGCTGCAATGGTGGGATACTTGGAAAGTACACATTTCACTTAGTGGTGGGACCTTTAAATACTTTCATCGGCTTCTTGATTTCTAACGAAATAAAGGTGATGCATCTTTAAAAAGAATGATTACATTTACCAAACACGGAATGTACTCGATTGTGCAAGGGTGGCACTCATTTTCCAGATGAACTGAAAATAAGAGAGGGACCCTTGTCTATAAGAAGTTGGGGTAACCTCCAGACTTTCGGATTATATTAAACTAAACCAAACGAACCCACAGGTGGGGATTTTTTTTTTTGGGGGGGTGTGAGTTTAAGAAGATATACGCAGACCTGACCTCTACCCCGAAGAGTAGAGCGATTGTTTACCGTGAAGACTATCAGCTTGTGAAAATTGTGTGAAAGAGAGAAAGGCAGATAATGAAAGCTATTAAAAGAACTAGTTAAGACTTAAGACTAAACAATAACATACAAATAGGAGCAAGTACAAGAGAAAATAAGCAAGGTAAGGAAATTACACACTTTTGGATTATATTATAGATTGGTATTTCGTAACTTGTAATATCTCATTGTAGCGCTTTTCAACAAGCTGTGGTGTTTCATGTAAATTTACAGGTAGATTTGCAACCTCCTGAGGTTGACCATGCTCTCTCTGTTTGACTTTGCAGCAAATCTTGTTGCTCCTTCCTCTTTAGCTTGTCTTCATTCAATGATTTTCTTCATATGTTTTCTAAGTGTAATTCAGGTTCTGCATGGGATGAAACACAATACCCCATATGTAACACTTCCTTCACAGCACAGGTACACAACTGTGCTTTAGGTGATGCTTGCCAAAGTTACCGCATGAAAGTGAAAATTGTGTTCAATCCTGTGCAAGGATAGAGACAACATGCATCTTTTTGCTGTTCGGCTTTTTACTGAAATATAGTCAAGAAATCAACAGAAGACCATAAAACTTGTAAAATAGAAATGAGAATAACAGGAAGAGACTTGATTTGTGTTGGTTTAAGCTTTAAGAGAATAAGAGGATATATTAGAGATGTAGAAGATGGTGAGCTGAACTTTATGTTCTAATGTTGCTAGTGGTAAGTTGAATCTTGTAACTCTAAATTTCTAGAATTTGGTTTAGAGAGTACCACATGAGCAACAGAAGTTATACATCAAAAAAGGCAAACACCTAAATTGCAGAAGTTGATGATGATATCCATTAAACTTGAGCCTAAAAAAACTCACCTAATTAAATTATTAAACTTGAGTCTAAAAAAACTCAAACTTTTTTATTTTTTAATTATTTTCTTTTCGTTTTCACTTGATACTAGTTGAACAAGAGAAGACCTTAGGGGAAAGGCAAGACCATTTGTGAAAAATTTCAACAGGATTCTGGTAGGATGAAACATGTAGAGCTTGCTACATAAAAGAGTTGATGAATGCAAAATTCAGATATAAGATGCAATAAGTTAAAATTCTTTCCTTTAATTATTTATATACATATATATAGAGAGAGGGGAAAGTTCAGTTGCAAACCTGTTTCCTGCTGTGAACTGGGGAATAAAGGAGGGAGCGACACGTGTCCCCATGTTTTCCTATTCATCATGAATAATGAACGTAATTTTTTTAAAACATTCAGGATAAATGATACACCATTCATGATGAATATCCTGTGAATGTCTAGGACACACGGTACAACTCTCTTTTTTCCCCGCGGTTCACAAGGGAACTTAAGTTTGCAATTGAACCTGCCCCTATATATATCTGCCTAAAACTAATGTGATTATTGTTGCTGGCAGGTATTGTTAGTAAGCAGTGAACCAGTCGTTGGCATGGGAAGATGAACACCAAAAACTAATATTCTACAAAAATGAAAAAGAAAGGTTAGTACAGTTGCAGCTTTTTATTAAAAAAAACAAGAGTAAAGATAGTGCAACAAGGTGGCCATATATTTATATTTAATTTCAAGGAATCAATATTCGTTCAGAAAAAGCAATTTATTCTGGTTCATTTAGTGCGCTCATGATTAACATTTTACATTGTCCACAATTGAATTCTATAATAAACACTACTTATTACTTGCAGAAGTCAAACTCCCCCCCCCCCCCCCCCCCCCCTTCCCCCCCCTCTCCTTCCTTTTTGTTACTAAAGGGAACAAAAAGAAAGTGAAAAAGAGTTTATCTTTTTCAGTATCGTGTGTGGATTGGTAGGCCAATTAGACGTGTGTGACCATCGGTTTCATCTTTTACGCAATGCCAATAGCAATGAAACCCTTAAACAGGAGAGCAGGATGGATGCCATTTCACTTTTGAAATCCATACGGATTCTTGTTTAGCATGCTCTTTGCGGGTTCGTCTTTTAGGATACCGTTGGAGTCTCACATCAACTAGATTTGAACCATTTCTGCTCAATATATGTTGGAATCTCTTTTCTTTCCTGAAGGACTCTTTTAGTGAGTAATCTAATGGGGTTTCACATAATCTCACATGATATTAGAGCCAAGTCTATCATTTTAGGGACTCGACACTTTGGGACAATTTGTGCCTGTCTAGCCCCCATTGGAGAGGAGGATGGGGGCGTGTTGGAGTCCCACTGCTAGACTTGGACAATTTCTCTTCGATATATGTTGGAACATCCCTTCTCTCCTCAAGCGCTATTTTGGAGAGCAATCTAATGAGGTTCCACGTAATCTCACATGATATCAGAACCCGAAGTCTATCATTATAAGGACTCGATACTTAGGGACAATTTATGTCTCTCTAGTCTCCATTGGAGGGGAGGAGGGGATGTGCTAGAGTCCCCACATCAACTAGACTTAGGGGTCGTTTACCAAACACTTATCCGGGTAAGCTCTTACCAAGTCAACATTACTTTACCAGATGCATATACAAGGACCAAGAATCTTACCTGGTAAGAGCGAAGGCAAGGACCGAGAGTCTTACCTGGTAAGTGAGGGTCATCATCTCTTACCACAGTTAGCGCTTACTGGGTAAATTGTTGCATACGATATCGTTTTTGTGGACTAAAATCTTACCCGGTAAATAAGTGATAGTGTTGAAGTTTACCGGTAAACACTTACCAGGGTAAACTTTGCTTTTGGTAAACGGTCCCTTAGACAATTTCTCCTCAATATATGTTGGAACCTCCTTTCTCTTATCAAGGGCGCATTAGCAATCTAATGAGGTTCCACATAATCTCATACACACCTAACTAGTTTGTGGTAATGAACTTGTCATAGACATGTGGGCATGTTTTTTTTTTGGTAACCGTGGGTTTCCGGGCCAGTTTACGGCTTTACGCGCACCGACTAATCTCCGGGCGACCACGAATGGCCTGGAGTCATCGCAGGTGAACCTCCATGGCCACAAGAGCTTTGGCAGCGCCTGGATTTGAACCCTGGGTAGATGAGATCTTCCACTACATCCCCCAAAGGCTTTACCAGTGCACCACAATCCAAGTGGTTATGTGGACATGTTAGAGTTAACTGTTAAAGATGTCCTTGGGGTTTTAACATAGCAGGTAAGAAGATGGTTGTCATTGCATGGTGTTACAGTTAAAGATGATTTAAAAACAGTAGTAGGCTTGAAATGTTCTTTTTCCTTTTTGCTTGTGTATGATGGGATTGGTAGGACTATGAGAGTGATGGTTTAAAATATTTTGGCTTTTGGTTGCTTTATTTGCTCCACTTGGAGTTATCTATATAAAAAACACATTTAAGTGCACCAACTTTTCTAGATATGGCCACCACCTTCCACTTGTAGGAGATGGGCTTCATGGATGGTTCATTAATTTTAGAATCTATATACATGTTTTGTTACAAAACCAGATAGATATAATAAATTTTGTTTTCAAAACATTAGATATGGAACAATGGAAGACAAAAAAAGGTATGAAAAAGAATGCACTTTCTTTAAACGGTTATAATATTTGAAATTATGGAACCGACAACCAATCAATAGAAGAGTCTCGACAACGCACATGCTGCAATGTAGCTACGTTTGCTTTGGCCCGTTGTGGGGCCCAAACGGTAGTGTTTGGGATCCAGTTTCAAGTTTCGCTGAACTTAAGATATTTTTATGTCTTTATTTTGTTTTGTTTTCAATGTAAATCGCATAGAATTTCAATATTTCTTTTAATTTCACTTTATCTTAACTTCAATAAATGATGTGCATAAATTTCTTCTGGGTCTTGGTCTAGGGGTAGAGTGTACATAAATTTCTTCTGCCTTAAGAAGTAGAAAGACTCTTTCTACGAAAATCATGCAACAATGATTTTATAGAATGAGTACTCAACAAAGTAAGCTACATGTAAGAGTATGTGTGTACAATAAATCAGTAAGTATATTTAAACATATGAGATAAGGTTTAAGAAAATATGTTAAACAATCAAGGAAATGTATTGCATATTTGCATTACTACAACTACTAAAACATAAAGAAAAGATAAGGCTAGTATATAAAAGACATGCCATACACGCGTAAAAACAACAATCGATATGATAAGCAAGGAAACACTAAGTAATTTGTAAATAGTGTGAGACTGTCCTTTACAAAGACTCAATCCATTCATCAAATGATATTCATAAATATATTACTTTGCCTTTTGGAACATACGATCGTTTATCGTTTCTTCGGACGTATCTAACATACTTTTATGGGTGCAATAAAAAGAAAAACCGAATAACCCATCTGAATCGAATGAGGTTCGGTTAAATGGTTTCAAGTTATTCAGTTTATGGGTTAAACGAATGAGAATATCTTATTTGGTTCGGTTTTCGGTTATTTATTAACTACTTTGGTTAACTAACTTATACTATTACTTTATGTATTTTATTTCTATTCAAATAAACCGAATAACACATTATGCTTATTATTTTATGTACTTTATTGCGAGATAATGTTTTTACTTGATAATGTTTTTTGTGTAGTATACGATATAGTCAGAAGAGATAATGTTTTTTGTTTGATGCTAGCTAAAGGTAAAATGATGGATTTGCCCCTCATGTAAGGAGCACATAAAGGAGTTAACGAACCTCAACTTAATTAACAGTGTTAGCTTAAGATACCAAATTGTTATAAAAACCAAAAGTTAGGAACTACCAACATATTTCATGCTTTTAGAGATCAAACAAAATCTGAGCTTACCACATAGACCAAAAAAATGTAGGGGCCGTTTATCAAAGCTTACTGGGTAAGCGCTTACCAACAAGATCACTATCATCACTTAACTTATCGGGTAACATTCTCGGACATTAAAACGGATTGTTGGTAAGCATTTTTACAAGGTAAGAGTCTTTTCCTCACTTACCGAGGAACATCCGTGGACCTTGTTATGTCTCTTACCGGGTAAGATTCTAGGTCTTTGCAATGCTTATTTAAAAAATAAGTGACACATGGTAAACGCTTATCCGGTAAGTACTTGATAAACGGTCCCATAATTTACTCAAATAGTTGATTGAGACTTGAGTTGTTTTACGCTATGTTCTCGAGTTTTTTTCCGAAGGAAAGGAAGGGAAAGGGGAGGAAAGTAGGAGGGAAAAAATGTTGTGTTCTCGAGTTTTTTTAAGGAGGGAAAGGAAAGGGAAGGGAAATATTGCTTATTTTCCTCCCAAAACTTTCCTCTCAAATGTGGGAGGAAACAGAAGGAAATGAAAGAAAAGAATTTAGAAAAAATTAAAAATATTTGTAAAATTACATATATATCCATTAGTTACATTCCATTGTTAAATAAATAAGGGTATATTGGTAAAAATGACATTTTTCTTTTTCTTTCTCTCCTACTCGAGAATATGAAAATTTATTTTCTTTTCTTTCCTTTCTTTTCCTTCAATCTCAAGAACACAAATACAAGTATTTCTTTCTTTTTCTTCCCTTTCTTTTCTTTTCCTTCACTTTCTTTTCTTTTCTTTCCTTCCAAAACTCGCGAACACAACGTTAAAGACCTGAGTCCTTGGGATAATACATATATGAATCAATTAAAAGAAAATTGTAAATTATCAATGATTTTGTTTAAAGCTTGAATAATAACGGATGTTTAGTTTACATAATGTTTTTGAAAAAAATAATATCAAAGGATTTAAGAGTCAAAGGGATCTGAAATAAAATTGAATATGACTTGACTACGTAGCATAGAATGAAAATGAAATGGAATTGAAGAATTAAATTCGATTTATTTGAATATTCTGTTTGGTTTATCAAATATAGTTTTAGAATTTAATATTGATAACGATAAATGATAGTTTTACCCTTTAATAATATTTTTATAATTTGTTCTTGGTATATATAAATACATATTAGAAAATTAATATAAATGAAGGAGACTAATTGCACCATATTTTTTGCTAGTTGCACCTTCATGATTGCATATCATGATTGTGTTTTTTTGTCTTTTTGTTGTCTTTTCTTTTTTTCTTTTGTTTGTTTTTATTACATATTTTTATTTATTTGTATTATATAGTTTTAAAAGTTTTTTTTTACTTTTTGGTTTGATTTAAAAATAAATAAATATTTATAAATATAAATATTAATAATTTTTTATAATTATATAATTATAAAAATAAAACATAAATATTGCGATTTAACATATAAATAGAACATAAAATAATCTATATTATATTCGATTATTCTAAAATAACATTATCCGTAGTACAATTAACACGTAAAAACTGCATAATTCTGTATTCGCTCTAAATACGGGGTAGCCCATCCAGCAGCACACGGATAACTGTAATGGAAAAAATGTCCTACAATTTGCAGAAACGAGTATCCTTCTGCCATATCTAATTTCACATAATGTTTACCATTAATGTACCCAATTGTAAAAACAACATGTTCAGGCTACGTTGGCGGAGTGGACCTAAGTGGCACGTACGTCCCACTGTCGGTTATACTTATAACATGTAATATCACATTATATTTTGAAACAATCAAGACACCTATTTCAGGCATTGTCATCCAGTGTTCAAATGGTGCACCTTGATATGATCGAAAGAAGTTTAAAGTGTTGTAAGTAATATTCTAATGTTCACCCCAAAAGCGTTGATGTACTCTGTCTTGTATGTATCTAACTCTTCCATCAAGTTATACTGAATTGTGGGCCATGCATCTTCATGAAGACCTAAAGAGACAGCTATTGCTCGGAATCCGCAATTTCCATCACCTATCACATCATGTACCTGCTTGATGTAAGGGTGAAACAGTGCATAGTAATTGTAAATGTTCTCGATATATATTTTTATCATATTGTAACAACCTGGTTTAACTACACTAAGGGGTTGTTTGGTTGATTTTCCATTAAGTCCTGTATGAATAAAACTGTCTGTATGGATTAATCTGTCTGTATAGATTGAGAAGGTTTTTGTTTGGGAGGTTTTTTTTCCATATATATAAGGAGCGTGCTTTTTAATTGGGAATGTCAAGTTTGGAAAAAAGTTGGTTTTCTGCATAAAGCTTCCCATAGAAGCTTATTGAATAAGCCATTATCTATATCATTAAGCCACTACCAAACAGTCATGTATAACTGACCAAATAAGCTGTGAGTCCCATTAAGCTCATTAAGCTGCTAACAAACAGACCCTAACTTACTAACTTAAATACCTTAAGAAGAAGTTTATACCTTTATAGGAAGGATTCGAAGCGTAGATTCCAAATATGTAATTGTTTCGTCGATTACTTCAACGGATTGAGAGCAAATCTAGAGAGATTTTGGAGAGATTTTTAGAGAGAAAGAGAGAGAGAGAGAGATATATATGAAAAAAGAAGAAGAAGATGGTGATGGTTATGAACTAAGGGACGATATGTAGTAATTTACTCTAGAGGAAGGATCATGTGAGAAGTTAAACATTTTGCGAGAAGGCGAGAAGTGTGATATCATATTATGATTACATGAACTATAAGTGTGCTTAATTATATATGATTAAACGTCTATGTATTGCCAATATAACATGTGTTTAATCATATATGATTAAACTTGTGTATCATATATGATTAAACACTTATCGCATTCTCGCAAAATGTTTAGCTTCTCGTTCGCAAAATGGTATCAATTGGAAACCAAGTTTCATTGGAAACTTTGGAAACCAAATTTCAGCCATTGATCTTTATAATCAATGGTTAAGATTCATTTGAATTATATATGGTAGTAAATTAATTAATTTATTAATAATAAATAAAAATAATAGATGAAAAGGGTAAATATGTCTTTTGATTTTGTGTCTCAAATATGGCAAGAAAGGTTTATTTTATTTAGATTTAATGTATATTGATTTCTTTTTGTAAAAAAGTTGTTTATTTAATTATGTAATGTATTTTTATATAAATCTTATCGGCTGGTATTATTTTGTTATAGTTTAATTTATACTTTTTTCTATAAATTGTTGTTATTATTATTATTGTTAGATTTTATGTAAGAAAATAATTTTTGTAATTTCATTTTATTATAAAATTTCTCACGCAATCTAATATTGTGATGAAACAGAATGAATTTGTGGATTACAGATTTCATTGGATTACAGATTTCATCAGGTTCATCGTGTTAGCATTATTGTTTCATAATGAAAATAGATTCATCAGGTTCATCGTGTTAGCATTATTGTTTCATAATGAAACATGATGAATTTGTGCCATTTTTGTTAACTTCCTATTTTTGTTTCATTACCTGTTCAGTTGCATATCCGTATATGAAAATAGATCCATCAGGTTCATCGTGTTAGCATTATTGTTTCATAATGAAAATAGATTCATCAGGTTCATCGTGTTAGCATTATTGTTTCATTATTACCATATATAAGCTAAATTAAAATTAAATAATTTACCTAAATTAAATATCTCATTTTTAAATTAATCAATGATTATTATTACCATATATAAACTAAATTAAAATTAAATATTTATTAATATAATAATAATAACAGTTACCATATATATTATGAAATAATGTAAAAGACAAAAATAACTTTTTCAATTAAAAATAAAAATAAAAAAAAGAAATTCACTGATTGGTTGATTTCGGTTTCCAAAGTTTCCAATGTAATACTGGTTTCCAATTGATCGCTCCCCTATGTATATATATATATATATATATATTATTTATTTTACTTTTTTTACACTACTGGAAAATGGTTATCATCGACCAACATTTCCGACGGATACTATCCGTCGGTAATTACCGACGGAAATTTAATTTTTGCGAAGGATAGACTATCCGTCGGTAAATATATATATTTACCGACGGATATTAAATTATTTTTTTTAATTTTTAAATCCGTCGGAAATCCGTCGGTAATTTATATAATTTAATAAATATTAATTTTTTTTCTGACGTCCGTCGGTGATCCGTCGGTAATTACAGACGGATTACCGACGACAATTAGAATTCCGTCGGTAAATTTATTAATTTAATAAATATTAATTTTTTCTGTGATCATGTATGTATATATATATATATGTATGTATGTATGTATGTATGTATGTGATCATGTATGTATATATGTACATGTACATATGTGATCATGTATAGTATGTATGTGATCATGTATGTATGTACATGTACATATGTGATCATGTATGTATATACACATGTACATATGTGATCATGAATGTATGTACAACATGTATAGTATGTATGTGATCATGTATGTATGTACATGTACATATGTGATCATGTATGTATGTATATCATGTATAGTACGTATGTGATCATGTATGTAATATGTATGTATGTACATGTACGTATGTGATCATGTATGTAATATGTATGTATGTACATGTACGTATGTGATCATGTATGTAATATGTATGTATGTATGTATGTATGTACATGTACGTATGTGATCATGTATGTAATATGTATGTATGTACATGTACGTATGTGATCATGTATGTACCATTAAAGCCCAACTAGAAACGTTAAAGCCAACTGATCCATTAAAGCCAATCAGGTCCATTAAAGCCCAACTGGATCCATTAAAGCTCAACTGTGTACGTTAAAGCCCAATTGGATACGTTAAAGCCCAACTGGGAACGTTAAAGCCCCATTGAATCCATTAAAGCCCAACTGGATCTGTTAAAGCCTAACTAGTAACGTTAAAGCCCAACTAAATCCATTAAAGCCCAACTGGGTACGTTAAAGCCCAACTGGATTCGTTTAAAGCCCAACTAGGTACGTTAAAGCCCAACGAGATCCATTAAAGCCCAACCGTGTACGTTAAAGCCTAACTGGATCCATTAAAAGCAACTGGATATATTAAAGCCCACCGAATCTGTTAAAGCCCAACTGGATCCATTAAAGCCCAACTGTGTACGTTAAATCCCAATTGGATACGTTAAAGCCCAACTGGGAACGTTAAAGCCCCACTGAATCCATTAAAGCCCAACTGGATTTGTTAAAGCCCAACTAAATCTATTAAAGCCCAACCAGATCCATTAAATTCTAACTGGGTACGTTAAAGCCCAACTGTATTCGTTTAAAGCCCAACTGGGTACGTTAAAGCCCAATGAGATCCATTAAAGCCCAACCGTGTACGTTAAAGCCCAACTGGGTATGTTAAAGCTCAACTGGATCCATTAAAACCCACCGAATCCGTTAAAGCCCAACCGGATCCATTAAAGCCCAACTGAAAATGTTTTTTATAATTTTCAGCAGATTTTCGGCGACAATTTAAGAAAATAAATATTTAATTAACTTTTTTTGTATTTTTTGGCGGATTTTCGACGGAAAGTTTATTAATTTAAAAGTAATTTATTTAATAAAAAATAAAAAATAAAATCCGTCGGAAATCCGTCGTTGAATTTACGAATTTTTGAGCGGGCATATAGCCCTAATTTCAGTCTCTCGATCTGTCCCCTCTCGCTCTCGCTCTCAGTCTCAGTCTCAGTCTCGCTCTCGATCTCTCAGACTCCCTCCATCTATCCCTCTCAATCTCTCGATCTCGATCTCTCCATCTCAGTCTTCAGCCGACAGTCAACGACCATCGATGACCACCGCCGACCACCACCTCCACCTCTTACATTTACCATCGGATCTATGATTTTCTTTTATTCGAAGCCGATCTGATCGATTGGTAGTCATTTTTGGACAAATCGCTCAACGAAACCCTAAGTCCGATCAATCGCCCCATCTTCACGACGCGAACCTGAGCCGGTGCCCGCTGAAACCCTCATCCACTCGGACTCCTCACTGCTTGACAGCAGTCACAACACACAGACACAGGCTTCTCGACGTGATTTTAGGTACCTAAACAATTTTAGTCTTTATTCTTTATGTGTACAACATGGTTCATGAATTGCGTTGATTTATTTCATTATTTGAGCATGAACTGTTCATGCTTCTGTTAATCTGAGATTTATATTTGGGATTTTACAGAATAAATAAATAATGGATTTGTCTTTTTATGTTACACATTTCTCATTTGAGGCTTTCTGTTAATCTGGGAATTGTTCATCTGACTTCTGAACCCTAACTTATTCATTTGTTTGATCTTGATATTAAGTAGACAAATATTAAGCAATTTTGTGCCATTTGGAATATCGTTTTGTTTACGATCTCTTTGATTAGCAGTTTGTTTACAATATCTTTGATTAGCAGTTTGTTAACAATTTGTTTGATTAGCATTTTGGAATATTCTTGATTTTTGAAGCTTACAATTTCTGAATATGAAAAGATCATTTTGTTCCACGAGTAAAAACAATTCTGGATCGCCTCTGTGAGTTTTGGTCAAGACTACTAGCGTTATAGCTAAATCCCTACTTTTGATCAACATTAACACCAAGATTAGTTTTCCACCATGTAGCGTGGTGGCTTGTTATCATATGATGTAAATGTGACCAATTCTGCTATCATTCTTTTTTGAACTTTTTGGTTCCTTATGCTATTGGGAGTACTTAAACCTCTAGGGTGTAATGGTATGTAATATGATATTTTGGTATGATTTGGTTTAGAGTTTACCCGAAAAGCTTGATGATTTGGTATGATTTAGGATTTGATTATACTTGATTTTATTTATTTATTTTAGTTGGGTTGCCAATTGTTGGGCAAACATTAGGTTGATATACGGAAATATTCATTTTATAGTTGTTATGCCGCCGAAATTTTAAAAAACATGTAGTGTTCAATAGACTTCTAATTTCGTTGCCACCTACAGTTTGACTTTTAAATAATCAAAACACTTTTCTTTGATTGTAACCTACGGTTTTGACTTTTCAATAGTCAAACAATTACACTTAGAGTTTAAGAGTCATCCAAAACTCCTCTACACCTATGGTTTGACTTTCAAGAAGGAAAACCATTACATGTAGTGTTCAATAGACTTCTAACTTCGTTGACACCTACGGTTTGACTTTTAAATAGCCAAACCATTACACGTAGGGTTTTAAACTTTCCAAAACATCTTTCTTTGATTGTAACCTACGGTTTTGACTTTCCAATAGTCAAACCATTACACTTAGAGTTTTAGAGTCATCGAAAACTCCTCTACACCTATGGTCTGACTTTCAAGAAGGCAAACCATTACATGTAGTGTTCAATAGACTTCTAACTTCGTTGACACCTACGGTTTGGCTTTTCAATAGTCAAACCATTACACGTAGGGTTTTAAAGTCATCCAAAGCTCATCTAAACCTACGGTGTTACACCACCTCTATCTTGATTATGTCGATTAACTACTTATTTCTTTGTTGTAGTGGTTAAATATTGTAACACCCGTGATTTTCGGTAAGTAAATGTCAATCGGACATTTCTGTGACTTGTAAACGGTGGGGTTTCGTTGGGAATTGTATTGTTTAAAGTCCTTTGGAGTTTCGGGAGTTTTGGCAGTGAAAAGGTCGGGTTTTGGGGCTCCGGAAAGGTCCCGCGACAATGGCCGACGACTATGACAGTGTCATAGTCGCATTGTCACAGTCGCATGCAGGGTACCGTGGCCTGAGGGAGTTGGCGACATTGTCATGCGACAATGCCCTGGGCATTGTCGCTGGTCAATGTCCCAGGGCACCCAGCGACTGATAAGTTCGAATTTCAACCCATTCTCCTCATTTCTCACTTCCATCTTCTTCCCTCTTCTCTCCCAAACCCCAAAACCGAACCCTAACCCATTTTGGGGGTTTTTCCCTCCCCAAACCACAAGATGCTTCATCATCTAGCTTGTGGGATCTTGAACCACAAAACCACCATCTTCATCTTCCTCATCAAGTTCGTGTTGGGAGTTCGGGTTGAAGTGTTGGATTGGGTGTCCTCGGAGAGTTTCATCATCTTTAATGGTAAGTTTCCTTGCAACAAGTTATAAATGCTCCATTGATGGTTTCTTAGTGTTTGGTTTCTCAAATCTCGGATTTGGTAAGTTTTGGAGAAAACTAGGGTTTTGATCTCGTTTGGGGTTTTTGGTATATTGTTTGGGGGAAATGCTTCTAAATGGTTGAGTATGGGTATTTATGGTTTGAAATGTTTGGATCTAGGTTTTGGAAGTTTCCGGCTTGAGGATTCAAGCGGTCTTCAAAAGAGCTCGTTGGGTGAAATCTAGATTTAGCCTAAATCTAGCAAGGTGAGTTCAAGTTGATTTGTGAAAACGGTGTACATGCCAAAATGTTTATTTTAAAGTGTTTTACATGAAATGGTTAACTGCTGATAAGTTTTGAGAATTTTGAAGTAAACTATGTTTTACATGGTTATTTGTCAAAGAGTGAGTATTTTAACAAGTTTTCTTATTTGGTGAACTTGGGTTGTGTTAACCTCATAAAATGCTCATATTTGGGGTTTTGAATGTTCTAACGAGTAAATAGCATGGTTTTCACATTCATGGTGATTTGGTACAAGTAAAAGCTATTCTTATGAATTATGCATCATTGATTGTACAAATGAAGTCTATTTCATGTTACATGCATTTTGGTACATTTGCATTCATAAACCCTTTGGAAAATCGTTAGTCCCATTTCGGGTGGAGTTTGGGTTAATCTCGTCTCTGAGATACGTGTCTTCATAAAAGTTGTTTAAAGATATCTCATTATTTGGGGAACCGATAATTGTTAGTTAAATGGATTTTGGGCATGTTAGCTCGGTATCGATTTAAAAGAGTCTTGAGGACAATTGTCCGGTTTTAATGGCTCGATGTAAAGTCCAAATTATAATTTACATTTTAATGCATCTGATTGCATATTATTGATAACTACAGACTCGAGTGCGGTAGTCATTCAGGTATAGTCATTAATCTTAGACTGTGTTGCATTGGATCTATAGGCACATGAGTCAGTCTTATTTGATGGTCATTTGGTTGGTACGAGGTTGGACTCCGGGACACATGTTTTATGACCTTGTCCTTTCAAGGTGTACACTAGGAGGGCTGAGTCCGGGTGGTGCTATCATGGCGTTGGAGTAGTCATTGGATGGACGTTTTGGGACCTCCGCCAGGTGGGGCAATGTCATGGTTGTATCCCCTTATGCCGGGCCTTGGAGCGGTATTCTCGTTAATATTTCGCTAAGGTCAGCTGACTCTTTGGTGTATCTTGAAGGGAGTCGTAGGGACACTTGGGCTAGTGTGTCGTGAAGTGTCATACGATTAACGTTGTATGAGTGGCATACTTTTGTGTTCCTCCACTCTCAACGGATACGGGAAGCCCCCATCGTCGACCCGTCGTATTTTGGTTATTTAATTGTCCGCATTTTAATATTTCGAGTTCATTCTATTTCATGGTCGTGTGAGTATTGATTTGAGTTTCAGGTTTTCAATGACGTACCATATCTTTATGAATTGTCTTCCTTTATTTAAGGGTCGAATTATGATTCCGTTTGGGGGAGTTATGCATTGCATCGTTTTTACAGAGAATATGTATTTGGGAGTATTGTTTTTAAAAGTGCATATTTTGGAGAAATGTGTCGTTGCAATTTTAAAGTAAGCCATTTCGAAAGATCTCGATTTCAACTGATTTCCTGTCTTTTAAAGATTTATTCATTCATGTTAAAACTCTTGAGCTCACTAGGCTTTAAGCCTAACCTTTTTATTTGTCGGCATGTGCATCAGGTTCCAGGGTTTAGAGTTGGTTCTAGCAATCCTGTGAAGAGTAAAGCCTTAGCTAAATCTGAAAGTAAGTATTCGGTGAAGTCTTCCGCTTTATGGAGATAGTGACTATGCATGGGTATTAGTAGCACCTGTCCCTTATAGTCTGTATACTTATAAGATGGTATACGTATATTGTAGCTAAATCTGAATTCGTGGTTGTAGATGATTCATTTATTGATGTATTTAGAAAATTTTAAATAAGTTGCTATTTCCATATTTGAGGGTGTTACAAGTTGGTATCAGAGCTTAAGTTTGAGAGAATTAGGTATTGATTCTTGGATGCCTAGACTCAAACTAGCGTCTTATAAGTGATTGTAAGCGAAGTTGCACATTAGGTACCTTAAGATAAGATACTTTGAGGTTGACTAGTCGCTAGAAACGTGAAAATTGTCGAGGGTCGCAAGGATGGTCATGTACGGTACGTTCATAATAGCACTTGGCCAGTGTTATGGTGAATCTACATGCTACATGTGTGCACTTGCGTTACCTTGATATGATGACCGTTGGGGTAGTGAGAAAACCTCTAAGCGAGTTAACTAATGAATGATTGATGTTTATATCAAGGTCACCTGGGAGTGATAGCTAAGTGCGAGGAGGTCACTAAGTTGATCCTCTTGGGTCGGAAATCTTGGTTGGATTAGATTCGTGAGTTTGTTAGACCGATTCTATCTCAAGGAGAATTCGTAAGTTTATCAAATTATTGAGATTTTGGCTTTAAGATGTTTGATGCATCCGGATGACAATAGTATGTCGGGTTATTGGGAAATGTAGTCCTATGATGCCAAGTGCCGATCAATTCCATGCACTAGATTTATTTCTGAAATAAATTTGCATAAATTGTTTCTTATGTTCGTAAAACATAAAGTGTTTTGCATTATAAGGTTTTGGTAAAGCATGTAGCATTCATCAGATTTTGAACCGTGAGCTTAAGCACGCATGAAATTGTTTTGTTGCACATAATTGCAAATTGTTATAAAAAAATCTCTTTATTTACGTCTCGTGTTTAACGCTATTCTCGGGTATTGTAATATCCATGTTTTAATGTCATTTGGGGTACTGGGCAAGTAACTATGAGATTTTAACCTAGGCATTGGATCTCCTCCACGTATGTCAAGGGTTTTAAAGGAAAGGTTATTCCCATATTTTGAGTCGGAATTTATTGAAAATTTTTAGTTGTGCTAGTTTGCTAAATTTCATGGAGTGTTGTTTTGCGGCGTCCTTTTTGCGTGGGTTTTAATTTTTGTTCCATGATAACTTGCGAGTTATTTGGCGTCGTGTCCCATGTGAATTTTGTTAAATGTGTCATTTTACCTTTCATTGCATTAAAAGAGGAAACTCTTAAAGATTTAATGTTTTAGCCATATTGTCGTCTTACATTCTTGTTGAAAAATGAAAATTTGTCACTGCATGATTTTAGCATTATTGAGTTTTGCAAAAAAATTCAGTTGGGTTTAGGGTGTCTCATCTTACGTCATTTTGCGTTGCGTAAAATAATTTTGAGAACATGTGCATATGCATCATTGTGTGCGTTAAATGTTGGATTTATACAAGTGTCATTCGTTGCCTACTTTTTGCATTTGGACTTAACTATAACGTCGATGTGAGCAAACTTGTCAAAGATCTTCGTTATTTCAAGCAGGACTTTTGTTCTGATCGTAATTCAATCATCAACTTTTACTGTTAGAGATTTCCGCAATGCATTTATCGAATTGGCGGCATTCTTGTCGTTGAAATTTTCTGTTGGGCCAAGTGTGTTTATCTTTGGCTTAAAGCCTAAACTCGATTTGAAATCTTATTTGCATTCCCATCATTCTTTTGAGCTTTGGGAAAAAAAACCCGTCGCATATAGAGTTGTTGATATCTTTATGTCGCAACGTCTTTTGGTTAAAAACGCAGAAATTTTAAAGTTAAAATTGCAAAATTTCTCTTTTGGAGTTGCACAAACATTTATTGCACGTGTTGTAACGCAGGAACCTATTTTCACATATAGTGTAAATTATTGCGCATGTTTTATGACTGTCTTTATTAACGTAAGTATCGAACAAATGAATTTTGAAAATGATTTCATATGCGCTGTGTTAATGATCAATTTCGAAACCTATCGAATGAACGGTAGTGTATTTTGCCGCACATTTAATCGTTAAGAAGCTTGTGTATTTGAAAGTTTATAAAAGTTTAAATTGGCATATTATTCGAAAAACCTTGAACTCATTAGGCCTATAGGTTTAACCCCCTGTCGTGGAAAGGAGTTGCAATTAAGGGACTAGGGGAGTCCTTGAGAATTGAAGCGTCGGATGATCCGACTTGCGGTCAGTCTTGAATGTTTGAGGTTTCGGTTTGTGAATCTGCGCGCGTTTGTACTAATGGAAATAGTAGATTTAAGTCTTCCCAGTTAACTAAGGAAGTAATTTCATACCTCGGTAATCATGAGGGATGAAGTCTTAGGTGATTACCTGCGATTATATTGGGTTTCGTTTTGGTGGTTTGCTCGTCGGTGTGACACCATGGCTTAGGTGGTTGGTGTACCGTCTTAGCGGGTTCCGTGATTAAAGGAAATTTTGGTGATCTGTCAATTAGAGATGTAAGATTTGAAATTTAGCTTTCTGTTAGGTGCTGACCTTAGTGAGACAATCCGTTTGGAATGGAATTTTGGGCGGGATGTCCACGTTTTCGAGGTCACCGTTTAGTCTTAAGCGTCGACTTGTTTTCTTGAGGTCAATGGATCTTGAAATGGATGGATGTAACCCGGTTGGATTATGGAAAATAGTGACCTTTCGGTAATGGATTTTGAAAGGAGTTTGGGTATTGAGGATTGAGTATCGAGGTACCCAAGCACTCCTGTGGTGATAAGGATGTTACTTTAGGAACGTCATGAGATTGGTGTTGAGTCGGAGTTGAGTGATAGCCGAATCTGTGTTAACCGGTCACGTGAAGGACGTATTGGTGCGCCTTGGAAGGATGTTTTTATAGATATTAGGAATGAACCAGTTGAAATCTAAGGATTTTAGAAGTTTGGTTGCGATCTTTGATGTTGGATTCAGAACCGTGTAGGTCCGAAGGAAATCGATCGGTGGAAAGTTGGGGTCACAAACTACCTGGAGGTAGTACTTGTCGTCCAAGGTTGGGAGACGACCGTAACCTTGTGGGTAAATGTTCTCGTGGGAGTTAAGTGTCCACTTGGTTATGAGTACAATGTGCCCAAGAGAGACAATTGATGGGAGTATCAGTGCAAGAGTCATGTTAGTGGTGCTGACAAATGGTTTAAAGCAAGTCCTTCTACGGGTAAGATTTCATGGGAAATGTAGATTTCGAGGACGAAATTATTCTAAGGTTGGGAGGATTGTAACACCCGTGATTTTCGGTAAGTAAATATCAACCGAACATTTATGTGACTTGTAAACGGTGGGGTTTCATTGGGAATTGTATTCTTTAAAGTCCCTTGGAGTTTCGGGAGTTTTGGCAGTGAAAAGGTCGGGTTTCGAGGCTCCGAAAAGGTCCCGCGACAATGCCCGACGACTATGACAATGTCATAGTCGCACTGTCACAGTCGCATGCAGGGTACCGCGGCCTGAGGGAGTATTGCATCGTTTTTACAGAGAATGTGTATTTGGGAGTATTGTTTTTAAAAGTGCATATTTTGGAGAAATGTGTCGTTGCAATTTTAAAGTAAGCCATTTCGAAAGATCTCGATTTCAACTGATTTCCTGTCTTTTAAAGATTTATTCATTCATGTTAAAACTCTTGAGCTCACTAGGCGTTAAACCTAACCTTTTTATTTGTCGGCATGTGCATCAGGTTCTAGGGTTGAGAGTTGGTTCTAGCAATCCTGTGAAGAGTAAAGCCTTAGCTAAATCCGAAAGTAAGTATTCGGTGAAGTCTTCCGCTTTATGGAGATAGTGACTATACATGGGTATTAGTAGCACCTGTCCCTTATAGTCTGTATATTTATAAGATGGTATACGTGTATTGTAGCTAAATCTGAATTCGTGGTTGTAGATGATTCATTTATTGATGTATTTAGAAATTTTTAAATAAGTTGCTATTTCCAGATTTGAGGGTGTTACAAATATGTCGACAGATAGAGGATGGATGTATAGAAAGAACGACAGTCGGGGGTTTCTTAGCGCCGACTATATTGTTGCAATGGACAGTTTTTTGGACTATGCCTATGCCGATGAAAGGACTGTTGAAAGGAAACCTACACGTGATGGGATAGTGTTTCGTATTAGATGCCCTTGTAAGAAGTGTTAAAAGTTGAGAGTTGAGGGATAATTTTAGGGATGTCCCTAATGAGCACCATCCACTGATGTTGGATCGATTTCGGGTATGTATTTTACTCTATTTAACTTATTGAGTGGATTTATTTTTACTTAATCCAAACAATGTGTTTGCAGTTGTATTATAGTTGGCCTCCTGAGATGGACGCCGACGTAGTAGCGGCATTTCGGCGTATCCTAAGTAATAGGTACCCAAACATGATGAGAGATGCCCGTCGATTCGCCCAGGGCAGGGCTTTAGACATTGATGGTGTCCAGTTCGACGGACGTGACTACACGATTCTTGTTGCACACCCTCCAGAGTGGATCCGGTGTGAGTTTTGGGTCTAGATGATTGAGCAGGTTTGTTTTGTTTTGAATACTTGTGTCTGGTTGTACTAGGATTTATATTGATTTATGTCTTCTTTTTAACAGGTATGGAACACCGACGGATTCCGACGTGTATGTGCGGCCAATATGGCCAATCGGGCCACCGAGTATGAGGGGATGACATCCAGACACTGTACTGGATCTATTAGTACCGCTATGCATCGGGACCGCATGGTAATTTATCATACACTAGACTAAATGTATATAATTGATGAATATATGTAATATATACATGATTTTATTACCTACTAACAATTTAAGTTGTGTATTGTAGAGAGATGCATGGGGCCGTGAGCCTACCAGCGACAAGGTTTGGGAGGCTACACACTGGACCAACATGAAGCTTGTTCCAGGTGCGACTGGTCCGTCCACGGATCCTCCGATCTATGTTTACCCAAAGGCGGCTCATACGGCGGTAAGTTCAATTATGCATGGCTAGATATTTGTTTGTTTTATAAGATAGATAGAAATTATAGCAAACTTAGTTTAGGCTGCCATTGTTGGGCAGACGATAGGATTGTTTTGATAAAAGTAGGTCATGGATATATGTTCAAATCACAGTTGAAATGCTGCCGAATTTTCTATAGGTTAGTTGACTTGACAATGTCTAATTTGGTAAACTGTAGGATGCCTACCATCGGATTAGGGAGGAGGAGTACCCGGACTTACCTCCCGGCACTGTACCTCCCAATGACGCCGAGTTGTGGGAGCGTAGTGTCGGAGGACGGCGTAAGGGCCGTATTTTTGGATGGGGGACCAGTCAGGATCCCTATTATGCTATGACCGGTGATTCAGGTGCCCATTCGAGCGGGAGCACGCGCGACCGTCGCGATGAAGAGGTATGCTTGTCAAATGTTGTTTAACATAATCATATGTTTGTTAAATGTTATATGACATTGTTCTATATATGTTTGTCAAATGTTGAATTTCAGTTGGAAGAGCTGAGGCAGAGGTTAGAGAGAGAGGAAACAGAGAGGATCCAGTTGCAGGATCGACTACAGAGAGAAGAAGCAGAGAGGATCCGGATTCAGGAGCGAATGGATAGAGATGAAGTAGAGAAGAGACAGATGCAAGAACGAATGGCTCAGTTTGACGCGTTCATGATCAAGGTTAACAATCAACACCCCTTTTCCCCTCCGTAGGATTACGTTTATGTATTTATAGATTTTTTGTACAGTTTAAGACTTAGTAATATTTAAAAATTGGCAGGTTTTGTATAGGATAAAAACTGGAAAATTTTAATCCGTCGGTAATCCGTCTCTAAAAGTCGACCGTCGATGATCCGTCGGAAATAACCCACGCCGTCGGTAACCGTCGAATATCCGTCGGAAAATTATGCTGTCGGTGATCCGTCGGTGATCTGGACGCCGACCACCTTTATACCGACGGACATTTACCGACGGATTTCTCTTTTACCGACGGATTCGTCCGTCGGTGATAAGCCTCTGTTTTGTAGTGTTATATTTATAACGAGTTTCTTAATTGGCGGGTTTAACCCCCCAACTATCTTTGGTTGCTATTTTTAATTACGGTTCAATTCGGGTAAAAAATAATTACACGTTTTTAAAACCGAGTCTTACAAGAGAATATTGGAATGTGACTAACATAAAGAAAAATATAGTTTACAAAGTTATAATAAAATCAAAAGTTACAAATTTTATAAATTTATAAACAAATTTAATAAATTTATAAAATCAAAACACACAAACACACACATATATATATAAAGATAATGTGTATATATATAAACACAAATAATAATATATATATATATATATATATATATATATATCAAGTGAAATGACATATGTTTCATTAAAAATAATTGGGACGAAAAACAATACATTTAACACCATTCAATTTGGTGCAAATAACATTGCCCAAAATAAATACCGGTAAAATTATTTAACTTACCATTTATTATTATTTTTCGTGCCATTCAAACAGTACTTTTGAACGAAACCATGGGAGTGTTTGGGATTGCTTATTTAAAGTAACTTATGTTTTTTTTAAAATGCTTATCAACTTATGTGGCGACAAAAAATAGTTTTATAAAAATTGTTTGGATTAGCTTATTGTGGCACCAAAACGTAATAATCTAATAAGTTGTTATTTAGGTGTGTTTGAGATTGCTTATACATGTAAAATAACCAAAAAAAGTCACAAGTTGTTTCAAACAAGTTGATAAGTCATAATGGTTTAATTTATCAAAAACTCCTTATTAGCGGTGTGGAAAAACTAAAAGCACTTTTTTTCCCTCCAACCTAAACACTAAAAATAGTTTATTAGCGGCGAGGAAAAACTATAAGTCAATAAGGAGTTTAAATAAACAAACCCAAACATCCTCTATATTGAATTTCACAGTTACTTAAGGAATGGAAGATTCATGCATTCATGAAATTTGGAGGATTTCGATGTAATAGAATTCCAGCCAAGGAGACATAGCTATCGGGCGTGTAGTTCAGTTGACAAAAGAATGAAATGACTTTGTTCAAATACACAACAAGTTCAAGTTCAAATCCTGTGGGAGATGGGCTTGAAACCCTTCCACTAGCTTGAACCATTGAGCCAACTATTAAATCATTTAAATGTCTCCTCATGGTTCCTAGGAAGCGGGTACCGTTTGAGCAGGGACGGACCCGGAAAATTTTTCAAATTGTGGCACCATTTGACTATAAGAAACAAATATAGGAATAAAATCATCGTTTGTCTGTTGGTTAGTTCATTGTTTTTCATATGTTATGTCTTGTGTTAAAGTTTTTTATTGAAGTTTTTTTTTCTTCCAGAAACATAATAAATCTGAAAATTAAAGTTAAAAACTAAGAAAATAACATTAACAAGATTCAAACTCGGGCATGAGGTGGAAGAAAAGCATTGCAAACCAACTCTACATAGAGAAATTTGTCCTCATTGTAGTTTCAAAATATATACGGTGACACACAACAAATTGATACGACAAAATATTTTTCACAACCCATAATATTTTTTAACGCTACAACAGAGGAACGAAATGATGGCATAGGCCACCGTATGCTCTACATTGGGTTCGTCCATGCTTGTGAGGCCACTCGGAATTGCCAGTATTCAAACTTTTGTTCAAATAACCAAAGAGTCATAGGGAATTTGGCAATGAAAGCCCATGTATTAAATATAGTTCATGTATGAATGATTGATATGTAAAAGATTGTAATAAAGCATTCAATTCATATATGGTATTTTAGTTTCTTAATAGAAAAATTGCCTCTTTTTGCTGTACCTTCATGTATATCTCCTCATCTTTTATAATTTAATAAAGGTTGATAACGATATTCTCAATTCTTTTTTGATGACGATGTTAATTGATTGAATACGCTGTTCACCATCACAGTATTAATGTTTTTTCTATAAATTTATATTGAAGAGTAAACAACGATTTTCTTCCTTGTGGTTTGTTTATTATAACTATTTTCGTCCCTTACTTTAAAAATTGTTTATTTGGTTATTGTGGTTTGTAATTCCTTTCCATTTTCGTCCCTAAAATCAATATTCTCAATAACTAAAAACGAAAGAAGTTGTAAACTACAAGGACCAAAAAAACAAATTTTAAAGATCAGGGATGAAAATAGTTATAAACATCAAACAATAGGGACGAAAATATCGATTTTCATTTAATGGAATTTTTATTATCCGTTTATCTGATGCATCTTTAATAATTCATGAGAAGTGTAGTATGTCTTTTTTTTTTTTTTTTTTTTTTTTTTTTTTTTTTTTGGCTTTCAAAAAGGAAATACTTTCTTTATTTTTTAAAACTTATTTACATGATATTTCTTTTAATGTGGAAAAATGAAAAAAGCAGTTGTACGTAGACACGACTTTTTACTAAAATAAACCTTTTTTTTCAAGAATTCACCATAAAAAATCCCAGCCTTTTCTATTTTTTTTAATATAAATTGTGATAATAAACTATAAAATGTAAAATGGTGATGAAATTGATGTTAAAAAAAACTCTTATATGGTTTCCATTCTGATAAGTGAGAGGGTGTTGACTCTTACCCGCTAAACGTTTACCGGGTTATAAACGCTTACTATCAATCAATTTTGATGGCCTAATGCTACCACACATGCAAGATAAATGAAAGTGGTCTCTTATTGGTAAGCGCTTGGTAAACGACCCTAAAACTATTTTTGTTGCATTTGATGCTTTTTGTCTTAAAGTTAAAAAGACTTCTTAACCAATTTAACTATTTTTAGCCATACAATATCTATATGAGCCTCGTTCCTTGTATCGACATTTCGGGAGAATATATACAATCAAGTTCCATATTTGATTGGGTTGACCAAATGCACATCTATTATTTGCTAAATGCACATCTACATATCGATATCATCCTCATACGTATTGATATCAAGGCACCATTTTTACATTTTCAGTATATGATTTTTGATCTGGTTTTGATATAAATAAATATGTATATTTACACCCTGTTTAATTTGCAATCTAAATACACAAAGTAAGGCTGCAAGATGGATGAGATGGTAGGGAAACATTACAATTGATATGATTAATACTAATAGTGAGGTATATAACGTTTGTTGGTTATCCTAAAATGGCACCTTATATCTTTGCAAAACGTAAAATATGTTTTTGTGAATTATGATTTTGGTGGGATTTAATCAGCTCATTTACGATTATTTTCAATAAGCCATAATTGTTTTTTAGTCATTGATAATTTTCCAAGAAATTATTATTACCAACGACAAAGTAGTGGAGAATTCTTATACCTGGTTGTTCCAGAAACTTTGATGACTAGCTAGGGTCCTAGGGATATACAAAAAAATCAGAAACCGAATAACTCACCCGAACAAAAACGGTTTTGGGTTATTCGTTTTGTGGGTTAAAAGATTTGGTAAACCAAATAAGGTAAGTTTCGGTTTCAATTATTTTTTTACCATACACTACTAGAAAAATGAGTAAATCCCACGAAATATTACCGACGGATCGTCGGTGATACCATCGCCGACGACATTTAATCCAACATAGGTTACCGACGGACCCGACTTTCACCGACGGATTTTTCCATCGGTGATAATCATTTGTTTTGTAGTGATATCGGTTAACCGAATAGCAAATTATAGTACTGTTTACTTTATAATTTCCTTCTAGAGATGAATTGATTTGAGCATATATATTAACATTAAGTGAACTGAACTAAAAGAACAAGAAATTGATAAATATATTTAAACAAACCATCAACCAATGTTATCATGATTGCAATAATTAGCAGGAACAAAACAATCAATGTACAGGGGGGACGACTGTCAAGCGAGGAAGTGGAAGGTTTCGTCAAAACGTTAAACGGATTGGACCATGGGAGGGATCGTCGTAAGTGACTAGAGGAACAAAATACATAAGCATAATTTTTTTTGAAACTAAATTACTTGAAAATTTGAACTTTGAGTGGAGGCCTTTCCCCCCGACACAATGTAAGTCCGCCCCTGCTTGTACCTGAGTAATACCGACAAGGTTTGAAAGAAAGCAATATTTATGAGGATATACATAACTGATGAGAACCCAACAATTAATATACTCCGTCTTTTTCATGAATCTAATCACTACACACTATAAAACAGGGGGCTATCACCGACAGCTAAATCCGTTGGTGAAAGTTGGATTCGTCGGAAATCCGTTGGTGAAAGTCTCTCGCAAAGTATCTTGTGGGCGATAAAATTTTCGACGGATCACCGATGGATTTTAGCGACGGAAACTTCTATGGGATTAAACGTCGTCGACAATGGTATCACCGACGGATCTGTCGGTAATCCGTCGATAATATTCGAATCCGTCGGTAATTACTCAACCGTCGGTAATTACCGACGGATTTCAACTGTCGGTAGTGGGATTTGCTCATTTGTTTGTAGTGAATTACGATATTTTATATTTTGGTACGTATATCTAGTAAAAATTGTAACATTTCAACTTTTTAAAAAGCTTATGTTAGATACAACTATTTGTTCAATATCATAAAGTGATAACATCGAATTGAGTCGGTGTGCAATTCCTCTTTATTCAATGAAAAATGTACGCTGGTCACAACATTTTTTTAATACCCAAAAAATGTAAAACTTTTTCCGTCGATGCTTTCTTGAAAACTTGGTATCCAAACATAAAATGTAAACTATCGAATAAATTTTAACCAATATTTGGACCTCAACTACTATGTACTCACAATTAAATCCCTTTTAACATATTAATTATTTTGAAAGATGAATTAACACAAGTCATTATAAAATATTATTTTTATTTAAAGGTTGTATAACATTTAACATATTAATGTAATTCAAAAATTAATCAAATTATGTTTGCATAAGTCAATTATATCATGGGAACAGATAGCATTCTACATGAACTTCTACTTCAATGAGCATATTTCAAGATTCTAGGCAAACCCTAACCCTAACCCTAATACACTAGACTTCAAAAAAACCCTCCTATGCTAGTTACAATTTTACACCCCCAAATCAAGGAAGCTCCAAAATGGCATTAATTTGTTTTGTGCCTAAAACCATTGCCCACAACCTTTTCTTGTGCCCCACTTTTTTTTGTAATACAGCTAAAGAACAGTATATATTAGTATATTTTAATACTACAAACAAATAAATTATTAAACTAAAGAAAAAGATGGGGAAATGTTATAGTAGAGAAGTTGGGTGCCCCACAACTTGAGAAATTAATTACTTTCTTGACAAAGACATTATTTTTGAGTGAGTGATATATCAATTTAATTAATCTCATCTAATCTAATATGTATGATGACTAGAAAGCAAAACACACAAACCCTGATAGAGCTTCTACCAAAGTCTTGTTTATTTTTTTTAATGCTTAAATTAACAAGAAAAAATTATTAAAGATTTTATGACAAAAGTTTTTCTTTAAAGCAAAAGAGACCTCTAAAGATGTTTTGTTTTTTTGTTTTTTTCAGACAAGGCATGAAGTTGAATCAATCTGTTATGGTCTTTCAATTCACTTGTGTTTGTTTGAGAGAAAAACAAACATAACTACTAGAGTCTCAAGAGAAATTTAGTGTAAGGAGATGATGGGGGAAAACCCTAATTACTGGTGGAGCTTGAATGGGAATAAGCTGCAGCCTCCACCCTCTCAACAAACTTATATCCCTACTAATTTCTTATCACCACCACCGTCGTTGCCGCCACCCATTGCACCACCACCGACATCTTCCATCTTAAATCCTCCATATCTCTTTGGATCTTCTCTACTACTGCCTGCTGCAAACCCTAATAGTTTGGTTGATCATCATCACCATCATCACCATGACAATCAAGATTTCCCAGTTTCATGGAGCCAATTACTTCTGTAACACCCCTCTTTTCTCTATCTTTTTTCCATTATTATTCATGCATGTTTTCAAATTATATCTCTTTGGTTTATGGGCATCATGAAACTGTGTAAAAATCTCTTCACAACCGAGTAAAAAACCCTTTTCTGTAGTAGTGTCAGTTTAATTCCTCAAATATTTTGTAAATTACCATCTATTTTTAACTTCTATTATATCATTGGGATATCATGCATCTAATGATCAATCCATTTTTCTAAAGTGTGTTGATGGGTTTTTGATTATATGATCACTGACATATATATATATGTATGTATGTATGTATATGTATATGTATATGTATATGTATATGTATATGTATGTATCCAGGAGTGGATTAGCTCATGATCAAGATGAACACAACTTGGGAGGTGGAGGACATGTTGGTGAAATAAAGCATGGATATTTGAATCAAGAAAGCAGACAACTTTATTATAGTAATAAAAATGATCATCATCATCAAGAGAATAACAATAACAATAATGAGGAAGATCTGCAAGCTTGTAGCTCTTCTTGGTCATCTCAACTCAATCCAGTTCCATCTGTTGGCTCATCTTCTTCCATGAGTTTGAGCACCACCACTATGTTCGATTTCTCGAGTAAGATCGACAGCAGAAACCAACATACTAATCAATATTCATCTCAGGTAACTAATTATATGTATGTATATATATATATGTGTGTGTGTATATAATCTACCCAAAAAGATTCTAGCTTGGCATGATTTTCTTATCGATCTTATGATTTTCTAGCTTAGCTTTCACTGGTTTGTAAAATAACCGTATATATATAGAGAGAGAGAGGAAGATTCAAACGATAACGCTAACTATTTAAGAAAACAAGAAAATAATAAATCATGTACAAAATCATATATGAATCGGCCAAAAAAATGGACACGGAGAGTCGCGAGCAAAGTCGCGTGAATCATATATGATTTTGTACGTACCTTCGGCCGTTCTCGTGTTTTCTTAAAAAAGATATTGTTCTCTCTTATATATATATATATATATATATATATATATATATATATATATATATATATATAGTTTCCACTCTTTAGTTTTATTGCCCAAATTATATGTTGATCATGTTCTTTTCCTCTTAATTGTTGGGGTTTTGATTTCTTTATTTTCTCTTGTTTTGTTTATTTTGTTCATGTTTATACATCAAAGTATGATGACACATCTACTAGTGGGGCATCTAAAAAGCCCAGATTTCAATCGTATTCAACCCAACCTTCTATTACTACGGTAATTGAAACTTTTTTTTTTCTAGCTAGACATCCTTCAATTGATCTATTTTCTTGGTTTGTGTGGTTGCTATAAATATAGCAAACATATAATTCATTGATAAATGTACCTTTTTTTTATATCATGAAAGCAGTGTAATGAGACATTTACAAGTGGAACTTCTAAAAGGGCTAGGGCTCAACACTCCTCAACCCAAACCCCTTTAAAGGTAACAAACCTCTTTCTCCTCTCTCTAAATCTCCTAATTCCTATATATATATATATATATATATATACACACACAAGTGCACCTGTCATTCATCCTTCATAGTGTATTGATCAAATTAATTGGCAAGTCTCTTTGCACCACCAGAATGGTAATTAAAATCAATGTGATATGTTTTACTGACTTTTACCTCACGAGTAACAACTACATATATATGTATATATATATATATATATGTGTGTATATATATATCAATGGCATATCAGTTTTGGAAGTTAATTTCGGCACCTAAAAGAAGTCCTATTCATGAATTGAGATGGATTTCTACCTGTAAATAAATATGTCACCTACAACTAGAAGTGTGTCCATGAATCTAGGCTTATATATATATATATATATATATATATAGAGAGAGAGAGAGAGAGAGAGAATGAGTATAGCTGATTGATTCACAAGACTATATGCCTACATCTACATATATTTGATTGATCATTTAAGTTTTTATAGTACATAGTTGATTATTTATCTTAGGCAATCCAATATCATTAACAATTATATGGATATAAATAAGCAGGTGAGGAAGGAGAAATTGGGTGAAAGAATATCATCTTTGCATCAACTTGTTTCGCCTTTCGGAAAGGTAAGTAAACTCTTCTACACCATACACCCTAATTAACTACACAATTTTCTTATATATATATATATATAAGACAGGTTCAAACGAAAAGCTAAACATAAGGCGAGAAGTGTGATACCATATATTATACACAAACTTCATCATATATGATTAAACACACACAGGCCGTGTAATCATATATGATATCACACTTCTCGCATTCTCGTAAAATATTTAATTTCTCGCATCCTCTATACATGTCACATATATGTATTTGTGTGTTTGTGTGTGTGTGTTATCTAAAATAACCTAGCTATGGATCTTGAATTCTAATTTCATAGTTTTATATATACTAATACAAAAAATTAACCTACTTGATTGTGCACCCATAAATTAATAACCATATTCCAAGACAATCTTTTGTGTTCTTAATCTTTTACACAATTTGAATTAGTTCTATTCCAAAATAACACACACCCACCCACCCACAGAGACACCCTTTTGGACCTCTTAGCATGAAATCATAAACTTAATAATGTTTCAAGAAGTTCTGTGTGATTAATTAGTTTAAGACTTGATTAATCAAAAGAAAAGGATATTCAAACCTGAAAATTAAAAGAGATATATGTGTGTGGGACTTTTTGCAGACTGACACAGCTTCTGTGTTGTTAGAGGCCACAGCTCACATCAGATTCCTTGAGAGTCAAATTGAGGTGACATATATATTTTATTTCTTCTTTTTATTATTATTCATTGCTTTGCTTGCAGTAGGTTTTACAGACACCATAAAAGAGCTAGTAGAGAGACGAGCGTGCACTTAAAAGTTGTTGCTTTTTCAACATTCTTCATCTGCAAATTAACATGCAGGCACTTACCTCTCAGTACAATATTATTAACTCATCAGGAACCACGAGGCACCAACATTCTGCTGTAAGTGATGCCCATGCTTCCTTCCATTTTAATTAATCCTCTAATTCATTAATTAATACCCATTTCCCTTAATTAGTTACACTTGATGATCAAGGTAGCTAGATTAATTAATTAACATATTTACTAATGAATTTGATTAATTATATATATATATATATATATGGGCAAGTAATTAAGTAGATGTGTCTGTATTATATATATAGAGAGAGAGGGGTGAGTCCATACAAGAACAATATCTATTTAAAAAAACACGAAAACAACCGACTACATACAAAATCATATATGATTCACACGACTTTTGGTCACGCCTAAAGTCGTCCGCCTTCGGTTTTTTTCGGGTTAATATAAAATCACATATGATTTTGTAGATGATTTGTTGTTTTCTTAAATAGTTAGCGTTATCGTTTGAACATTTCTATCTCTCTCTCTATATATATATGTATATGGGGAGGATCAAACGAGAACGCAAACAATTTAAAAAAATACGAGAACATTAAATTATGTAGAAAATCACATGTGATAAAGAACCATATATATAATATACAATTTTTAATGAAGAGCCAGGTCAGGTTAATTTACTTTATTGGATCCATCACTTATTTGTGCATTTAAACAATTATTCAACATAAAGTGGGAGACATATATGATTCTCAACTTTAAAAACGATGAAATAATTAATCAATCTAGAGGTTTACTTAATTTACCTCGGGATTGCATCAAAAAAAGATTGTTAATTATTGCTTAATTAATTAAACTTTCAACCAAGTTCTTGATTTGAGATCATCACCCTGAAAAGAAGGGAGCTTCTAAGCACTACATAAGCACTTAATTAAACAGCTTGTTATATAATATCTTTTTTGAATTTTTTTTACTTAGAATTCTCTGTGGATTATATAAATATATATATATAAGAGAGAGAGAGGGGAGTTCAGCTAAAATCCTAAAAAAACAAAAAAGTGAGGAACACCCTGATAACGGTTCATCTGAATGACATACACATGTGCATACAAGTAATTGAAGTTGTTTCTTGGTTTTTATGCACATGTATATATGTAGGTGTGCATGTTACAAATTACTAGTATTAATGGTTAACAAGTGTTCTTCAGTTTTTCATCTTTTTTGCAGTTTTCTCCAGAATCTGACCCTATATATATAGAGAGAGAGAGAGAGGGAAGATCATGCGAGAAGTTAAACATTTTTGCGAGAAGGCGAGAAGTGTTTAATCATATATGATTACACGGCTTGTAGGTGTGTTTAATCATGTATGATTAAACGTCTATGTATTGTCAATATAACATGTGTTTAATCATATATGATTAAGCTTGTGTATCATATATGATTAAACACTTCTCGCCTTCTCGCAAAATGTTTAGCTTCTCGTTTGAACCTGCCCATATATATATATATATATATATATATATATATATAATTAAAAAAGAGAGCTTTAATTAATTTAATTTGAAATGCCTTAATTTATGCAGGATGGGAAGGCACCACAAAAGGACCTGGTAAGTAGAGGGTTATGCCTGGTTCCAGTGACTTGCATGGACCATATTGACACTACCAACATGACCAGCAATGGTGCTGAATTCTGGACTCCTGCACTTGGTGGTGGATTTTAATTATAACTCCATGTTTCTTCTTCAAGTCGATCCATCGAATATTCATCAACATGCGACAACGTAACACCAGCAATTTAATTTTGATCATTTGGTTGAAGTTAATTGTGTTGCTAGCTTCCAAAAACCCGAAATGCCTGAAAAGGAAAGAGAAAGAAACCCGAATTATTAGCGTCGTTGTTGATAAGGTTCGTGGATGATATATATGTAGATGATATTTTTGCTATTTATTTTCGGGCATTTGGTGAAGTTAGGGGAAATTAAGCAAAGACTTAAGTCTAGTACATGCTTGCTTATGAAATGTTTCTACAATTAATTTGTGAAATATGTGAAGTTACACACCTTGCTGTTTAATTGTCTAAAATATTCGTTAGCGTGTTTTTGGTCGTTCCAATCGTGTCTATGTTGTTTAATCGTCTAAAAAAACAACACAGAACTTAATAGATATATATAGTACTACAAAAAATTAGGGTTTATAAGACGCCAAAAAAGTGTACGAGTGTCCTAATACACTATATAAGTTTACAGGGTCAAACAATTGTGCACTCTATATAATGTTACAATAAGTTTATAAGACGTTGTTAAGGGTTTTAACAAGTTTTGTACGTCTACCAATTTCAAATTAAAGTAGCATATATGAGCTTTTTTATAAGACACTCTGTGGAAGTGTGAGTGTGTAGTTATGCTTTGGAAGCTTCGACATTGAATAGATCGACCCAGTTCTTTTCTGGTGCACTCGCTTTATATCTCCGACACACAAGGAAGGACGGGGCGGGAAGGAAGTAGCCCTAGCCTCTGTCCGGCCAATCATTCCGCTGGCATCTCGCATTCACGCCCCCATTTGATTGCCGCTCAGGGATGTAGTTGTAGATACGTTAGTCTTAGTGGGTCGTTTTATAAGACATTTTTTTTCTTTCAAATAATTTCATATGAAAGAATTAATAGTTTATATGTTTTATTTCAAAAGCATCTTAAAAAGATTTGTGAAGACATCAAAGTTAAAAAACATCATCTTAATTTGTTGTTAACACTTTTACATAGAACGTACAATTGTCGGATCCAATAAATTAAACGTAAGTTATATAAAACAGTATTAGGACACTTAAACATTTTTGACGCCCCATAAAGCCGACTTTGTACTAATGTAGTAATACAGTGAAGTAATGTAATGTTGCAAGTCTGAAATGCTAATCTTATGAATAAATTATTAGAGCATCTCTAACAAATTTACTAACGTGGATTGAAAAATAGAAAGATTTAAGACATTTAAACAAAATTTGATTCATACGTATTAATTCTTCAAAACCTCTCTAAAAAAATGAAGAAAGCAAGAAGAGAGCGTAGAGGTTTTAGTAGGCATGGTGATTTGCCCTGACCCGATGGAAACCCGGTTTATCCGCCTCAATTGGGATCCGAAATTCCTCGCTAAACGGGTCCTAGCTAGTTCCAGGGTCGGGGATCCCCGTTACCATGCCTAGTTTTTAGTATTTGGAGCAACGCCTCACCAATTTCTAACTTTTTATTATATTTTAATTTTTGCTCCTAAATTTTAGAAAAATTATAGCAAAATTATTGGAAGTGATCTCTACGAAGCACAAACTTTTCCGGGTTTGCATGGCTTGAGTTTAAAAAGCTTCTATATGCGGTATATCTGGATCATTCATAAAATTTAAGCTTTTAATCCTTGATCTAATTGATATCCATCTGAACTATACATCTAACAATTTATCCTAAGATTCAAGATTACGTTTTAATTACCACAACATAAAACTTAGTCTTTAAAATATATTCATATGACAATTTTCAAGAAACGACATAAAAAAAACTAATAGAACGTAGGATTTGTATTACAAATGTAATTAGATTGACGAATAAGTACATTGATGAACCTTGAGACCAAGAGAAGAAAATGGGCAACAAAGCTTTTGTTTCAGGGGTGTATTGGGAGTCCCATGTCCGCTAGACACAGACCATCAACTTTGTTCACATGTAGGAGCCTTCTCTCTCTATAAGGACTCTTCTAGATAGAAATTTAAAGGTATTCCATATATATATATATATATATATATATATATATATATATGTATATATATATGTATATAGGCCAAGGCTAATTTGCAACCCATGTAAATCTTGCAACCAATGCAACCCACATTTTAACCGTTAGATCAATGATAAGCGGTTATTTTATTTTTATTTTTTTGTTTTTTTAATTAAAAATATTGGGCCCACATCTATTGTAACCGTCGATCATGTATCCAACGGTTAAGATGTGGGTTGCATAGGTTGCAAGATTTACATGGATTGTAAATTAAACTACCCCTATATATATATATATATATATATATATATATATATATATATTCTTAGATGATATCAAAGTCGGGGTCTAGTATCACCTACAGACTCATGCTCTTTTAGCTTTCATTCTTGGAGGCACTGTTTAGCCTCGGCTTGAAAGGGCGTGTTGGAGTCCCACATTGACAAGAGGTAGACAATCAAACGTGTATATATCACTACTACAGAAATGACTTTTATACGCGCCTAATTATACACGGTTTTTGTTGTTTTTACAAAAACCGCGTATAAAGGACGAATCTGGAACCTTTTTACACGGTTCAATTTGAACCGTTGCTAAAAATATGGTTTTATACACGGTTCTAGATTAAAAACCGTATAAAAAGGGTACTCGACAATTACAAACGGTTGCATCGATAAAACCGCGTATAAAGGTTACCTTTTATACGCGGTTATTTATTAAAAACCGCGTACGAAAGGGTCACTTTTGTACGCGGTTATTGCTAATAAAACCGTGCGTAAAAACTACATTTACACGCGGTTTTTAGCAATAAACCGCGTACAAACGTGTTACTTTTATACGCGGTTTTTAATAAATAACCGCGTATAAAAGATAATCTTTATACGCGGTTTTGAATACACAACCGCGTATAAAAGTACATACAACCGCGTCTAAAAGTATAAGCTAATGCGTAAAAATGTAAATCTTTTATACGCGGTTGTTTATTAAAAACCGCGTATAAAAGTATAAAAACCGAGTATAAATGTCATACCCTTTTATACGCGATTTTTTTATTAAAAACCGCATATAAAAGTATAAAAACCGCGTATAAATATCATACCTTGTTATACGCGGTTGTTTATTTAAAACCGCGTATAAAAGTACAAAAACCGCGTATAATGTCGGTATTAATTATTGTTTTTGTGTTAATAATAATGATAATAATAAGAGTAATAATTATTTAACAATAATAATAACTAGAAATGTACCCTCACAATGCAACGGGTTTCTAAAATCTAGAACTCGAACCCTCGATCATTATTCATACTTTTGTTAGTCTTTTTTGATTTTATTTTACGATTTTGAGAAATCTAGATTTAAAACAAAAATATATTTTAGTTTAGTTTAATTATGGTATTTTATTAAAAAAAAACTAATAATAAAGTATTTTGTTACGTTTTCACCAACGCATTTCATTAACTTGTCGGCAAAAGTATTTTATTTTAAATAATAATTGTTTTTACTTAAACTTTTGCCGATGGGCTTCCTAAACTCGTTGGCAAAAATGAACCTTTGCCGACGAATTTAATACAAGACGCCGCTAAAAGTTATTTTTATGGACGAACTTTCCAAACCCATCGGTAAAAGTTTGACTTTTTATCGAAGGAAAACGCCACCGTCAAAAATGAACTTTGCCACGAATTTCATATAACTTGCCATTAAAAAAGTTACTTTTCCGACAGACTTTTCAAACTCGCCGACAAAGGGGGTTTGAATTTGCAAACTATAATATCACATGTAACTAGTGATGGCCAAATATAGGGCTCGGGCCGGGCCGGACTGGGCCAAAATGGACTTCGGGCCCAAACAGTAACCTCAAGGGCCGGGTCGGGCCGGGTTTCACCCAAATATCGGTGACCCAGTTAAGGGCGAGATGGACCGGTTCTTAGAAAACCGGGTCAGGCCTGAACCGGTCCTTCGGCCGGTCCTTCCTTTTTTTAATTACTTTCTTTATATAATAATTAATTATATAATAAACTTTTCGTCCATGCTCGGCAACAACTTGGTAATTTTGTTCGGCCATTTTGAGAGTAGAGAGTAGAGAGCTAGAGATATTATATTAGAACTTGTGAGAAACAAATATAGTGAGACCGATAAATGAGAATTGTATGTGTTTTGTAAGTTGGTGTCTAACTCCATAATCAACACAAGTATTTATAGGGGTTTGGGGGGTAAAAAATCAAAAAAACGGTCAAAAAATCGAAAACAACGGCTTTAAAACGACTACTTTTTTTGAAAAATTCAGATCGGGTCGGACCGGGACAAAAACCGGTCCATGAACCGGTCCCGGGCCGGGCTACCAAAACATCCAAATACATGGACCGGTCCTGATTTTTGGGCTATGAACCGGGCCTGAACCGGGCTTGGCTTTTGGCAGGCCTAGACGCGGTTGACCACCCAGATCGGATCGGGCCAGGCCTATTTGGCCATCACTACATGTAACGACATTAGCAATAGGTTGCAGTTGTATCTTTGTTAATTTAAGGTAGCACGCATCAATTTTAAGGGGATGTACTTGTAAGACCCCTAAAAAGGTTTCTTTACGTCGTCGAGAAGGTAGATGGGTTGCATGTGCACCCATGACCTTCTTAGTAGGTCCACCCCTACGACTCAAGCATTACTCCATGTTAATTAACTAAACGAGACACTAGCTACAACCAATACGACCCATTACAACTCATTTGAACCCCTGATGACGCATTACTACCTACTACAACCTATACTACTTATTACAACCAACATGACCAATTACAAACTAAAAAGACCAAATATGACCCATTATAGCCCAATATGACCTATTACAAATCAATAAGGCAAAATATAACCCATTATAACCCAATATGACCCATTACAAATCAATAAGGCCAAATATAACCCATTATAACCTAGTATGACCCATTGACCAATAAGATCAAATATGACCCGTTCTAACCCAATACGACCAACAAAAGCAAATATGACTCATTACAGTTAAACATAATCCAATAAACCAATTGCAACCCAACAAAATCTTATGCAACCCATTACAACAATCACCACCCAATACGACCCCTTTCAGCCTAAAAGAACCCAATACCACCTATTATAACCTAATGCAACCCAATATGTTATTATACGATCAACATAATCGGATTCAACACATTACCACCTAATAAGATCCATTATAGCTCAATATAACCCAAGGCGAAGCGTGAGAAGTGGATCTGAACATTTGATCTCTTTTAATCTCAAGCTCTCCCATGAATTGCGGCTTAGAATGAAATTGATCTGGTGCATCTCGGTGCATCAAATCCTAATGTGCGTCCATTTCTCATCCAACGGTCGTTAACCACTTCTCATTGTAACCCAACCCTATAACCCAATACCTCAAAATACGATTCATTACAACCTAGTAGAACCCAATATGACCTTCATGACTCAATATGACCCATTATAACCCGGTGTAACCCAATATGTCATTATGCAACCCATTACAACCAATATAAATAATGGATATGATACGTTACCAATAAGACCGATTACATTCCAATAGAACTCAATACGACCAACATGACCCATACGACTCATTACAACATATATAATGTAACCAATATGTCATTATACAACTAATTACGTAAAAAAAGTACTCCAACGAAAATCAAAATATATTACATATTTATTTTAAAATCTGAAATACTGATCTTGTAATAGAAAATTAAATATTAATCAATATGTACACAACTAGTACATGTACATTTATACGCACATAAATTAATTAAGTTACAACTTAAAAAAGATTAAATGTTGAAAATTTAAGTTTTAAATTAAGTCTTTGTTATTTTAAATAAAATATGAATATAATTTTAATTCCAATTAGATATTACTAGACAAATAACAATTAGAATTTTCCAAAAAACACTTTCCCACCCCTTTTTCCCTCTCTTTTTTTCCGCATGTTTCTTCAAAATCAAAAGATTGAAATCAATTTATTTTTCCAATTTGTTTTTCCCATTTCCCACTTACTAGCTCCCGCCATTCATAAACCAAAAATGCAAAACCCTAAACCTAACAAAGTCCATCCTATCCTCCTCTCCTCCAAGTGCTCTGTTTATTGTTGCATTGATAAGTTCTTGATATCTGGGTTTATTAATGGTCATGGCAAGCAAGCAAATAGCATGGGCGGTACAACAATCAAGAAGTGGGATAGCAATTATTTATCGTCTTCAAATCCTAATTAGCATAAGCACATATGTAAGTTTTAAACTCTTGATGGAATTTGGTTACGAGTCGAAGGGTAATCAAAGAGGTCAAGAATCTTGGATGTTTTTAAATCGCCACCCGAATGGTTTTTTCGTACTGTGGAACCTTCTGGCTATAGCCAAAAATAAGGGCATCAGTCCCAGCCTACCAAAACTTTGTGATTTAGCTATGCTTTTACAATTGTTCTACTAGTCTAGTTCTTCATTCTCTTGATATTGTTATCTCCAACTGTGTGTATCCAATTTACTCATATTTTGTAATATTTCATCACGCAGACTAACACGACCCAATTAAAATCAGATTGCATTTGATTACTGTTACAGATGAGGAAGCAGCAGTGGCGGATGACGATGGAGGCCAAAGGGGCCATGGACCTTGAGTTTTTTTGCTGCGTAATAGGGATGCCTTAGTATATATATGTATTTTTTATATTATACTTTTACTTGATACCCTGCCACTCCAGTTCATCATCACATGACAAGTTCCATTTTTCTACGTTCTAAGTCTTCAAGTTGTCAATTACAACGATTCATGTGTTTTTTTGACTTGTTCAAGTTTCAACTTCCATGCTATACTTCAATTTTTATGCCATATTAATAGTTTCTTGAATTCTTGATTTAGTTTTAAATTTTACTATTTTAATGCGAATATGTGTTTTTGTTTAGGGTTGATTTATTGAATTTCTATCTTGTAATTTTAGATTTAGATTAGGGATTTTACCATTTTTAGGACTGATTTAATTTCTTGTCTTGTGATTTAAATTTTAGAAAACATGGACGACTTTCTACTGATATTGTTTATTAATTTTGCTTCACATTTAGGATAACATGAAAAATTCGGCCCCTGATGTTAAAAGGCTTGTGTTTTGCCCCTGAGAAGCAGTCCCCATCTATGCAATATTGCGAGATCGTTCACTTTGAAGCGTATGAAATAGATTAAAATGTGATAATGAATTTAGGGGGGGGGGGTTGTTTTAAGAATTATTAGACTTAGTATATGATGAAAAATATTAGAATGTTAAGTTACTTTGAGATATTACATTTACGTTGATGATTTTTAAAGTTTAATGGTTAATGGTTACTTCGAGATGCTACATTTATGCGTCTAGTTGATTTTTGTATTTGGAATTGTGTTTGACATGTTCCAGTATTCGAATATGAATCGTATTTGGAAATTTAGCATATCGATATAATGCAGGTTCACCAACATTTGTAATAATGGATAGTAACAAAATCGAGGAAAATATTAAAAATATAAATATAACTCATTATATGCGGTTTTAGTAAAAGAATCGTGTACAAATATGTGCAATTTTTTTAATTAATGGTTACATTTATACACGGTTTTGTTACGAAAACCGTGAAAAATTAGTACAATTGTAAACGGATTTAGCAAAAAACCGTGTAAGATATAGACTTTTATAAACGGTTAGTATGACTTTTTTAAACGGTTTCATCTAAAAACCGTGTAAGATAAATACTTTTATAAATGGTTAGTAGAGATTTTTTAAACGGTTTCATCTAAAAACCGTGTAAGATGGTCACTTTTATACGCGGTTAATATTACTTTTCTAAACGGTTTTGAAATCGTGTATAAAAGATGAGTTTTAAACGCGGTTTTGGAGCCGCATATAAAAGCCCGATACTTTTACAAACACCCGCGATATACGCGGTTCTAAAACCGCGTATAAAACCCAAAAACAACCGTTTATAAAAGCATAATTTGTAGTAGTGTATGCATGAACCTCCCATCACTCTGTAATGGCTCTTTAGAGAGAGAGAGAGAGAGATTTGAAAGAATTAATTATTTGTGTAATGTAATGACTTTTAGAATTTTGTTTCATAAAGACGTAAACGAACATTTGTTGGTGCTATTAACTTAAAAGTTTCATTAAGTACCATCACTACTACAAAATTAATTTTATTACACGCTTATTTTTACATGGTTTTAAAAAAAATGTGTAAAAAGGTCTCGTACTTTCTTGCACTGTGGACTTTTACACGGTTAGAAGTCCTTTACAACCGTATAAAAACTCTTTTTTGTAGTAGTGCATATTAAAACAGTGGGGGTGGACGTCTTCAACCAATTTAATTGTAGTAATTTACATCAACATTTGATCTTAAGATCTTTAAAATATTGATCGATAATACACTTCGAAAACAACCTAAAATGAACTTCCAAAAGAATTCAAATACGAACATATCAACGTTGAATTTTAAATTCATAACCTACCTACATCTGATAATATATCTCGAGATTCAAGATTACGTTTCAACTACAATATTTCATCTTAACATGTTTTTATTCCAAAAATTACATCAATAAATACACTTCGAAAACATTTTCCAAAATAATATAAAAACTTTTAAATGAATTTCCATACGTAATCATTTGATTTGAAAAAAACCCGATAAATATCATTTATATTAAAAACCAGATTGATTTTATCTTATTTTACTTTACTATAATATAACAGAACATGGGCCAAATAATACTTAAATTGGTGAACCTAAATGGGCTTGGTTTTAGAAGTCATAAAGCCCATTTGAAAGCACAAGCCCAATTCTATCAAATGGACCAAACCAACTACAATGTATTTTTAATTTGTGTAGTTTGATTTTCTTTGAAATATATTTTCAAGTAATGCATTTGGTGTGAACACTTGTACTGTAACAAAAGGTAAATGGTCCAATCTTCTTTTATAAATTAATATCAAAAAAATTAAAGAAAAAGTGACATAAAACATATTTTATTTTAGGATCTAACCATCAAAAATCACTTTTTTGTTTTCTAAAAGTCGTTGGCAGATTTAAAGACTAAGGGGTCGTTTACCAATATAAATTGGGTAATAGCTAACTGATTAGGAGGTTCGGTTTGAGTAAACACCGAATAAAAATGGTTGTTTATAAGTGTTTTATAGTACACAAGAAACAGGGGTTTAGCAACAACTTTTGTCGTCGTTAAAAGTCCATTTATCGTCACAAACGGTTTATAGAGACAACATGTTGTTGTTATAGCTTATGACTGAAACATAATCGCCGCTAAAGGCGTGTCGCTGAAGCTCACTTTTCTGGTATGCTTACCGATTAAATAACTTTATAATCTTGTGTTGACCGGTAAGGGAAATAATAATACTGGTTGGTGTAGGTGTTTGGTCAGCACTATCATTCAGATCAGTCTTTAGGTAAACTAGTGCGGAAATCGCGTGTTGCGCGGTAGCATGAGTAAGTTAGGTAGTAAATATATAAAGATTTAAAAATGCTTAACTCTTATATTGCTACATCTTATGTCTTTCATATTTCTTTTATATACATAAAGATGTTATATAAATACCTTTATTTTGCAAAAGAAAGGTAGTTATTAACCTTATCATTTTCAAAAAGAAAATCACCATCTTATCATATACCTACATCTATTCTTCAAGCTAAAGATGCCTACTTAATACGGGATAACCAAAATCATACTTTACATCAAAATTTTAAAATAGTTAACTCTCATAGAGGGGGTTATTATGCAAAATAAAATGAGTAGTGGATAGAGTGGTTGCATTTGAACACCCCTCTATATGAGTGGTGGATAGATAGGTTATTCCGTGAAATAACTCGAATTTCAAATCATTCACTTGCTTTAACTACTCATGCTATGGATGTGGGAGCATCAACTCCGTTCCTGTGGGCTTTTGAGGAGCGGGAAAAATTGTTGGAATTCTATGAAAGAGTCTCGGGAGCCAGGATGCATGCCAGTTTCATACGACCAGGTGGAGTGGCACAAGATCTGCCTCTTGGCTTATGTCGAGATATTGATTCCTCCACACAACAATTTGCTTCTCGTATCGACGAATTAGAAGAGATGTCAACCGGCAACCGTATCTGGAAACAACGATTAGTGGATATTGGTACTGTCACTGCACAACAAGCAAAGGATTGGGGATTCAGTGGTGTAATGTTAAGAGGTCGTGCGACATGAAAACATTGATAACAATATGGGGGAAGTTCCCATCAGGCAACAACGGTTCTGCCTGACCCTACTTAAGCATGCATATTATGTCAGTGAAGACTTGGTGTGAAGCCTTGGAGCTTACGTTAGAAGAGCAAAAGGCCAGGGGCTAGGGTGAGCTGAGGGGGACAGCGTAAGTGAGCGAATGTGTGTAATGGAATCCCTTAGTTACGCTGTGCCCCGACCCGAGTCCCCACGTCCGCTTTTCTCCGCCCGAAACCCAAGAAGTTGGCTTTGCCAACACAACATTAGGGCCGTCCCCTTCATTCTATACTGACCCTGGCCCGGGCTGGCTTTTTGGGAAGCCCGTCCCCACCGTGCTCACGGCCCGGCTGGCCTGCCAGCGGTAGTGGGAATTATCCCGTTCCCTGGTCAAAGACTTGGTTGGATGCGGGATCTACTCCACGAGGAGCGGTACGGACGTAGATGATATCATCACGACCTCTCTTTTCGTACCGCTAGGGATGCTTAACGCCACTTCGCCAACTGGCGTTCTTCTTCATCTATTATCAATAAAGTCAAGCACTGGTGTAAGGATTTATTGCAGCTTGATTATCCCACTCATTCTTCTGGTTTTCATGATTCTATTTGTTTCCAAGTAATGCATATCCCTATGGTCTCCCCTAATATTCCTAAAGGAAAATGGATCAAATGGGCTCCTCCTCCTTTTGGTATTTTGAAGTTGAACACAGATGGTTCTTCAAGGAATGGCATGGCAGCAGGTGGTGGCATTATTAGGGACTATAAGGGCTCCGCTTTGGTTGCTTTTTCTACCTTTTATGGCCCAGGTACCAACACATTTGCAGAAGCCAGAGCTCCCCTTTTTGGTCTGATGCTTTGTTACAGATTAGGCTACTCCAAAGTAGCAGTAGAGAGTGAAAAAAAAATCATTTTTGATAGCATTTGTGGAGGTGCAGTCCCTTGGACAGTCATCTATAAAAAGATGACTCTCTGAGGAGAGATTGTAGCAGTTATCTATTTCAAAAGTGAAAATGCCATAGATGATACTCGAAATCACTGATTGTGTGACCTTAAAGCGAGTATCAAGAGTTTCTGAAACCTCTGATCCATTCTAGATAGCTAGACGAAACTTATAGTAGATTTAGAGATTCTAACGGGGTTAATCGTCTGTTAGTGTCAATCCTGTTCAGATCGATTTGTTTGGGGCTTGAACAAGATTCAATGCGAAACTCATGGGAAATAACTGGGGTCTCCGCCTACAAGTCTTTACCGGGTAGAGCAAGTCTCTACCATTAAGTTAAGGTAATGCGTGGTGGAACCTTGGCCAACTCTATCGGTCGGGCGGCCACAATCAACAATCTCGATAGAGATTAACAGGGGGATTTTGTTACGCGGGGACATAATCCTAAAGGGAACGAATGGACTAGGCAAGAGCAAGGAATGGACTTTAAGTGAGTTAAAACCGGAAGGAGGGGACAAAGGTCAATTCTATAAGGCAAGAAAGCAAGATCAGAAGAAGGAGCAATGCAGAATAACTAAGCATGACAAGGAGAGGATAGCTAGACTTTCAAAGATAGTAGCAATGGCAAGGAGACTAATCCCGATATTCTTTCCCTAGCAATTGGAGGATTCTATTGATCCAAGACCTGTATGTAGACCTGGGCCTCCCCCGCTTTCAGTTAAGGCCAGAAAGAATTATCTTACCTTTCTCTTCTGTCAGTCTTTGAAGTTTCCTTTCTTTGAAAACCAAGGATGAAGCTAGAATGTGGAGTACGGACTTATCACATCATGTAAATGAGTTGCATTTGAATGTCCCTCTTTATATAAATAAGTTTATTTTGCAAAATGAAGGTAGTTATCATCCTTGTCATTTTCAAAAAGAAAACATCATTATTTCATATACCGATATATATTCTTCAAACTAAAGATTTTTCTGTAATATGGGATAACCAATATCACACCATTCATCAAGATTTAAAACTACTTAACTCTCATAATGTCACGTCATATGTCTTTTATCTTTCTTTAATATATATAAAGATTTCATATAAATAGGTTTCTTTTGCAAAATAAATGTAGTCATTTAGCCAACTAACATTTTTGTTTCGAAAGAAATATTTTACCCTTTTATACTCACATTCATTCTTCAAAATAAAGATTTCTCATTAATGTGGGATAGCCGAAATCACACCTACTTCAAGATTTTTAAAATACTTAAATCTTAAAAGATTTTTTTATTATTTTGTATAGTTAACATGTTTGCTAAAATAGAGTTAGCCAAAATTAACCAACCTGTAAGTTTTGAGGATCAACCAACTTCATGGGTTACAACAAATGCATCTCAACCCCCTTCATATACCAATCATTCATTGTCAATATTTCATCACTTTATCAATGTGGGATACACAAAACTCAACAACAATTGAAGAAATGATGAATACTCATTTTTTATAATGTCACCTCATTCTTTGTGGGTTTTACTTTAATATATATAAAGTTTTAAAAGGAATATTTTACCCGTTTATACTCACATTCATTCTTCAAAATAAAGATTTCGCATTACTGTGGGATAGTCGAAATCACACCTACTCCAAGATTTTAAAATATTTGAATCTTATAAGATTTTTTTATTATTTTGTATAGTTAACATGTTTGCTAAAAGAGCGTTAACCAAAATCAACCAACCTGTAAGTTTAGAGGATCGACCAACTTTATGAGTTTAGAGGATCGACCAATATGAGCCAACTTCATGACAATTGAAGAAATGATGAATACTCATTTCTTATGATGTCACCTCATTCATTGTGGATTTTACTTTAATATATAAAGATTTTAATTGTGTGTGTTTTCACCATAATTTTACCATTTGTTTGGTTTTAATTCCAACCATGATTATATATTTTCAAAACATCCATCACTCTTTTATATACCTACCATCTCCTTCTAAATTATCGTCTTTTCACCAATGTGGGATGTTGAAACTCAACCTTATTTCAAGATTTGAGAAATACTTAATCCGCATTTAAGTGTGTGTTTTGTGCTATAATCTTTACCATTTGATTGGTTTTTATACCAACCATGGTTTTAGATTTCGAAAGCATCCATCACTCTTTTATATACCCGTTATCTTCTTTTAAATTATCATTTTCCCATCAATATGGGATGACGAAACTCAACCTTATTTCAAGATTTGCGGAATACTCAAACCTCGTTTAAATGTGTGTGTTTGCACTATAAATTTTACCATTTGGTTGGTTTTGCTTCAAACCATGGTTTTAGATTTCAAGAGCATCCATCACTCTTTTATATACCCATTATTTTCTTCAAAACTATCATCTTCCCACCAATGTAAGATGATGAAATTTCAAGATTTGAAGAATACTCAAACCTCATTAAAATATGTGTTTTACACTATAATTTGTACCGTTTGGTTGGTTTTGATTCCAACTATGGTTTTAGGTTTCAATGACATCCATGACTCTTATATATATATATATATATATCCCTCATCTTCTTCCAAATTATCATCTTCCCACCAATGTGAGATGATGAAACTCAACCATATTTCAAGATTTGAGTAATACTCAAACCCCATGTTGCCAAGTCATTATGCTTGGTTTCTCTTTTAATATGTATAAAGATTTTACCATTTGATTGGTTTTTGCTTCAAACCATGGTTTTAGATTTCAAGAGTATTCATCACTCTTTTATATACACATTATTTTCTTCCAAACTATCATCTTCCCACCAATGTAGGATGATGAAATTTCAAGATTTGAGGAATACTCAAACTTTATTAAAATATGTGTTTTACACTATAATTTTTACTTTTTGGTTGGTTTTGATTCCAACCATGGTTTTTGATTTCAATGGCATCCATGACTCTTATATATACCCATCATCTTCTTCCAAATTATCATATTCCCACCAATGTGGGATGATGAAACTCAACCATATTTCAAGATTTGAGTAATACTCAAACCCCATGTTGCCAAGTTATTATGTTTGGTTTCTCTTTTAATATATATAAAGACTAGTTAATGTTGACCGAGTCAGTCATATGTTGACAAAATCAACACCAGTCAGTAGTAGGTAAACGAACCCTAAGTGAAAAAGATAAAATCTTGCAAATAGTTACCAAGCTTAATTAGGGAGAATGAAAGAAGAAGAAAATCAGTATTAACAATATTCATCGAGAAACGAAAAAATCCCTATGAAATGCATAACTAGTGGTTTAATAATAGCGACATATCATAACAGTACTGCTTTCCTTCACTTATAAGTATCGAGACAATCCCCACTAATACCTCTTTGGTGGAACATCTAAAAGGTCATTGGTCCATGACCCTGAAATTGATTTCGACTCATGATGTGCTAAATGTTGTTTTTGATTCAATTCACGTTCATCTTTTGCCCGTTGCATAATATCAATTATAACTAGTATAGGATGTCTGGTTTGAATAGGTTTCAACAGTTTCATAACTGGATTTTCATTTCTAATATGGTTAAAATTATCACATTTTGCTCGTTAAGAAGGAATTCAAACTCCCATTTAGTCTAATGAACACCTTCGTCACACATAGCATTAGTTTTGGCCTTCTCAAACATAATGAAGCTTAGTGTGAAAAACCCGTCATCATCAATCACATTCATAAATGAAAAATCCCGAAAGCAATAATGTTATTATAATGACATGAAATTGTGATATTGTTGTCGTTCTTTTTGTCATAAATTAATGGTCGAATCCTTTCTGACACTTTTTCTCGTCAGGTTTGTAATAATTAGTGTGTTTGTTAGCAATGATTCAAATTACCAACCCCTATCACCCAACTCAATAAATAGAAGATAAAATCAATAATCACTTGATGATTTAAAGTTGAAAAGAAAGCCTTAAGAAGTAATTAAGTGAAATTATATTTTATGAATTTTGCACATTAAATGTGTAAATAAACCAACAATCAAACTTAAAAAGAACATTTAAATCAATTAAAATCTGATTAAAACTTGTTTAATGACTTCTTAGTAAGGTTTACTATAAAACTGTTTATTTGATTATGAGTGAGTAACGTTAAATTCTCAGAACTAGTCCGTTTATTCATCTTTTAAATTTACTTATTTATCATAACATATATTAATGTGTATGTTTTAAATTAGACATTGCATATTATATATATATAGAGAGAGGGGTCGATAATCAAATTAAAACCAAAAATATGTTACAAACCCTTGAGAACCGATATAAAAATATTTTTTTACATGATTTTTTTCATCAAAACCTATGATTTAAGATATTGTTTCACCTATATTTTTGTTCACCTTGTGAAATGATTGCACGTGAAATTTGATTTTTGATTCACCTAGTGAAATGAAAAATACAGATAAAAAATATTCATGTGGTGAAACAAATACATGTGAAACTATCATATTATGAAACAAATATATGTGAAACAATATTTTAAATCCAAGCATTTGGTGAAAATATATCATCTAAAAAAATATTTTTATATCGGTTCTCACAGGTTTGTAACATATTTGTGGTTTTCATATATATATATATATATATATATGGGAGCGATCAAATGGAAATCACTCTAATTTTGAAAACCGTGGAAACTCTCGATTTCATTGGCTAAGTTAATGAAATTGTTTCATGAAATTGTTTAATTTGATGAAATTGTTTCATATAACTCTTTTATTGATGAAATTGTTTCATATATTTGTGGTTTTTTATGTAAAAACGAAAAAAGTTTCACCAGACCGCGAAAATACATAAAACAATTTCATCAGAATGAGAAAAATAGATGAAACTACATAAAAAAACACAAATATATGAAACAATTTCATTAACAAAAGAATTATATGAAACAACTTGATCTTATTAAACAACTTTATAAACCAATTTCATTAATTTAACCAATGAAATTGACGGTTTCCAAAGTTTCCAATCTAATATGGTTTCCAATTGAAACCACCTCCCCTCTCTCTTTCTCTCTCTCTCTCTCTCTCTCTCTCTCTCTCTCTATATATATATATATATATATATATTCTTTTACAAACCAGTTTTCATGTATGAATTGAAAATCACTGTTTTAAAAAATCCGCCTCACAGCCGCCATGGCGCACCATGACTAGGGATGTAAATGAGGCGAGTAGTAGGTTAATCGAGCCGAGCTCAAAAAGTTAATACTAGGCTCGAGCTCGACTCGGGCTCGATTAACTTTTTCATGTAGGACTCGAGCTTGAATATTTTTTGAGTTATCGAGCTCGATGCTCGTTTATGAGTTCGAACTCGTGATCGATTAACTCGTTTGTCGGCTTGAGCTCGATAACTTTTATATTTTTATTGTGTGATTAATAAATATATGAGCATGTTTGGCTCAAAAAAGGGTGTGCTCGAATGACTCGGCTCGATTCGACTCAACTCAAAAAATTGAATCGAGTTTTCGAACGAGTCGCGTCGAACATTGGTGTTATAAAGCTCGGATCATTAAGTTAAATGAGTTCTATTTTGTGTTCGAGATCGACTCGAGCTCGACAATAATTAAGCTCGAGCTCGAGATAAACGAGATCGATCTCAAATAGTTCGTTAAATGTTCGACTCGTTTACACCCATAGCCATGACACAAGGCCATGACACAAGGCCCGTGTCTCATGCCACGTTAAGCCCATGGTACACCTTGGCCTAATGCACAGTTTTCATGATGCGATATTTTATTTTTCTTTACGTTTTTAATATCTTATTTGCTAGTTTTTAATATACAACCTAATTTATCTTGTTTATTATTATTGACTCATTAAGTAACAGTACAAAACATATGTTTTATTTATAATATTATATATGAATTAGAAATTTGACGTCATAAGTCACGCATTGAAAATGTCATGGTTTCGCCGTGGCTCCTAAGGCTTGAGGCTTGGCCTCGCCGCCACGCCTCACGTCATTTAGAACTTTGGTAAAAATGCAATATTTATACCGTGTTGTTTTCATATGTGAAACAACACAATGTAGAGATTGGATTTTCACATGTGTAGTTTCATATACGAAACAACGAATGAAAACTAGCTCGTAAGTTTGTACTATTTACTAGGTTTGTATATGATTATCCATGTATGTATCATGCATGCATGTAAGTATAAACGAGAACTTGATCAATTAGTGAGAAACTGAAAAGTTCGAAGATGATATATATGATTACACGTGATATGATATATATGATAATTAAACATTCAAAAGAGACACGGGCAACTTGGCGAAGACGACCAAAGGTCACTGTCGAAGGTCGCCCCGCAATATTTGTTTAATCATGTTAATAGGGGTGTAAACGAACCGAACGAACACGAATAAATGTTTGTTCATGTTCATTCATTTAACTTAGATCAACAAATTAACCATCTACTTGTTTGAATATTGACCATATATATATATATATATATATATATATATATTATATTGGAGAGTATGGTGTATGGGACCATTGAAAAGTGAGGTGTTGTTTCTTTTTCTGCCTTTATTTAATGCATCTTGCGAAAGTTAGGGGGGTTGAATATGCACTGTTAGATTTAAATTGAAACGATTGAATAGACATTACTTATTGGAAACATGATTACTCCAATTGAAGAAGCTACCGGTGAAATATTAGGGTGGCCACCGGTGGCTGACGGCGGTATGTGGTGGTGGTGGGCCACCCATATGTCCTTGATTAGTCATCATCGTCAATTGGTGGCGTTGCTTTTGGTATCAAATATATATATTTATCGTCCCACCACCATGTGCAAAACACATATATTATATATAACCAAACCCCCAAAATCATCTCAATTCCAATGTAAAGCAAAGTTGATCAACTTTTAAACTGGCAGAATGGCCTTCTGGTCCCATTCTTCTTCTCCTTTATTTATTTTTATTTATTTATTTTTAGAACTCTAATCTTTTCAACATTACAACAATTTGTTCTAGATTCAATCATATTCGTTACTGTAACTTAAACAGTTGTTTCTGTAACAATGTCCACCTCTTTATCTGCTTTTATTTTGTCCAAATGTTTACGGTTTAAATAAAAAAAAACTATGGAAAAACTATAACAATGGAGGAGGGTGTAGACTTGGGATCACGTGAGACCAATCTATTTTCGTGAGACCACATTTTTACACTTGAAGCTTCACAGTGTTTTTTGTTGTGAAGGTCTGGACTTTTTTTAACTTCACAGTGTTTTGCTGTATAGTTTCAAATTTAAAAATGTGGTTTCATAGGTTTCAAGAAAACAGGTTAATCTCACATGAACTCGACCCGGAGAATGTAAAGAAAATTATATATATATATATATATATATATATATATATATATATATATAGGGAGAGGTTCATTTGAGAAATAGTAAATATATGAGAAATAGAGAAGTAATCTTAGCCATTCATCTGGTCAACATTTGCGGTTTTGACCGCGAAACACCGGATAATTCCTTGTGTGGTCTATAGAAGATAGAGGGGTAATTTCGTAAAATACACGGGATTAGTTCATATATGAATCTGTATGAATCACAAAGATTCATATATGAATCTGTTAATTAGTTCAACTGATTCATATATGAATCTTTGTGATTCATACAGATTCATATATGAATTACAAAGGTTCATATATGAACCTGTTAGTTAGTTCAACTGATTCATATATGAATCACAAAGGTTCATATATGAATCAATTAAAAGAGTTCAGTTGTGAATTGCACTGGTTCATATATGAACATATAGTTCATATGTGAATTATACATGTTCATATATGAACACAGCCTGTGTGTTTTGTAAAATTTACGAAATTGTCCTTCTATTTTTGGGATAGCCGCAACTTTGACCGGTCAAAACCGCAATATTTGACTAGTCAAATCCGATCTTGACCATATGAATGACTATGATTACTTCTCTATTTCTCATATATTTACAATTTCTCAAATGAACCAAACTATATATATATGTGTGTGTGTGTGTGTGTGTGTATAGGGTCAGGTTCAAGGGAAAACCTCAAAAAACGGAAAACTGAGGAACACCCTGATAGCCATTCATCTGGACGGTATGCACTTGTGCATACAAGTAATTTGTAATATGCACACGTGCATATGCACAAGTGCATAAAACCAAAAAACACCTTAATTTACTTGTATGCACAAATACATACCGTCCAGATGAATGGTTACCAGGGTGTTTCTCAGTTTTTCATTTTTTTATGTTTTCCCTTGAACCTCTATATATATAGTGGAAGGATATTTTGCAACCCTTGCAACCCACATCTTAACTGTTGGATTCATAATCGACGGTTATTTTATTTTTATTTTTTCTGTTTTTTTAATTAAAAATATTGGAGCCCATATCTATTGTAAACGCCGATCATGAATCCGACGGTTAAGATGTGGGTTGCAAAGTTTGCAACCTTTTTAAGGGTTGCTATATATATATATATATATATATATATATATATATATATATATATATATATAGAGAGAGAGAGAGAGAGAGAGAGAGAGAGAGGGGGGGGGGAGATCATGCGAGAAGTTAAACATTTTGCGAGAAGGCGAGAAATGTTTAATCATATATGATTACACGGCTTGTAGGTGTGTTTAATCATGTATGATTAAACGTCTATGTATTGCCAATATAACATGTGTTTAATCATATATGATTAAACTTGTGTATCATATATGCTTAAACAATTCTCGCCTTCTCGCAAAATGTTTAGCTTCTCGTTTGAACCTGCCTCTCTTTCTCTCTATATATATATGGATAAAGAAACAGGAAAAGAGGTTAGGGGGTAAGGGTAGGGAGGGTAGGCATGGAATGCACCAAGCAAAGATGAAAAAAAAAAAGGTAACGTGGGGGGAAGGTCAAACAGGGAAATTCTATACATCATTATGGGTTATGGGTATGTCCTTAAAACAATATTTATTTTTTCTTTCTATTTTTGAAAAATAATTCATAGAAATTTTGAATTTAAATTGTATATTTGTTTAGTAAACCTAGAAAATGATAAAAAAGAAACGGGTTAAATTAATGGCAGCGTAATTGACCAATAAGAGGTGATTTAGATGATTTATTCGTTTGAAAAAATACAGTTTTTTTTTTTGGTTTAAATATGTGGTTTAATGAAACCGTTTGATTATCTAATCAAACTGTTCTTTGATAAAAAAAATTTATTAGAAATAGTGCAATTAATATGTGTTGTCTTATAAAGAATTAAGATAAAGTTTTTAAATTTATGAAGTTCAAATATTTATGAACATCAAGTATAAATCATTAATTTATTTAACAAAAGTTGTGTTTCCAAAAAATAATAAAAAACAAATTTTCACATATTTAGTTATTTATGTTCAGAATAAGATCTAGACTTTCTTTTTTAGTGAAAAATTGTATTAATCTTTCATTTTTCGATTCAAAATAAATTTTACATCGTGGTGCATCGCACGATACACAACTAGTATACATGAATCGAACAAGTATTCTTCGTCCCAATATCCCCAAAGAAATGTCATATTCAAAATAATAATATTAAAGAGTAATCTTCCTTGTGTGTAAAATGTGATGTTTTAATTGTTCGTTTAAATCAAACATTTATTTATGTAAAATGAGAATAAGTTCATTATGGTCGGTATAATGATATTTGTGGAACTAATCATGCTTTTATTTGTGCACCTGGAAATATAGGCCGACTACTGATCCCTCTCTGGCTCAGTTGCACCACCTAGGGTGCGAGCCCAAGAAGCAAAATATTTCGATTAGAAGATAATCACAATGTGTTGTGAGTTAAAGATGCTTGTTAATAAAACAATTTTGTTCATCAATGGTTAAGCAAGGTAAGTGTTGTTGAGAATATGGGTTTCGTGGTTACAATCACTAGGATAAATCTTGGATCACATATATATTGCACTTTTTAAATACTATATTTCAATCATATAATGCCTTAGTTTCACAAAATCAGTATTGGGATAATTGAAGAATTCACTCTCCTTCTTAAGGCAAAAAAAAAAAACTCGAGAATGTTACACCCTAATTAAGTGTTTTATATATTTAGATGAGAGATAGAAGGTTATGCGTAGTTAAACAGTTAATAAAAATTGTGCAACAATTATAACTGCGTGTGCATAAGGTTGAAACGAATTAGAGGCAAACTTACAAGCTTATGAGTCAAAAGATTCAGTAGCTCTGAGTCATAATCGTTCACGATCAAAAGCTTCTGATTCCATAGTTAGGTGCTGTATGTTTTTTAATAACAATTGAAATCTAAAGTCTTATTTCACTTTTTATTAATAAGAGGTGATGTTGAAGTATGAAAACTGAATAAGAAATTGTTTGTTTTTCTAAATCGATAGTTGTCTGTATGCATGTAATTGTTTATTTTACCTTTCAGAATATTATAAATATTTAAAATATCAACAAGAAAAATATTTTTATAACGATTAAAGATTATAAAAATATATGTACATTTGTAATGAAATTAATTATATGATAAATAAATATAACACTTATTCTCGAAGCTATTGAAAATAAAATTATTTATATTTAATTTACAAAGAATATGTTCTTGTTATGAATATATATATATAGGTTCCCTTTCTTGTGAAGACGATGGAATACAGAGTTAGTTCTGATACGTTGAAAGAAGTAGGTTCTATTGGGAATCCTTGTTGGTCGGAAATATTGTTGAGGTATCACCTTGTTGACTGGGAGGTCATTGTCGGAAGTTGAAAATGAGGAAGTGGCTACGGGTATTTATCTACTGGTTTTCGTGAGAAAGTGAGGGGTTGTTCGGGGTCGGTGTACCTGGCACAATACAAGACCACCTTGTGTAGACGTTACGAAATGAAAGAACACTAGTTTGGTCAGGTGAATTCCTTTTAGGTGTTGATGGTTCGTTTGGGAGTGAAGTTTATAGCTCAATTGAAGTGGTTGTGCTTCGAGAATTTTTGGTATGTGTGGTAATACGCTTAAACTTATAGACTACATGAATTTGATTCTGGCAGATCGCAATGAGCTGACAAGGAACAAGAGTTTGCTGAGTGATTTAGATGATCATGATTTTGTAGTTTATCCAAGTTCGTGGAAGACAAAGTAATGGAATGACTTTATTTCAGATATTGGTGTCTTGAGCGGTGCAAGAGGATCGGGATTTGGTGGGTGTGTCTTGCGTTTGTAAAGATTCCGCCTGTAGTGTGAGATTGTGGTGTAGTAATGGATGTGTGGACGAGTAGTGTTATTTTTTTTATGCCTAAGTGGTCGCGCTCATGGTGTGGTAGGAGTTTTGAGGTTAAGTTGTGGATTTGTGGTTGATTTAGGACGAGCGAAGATGAGAATCTACGCTCGGAGATTTCTGATGAGCTATCCAAAGAGGGCAAGTATGTTGTCGAAAAGTTAAGTGATCAGTTGGAATTAAGGTACGACAAATTAAAAGGGAAGGTTCGAGTGAAAATTTGGGGCTAAGTAAATGAGGAACCTTGTGCTCTTAGGTTGTTCTTTTTATTCACTAAGAGATGGATTAGTTCTTGATGTCTTTTGCTAGTTGTGAAAATCATGGGAATGTCGACATATTCTCTGGGTGTGAGGGAAAATTGTCAGATGGGTCAATTCTGTTTGCGAGAGCTATATGTGCGATGGGTCCGAGCATGGAATATTGTTTGGGAAGAGTTGGGTTGGGTATCTCAAGGGAGAAAGGTGGTGAGACCATTTGGCTAAGCATAGTAAAGTAAACGCGGTACCGATACTTTTGGGAGGGTCGGAACGTGGATTATACGTTGCTGAGCGAGAGGTGTTGCGTGCAAGCAAAGAGGGTGAAGATTATAGGTCGGAGTAAGTAGGTGAACTGAGAGTAGATAGTTTGGCAAGTAGTAGTGAGCGGGGCATCGACATTCCATGTTGGAGTAACAAGCGATCATGATATCTAGGAACGAGCGGGAAGGATGGAGAGTTAGGGTCTGGTATGGTAAAAACGAAAGTAAAAAGGGATTATTCGTTGGATGTTGGCATTTATAAACTCCACGTTATTGTAGGAATAGGGTGAGAATGATGGTCCTCGTTAGGATGTTGGCAAATTAATATGCATTATTTGTTTGAAAGTTGCAAATTTTGGCCAGCCTTACCTGGGAAAATGCATGTTTATTGTTTTCACAAGGGTAGGGGTGGAAATGGTTGAAAGTGGTGCTCGGAATGGGGAAACCGTTAAATTTTGAATGAGAATCAGTTTGGCAAATGTTTCGTGTGATCATGGGGTCTTTAATGTGTTGATTGGAATGGTCCCGTGTGGACATGATGTATTCTTTTTGTAAAGCAAGCAACCCTTTGAGTTAATTTGAAAATGCTTGGACGATTGGTAAATCCGGTAAAATTCTGGCAAGCGTGTTATCATGATTGGATCAGCGCGATCATTGTTTTATTCAGAAGATTGATGGTGGAAAAGTTTCTCTTAAATTTGGCTTATGCAAAGGTGCATAAAGTGGGGGTCGATGCGCAATTGATACAGGTGAAATGTCTGACTTTTGGGAGTTGGCGATTAACATTATTTCAGAAGGAAAGGGTGAGTTGCGTTGGACGTTCGTTTGGCTAGTGGGCATCATTAAGTTATGTGTGCCCAGCTGATAAAGAAAAGAAACTCTGTACTATGAGTCTGAATGTAGAATTCAATGGTGACCACATCTTAAGTGGGCAGGCCAAATTTATTTTGTATCCTAAAATTTAGGGTGCTGAGTACTGGGAAGTTAAGGCTAGAAATTCTAGAGAACTATTTCGAAATTGAAGAAGTGCTTGGCCAAAGTCGATGTGACGATGTCGTTGGATGATATTCGGATAAAGAAGAAGTTGAGTTACGTGGAGGAACTAATAGCCATTTTGGACCACGAAGTGAATGAGTTGAGAAATAAATAAATCAGACTTGTAAAAGTGTAGTGCCAGTTTCTCAAAGAGCAAGAGGCGACATGGGAAGTTGAAGTGGGCATGAGGTCCCAATAACCCAGTTTGCTCAGCAATGGAACTCCGGGGACGGAATTCTTTTGAGGGGGAAGTATTGTAATAACCATGATTTAGAATTTTTTTAAAGAAAATGAAGTTTGGGTAAGTTTTGTCCTAACCATAAAGTTTGGGAGTCCATTGTGCAATTAGAGGTAATAAGGGAATTAATACTCAAAACCTAGCCGCCAAGTTCATTTGCTACCTTGGTCGAATTTCTGGAATTGGAGAGCACTGTGTTTTGGTGTAGAAGATAACGGGAATACTAGAAGGAGTTCTCTGCATCTTTTCTTCAAGGTAAGACCTCAAATCCTTTTTGGTACTTCTTGTTGTGAACCTTTGGGTGGATTAAGAGGAATCGATTGGGTAATTATTTTAATTTGTTTGTGTTCTTTTGGGGCAAATTATTGTGGGATGGAAAAGGGATTTAAGCTTAATCTGTCCCTGTATCAATCGATACAAAGGGAGAGGGAGAGTTGAAGAAAATATGGACCTAACCATCTAGAAGGGTGAATCGTTGGTTTGATTGGGGTTTAGACTGAAAATCTGTCACTGGGAATCGACCTCTCGAGTAGAGGCGATGGCGGTGTGGAGGTTCTTCCCCAAGGTAATGCGGGCCTAAATGGTGCCGCGAGCCGGGCGTGGGCCTCGCTAGAGTCAGGCGTAGACTTCGCTAGTACTAGGTGCGGGTTCCAGCAGGAGCCGGGTGTGGGCTTCGGCCTAGAGTCGGGTGTCGCCCAACTCGAGCAGACCCGGGGATGTCCCAAGTCGTGTGCTTGTCGACAGTTCTAATCGGAGTCAACCTGATACCTATCTCGACCCGGGTTTTAAGTTTTAATCCAATAATCTTTCCAGATTTGTAACCTGAAATTTAGTTTTGTTTCGTTAATCAAAACCGGTAAGTTCGACTTTGCCATCCGAGAACTTGTACCATATAGCTAGAGGAGTAAGGATAAGCCAGGAGCTTTCTTAAATTATGAATCCTAGCTAGAGTCTCATCATTCTATCAACCTCCTCGTAGGTTGTGAGGACGATAGGACGAGATCGTGAGCTAGGACCGAGGTGAGTCTTCTCAACTACAAACTTTAATGATGATGATGTATAATGCGTTTCACGTGAGCTTTTCTGATTTCGTCTAGTGTTAATAATTGCGAGATATTTAATGCGCAAGATTTATTTTTATAAATGCAAGAAATGCAAGAAATGCTTGAATGTGAGTTATGTTGAAATGTGGTTATATTTTATTATTCATGTTATGAAGTAACGTATGCATACATCGATGAAAGCGTGTTATGGCCTAAGTCGGGGGGGGGGGGGGGGGGTTCCCGCCTACGCTCATACCGGAGGGTGTGTCCCGTATATGCCAGTGGGGTGTGACCATTTAAGGCAGTATGAGCCAAAGACGTCGTCCTCTTACAATGTCGGTAGTGTGAGCCAAAAAAAAGTGTGATTGTGGTTGTGATGCTTTTCATTGAATTGTGGGTTTATTTACTTTCATAAATTCTTTTATTTCTCGGTCGATTGATCGGATGCCAGAGGGAACTCACTAGACCTTCGGTTTAACACTCGCTCTTTCGAAAACTAAAACCCCCTTTTAGGTAGACGCGACGTAGGAGGATCCGGGAAGGGCAAAGAGCAGGCGTGAGCGGGAGTCGGACTTAGAAGACTTTCTTTATTGTTTAAAAATTTTCCCTCTTATTCTCAGTTGTGTACTAGGTTACTTTATCATAAACCTTGATTTTATATTGTTGATTTGGGACCGCTTTAGCGATGTTTTATATTATTCTAATTTTGTTGATTATTGGAAGTTTTGGGTTGTTACAAAATTAGAAAAAATTCAACCAAAAATCCTTAAATATATATTTTAAAAACAAAAACTAAATAAAGTTACACAAATTTACAATCGTATTAAATAGGGTTGATGGGGGTGTCGTGAGACCCTACAAAAAGCGTGTACGAAAGCCCTGAACTAAATGTGTCAGAAGACAAAATATTTGAAATTGAGGGTGTAAACTCTGACAAAACAGAATAGAATAGGGGCACATTTTGGAAATATTTAAAGATTTGTGACAGTATGAAAACTAGGAATATATATATATATATATATATATAACTTCTGCTTTACTCTTTTTTGTACCACCCCTATCTCTATCTTTAGTGTGTGGACAACCTTCCACGATTATTCCCATTTTTCATATTTCTCCACTACTTTTTTTAATATTTATATGATTTCTGTTTTACACGATTACAGTTTTTTTAAATTACGTTATAATCGTTTACTGTTTCCGAAGGAATATCACAACTCATTGACGTTATGATTGATTTTGACTCTAATTCAATACGACATGAGAAATAAAGAATAAAAAGAAAAAAACTCAATTAATGATTTTTGAATTATTATCAACGTCATTATCGAATAGCTCTCATCTCGATAAAGATGTTAACCTTGACGAGTCGTAATGAGGGTATCCATCGTTGTAGAGTCGGGATCCTGATCTAATTATGTATTTCGCTTTTGAGTTATTGTTAAAATATTATAAGATCTAGAATCTGATCATGGGATCATCAGTTAGTCTTTCTTTTTAGACTAAACATTCCTTTCGTACCCTAATCTACATGTACATTTTGGGTTATGGAATAATTAATCATTGGTCTAATAATATTTTAAATAATAAATAAATGAAATTTTTTTTTTTAAAAAAAGTTGGGACTTTTGCTTTTGAATTGAAAGGATCTACACATATTTGGATTGCACTTGTTGGACCCCAACACTCAATTGGAGCATATTTGTTTGTTCATAAATCATAATCAATAATCTTTGACTATGGAACTATTACAATAATTTTATTGAATTCAAATAAAATAAAAACATAAAGATAATGATAATGGCGTCGTTCTCATAGCCCTTCACGTGTGTCGTCGGGTCCTCTTTGACATGGTAACCAACTTAACTCAATTCCTTCCTTATTTCTCATTCATTTAAAAAAAATAAAGTTAAAATAGAGACATCAATGTAATGATGTCATTTGTAATAGTTTGAATCAGTTAGAACTATGCGCAAATCTTTTCCAACATATACAAGTAATTTAAAACCAAACCAAATAAAACAGACATTCCAGTCAAAAGCAGGATTTGGGAGGGATGATGAGATGCATGCAGACATTGCCCTCTATTCAAAAGAGTTAAAAATGCAAATTTTTTTATGAAGACCTTTAACTTGTGAAAAAGTGTGAACGAAAAAGAAAGAAGAACCAATATTAGTCAATAGTAAGCACCACAAAAGTAAAAGAAAGAGGCATAATACAATAACATATAAAAAGTAATGACACAAACACAACCCTCCATCTATCGATGGACTCTCCTATCCTGTATTTCATCTCGCGAACCCTTCCCCTGGCCCACCCTCAGTTTCTTTAACCCCCTGTTACTGTCCACACCATCCTCATTCCCACACCTAACTACTACCCTAAACATGTGTCTTTAAGAACTCATATAACATATCATGTCCAAAAAATATACATTCTCATATACAGATAATTTAGTAATATACCCCACATATACGATGGTTAATTAACATGAAACCACTAAAGGCCACGAACGATATGAACGTGAGCGTACACGAGGGAATGTCTGGTGTTAGTGGTGCGTGCGAGCACACGAGTTGATATTAGGTGTTATCTGAGCATAGCAACAAAAGAAGATGGGATCCATGAAAAAGGATGTGACTTCATTTGATCCAAGGATTGATGAGGCAACAATAATGCAAGAATTGACCACAATAAGGGTGTAAACCCTCCAAAATTGAAGTGACATTTTACCTTATCTTAGTATTTTAGCATTTGTATCTTTGTGTTTGGCTTCTTTTTGCATTCTCTTTCTTTGCCTTGTTTGATTTTTTGGTAGTTTTCTCACATTTTAATTGCCCTTTCCATATTTTAACTTTTATTTTTTGTATTTCACTAGTTTATTCTGTATAAATGTTTTTATGCATATTTTTCTTTTCTCATACCTTATTTTAATTGAAATTTACTGGATTTGTTTGACTTTGTTTATTTACTCTACATTGCTTAACCATACATTTTTATTTAGTTTGGTTTGGTTCGTTTCAAGGAAAAAGTGTAATTTTTTGGTTTTGAAAATTTTCAAAAGTCGGTGGTTCAACTTGGTTAGTCGTTGATTGTGTTACTATAAGAATGCAACGAATAACTCGTTTTAAAGTGTAGTAGATATATGAATTGTGGTATTTTTCATCATCATTAGTCCAATATATGTATATGCAATGAGTTTTATTTGTTCTTTTAAAAGTATTATTATTATTATTAACGATAAATCTACTGCCTTCATGCTAAGTCATGCGAAGTGGAAATTGCATTTTCTTCCTTCGGTCAATCTGTTTCATTTTCATATATTTATTGGTTTTGTTTTTTATGATTGACCCAATAATTATAATATTGGCATTAATCATATGGCGAAAGATCGTGTGAGAAGTTGAGTTAATGGTGAGAAGTATGAGAAGTGGATCTTAACCGTTGATCTCTTTTAATCTCAAGCCCTACCATGAATTGATATGGTGCATCTCATCTTACCGTACGTCCATTTCTCATCCAACGGTTGATAATCACTTCTCACGTTTCTCACCGTTATCTCAACTTCTTACCGGAACCTAACCCTACATCATATTTACTATTCACGCATATCATTTAACTACAAACTTCTGTCAATTACCGTAAATAAAAATTAATATTATTTTACATCTAATTTTGATTTTTAAAAGGTAGGGACGAGTCGAATACGAGACTAGATATACAATGTAGAACAAATACCGGAGAATCATTAGACACCCTACATATGCCTCGTTGGCTTCCCTACCCGTCGGCCGTCGGGGCCCCCTCCCCAAAAAGAAACTTTTATAAGAATTGTGCAATTTTGTTTGTTACTCAAAAACCATTACAAAACGGTTTAATATGTAAAATTTGAGAACTCGGTTTAAAATGTCTCAAGTTTAAAATTATTTGAATTTTTTCGTTGAATTTATAATATATATACATAGAGAGTCATATATATATATATAGTGGAAGGATATTTTGCAACCCTGAAAAATGTTGCAACCCTTACAACTCACAAGTTCACTTCACATTTGATGAAACTTGGACAGTTAATCTCCAAAAGGATTAAAATCTATCGATAACCAGATATTGTTAAACTACCGACTCTTTGTTATTCTTTTTAAATATAAAAATATTAAATTAAAATTATTAGAAAATATTAGTAATATAAAACGGTTTAAAAGTAAAAGTGGACGAAAACATTGACCATTAACTTTTGTTGATTCTGGTGTGGAGACGCAGTGGCATAACTATTTTACTTGGGCCGCCAAATATTAAAAGAAGGTTAAGGTAAGAGCATTTAATCAAACTCGGGATATAATTTTTCGAAATAAAATATTAAAAGTTAAAATTTAGTGGTCGTTTATTCCACGTTTATCTGGTAAATGCTTATCGGTAATGGTCAATAATTTGCTTAACTAATCGGATAAGATTTTAGTCCATTAAAACGACATCGTATGTAACGTTTTTATTTGATAAGTGTTACCGGGTAAGAGCCGTCACACTTAGTGGCGGATCCATGATTTTTGCCTAGTGGGGGCACCTTTAAGATAGATTAAAAGGTACGTAAAGTCACCCCATGTGTTTTTTAGCCTATTTCCACGGTTTGGAGAGATTTTTTAAGTTTTTTGGTTGATTCCAATGAATTTTTAAGTTTTTTTTTTGTCGATTTCGGGGGATTTTTTTCGGTTTTTTGGTTGATTTCCAGAGACTTTTTTGGTTGATTTTGAGGTACTTTTTTTGATATTTTGGTTGGTGGGGGCACATGTCGAAAAATAGTGGGGGAAAACTATGATAGATAGTCAAAAAAATTTGTTTTGAAGCTAGGAAAAATGTTTTTTTCATTTTTAATGGGCCCCATCCCCCCACTATTTCTATGGTGGATCCGCCTCTAGTCACTCTCACTTACCGGGTAAGACTATTTTTTTTTTTGAACGACAGAAAATATATTACCACAACAATTAAAGGTTACAACAGTATGACCGGTTCTGTCCCGGCAGATTAAACGTACATCCATCGAAACAAAAAACACCACAGAAAGATAGTAAGCAAGAACACTTCGGTGATTACGGAGTTTGTGAGGGACGAACAACCGTGGTCAACCACAGGAGATCAATTATAACATTCGGCGGTAAAACCTTTCGACACCAAGAGGCCACCTTCGATCCCACTTTCAGACCTGCAGACAGCCCATGATCAGCCCTGCAGCAGATCAAGCCCAATGCTTTGTCGAAACCTGCAGTCTGGTGTACGGATCAGAATCACGATCCCCCCGTCCGAGTGTAGCCCGTTGCGTATACCACAGTCCCGCTACACTTGGTGAACAACATCCCAAGTCAATCAGATTACAACACCATACCAACCGTGGGTTCCTTTTCAAGCTGTAGAAACAGTTTGAAACAACATAAGCCCCCCTAAGCTTCGCGTCCAACATCGATCCATCCCCTCTCCGCTCGATCATACGCACCTTCCTTCTTGTCATAGCCTTGGGTTTGCTAGCCACGTCACCCAATCGCATGATAGATGTTTATCAGTCTTTGTAATCCACTCGAATGTTTTTAGCTGAAATTCGAAACAACGCTCCTCGAATTTATCTTTTATTGCTTCAAAAATCATTCTATTTCGGTTGGTCCAAATGAGGTACAACCAACACCAAATCACAGCTTCCCGCCACTTCGCACCTTTCGTGTTGTCTTCCAACTGCGTCACGACACCAAATAGGTCAACCACTGAGTTAAGCGAGTCCATCCTCAAATTTCACCATTTCCCAACTTCTTGCCACAAGCTTTTCACCTCTTTGCAACTCACTAAGGCATGGTCCCCAGTCTCAACCTCATCCTCGCACCGAGGATACAAAGTAGATTCTAAGTCTATGTTTACCTTGTCCAAAGTCGTTCTTGATGGAATTCTTCCTAGTCTCACTCTCCAAATAAAGATGACTATTTTCTTTGGAACCGCCTTATTCCACCTCGTCTCTTCCCCCACCAATCCCCTACTAGTCCTCATATCCTCTATGACATGCCTAAGTTGTTTTACCAAAAACTCATCACTACTATCAAAGCTCCACCGCACCCGGTCCTTTCCTTCTCTCTTTGGTTCCACATTTTGTAGGAGCTCCTTTAGACTCTCAAATTCCCCCACCTCCCTCCCTCTCGGATCCCGTCTCCACCCCCACTTCCACACCCACCCATCCTCTCTCCATTCCCCTCTCTCACTCACCGAGACACCTTTACTTGTCTCAAGTTGATATAGCCTTCGAAATGTCTCTTTGAGTCTTACGTTTGAAATCCACCTATCCTCCTGAAAACATGTCTCCGACCCCTCCCCCACTTCTTTCCAAAAGGAATTCAGGAATGGAATGCCTTCCTTCTCCAACTCCCCCTACATCTACTATACTTTCCCAAATCAAACCCCCCATCCTTCTTCGAGACACCTCTATTAAACCCCCTCTGCACCGTATAAGCTCCTAATCACCTCTACCCAAAACACGTCTCTCTCTTGTGAAACATCCACCACCATTTCCCAAGTAAACCCCAATTTGCATCCCTTAGTGAGCCAACGTTTAGACCACCTATCTTAAAACTCCCCAATACCTTATCCCAATTAACCCAAGCTACCTCATTTTTTTATCGCACCCTCACCCCCCCCCCCCCCCCGGCCCCAGAAAAAGTTTCTCCTCACACTTTCAAGATTTTTTATCACTCCTTTTGGGGCACGAAACAAAGAGAAGAAGTACAACGAAACACTACCTAATACAAAACGAACCAATGTCCATCTTCCTCCAATCGAGATCATTCGTGTCTTCCACGATGCTAGTTTATTTTTAACCTTTTCTATCACTGTTTTCCAATGATCTATTCTCTTCATCGAAGCGCCAACGGTAGTCCGAGGTATGTAAATGGTAGAACGTTGCTTCCACACCCTAAGCCTTCCGACCATGCTTGAGATTCTTCTACCAGCACACCCACTCCATATAACTTACTTTTCCTCACATTTCTCTTAAGGCCCGACACAAGATGAAAACATTCTAATATCTTAATTAGATTGGATATTCTCCACTCGCCAAAGAAGACCACATCATCCGCATATTAAAGGTGAGAAATGGGGACTTTATCCTTACCCAACTTTAAACCTTCGAAAAGTACTTTTGAAGTGGCTACTTCCATCATCACGTGAAGGCCTTCAGCTACTATAAAAAATAAGAACGGTGCGAGAGGGTCTCCTTGCCGTAGCCCTTTTTCCATGAGGAATTCCTTTGAAGGAGCACCTGTTAGAAGATGAATATGCTTGAAGGGGACGACGAATATGCTGAAGGTTTGAAACCTCGATATATTGATTGAGAGAAAACGTACAGAGTGTAAAGTAAAATAATGAAAAGTTATCTAACCTAGACTACAAGATACATCATATATATACGAAGACTAAATGGGCTTGGGCCCTATACTGACATGGGCCTGGGCCCTCTACATACATTAACATCCCCCCTCAAACTCAATCGGGAGAAGAATGAGCCAGATGAAGTTTGGAAACTAGATCACGAAACCGTCCTGGTAAATGAGCTTTAGTGAAAATATCAGCCGGTTGATCAAGAGTCGAAATAGGAAGAAGCTGGAAACTGAGGCAACAAGACTTGAAGAGGGTAATGGAAGACGCAGGTAGACCACTTCAATCATTCGTCCAACTTTACGGTCGAGTCCAAGGATCTGCTTGGTCTTTGGATCCTGTACAACACAACCAGAAGAATGAAATAAAATAATTAAATTAGATTCAAGTAGTTGCGCAATCGAAACTAAGCTCAGAGATAGCTTTGGAACATTTAGAACACCCGATAATTGTATATGAGAAGTGGAAACATTTCCACTAAAGGATACCGGTAGACCAGTGTTGTCAGCAGTTCTTACTGACGTAAATTGCTGAGGTGGTTTCTTAGAAACGAAACCATCAGGGCAAGGTGTCATATGATTGCAACACCCAGAGTCAAAAAGCCATACGTTACCTGATGCAACTGAGTGTGTAGAATTCATACCCATAGCACCAGACATGATCTGCTCCATGAGTTCCTGATTGCGACACATCAGTTACATTAGGTCAGGTGAGGAGGCTGTAGAAACCTCAGTATCAGCAATTGTAGGCCCAGCAACAGCGTGAGTCCGGTTCTGAGAACCAGTATGCTTTGAGTTCTTCGGGCAGTCAGTCTCATAATGACGCGGATGAGTGATGCCACACCTACGACACTTACGGATAGGACAATCAAGAAGGAGATGAGCAGGAGAATGGCAAAAGGCACACTCGGATGTGTTCGTCTTTCCCACAGATTTGGAATGATTGTTATTGGTCCATTTGCCTTTGGACTTGGGATGAGACGTGTAGAGAACGCTATCAGTAGCGGGCATCGGTGAGCGCATGTGAAGACGAGTTTCTTCACTTAGCAATTCTGATATTGCTTCTTCAAGAGTAGGTAAAGGATGCCTATGAAGAAGAGAAGCATGAACATTCTCAAATTTATCAGTAAGGCCCATCAGAATGGTGATCAAATGAAGCTGGTTGAAGTAGGCGGTGAATTGTTGAGTTGTTTCATCAAAAATCTGTGGTGCTCCAAGACTTATATGATCTCTGAAAGACTGCATTTCAGAGATATAAGAGTTTATGGATTGATCAGGAAGCTGACGTTTGCTCTGAAAAGTGGTCCACAGTTGATATTGATGAGACAGGCCTGATGATGTGTACCGCTTGGCAAGGAAATCCCAGAGACTTTTGGCGGTAAGATAACCAAGAAACTGTTGGTTGATCTCAGGAGTAGTGAAGGCATTAATAAAACCCGGAATACGAGCATTATTGATGTCCCACTCATTCATGCGTTCTTGAACTGGAACTTTGGATGCACCAGTAACATAGGTGTGAAGGCCATAGGATTTTAGCAAAATTGTCATATGATGATGCCAAAGAATGTAGTTGCTACCATTGAAAACAACTGAGATGGGATTTGAGTGACTGAGATTGGTAGCCATGGATTGAGAAACAGTTACTGAGATACAGATAAAAGTTTCGACCGGTATGTTAGACCGGTAGGGTGTTAGACCGATAAAAGATTCGACCGATAGAGTGTACTTCGACCGGTAGAATGTTTCGACCGATAGAGATTCAACCGATAGAGTGCTTCGACCGATAGAGAGATTCAACCGATAGAGTGCTTCGACCGATAGAGATTCAACCGATAGAGTGCTTCGACCGATAGAGAGATTCAACCGATAGAATACTTCGACCGATAGAGGTTTTGACCGGTAAAAAGTGTTCCAGAAAAAAATACAGCGGCGACTTTTAAACAGATCGATCGATCTGATTTAAAGAACCAAATCGATTCAAAACCAAGAAATCGATTCAAAAGGTGATGACTCACAAAGAACCAGCGGCAGCTGCGACGAAAGACGATTATGGTTCGGATGAACAATGACGACGATGAACAGTAAACCGATGAACAGTAAACCAATGAACAGTAAAATCGAAGAATAAACCTACAACTCTGATACCATGTTAGAAGATGAATATGCTTGAAGGGGACGACGAATATGCTGAAGGTTTGAAACCTCGATATATTGATTGAGAGAAAACGTACAGAGTGTAAAGTAAAATAATGAAAAGTTATCTAACCTAGACTACAAGATACAACATATATATACGAAGACTAAATGGGCTTGGGCCCTATACTGACATGGGCCTGGGCCCTCTATATACATTAACAACACCGTTTACCAATACCGAGACTTTGGAAGATTCTAAGCACGCTTTGATCCATCCTCTCCATTTTGCACCGAATCCCATATCCGTCATCAATTGAAGAAGGAATTCCCAATCAACCGAATCGTATGCTTTCTCGAAGTCAACTTTGAAGACCATCCCTTTCCTTTTCACCCTTTTAAGATAGGTCACCGTTTCGTTGGCTATTAGCACCCCATCAAGGATGAACCTCCCGTGTAAAAAATCACTTTGCTCTTTGCTGATTACTCTGCTCACCACCGATTTTAATCTATCCGCCAACACTTTCGCCAAAATTTTATAAAAATTCCCGATTAGGCTTATTGGCTTAAAATCATTTAGATCAAGCAGGCTATCAATTTTTGGAATCAAAGTTAGGAAAGAGGCATTACACCCCTCATTTATTTCCCCATTATCCATAACCCAATTTATTGCCGCCATCAAGTCTTCTTTTAGTACACCCCAAAACAATTTTATGAATCCGATGGTAAAGTCGTCTGGTCCCGGAGATTTGTTGGAACCACAGCTCCGAATTGCGTTCCAAACCTCTTCTTCCGATACCTCTTTCGATGCTTGCAGCTTCCTTTTCCGTTAGTTTTTTCATGCGATCCGACCTCAAAAGTGGCCGCTCCATCCCCGAGCGTGAGAACTTTTCTTTGAAATAAAAGTGGATTACGTCCTTTAATCTCTTAGGATCTTCCGTCCATTCCGAACCGACATTAAGACCCCGAATACTATTTCTCCTTTATTTGAATTTTATTGCCGCATGGAAAATTCTAGCGTTCTCGTCTCCATCTTTAATCCACTTCACTTTTGCCATTTGTTTCGCCATTTCCAAGTTTTTTCTTTCCAACTCAAGCCACTTATTTCGATCTTCAATCCACCTTTGTCTATCACTCGTCGTCAAACGATTTCCATCGGCATCCTCGTCCCATTTCTTCATCGCAATCCTCTTAGCTTCCAAATCCTTATCAAAATTTCCCCAATGTCTTTTGCACCACCCTTTTAATGCAACTTTAACGAACTTGAGTTTGTATGCAATCCGACCTATTTGAGCATACCTCCTTGCCACATGCCTCTCTTACTGTAACACCCTCAAATATGGAAATAGTAACTTATTTAAAATTTTCTAAATACATCAATAAATGAATCATCTACAACTACCCATTCAGATTTAACCTCAATACAAACATTGATTCTATACAAAAGTCTTTGATAAGAACGGGTGCTACTAAAACCCCATAATAGCCACTATCTCCAACGTTGCGGAAGACTTCACCGATTACTTACTTTCGGATCTAGCTAAAGCTCTATTCTTCACAGGGTTGCTAGAATCAACTCCCAACCTTGAAACCTGATGCACATGCCGACAAATAAAAAGGTTAGGCTAAACGCCTAGTGAGCTCAAGAGTTTTCCATATGAATAAAGATGTGTGTGAAAATAGATAATGCAGTTTAATTCATAATCTTTCAAAAGTTATGCTTTGAATATGTAAACGACTCGTTTTCTAATAATATGCATTTTAGACGGAGAATACTAATTTGGACATTTTCCAAATCAAACTACTACAAAATGATGATACCAATGTAAACCGCCCGTTCATAAATTAGCTTTAACCCAAAACTCACTCAAAGCGTAAATATAAATTGAACTCTCCATTTAAGAAGATACGGTTAAACCTTATATTTCAAAACACCCAAAACACGGGTGGGACATAATACTCAACCCATAAATCAAGGGTAAAACCCAAATATACAAAACGTCACCGAAAACTTGGATAATAAAACTCAATACCCAAAAACAACACCTTTCGGTGACGGGGGATTCCCGATTCCATAAAATGTGACGGTCCACAAAGTAAGCCCATTTTATGTTGTTATGACTAGTCGTATAAACAAAAGTATACGCAAGAGATGTCAGGCTCAGTAGCTTTAAACGTACACCCACGGAAACTCGAGTTCAACCCCGTCGGGTTCCTATGTCGAGCCCCTCATCCAATATCGTAATACTTGAGCACGAAGGACTTATACCCACATCCGGTACCTTAACATGCAGCACGAAGGACTTACATCTCAATCCGATACCTTAACGTGCCTCGACGTGGAAAATTAATCATCCCAACGCAGGAACAATAATAAACCAAATACGGGGTCATGACTCCCAAATGCATCAAATAAGCCAAATAATACGCATAAGGCCCAACAAGGCTCGAAGTCGAGCTACCAAAACTGGACTATTGTCCAAAACCCCATCAAAATAAAAATACCAAGCTGCTGGCTTAGCAACCCATAGACTCATTGGTAAATGAAATAAAATACAATAAAACGCACTCGACCAACGGATATGCAAACCCAACGACTAAAAGTAAGATTAGTTCAAAACTCGACATTAGTCGAGGCACCCATTTTCCCAAGTGAACTTATACTCTTATATTTTCCAAAATGCCTCATAACACAAATGACATGCATCTTCCCAATTTTGACTGCTGATAAGAATGAAAACCATAAAATGAGACTATAAATACTCTTTCAAGTACTTCACATAAAAATGCAAGTGATACTTTATAAAACACTCCATTTCATGATGATGCATAAAACCCAACAAACATTTAAAAGCGTATCTCCTTGACCAAAGATCCATTCATGCAATAAGACCACAAAACACATTCATTTGTGACACATATATTAAATGCCCAAAAATCCCAATTGTAGTGTTATACAAAGTTTATAAAGTTTGATACCTCAACAAATCAAAGATTAACAAATAACCCAACATTTGATAATTTCATGTAAACCCATAAACACTTAAAATGGACATTTTGGCATGTACACCGTTTTCACAAATCAACTTGAACTCACCTTGCTAGATTTAGGCTAAATCTAGATTTTACCCAACGAACTCTTTTGACAACCATTTGAATCCTCAAACCGAAATCTTCCAAAACCTAGATCCGAACATTTCAACCCATAAATACCCATAATCAACCATAAGGAACATTCTCCAAACATTATAAATCACAATCCCAAACAATATCCAAAACCCTAATTTCTCCAAAACCACCAAATCCGAGATTTGGTATACCAAACACTAAGAGATCACAATTGAGTATTTCAACCTTTAAAATCAAGAAAGCTTACCACTTAGAGACGATGAGACCTTCCGAGGACACCCATAACAATTCTTCAACCCAAACTCCTAAACACGAACTTTGGGGGAAGATGAAGGTGGAGGTTCTTGACCATAGCTTCCAATCTTTGTTGGGTGGTGAGGAAACACTTGGAATATCATGGATTTGGTGACTTGAGGGTATAAAACCGATTTTAGGGTTTGGGTTCGGTTTCTAGAGAGAAAAGGGTGAAATGGGGGAAGTTGGAATGAGAGAGAGGCTGAAAATTCGACTTTATGCAGCTCTGCACTCCGCCGGCGACATTGCCACGCGGCATAGGCATAGTCGCCGGGAATAGTCGCCCGAAGGGGAGTGCCCGCGGTACCATTCTCGCGACTGTGCCACGCGAGAGTGACACCCTGTCACAATCGCGGGCATAGTCGCCCAAGGTGTACTGAGGGTCCAAATTCCGACTTTTTCAACGACGATGCTCCCGATACTCTGAGGGACTTATACAAAACATTTCCCCAACAAAGCCCCACCGATTACAAGTCACAGAAATGTCCGGTTGACATTTATTTACCGAAAATTACGGGTGTTACACTTACCACTTCCCCCAACGTTTCGTCCTTTAACCAAGCGTCGAAAAATTTAAATGGCCTAGGGCCAAAGTCGTGGCTTTGATCGGTTAACATGATCGGTGCATGGTCCGACCACTTTCTCCGCAACACTTTAGCTCCCAAATTCTTCCAAAGATCACCGAATTCGTTTGTTACTAAAAACCGGTCCAATTTGCTATGTTTTTGGCCATCATAACTAACCCGAGTGAATTTCTTTCCACCCATTGGAACGTCCGAAAGTTTGCATTTTCTCTTGGTCCTTGTCATCCCTATTACCGGGTAAGATTCTCAACCATTGTCATATTCATCCGATAAGGTAAAGTGAGTCGGTAAACACTTACCAGGTAAGCGTTTATTAAATGACCCATTAAAAAGAAATTTCTCCCAACATTAACAGCTACTCTATTTTAACAATTCTAACATTGATCATATTAATAAAATATTTAATACATTTAGTAAAATATTATTTCTCTATCTTAGAGTTTTAGAGATTTACAATTTATCTCTCTTTTTTCTGTATTTTAGCATATCATAGCTATTGGTGCAAAAAAAATTATAAACGTTTAAAATTTTCTATTTTCGCATGGCTGTTGGAGATGTTCTAATAAATCATATCAAAATATCATTAACGGATTTTCAAAATTTTTCTTTAAAATATAAAATTCAAAAAGTTTATATACTTCTTTATTTTTGAGATCACAACATTAATTATATTATTAAAATATTTCATACATTTAATAAAATATTAATTTCTTTAATGCTAAACATTTCATTCCAAAGTTTTTAATTGGTAGAAGTATAATTACAAAAAATACTTCTCTGGTAATTATTTTTAGGGAATTCTTCAAATTTTGAGAACTTCACACACTCTCTTCTTTTTTCTTTATTTTGAAAAATCTCTTACAACAAAAAATTTGCCTAAAATCTTTATTTTCTCTATTTTGAATAGGATAAGGCTAAATGCACCTTATATATTGCTTAGGGTATGTTTGACAGTTGGTGAATAGTTTGGTGCACCATGATTAAGTAGTCAGAATGATTAAACGTCAATTATGATATAGTACAAAATAAAATATGGTTGTTTAGTAAATGTACAATTTGATCTGATATAAATAAGGGTATATATAACAACATTTTTTGATTAATCAATTGTTAAACTAATATTAAAAGGTCTAAAAGCAATTAATTAATGACTAATCAAATAGATTTTGATGGGGTGGAAGTAAAGGGACATGACATCATAGTGTACTATGATTAAAAGTCAAAGAATTAAGATACATACCAAATTTTGCATCTTGGGAGTACCATAAAAACCCTTCTTGATTTGGGTGTCCAATGTGACAAAGACCAAACCCATATTTCAATAATTAATAGTTATAGCTAATGCTTAATTACATCATAATTAAAAAATAATAATTATTAATGATTGCATTTAACAAGCGTTGACCTTTGAACCAGTTTCCAAAATCAGTATATATTTATTTCAAGGGTGTTGCTATATGCACCCTAGTCTAGGGTGCATATAGTGTAACTGGATCGGAAAACTGTGCACTCATTATCCCTTTCCTCCTCACAACCTCCCTAGACTAGGGTGTAAATGGCACCTAGACTAGGGTGTAGTTAGAATCACCCTTATTTCAATTCTTATCAAATTTAAATGTGGTGTGTACTTGTATTTCTTATAGAAGTAAAAGGAAATTACAAAAATCACCCCTAGGTTTGTTGAAAATCTGGATATAGTCCATAACGTTTGGTAATTACAAGAAGTATCATTGTGGTTTGCGTTTTGTTACTGTTGTCGTACATGGTCGTTAGTTCCATCTTCATCCTTTCCATATCCATCCCCAACTGAAAACCTGTTTCTTGAAAGGGGGGGGGGGGGGCAGTAGAAGCAAACAATAACAGGGGAAGGAGATCGATAGAGGATCACGGTAGGAAAGAGTGGGAAGATCAGCGATGGAGGTGGAATAGGTTGGCTGGGACGAGGGGAGACAAAGGTGATGGTCCACTGTGGTGCTAGGCTCGGGGTGTAAAGGGACGGTGAGGTGGTGACGGAGACAACATGGGGAGAGCACGATGGGGAATGACTGCTAGAGGAGGGGCGTCGATGATTCGGGGATTACTTTATTGTTTTCAAATTGTTTCAAAAACACTTGTACATGTGATTTACAAACTTGTACACTAAAAAATATAAAAGAAATGGCAAAATTACTAAATTGCCCTCATATTACTTGCACGTGGGACACTTCACTAAAAAAGATCAAAGGCCCTAACAGCCAAGGATGATTTTTGTAATGAAATGTAAACGACAATGATGGGTTCTTGTAACTTCCAAAAGTTAGGGATGATATCCAAAGTTTCCATAAACTACAGCAACAATTTTTGTAATTTACTTGGAAAATAGGTATATTAAATATATATATATATATATATATATATATATATAAATAAAGCAATATAAGAAGTATGTTTTCGAAAATTTAGTATGATTTTTACATTTTACATTCTGCTTTTTACAAGTATTTAGATTGTACTTTGTTATTAAAAAAACAAATGGTAAATTCGTGTATGAAGCTTTTCCAAATGAAGGAGATGATTCAAATGGCAAAATAACTGTACAAAGATATGCTAGTGATATTGTTGGCAACTGTTTCAGTAAAAATATTGTTGTACAACCTAGAAAGACCATAGGGTAAATAAGTTTTTTTTTGGTACAATATTTTTAATTTCTTTTATCAACTTAATAAAGTTCCAAAAATTAAAATTTCCGTATAACTTTTTACTTCGCATCATCGGAAGTGTAGGTAATATATTGACGCTTGCCATGCTACCAAGGATGAATCTTAAGCTTCGAAAAAGATAATTGTTGATGAAAATCGAGGGTTATGAGATATGTTCTTGACCATTGTTTAATTTTAGCAAAACGAAGAAACGTAAATTAAAAAGGAACAAGGTGGTATGCAGGGGCAGATCTACTTATATGTTAGTGGGGGGATGGCCCCCATTAAAAAGGAAAAAAAAATGAAAATTTTAGGGTAAAAATTTGGATTTTTTACATTTCTATCTTAATGTCTCCCCAGTAATTTTTCGTCGGAGACCCCATCAACCAAAAAAAATGTCTCGAAGTCAACAAAAAAACCAAAATTAACTCTTGAAATCGATTAAAAACCCCAAAAAAGTCCCTCGAAATTGACAAAAAAACTTAAAAATCCCTTAAAATCAACCAAAAAAACTTAAAAAATCCCTCAAAACGTTAGATTTAGGATAAAAATATATCGGACAACTTTACAGGCATTTAAGTTACCTTAAAGGTGCCCCCACCAGAAAAAAATCTTAGGTCCGTCACTGGTGGTATGAAGCGAAGTCGAAAATGAACGTGCACGTGACGTGGAGGCAATGTGCCATTGTCAAAAATGGTGCCGAAGATGTGTGCGGACTTAAATCGTTTTTTGATCTTTTGTATTTCGCCATTGTATTTATTTTGTAACATATGTCTATTTATATTTTCTAAATAAAACTCAAAAACCATCAAAAGAACACATATTTTGATGTAAAAAGTTGATAAAATATATTAAAGCTTGAAAAAAGGTAAAAATAGATTGGAGGTGAGATATTGTCCCAACTCGAATCCCAAAAGCCTGAAGAGGAAGACATTAATCAAATATTTTCTTCTAATTTTTTTAAATTCTCTCTTTATTAAATTTCAATATTTAAATTGTAGCATAAAAAACGTCTCATTAACATAATAAATAACTAAATATTAGTTATAATAATTATCATCATATTCAAAATTAACAATTATTTAACCTAAAAAATATTAATAAAAAGAAATCAAATTAATTTTAAATCCATATTATATAAATATTTGGTTGAGTTCGAGCCTCGAGGCATGAGTTGGTGGGGACTGAAGTCTACGTACATGCACATGGATTCAAGCCCATATGCAACCCCACCACAGTAAAATTCAGCTCATTTACCGGAAATTAAATTTAAAAAAAAAACATTTAATATTTACCTTTTGTGAAAAAACACATTTAATATATTTTTTTTCTTTTTTGAAAAAAACCCATTTAATATTATTTTATAAAAACGGGAAATTGATTCAAACAGTCAAAATACATATCCAAATTGGCCTCTTAACCATCTCTCTCCCAATTTTGCATTTTTGTCACAATATCCGTAATGACCAGGTTCGTAATTGCGAACCTGAGTTAAATGTTACATTTTTTTAGATTCTACTCACTTCCGCAATATTACGGAAGTGTCATTACGGAAATCTGGAAAAAATATTTACATTTTTAATCTAGATCTGCAATTGCGGACCTGATCATTGCAGAGGTAGTAACAAAAATACAAAATCCAATGAAAGATGACTAAGAGACCAATTTAACTTATTTTTTTTTATTATTTATGCAAATTTCCCTTTAAAAACCCATTTAATATATTATTATAAAATACTAATAAAATCAAAAAGAAATAAAATTTAACCTTCCCTATTCTTATCACACACTCACTCTGAGAAGTTAGCAGTGTGAAGATTGGACTTTTCTTTGAAAACCCAACCCCCATGTGTTTTCATTGTTATAATATTCACTCTGACTCATCTCCTACCCCATTCTTGAGCAATTTCATATCCAAAATGCAACATTTTTATCCCTTTTTTTTAACCATAACCATTAACCCATAACTAGCACCAGTATAAAAAGAGGAAAACCCCATATTGTTTTTCTAGCAGTTGAGAGAGAAAAACACACCCAAAAAAAAAATGGGTGAGCAAATGGAAGAACTGAACCAGCAAAGCACAAGAAAGAAAGGTGGTTTAGTCACCATGCCTTTCATCATAGGTATATATATCATTCTTGAATCTTGAAAATTGTTTTCTCAACATGGGTTTCTTGAATCTCGAAGCTTTCTTGTTTGATTTGATCTGGGTTTGTTGTTGTTTGTTTTAATTTTGGGGTTTTTGGGTGTTTTCTTGAAATCTTGAATCTTTTTTTACTTTTGTTTGCAGCAAATGAGGCATTTGAGAAGGTGGCTAGCTATGGTTTGGTGCCAAATATGATACTTTATCTGATTAGTGATTACAAGATTAGTGTGGCTAAAGGCACCAACATACTCTTTCTTTGGACTGCAGCTTCCAATTTTTCCCCTGTTTTGGGTGCATTTCTTTCAGATTCATATTTGGGTAGATTTCTCACCATTGGTTTGGGTTCTTTCTTTTCCCTTCTGGTAATCTTTCCAACTTCCACTAGCTTTTCTGTTCAATGTTCATCATTTGTCTGCTTCTAAATCTGAGTTTCTTGATCCAAGATTACAAAAAATGCCATACAAAATATTGTGTTGAATTGGATTCACATATGAATTTACTCTGCATTCATATGTGAATCCTATTAAATTCACTGTGCATTCATATGTGAATCCTACGTTGTTGTTCCTTTTTTTGATCTTTATGCAGTATTTTTCTGACATTGACCATATTAACTTACAAAAAGAATCAAGCACTTAATTAAGTCACAGACATCATATTGCTTCTGCAAGTTCTGCCATATATGGTCCACATGACCTACATCATAAATCTTGAAAGAAACCCAATTTCAAAGACTATTTTTAAGGTTCTTGCCTAATAAAATCATCACTCATAATACTAAATTATCTTGTTTCTAACCACAAGGGTTGTGACATACCGATTAAGATCCCGAGGGATGTGGTGGAATATCCCATTTGCCCGGGGTTTGAATCCAGGCTTACACAACACTTGTGGCCACTGAGATTTAATCAGGGGCTGATGTCTTACGGTCATAATTTATCAAGGGATTAGTCTAGGCATAGCCAACGACACCCTTCAAAAGGAAAAAAAAAACATCTTTCTTTCTTATTGTGATTTTGTAAAATTTTGTGATTTTGTGATTTTGTGATTATAGGGTATGTTTCTGCTATGGTTAACAACAATGGTTCCAAATCTAAAGCCACCTGCTTGCAATCAATTAACTGAAACATGCAAACAAGCCACACATTCTCAATTTGCTTTCTTGATCTTTGCCTTCATATTCATCTCAATGGGATCAGGGGGTGTGAGACCATGTTCTTTAGCATTTGGTGCTGAACAGATAGACAATAAAAGCAATCCCAATAATGAGAGGGCATTGGAGAGCTTTTTCGGATGGTATTATGCCGCGGGTGCGACTGCGGTTTTGATTGCGTTCACGGGTATCGTTTATATTCAAGATCATGCCGGTTGGAAGGTGGGTTTTGGGGTGCCTGCAATTCTTATGTTGTTGGCTGCACTTTTGTTCTTTGCTGCTTCAAGTTTGTATGTGAAGATGAAAGTTAAAAAGAGCTTGTTCACTAGCTTCATACAAGTGATTGTGGTTGCTTATAAGAACCGAAAACTACCTTCCCAGCCTCCAAATTCCGATTCGTGGAATTATCATAAGGATTCGCCCGATGCCGTGCCCACAAAAAGATTAAGGTATGTTCGTTCGGTGCGACAAAATCGGCTTTATTGGACGCTAAATATGTCTAAATGTTCTAATAGACTGTTTTATGACACCAAATATGTCTAAATGTCCTAATAGACTGCTTTATATGTGTTTATATGTCGTTTAAAGTGCTAACAAGTTTTTCAAGACACTGTAAAAGTGTCGTATTAGCTTTTTATAGAACACTTTGAAAAGTGTCCTATGAACAGCTTGTATTTATAAGACATTTTTCAAAAAAAAAAAAGAATTCATAAAAAGATTAATAGAATAAAAAGATTAATAGAAGCGTCTTGTTAGGAGCTGTTTGGTTGTTTTTTCATTAAGTTGTATAGATAGAATTGTCTGTGTGGATTAACCTGTCTGTATAGATTGAAAATGTTTTTATTTGGGAGTTTTTTTTTTCATAAATGAAAAGAAAGTGTTTTTTAATTGGGAGGGGTAGTTTCGGAAAAAAAACTTAGCTTTTTGCATAAAACTCCCCTTAAAAGCTTACCGAATAAGCCACTTTCTATATCATTAAGCCACTACCAAACAATCATTTATAGCTAACCGAATAAGTTGAGCTGCTAACAAATAGGCCCTTGTTTGTAACACCTTTACATATGACAACAATTGTTTGGTCATATAAACTTAAGTCCTGTAAAGCAGTCTATTAGGACATTTAGACATATTTTGCAGTAGACTTTGATCCCATATGGATTACAATTATACAAGTTTTGCTAAAGGTGTAATCTTTATGTATATCTAGGTTCTTGAACAAAGCTTGCATCATTCAGAACCCGAAAGACTTGACTGCCGACGGAGTTGCTTCCGACCCATGGAGTCTATGCACGGTGGAGCAAATCGAAGAACTGAAAGCCCTGATCAGAGTTCTACCGTTATGGTCTTCGGGCATCATGATGTCGATAAACGTGAGTCAATCTTCTTTTCCGGTAATCCAAGCTTCCACCATGGATAGACACCTCGGATCGAGCTTCCAGATTCCGGCAGGGTCCTTCGCTTTCTTCACGATCGCGGTCTTAGCACTTTGGGTCGTCCTTTATGATCGTGTTATCCTCCCGTTCGCATCGAAACTCCGAGGAAAACCAGTCCATCTCGGCGTCAAATTAAGAATGGGAATAGGTCTAGTTTTCTCCTCCATGGCCATGGTGGTTTCCGCGATTGTCGAACACGTTCGAAGAAAGAAAGCGATTGAACAAGGGCTGTTCAACAATCCGCAAACGGTTGTAGCCATGTCAGCGATGTGGCTGGTCCCACAATACTGCCTCCATGGATTAGCCGAAGCATTTAGTGCGATCGGGCAGAACGAATTCTACTATTCGGAGTTCCCGAAAAGCATGTCGAGCATTGCAGCTTCGCTTTTCTTGTTCGGAATGGCTGTGGCCAACTTGTTGGCTAGCTTGATCCTAAGCACGGTCGAAAAGCTCACGAAAGATGGCCGTAAAGAAGGGTGGATCGCCACCAATATCAACCAAGGCCGCTACGATAGTTACTATTGGGTTCTAGCCGTAATGAGCTTCGTGAACCTTTTCTACTTCGTGGCCTGCAGTTGGGCTTACGGTCCGTGTGCCGACGAAACGGTGAAACAGGAGACGACAAGTGGTAAAGAGTCGACCGAGGAGTTGCAACGAGCGAGATCCGTCGCAGACGAAAGGCAAAGCCTGTTTTCGAGCTTGCCGTCGTGATCAGTTTCAAGAAAATCTTGAAAGTATTAAGGTGTTTTTCAAGAACCCTAAATGGAAAGATGAAGAAAAAAAGGGTGTTTTGGTGAATCAAGAATGTGATCCAATGGCTCGATTTCGAAATGGGGGATGTTGTTTAGTTGTGTTTGGTTTGATGTTTGATGATGATGATAGAAAGGTGGGAGAGAAGTTGGTTTGTGGTGTCCATAGATGAGGTTTTCGTCGTCGTCGGTTAGTTTTGTATTATGGATGTCGTAATAGGCGGGATCGGGTCGGTCGATCGAACGAGCGAACTCGGCAAAATATACTTGTAAACATAAATATTAAGTGTGTTTTAAGGTTTTCGTTTGAAGATGCAAATAGAGTTGATTTGGGATTGTATCGCATTATATCGGTATCGGATAAGTTAATTAAATTTGTTGTAAATGAAAAAGTAATGGATTCGGAATTATTTTATGGTATAAGAAACCAAAATAAACTAATTGGGTTGTGGCGTACTGAAGAGATGTTCGAATTCAAACGCTGCTAAAGTCCTTGAGTCCTAGAGGTTCACCTGCAATGACCCTGGACTTCTAACCACTGAAAAATTAATCGGTGTACATAATCTAGTCTGGATACTTGCATTAAAAAAACATATAAATTGGACAAAAACAAGAACAATAATCCATACAATGTCCAAGATATGTGGGTGTGACAGAGGGGCTTGCCTCTTTTTGTAAAAAGACAGATCATCAAGCTAAAATTGTTCCCTTAAATTCAGGGGGTGGTTCAAAAACTTGGGGTTTTGGCCCTACTTTTTTTTTTCCTTTTTAAAATTTTAATTTATGAAAAGTCTTGAATAATAGTAAGGGGAAGTTTGATTGATTTTTTGTTAAGTTGTGTATAGATGAAGTTGTCTGTGTGTGGATTAATCTATCTGTATAAATTTTAAAGGTTCTTATTTGAGAGTTTTTTTTATAGATGAAAGGAACATGCTTTTTAATTGGAAGGGGTATTTTAGTCATTTTAAACATTTATCTTATGACTAAAATACTCTTCATTTAACCGGGTGATGTTGGACTTAACAAAAAAATGTTTAGAAAGACAAACACACCTCATTTATGACGTAGTTAACAGAAAAGTTAATGATCGTTAGGAGAAGGGACCAAAACCGTTATAAAATGACAAATGTGAGAGATCAAATCCGAGTTTTCAAAGTTTAGGGACAATATCGTTGAAATTGACAAACATCAAAGACCAAAAATGAAGTTTACTCATAAATTTATAAAAGAAGGCATAATAATTATAGAACATGTAATTATCTAAGTGATGATTAAAATAGTGACTAGAAGCTAGAATTCCTTTTATGCTAAGATAATAATTGTAAATAATTCCTCAATATTAGGGGAATATTTTAATTCCACTTCTTTTGCTTCTTGTTTTAAATGGGGTAAGATTTTTGGTTACATGTTTCACTATAAAAAAATTCCAAAAATATTTATTTTGACAGATGGATGGTGTTTGGATTCGAACCTGGGAAGTAAGTGGGACCCCACTTTGGCAGATGATGCCCACCTCTTTACCGCTGGGACATTATGATTGATTTTTTAATAACCGGGGAATTGTAAGAATCATATAAATCAAAGCAAACGATACAACACGCGCACATTATTAACGTTTACTAAGGTGCCGTTTGTTTTTTAAGAGGTCTAAAGTCTGAAGTCTTATTTTAGTTATGATTAATAAGAGGTGGTGTGTAAAAAGGTCTGAACGATTCAGACTTAAGAGCCATTAAGAGATTTAAAAAAAAAAAAACCCACCCCTAACTCAAAAGAAAATTATGTCCATAAAGGCTACATCTAAATCTATATATTCATATCAGACTGCATGGGATACCGGCAGCCGAGAAAATAAAATATCCATTACCATGGACGAAAGCATGCGTTTGACGTTAACATAGAGTACACACAACAATATGTTGCATTTTTCGCCGATGATAAAATTGGTTTATTGTTCTTCAGCAGCCAGTGTCATCTTTAGCTCCTTTTTGTTCACCTAAAATTACACACAAAATGATTCATTAGGTTTTTGGTTGTAGATGAACATGAAGCTTATGTGCAAATGAATACGGTTGTAAAGTTAACAAATACCGTATTTTTACCTTTCCCATGGCATTACGAGGGAGCGAGTCCCATAAGAATAATCGGGTTGGTAGCTGGAGATGGGTAACAAAAGATCAGTCGGTGGTAAATTTTTAATAATAATCAGAAATAAATTTCATCTAAGAGTATGTATATTTTTCTGTAACAGACTACTGATAGCTTCTATTTGTATGTTATTGCTTTCTTTTAACCAACTTTTCAAATCTTTATTATTTATGACTTTATCTTTTTGTCACACTTTTCACAAGCCGGGGTCGTCACAAAAACAAAACTACTTATACTCTTTGATTTAGAGGTCAGATATTCATACATCTTACCCTTCCCAGACTCCACCTCCAGGTGGGATATAGTAGGTTCGTCTGGTTTGGTTTGGTTTTAGACTACAGATACTCAGTGAAACTATATGCGCACGCGCACACACACACACACATATATATATGTATATGTAGAGTCAGGTTCAAACGAGAACAGTACCTATATTTAAAAGAACACGAGGACTAACAAAATCATTAGTGATTTTACATTAACACACGAAAAAAGGACTTTGGCCGCGGCTTCAGGTTTGCGTGGCTTTTTTGCACGTTAATATAAAATCACTAATGATTTTGTTAGTTCTCGTGTTCTTTTAAATAGTTATTGTTCTCGTTTGATCCTCCCTCTGTATATGTATATGTATATGTATAACATATTATAACTATCAACTTTGTCATGGTTGGAGATAAGTATTTGTGCAGAGTCTTTACTTTACACTTTGCAAAGGGACCCTTGACCTTTTAGTCACAAAGGATTTATGTTACTATTTGATCCAAGGCTTGTTCTTCCGGATAAAATTAAATTAAATTAAATTGCTGAAATTATGCAAAAAAAAGACTCCCAGGAAATCATAATACATGCTCACTTCGGAGTGGTTATATGAAAATTATAGCATCATTCGTCAACTTAACATTGCTATGAAGTGCTTCAAGACACCCTCGTGCCCGGATGAAGATTCCAAAGGTTCATTCTTGAAAACGTAATTTGCTAATTATTAGAAATTTGATTGTGTAACTGTGAGGTTAAGCGGAATACAGGATTAATCTTCAAAAGAGTCCTTGAGAAGAGAGGGAGGTTCCAACATATATCAAGGAGAAATGGTCCAAGTCTAGTCGATGTGGGGACTCTAACACACCCCCTCCAAAAGAAGCTAGAGAAGCACAGATTGTCCCAGAGTGTTGAGAGGCGTCTAGACGAGTACAGATTTCCCCAAGATGTCGAGTCTCTAGAGTAGTAGACCTTGACGCTGATACCATGTAAGAATACGTGGAACCTCATATTAATCTCCAAAAGAGCCCTTCAGGAGAGAATGGAGGTTCCAACATCTCTATTTGGGACTCTAACAGTAATAAAGAAGTTAAAGAAAATAATATTTATGGGAAGGTGTCCACCCAATTTTGACATGAAATGCAACGGTGTATGAGTATAACGGAGATTATATAGCTGTACCTTGTATGGTGCAAGTTTCTCTTTAGCCCATGTGCAGAGTTCATCCAAACTTATAGCAGGGTTCAAATCTTTCTCGCGGACCTTCTTTATCTCCATATCTGGCACAATTATTGCAGTGACTGTTTCTCCATAAGTATTGTCTGGTAACCCCAAGACACAACATTCTGAAACAGCTGGATGCTGTATAAGGAAGAAGCATATTAGTGTGTGTGTGTGTATATATATATATATATATATATATATGCAAGTCCGCTTTTAACACTGTTTGGGAGATGCGTCTAAGTTGGAGTTATTTAGCTAAATGACCTCCTCACGAATGTTTTTAAGACCTTCTGACAGGTTTTTAGGCATTCTTGTGTATGGAAGAGACATTCTTCTGTTAAGCAAAAGACATTCTCAAAACTGTTAAAAGGTCATAGATTTAAAAAGAACCTGTCAGAAGGTGATTTAACCAAAGGACCTGTCTAAGGTGTGCCTTGGATCGGAAACCATGGAACGCATGATCAGAAGAGATAATAGATGGAGAAGAGAACTTACTTCCAAAAGAATTGCCTCTATTTCTAATGCTGACAACTTGTATCCACCGACTTTCATTATATCAGCATTTGTACCTGATTGGAGGACATAAAAGTGGAGATTTTTAGGTATATAACCTTAAATGAGATTTTAATTAAATCCATGACCTTCTCATGAGTATAAACCCATTTTTTCTTGCATAGGTCAAAAGGTCATGAATTTAATTAAAAACTCATTTAAGGTCATTTCCTAAACGACTAAAGTGTCACAATGCTTTGATTGGAGAAGAAGATTAAACCATGGATGATCTGCAAATGTACATCATTATGCTATGAACTTGGTTTCAGTTGTCATCAAGGGAAGGAACATCAATTATTTGAAAAACTTCTCATCATTTTGCCTTCTTTGATGAACTGGAACAGGTATAAATCACAAATCGACATCCATTGGCAAAAATATTGTCATGATCATGCTATCCTGTATTCCCGTTGCATCTATGGTTGAAACACCTTTAACAGAGAAGATTTGTAGATTTGGCATTCTCAACCTTATTGAACACCAAGAACTGTGCATACGTTCATACTTAAGCATATTCTATCACAAATAGTGTGGGTAATAGAGTGCCAATTCTGAAGCTTACATGAATATATATATATATATATATATAGAGAGAGAGAGAGAGGTTCGATGGAAAACCTCAAAAAGTGAAAAACTGAGAACACATTGGTAACCGTTCATCTGGACGGTATGCACATGTGCATACAAGTAACTGGATTTGTTTTTTGGTTTTTATGCACGTGTGTATTATGCACATGTGCATGTTACAAATTACTTGTATGCACATGTGCATGCCGTCCAGATGAACGATTTCCAGGGTTCCTCAGTTTTTCATTTTTTTTTGCGGTTTTCCCCTAAACCTAACCCTGTATATGAAGACATATTAGAGAACAGTAAAATGAAGCTTACGTCCCAAAATTACATAATATCCATCTTCATCCACTTTAACCGCATCACCAGTTTTGAAAAAGCCACCCTCTATAAATGACTCCTTGGTTACCTATCAGGTACACACATGCAGCATAGTGAGAAACATAGAAGGTCCATTTTGAAGTTTGTAAACAATAATTCATATTTTAGATGAACTGATAAGCGGGTTCCGTGTGGGGCCGGTCAGGGTTGCCAGTAATCAACCTTCAGCTCAAATAACTTGATAATATGTATATTAGCATAGGAAATAGACATGGTCATCAAGAAGAACCAAAACAAAACATAAAAGTGGCCCGAAGATGTAGATTGAGTTATAATCTTTGATCCTTGGAGGGATAATTACTAAAAGGACAAAGAGTAGTATTAACATAATTGCCGATTTGGCAAACAACATTTGCAGCTGGCATGCATCATACAAATTTGTCCAACATGTTTTATGTCAGATTTCGCTTAAAACTAACTGGACGACTTACCTCAGGACGTTTCCAGTATTCCTTAAATAATGAAGGGCTTTTGATGCAAAGCTCACCAACGCCCTCACTACCATCATCTTCAGCAAGAATTTTGACCTATTACCAACAACAAAAGGTAGTCAAGTTCGTTGTAACTCATTATGCTAGTGAAAATTGGGATTTTGCCTTCTAATATTACAAGTTCTGTCTACTTTCTTAATTTAAAGAATGAATTCCACAGAGTCCCAGATTGTTGCTAATCTGGCAGAAGATTATACACCATAAACACCAGAGGGAAGTTCCGCTAGGAACCCAAAACTGATTAGGAACACGGGAACCGCCCACAGTGCGACATGTGTCACTCTTCAGGATGAACATTCATGATGAATATGGAAGTGTTATTCATCATGAATCACACATTCATGATGAATATGGACATGTTATTCATCATGAACCACACATTCATGATGAATATGAAGCTTATTTCAAACATGAATCTATGTTGCCTGAGCATGCTTAAAGTGCTCAAAGAAGCCTGTTCTTAAGTTGAGCGTTTCGAGATTGAAAACTTTGCTAACCTGCACACCTGGAAACGGTTTGCCTACAGTGCCTCCTTTTCGTTTTCCTTTTAATGGATTTGAAATTGCCATGACAAACTATAAAGATCAACGAGACATAATCATTAGAAAGATGAACGCCAAGTAACCATCTATCGATGAACTTATTTTCAGCTAGGAAGGAATCTGAAATGACTTGTACCAATACCTCTGTCATGCCATATCTTTCCAATAGTCGGTGTCCTGTGATTGCCTCCCATTGTTGCATGACGGGCAGGGGTAGAGCCGAGGAGCCAGACATCTGCAAGTAGAAACAATTAATCTAATTTAATACAGCAAACAAGTAGATATCTTAACCTAGTGCCCTATGGTGGTAGGTCCTATATATATATATAGAGAGAGAGAGGGTTGGGGGGGGGGGGGGGGAGGAGGTTCAGGGAAAACCCTTAAAAAATGAAAAACTAAGGAACACTCTCGTAACCGTTCATCTGGATGGTATGCACATGTGCATACAAGTAATTGAAGTTGTTTTTTGGTTTTTATGCACGTGTGGATGTCACAAATTACTTGTATGTACATGTGCATACCATCCAGATGAACGGTTACCAGGATGTTCCTCAGTTTTTCATTTTTTTTTGTGGTTTTCCCCTGAACCTGGCCCTATATATATATATATATATATAAATAATATAACCAGAAAAGCTGTAGGAGTTGATCACCATTAGTCGCAGCTGGCTTCCAGCTGAAGCAGACACAACTTGTAACTCCGGATCCATTGCAGCATAGCCTTGTATCAGCCTTGTATACATGGTTGGAACCTAAAAAAGGAAAAAGGAATTTAAGATATTATAGGGACAAGTATTTTCTTCTCGTTGTTTCATTTACTAAAGAACAACTGGCATACCCCTGTAAAAACAGTTATTGCATCATCAAGCTTAGTCCCATCTTTTGGATATGATTCACGCCATCTTTGCCAGATACCCCTCACACTAAACTTTGGCATGAATTCAACCTTCAACAACATATATATAGAAACTGAGAACTGCCGCTGCTAAAATAACTCGACACAACTGCCAATAACACAAATGTAATTGCTCACCGTGGAACCCGCATAAAGAGGAGCAAACAATGCGTTGAATAGCCCATGAACATGTATAGATGAAGTTAAGGATTGACGAAAAAATGTGGTACATCTACTTTCTCCAAGATATCATACAACATGGAAGAAAAAGGACATAAACAAACATGTGTAACATCTAGCACTCGTATTTTTTACAGTTAATTCATGGATATGGTGTAATGGTAGGCAATGCAGAAAACAATCGTTTGATGTGTACTCCCAAGCTGTTGTTAAGGTTTTCACCTGAAATATAGCAGAAAAATAACAATTACAAGACCATCAGCATGCTTTTCCACAAAATATAAGAGCAAGTGCAAAGGCTAATAAAGAATAGAAAATATACAATTCGTTTTTTTCCTCATTTTCGAAGTGTTTCCTCTCGAAAGTAAAGTGCCCACAAAATTACCTGTGCCAAAATGCTACTATGTGTATGCACAACTCCTTTAGGTTTTCCAGTTGTCCCACTAGTATACAAAATCAACGCTGGGTCACTTTCTGTATGATAAACAAAAGATACAAGAATTCAATAAAATAATTTGATATCCTGGTAGTATAGAATATGAAATTATGATATTTAAAAAGAATGGGTAAACACCTTTTACTTTATTTGAGAATTGAATCTCTTTCTTATGTACACCATCATTGGCATCAGTACTTTGCAGTTGACCATGATTTGCTGCTTGCAAAGTCATGCTAGGAACATGAGGTATCAGAGCAAATCGAGCCACGGTTTTAGCTGCAATTTTTTGCATAAGCTCGCTGTGATCCTCAGTACTCAAAATCATCGATACATCCTATAAAAGTCAAATAAACATCAGACTATCATTGGGAGAATAAAATTGTACTTTGGGAAGCTAGGAAAACCACATGGCTATCCAAATACAAGATTAGAAATATACACGCCTAACAAATGAAGACCTCATGGCTACCCAAATACAAGCAAAAGCTGTATTAAGTATTAATAACCCAAGCACAAGTTTGGAAGTCAATACAAAATCGATACAACATAGACATCTCAAACTCCAAGCATAAACAGTATGTTATTGAACAAGGAAAAAAGAGTCATTAAAAATTAAAATGTAATCCTTCCGTCCCAAAATAAGTGTCCAGATTTCTATTTTAGTTTGTACCAAAATAAGTGTCTACTTTCAAAAGTAAGTGCCTTCAGTTCTCCCCTTAATTAAAATTGTCATTTAGTTATTAAAAAGTGTAATAATTACACATTTCTAAGACTATGGGGCTGTTTGGTTGGTTTTTCATTAAGTCTTGTATGGATAAAGTTGTCTGTGTGGGTTAATCTGTCTGTATAGATTAGGAATGTTTTTGTTTGGGAAGGTTTTTCTTAGATGGAAGGAACGTGTTTTTTAATAGGAGGGACATGTTTGAAAAAAACTTGACTTTCTGCATAAAGCTCCCCTCTAGAAGCTTACTGAATAAGCCACTTTCTATATCATTAAGCCACTACCAAATAGTCATGTATAGCTGACCGAATAAGGTGCGAGTCCCATTAAGCTCATTAAGCTACTAACAAACATATCCTATGTGTCTTTTTCATTAAGGACATTTATTTTGGGACGGAGGGATTAGGAAATTAGAAAAATTGACAGGAAATTAGAAGTTGTTTTCGGAACCAACCGAGTCAGTCATGACATGTAAGAGCTCAGCTTCTGGGTAGCTGAGTGCAAGCGGTACTGCTACACCTCCACTCAACCATATCGCAAGTACTCCAGCAACAAACTCAGCAGAAGGTTTAGCCACAACGCCTATTCTAGCACCATTGAGACTCTTATTCTCTGTGGTTCCATCAACCTGCAAAAGATAAATAGAAACAAAGTAACAGTAGTTTAGACCGCTATAAAGATATTATTCAAATCCCAGAATGCATTTCCATATTTGATGAGATATATCACTCCACCATTTTAAACTCACAATTTTTTGGTCATAACCAGATAGCAGAAGTGATATTCTCCGAGCAGAAGAAACTAGATGATTGTAGCCATAACTTTTGTCATCGGCTTTGAGAGCAACACTTTCAAGAGATGCGGATCCCTGACTTGCAATTGCTTTGACAACCTCCATGAACGTTCTACAACCTGAAGCTATGAAATTTCACCAAGATTAAAAAGTAAAAAGAAAAAAGAACTCATATATCTCTATGATCATATCATAACCAGCTAAGAGCATCCAACATCTTCTCTAAAATTGGGAACCAAAAGTCAAAATCTCCAAAAAAAAATTACATTCATCTCCAACAGATTCCCCATTTTGGAGAATCCAACATTGATTATAATATTAAAATATTCCATTCATCTATTAAAATATTATTTCTCTTTCTAAAAATCTACTTTCAAAGTTTTCTATTGGTGCTTTTATTTAGTAATCATTTTTAGGGTTATCTCCATATTTGGAAAAAAACTTCTTCTCTCTCCTACTTTCTCCGTTTTGGGGAAGCTGTTGGAGCAAAATTATAGCCCAAAATTCCCATTTTCTCCATTTTGGAGATGCAGTTGAGAAGCTCTAATAAGCTAGATGACAATGTAAAATGATATAAGACGACATTTTGAAAAATTAATTGGAAAAAAAAGCCTCTAGAGTTTATTGAAATGCTACTTGAAGTAGCTTTTCAGAAGACTAGTTTTATGGCTAATCAAACAGGGCTTATTGATTTTTCTTAATCCAAGAGATCCTCTTATTAAGAAAGTTTGTAAAAAACCATAAACTATATTACAAAATCTCAATGCTACCTAATATTAAATTCCAACCAAATTGTTGATTCCCTCTATTGAATTACATATTGGTACCGAACACATATTCAGATTGTCCATTTGGTTAAATCATCAAGCAACCTTCATGATTTCACATTCAATGCTGCTTCATAATCATTCAGCATTCAATCCTTAATGTAAAAACCACTTCCATCATTCTGTCACATTAAACCCGCGATCCATGTCAATGATAAATTCTAATATACCAAATTCTAGTTTGATAATCCAAGAGGTGCTAGTCATAAGTTCAGATTGTATCTATAAAACTCCATTAATGTCATCATTTAAACATGCAGATCACAAAGAATCCTTCACATATCAATCAATAGTCAAGAAAGAAACAATGTCGATGACCCCTAACGACATTCAATTTACCAAAAGTAACCACTTCAAAGCATGCAATTGTCAACTGCAGCGTAATTAACCTCCACATGAAGCAAGCATTTTGTCGAACACCTGGAGTCCAATTACAAATTCAAACTAAAAAACAACACTTCCCCCTCTCAAAAACCTAAATCTTTAACAGATTACACGTGCAAGAACCAGTGATCAACTAATCATTCAAGAAATGGAAAGAAACTGAAAGGAACGACCTTTTTAGCTTAACAATCATGGAAAATCATTGGGGAAAATAAGCAACTTACCAGATAATTGAGGGGCTTCAGGGAGGCTAGAAGTGAAGATAGGATTATAGTGGGTGAGGAAGTAATTGAAGATGATGGGTTTGTTCCTGCAAGTTTTATGAAGACTGGTAATAAATGAGGAGCTTCTGTTCATCGCTATTATCGGTGGTGATGGGGGTTATATTTATGGCAACCCCAGCTGGCAAAAAGTCGTAAATCAATAAACTAAATGAAGGAAAGATGGTTTTCCACGGTTCTTTCATCAATTGGTGATCAGTGGGAAGAAGACAGAGGTTTCTAATTTCTTGATGAAAGGGAAGATTAGATCAAATTAGTCACGTAGCCTTTGCCTATCTTCATTTTTATGAACACAAACAACTCTATGAATTTCAACTTTAGAGGGTACGATTTTAACAAAATTTCTTTTTTGGACATATAAAATGAGGGAAGTATTGTGAGATGAGTTGAGGTTATCGTGAGAAACGTGAGAAGTGGATCTGAATCGTTGACCACTTTTAATCAAATGCCCTTCATGAATTGCGGCTTAGAATGGGATTGATCAAATGCATTTCATTCTAATGAGCATCAATTTCTCATCCTAACGGTTGAAAACAACTTATCACGTTTATCACGCTAACCTCATCTTATCACTTGAACCCAACCCTATAAAATGAAGGGAAGTAATTTTATAATTTTGCAATTTTGTTAATTTGTTATATATATATATTTATTTATATATATATATGGTTAATTGTGAGTGTTCGAGATTACGTGCATCTCGATTAATCCTAAGGGGGCGTTTGGTTCGCAGAATTTGATGGAATCTGGTGGAATTGGAATGTTAAATTCCTTTGACCAGATTCCATTCTTTTGTTTGGTTCAAGTTTTTCAATGGAATGGAATGTACCAATTCCATTAAATTCCATGGATAACTGATTTTAACATTCCTCCCTAAAAGCCATGGATTTCAATGGAATGGAATGTGGTATTTATTTAATTCCAAAAATACCCTCACTCCAAATAAACCCTACTCTCTTTTCTCACAATTCATTGGTGTCGTAAACATATCAGACATATCGACTTCTCCATCATCGACTTCTCCATTATCGACTTCGCCCCTGGACGTTTTCTCCAGATTTGAACTTGAATCATCTTCTCCAGCGCAGGTTATCTTCTCCATTCAGCGCAGGTTATCTCTCTCTCTATCTCTCTCTCTCTTCTTCAATTTGATTTCTCTATTTGAATTTGGTAGTCGATTTCATTCAAATCGATTTGGTAATCGATTTCTGAAAGCTATTGGGTTCTGAAAATCGATTACAATAGTCGATTTATGAAAGATGTTTGGTTCTGTAAATCGATTTGGTAATGTTCACAGTCGATTGAAATCGAGTTTTCTCACAGTGTGAAATCGAGTTTTCTCACAGTGTGAAATCGAGTTTTCTCACAGTGTGAAATCGATTTTGTAATGTTCATAGTCGATTGAAATCAAGTTTTCTTCTTTGTTTTTGTATCTGCAAGAAAAGGTGAAAGAAATAGCATTAATAATGAGAGGAGATGAAGTTACCATGTGATTATTGAAATCAAAGTTAAATAATGAGAGGAGAAAACAAACTTTTTGACACAGTCCGGAGTAATTACTTTGAAAGACAAAGTTGCTTTGTTGAAATATGATCTTTTCATGAGCTCATCTGGTGTAAATATTCTCAATCCTCATAACTCCATATATCTACTTAAGAAATTTGGGATAGAGGTTCTCTTCATATGGAATACTAGGATTTGACAAAAAAAATGTACTTAAACTTGTTTTATAGCTCTCTTGATAAAATATGGGTTTGTGGTATTAGTTGTCCACCAAGGATGCCGTTTATTTACTTAGGGGCTGTTTTTTTTTTTAAAACCTCTTAATGACTCTTAGCCGTCCAAAATTGCCACATAGAGAATGAATGAGTCTCCCCCATAGAGGCTTCACCATTCGGTCACTTTGCTAGGGAGGCGTAGCTAGCTTTTTGCTATATCCTTGTTCTTTGGCACATCTAGTTCCTGTTCTTTCACTACTTCAGGTTAGCCAATTGGATATTATCCTTCGTTCATTTCAATCTTAAGAAAAAGATGCCACTAGCGTTGTTTATATAATTCCGTTCTCTAGTAAAGTCAGAAAACCAATTTGGATAAATCACTCCAGATTTATGACAATCCTAAATTGGAAACCAGATGCAGAAAATTTGAGTTCTAAGATGGTTAAATGTAGATCTGAGAGAAATTATTGGAGGGGAAATCAACATCCATTTTTTAATTCCATAAACTCAATAGTCGCCTGCTAGCAAACTGATATTTGGAGGACTACAATCTAGTTAACTTAAGCAGCATATCAAACAAGTAGCTCTAGTAATATGTGCAATCTCTTGTTGAAGGTTATCGATTTCAACCATCTTCTCTGAGTACATTTGATTGAACAAGTTCTCACCCATAACAAACTTCTGTGTCTGCTCTTTATTTTGCAGATATAAATCTTCAAGTTCTGAAACAAACATTTTCTCTTTTGTGGCAATCCCATTGATCATCAAGGAGATAGCCAAATACCGAGTCAAGAGTTTACATCTAAAGGTAGTAGGAAGCGCAATAGGCGAAGTGATCCTCTTGTTGATGCAATAAAGAATGCTGCTGTCATACTTGGAGATAGAATTGGAAGCGCATCGAAAGAATTGGTGAAAGTTGAGGCGGAGGTACATGAAAAGAAGTCCATCGTTGGTCCTGAACTTGCCAAAATGGATCTTACTTCATTCGAAAGGTTTACGGCACTGAGGAAAATAACACATGATCCTGAAGCCGTGTTAAGTTTTTGGAACTATGAAGGAGAAGCTCGAGAAGAGTTTGTGAGGTTTATGTTGCGAGAATGATTGCTTGGTTATCAATGATTTTTGGACATGTATTGGTGAATATGCTTTTGTATTTTGGTGGCATGTAAGTATTTTGAACATGTATTTGGTTGCATGTAAGTATTTTGGACATGTATTTGGTGGCATGTAAGTATTTTAGACATGTATTTGGTGGCATGTAAGTATTTTAGAACATGTAGTTAGTGGCATGTAAGTATTTTGGGACATGTATTTGGTGGCATGTAAGTATTTTGGAACAATTTTAATACCAACCTAATAACGTCATTTGGTTTATTGTTATGTTTGGGTTGTGTATTTCAAAATTTTTACACATTAAAGTACTTAATAATTATTTTATTGAAGTATTTTTAGTTAAAAAAATAAAGTATTTAATAACTATTTTATTAAAGCAATTTTTGTTTAAAAAAATTAAAATAATGAAAAGGGGTATTTTGGTCATTTACCAAAATTCCATTCAAATTCTGAAGCTACAATCTGTGAACCAAACAGACAGATTCCAATTCCTTTAACAGATTCCATTCCAATTCTGCCAACCAAACAGATGGTCAAACCTGACAACATTCCATTCCAATTCCTTCAAAGTCAAATTTCTTTGACAGATTCCATTCCATCCAAAAACATTCCGCGAACCAAACGCCCCCTAAGGGTGCTGGAGAACAACCCGGAAAGTCCACAGTTGTCAGGACTCAAACCAGTTAACTGTTATATTTGTTTAAGAAAAATGAAAATGAACGATTTTAAGATTTCGATAATTATTTTGAGATGAAACCATAAATTATTTATTTTACAGTTAGTGAATTGTCGATCATAAACATGTGAAATTTTTAGAGCCTTTAATGCAAAAAATTTGCGATGGAAATAATTAAAATTATTGATTTAGTAATATCCATTGTTTTATACAAGACAAATTGTATAAAAAATAAAAATATGATTGGATTGAATTGAATTGGACTAGATATGATAGGACAAAATTCGAAACGACAAGTTGTTTATCTGATATTTGGTATGATTAGGACTGAACAAGACAAAATAAGTTGACCCTAAAAAATTGTTTAATGATTTTATATATCATATAATAGAACTAAAAAAATTATGTTGTTCCACCTATTTTGATGGAGGCAGAGGTGGTGGTTGTATAGGAGGTAGAGGTGGTAGTGGTAGAGATAAAGGTGGTGATGGACGATGGTAGATAGCGGATAGTGGTGGAGGACATGGAAATGGTGGACAATAGTGGTGGTCCACTGTAATGAGGTGGTAGTTGTGGAGGTGCTGGTAGTGATAACCGATGGTGGTGGAGATGGTTGTTGGTGGTTCCCGCCAGGGTGATGATGGCGACGATGGACAATAGTGACCATTAAACCAAATACCATATTAAGGTTATACCAAACGAGGTAGATTGATAGGTTTTAGTTATGTCCCATTTCTTGTCCATCTTGTTTTACCTATTTTGAGGGAACAAAATAAAAGCTTGTTTTTGTCGGGTCCGGTCTTTGTCCCATGTCGCGTCAAATACGGAACAAAGTGAGTTTTTGTTCTGTCTCATGTCATCCCAAAGGTGAGACAATGAGTTTTTGTCCAGTCCAATGTCGCACCAAAAGTATTTTGTCCTCTCACATCCAATCTTATGTACCAAATGCAGTCATAAGGACATACTCTTTTTTTTTGGGAAGGGTGTCCTAGGCTATGCTTAGACTAATTCCTTGTCAAATTATGTCAAATTATTGACTTTAAGACATCATCCCTGATTAAACCTCAGTAGCCACAATTGTTGTGTACGCCTGGATTCGAACCCTGGACAGACCCTGGGCAGATAGGATATTCCAACACATCCCCCATGGTCTTAACCAGTACGCCACAACCCTTGCGGTTAAGGACATACTCTCTAAATGAACATTTTTTTAAACTACAAACCACATTCTATTTTCCTTGTGTAATATTTAAAGCCTGGTTTTGGCCTTTTGGGCTTTTAAATAGGTCTTAACAATACATACATTTTGAATGGGACATTTTTATTAGACTATTAAAGATATATATAAAACAAAAGCAGGTGCTGAATCAATGTGGACAACAATTATCAAATTGGATTACTGTTGTTTTAAAATGGGTGATTCCTGGTTTCGTCCAGATTAACCCCATGGCAAGTCATAACTGTAGGCTTCATCGATTCTCCTTAGATAATCACCAAGATCATCCTGCAAATGTATTAAAATTATTAGTTTGAAAGATGGTAAAAATCGGTTCTTTTCTAGCTAAATACAACTTTTTTTTAAAATCCATGACCTTCTAACAGATTTAAGAATGTCACTGCTTAACAGAAGAATGTCACTTCCATACACAAGAATGCCTAGAAACCTATCAGAAGTTTATGGTTCTACAAAGCACTTGTTACTTGTTAGGAGGTCATTCAGCTAAATAACCGTTCTTTTCCCCTTACGAGCCTAACATGTAACATACATACCCGTGTTCTTTTTCCCAAGATATGAAAACAATTCGTTCATTGAGGAAGCCAACGTCTCCACCATTGGGACAAATGACGAATTCCTTGAGGTGGAGGAGGGATGAGGATATCCAGCATGGTTTCCTTTTCTTTAGGGGTTAATGGGACTCCTCTAGTAAGGTTCAAAGCCAGTAAGTGCACATTAGTCCTTTGCCTGTGCCTGCTGTATGCCCATATTCCTCCACCAACCCCAGCTATAAGAAGCTGTCCGAAAAATATCAAATAATATTCAAGAATAAAAGGAACATAATAATATTGAATAATGGTGCTCTTAAAACTACTCACCGGTGACAGCCAGAAGCCTGCAGTCTGCCAATCGAACTTTGGAGCATACAGTATTGTTTCCCCATAATCCTCTTCGAGCTTATTATAGATATCTTTGTCACTTTTTCCAGATCGGATTTCATCACGAATAAGCTACAATACAAACCAAGTACAATGAGCCTGAGCCTGAGCCCGTGCGAACGTATGTTGCAGGCTTTAGATGGACATATAACAAGAAAACAACCAAGAAGAGGCATAAAACCAAACCAAATCCTGTATATCCTACCCAAAGGTAGTGTTATTTGTTAGCAGCTTAATGAGTTTAATAGGACTCACAACTTATTTGATCAGCTATATATGACATTTTGGTAGTAGCTTAATGATATAGAAAGTGGCTTATTCAAGGGAGCTTTATGCACAAAGCAAAGTTTTTTCCAAACCTGTCAGTCTCAATTAAAAAACAAGCCCCTTCCAAGTTCCATCTATGAAAAATCTCTCCCAAACAAAAACCTTCCCAATCTATACAGACGGATTAATCCACATAGACAGTTTTATCCATACATAATTTAATGAAAAACCAACCAAACAGATGTACACTTTACCTTTAGAAAAAGTTCAATAATGAAATGGCTTACATGGCCCAAAGGGAAGAGACCTTTAAGTGCTAAATGGGTTAAGGTCAAACATAAGATTGACGGCGTCATTAAATCATAAAGATTAGGCTGGTTGTTAAATGGTTCACACAAATGGCTAGTGTTGATTTTACAGAAACTTTTTATTTGGTGGTCACTTATTGCAATTTGCAATAAAGTTAAACTTTGTTGGCCCATGTTCTAATTGGATGTCAATAATGCCTCTTCCTCGCATGACTCTTCCTAATGTCCTTGCGTTGCAGAAATCTTTATATGGCCTCACACAAGCTTCACAAGAATGATATACCATATTATATGATGCTACAAAATCTAGAGGTTATCAACAAGTTACAAGTCCAAAAATGATTACTCATTACTTCACAAGAGTATGGGTTCTTTCTCTTGTGTTTGTAGCTGTTTATGTTGATGAAATGTTGCTCACTGATAATTCTACACAGATAGTGGAACCATGTTAAATCTGGTTGTCTTGTTTGCATGCCATCTCGTATTTTACTTATTTAAGTTTTGTTAATATCTGTGTATGGATCATTGTTAGCACGCCTCTGTCTCTTGTTTTCTGCATTTGCTATATCAGACCATCTTTGCATCGGGTTTCATTTGTTGTTTCACTTGTTGTTTCAGTGAATACCGACCTTACAGAATTAGATGCCCATGTTTTGAATGTTGTTAACTAATCTTTTCAATGTTAGATAAACAACGGAGTTGGATGTACACTTTACATTCAAAAAATTCAATAATGAAATTCTCTTTCTCCATATCTCTAGAGTGTTGATATGCGGGACACGATGGTACAAATCACAACAAAAACTTGTTGTTCCACATTTTTCACGATATTAGACTAGGACATGACACGACGGACCTAGTGGGACAAAAATGCATTTTGTTATCCCACCAAAACAGGTGGAACAAAAATTAGAGATGCGACAAGATTGACAAATTACTAAACTACCCGTGTTAAACTAACACCCCACAACCTTTGATAATTTTTTCACCAGCCTACCTCACTCCTACCCGTCCAGTCCCTTCCGAATACCAAACGCACTCTTACATCCCAAAAAACTTGTGAATAATTTAAAACACTTTATGTATAAGCAATGGTGGTACAACATGAAAAATAAACTTAGATTAACAAATATATAAATAGAGTCACCTTCCTGAGGAGAATAGCAATATCAGCTTGTGATTCTTCAATGGACTGACCACCACACTCTAAGCAACGAACATTGTGACTAATATTTCTTGCCCGTGCATCTACAATCTGCTGCCTCTTGAACGGATCCTCTTCATTTTCCATTCTCTAAAAATGGTCCAGTTCAGCTGAATTCCCAAATCTATAAAGAAATAAATTAAAAACCCCACAAGGTAAGTACAACTTTCACTTGGGCATTTCGTCGAACAGTTGTGTTGCAATGAATTTCCTATCCACAAAATCAACAACCCAGAAGTCGGGTTCTGAAAGCTAATGGCTTTTCTCAATACCTGAAAATTCCCAGAAAAATATACATATATATACACACACACCAACTCTCGAATTCTCTTTTATCGCAATGTGAAACAGTAAAGATAATTGGGTATGGAGAAATATAAGACATGAAAGAACAACAGAAGCAATGATCATAAAGAAAGAAGTTACCTTTTAATGTTCCAAACGGCAAAACGATTAAAGATTTTCGATTGCAAAATACTGTCTTAATTGAACTCCAATCCAATTGAGTCCGATGCTATGAGATGTTTGAAGAGGGATTGCTTTGTTGATGGAAGAATAAATTATTAAAACTTTGCATTTTTGGTCCTTCATCTTTTGAAGTTTTCTCATTTTAGCTTGTTTTTTTTTTCTAACTTGTCGTGAAGGTCCATGAACTACAAAAAAAAAAACATATTCGGGTTCGGAGATACAGTTGCTACGTGCTACAAATATATTATTATTACTCCTTTTGTTCCAAATAAATGTTCACAATTAAAAAGACAATACAGTTTCAAAATGTGTCATTATTACATTTTTAAAATGACAATTTTACCGTTAAAAATGAAGGGTTAATGAATATTTCTATTTCATAATGAATGGTATAATTGAAAAAAATAGAATGTTACTTCTAAAGGGTGGATTATTTTGGAATAAACTAAAATAAAAATATGAACACTTATTTTATGATAAAAAAAGTATAATTTTTTCATCAATTCATCTCACACACTGTGAGCTTCTCAATTGGCATGCAAATTTGGTTTGACCAAGTTGGAGCTAAAAGTTTAGCTTAACTTTGCATCATTACTTTATGTGGTTTGTCAAAACTAACACTTTTCGTTTTGAAACTACAAGATAGTCATCATGGTTTGCAAAAATGTCTAGATTTGATCCCTCCTTGTAACTGTCATTAAAAAATTCCATTAAATGATGGGCATTATCAAATTTTTTTTTTGATTTTCTTTGTCTTATAATCAATCAAAATCAGTTTTATGATTTTGGTCCCTATGGTTTTTGATTACGTAAAGGACAACAAAAATGATAAAATGACGAAAATATCTCCCATTTAACAACCGTTAGATTAAGGGATTAAATTCAAACGTTTTTACAAACCATAATAGTCATCTCGTAATTTCAAAACTGCAAAGACGAAAAATATTATTTTTAACAAACCATAAGGACCAAATTTGTAAAAAAAAAAAGAAAGGCCAAAATACCCCTCACTAATCAAAACAGCAAACAAATCAAAACCTCAAGAGTCTTTCTTGTAATTTTCAAAAGTTAACTTACTAAATTGAAAAATAAAACACCTACCGGATCTAAGTCCAAGATCGTGGGGGCACGTGTCACTCTCCTCCTCCTCCTTCTTCTTCTTCTTGTTAACTTCCTTCTTCCATACCCCACGGCGCACGTTAACATCTGTTCATATCTCACGGCGCACGTTAACATCTGTCCATCTTTTCCTTCTCCTTTTCCCTTTTTCTTCCCCCCTTCCTCATCTGAACCAACCACCTCATTTTTCTTTACTTACCTTTTACTTCTCAGTTCTGACAGATCCACTGTCACTGTTCCTCCACATCGCCGCCGCATGCTACCGGTTCTCCACCACCGACTCGGTCGCCGGAACTCACTGACGGCTTCCACGTCTCCTTCTGTTCATCAAAGGTAAATCAGCTTTGGTTTCTGTTATCTATCTATCTCTCTTCATTTGTACGCGCTTTTCAATGTTTTGCATCCACATTTGCATGAAGAATTACGATTCGGCTGTTTTAAGTTTTTCATCTGTCGTCAGTGATCTCCCCTGTTATATATCTCAATCTCTGTCAAGTGAATCTACCGAATCTTATAGATTTACTTCACGAAATTAGTAGCTACGTAACTAGATTTGCTTAGAGATAAACACACACACACACACACGAACTCTCGCAATCACACTTAACCTCACCTGCGTTTTATTTATTTTGATGATGATGTAAGATTTATCCTATTGTCTTTGATTTTATTGATGTGGAATCGTGTTGTTTCTGATCCACATTGTTGAATTGTGATACTGTTGAGGTGAGGTGGGGCAGGGTGTTCTTTTATTTTGTTTTTGTTGAATTATATTCGTTATTAGGGATGTTTTTTGATGAATGATTTTGATGTATTGACTATTATGGTAGTCTGGGTGGCAGGTTCATATACGATTTTTTCTGCTGCATCTGGATATGAGAGGGCGACAAAGGGATAATATCCACACTCCATACAAGCGTGCTTCTTCGAGAGATCGTCTGAATGCCCAAGACAGAGAAGATGGTTTAGGAGGTAATTCTGCTTTGCCTTTGGAGTTTGGAGTGATAAAAAGGAATCCAGGCGACTTTAGGATGCTGCTGTCGCTTGTTTTTTTATTGTTTATTTGTCATGTAACTAAGTGGAGGGCAGTAGAAAATTTATCACATTTACATGGCGATTTCTTGGACCAAGTTGAGAAGATACCAGAGGTGTTTCCAGTCTCTTGCCAACTAAAATCATGTCTAAATACATGTAAGTGGATCCCTGATGAAAAACTCTAATCAAAGACTTAGCATTGGAATCACTTGTTCTAAAAGAAGATACAGCTGGATATTGGACAAATTTTGTTGGAAGGATGAAACTAAGATATACAATGCTGTATCTTTTACTAACTGTTGAGAAAGAGTACATCTGTAGATATCTTGAAGTTGGTTTCTAGGAGTAACCCCATCAATGTATAAGAGAACAGAGGTAAAAAGGGCAGCAAGAGATGATACTTTTCGAGATTGATATATGGAGAATGAACCATTTTGGGGTTGGTAATTCGCTTCAAGCACTCTTTTTAACTATGTGCTTGCCAAAGTGTGTGCAAACCCATAAAAAACGATTATTAATCTGACTTAAATAAAGATTGTTAATATTGATGAATGAGGTTGAAATCTTCCAGAATATTAGTGCATATTTTTTTTCCACCTCCATGACTCCTTTTATTTTCTAGGAGTTGGTATTTTATATGGATGCATAATAATTAAACTGTATATTTGTAGGGAATCCAAGTCATGTGCAGATTGATATTGGAAAAGTATATGGAAATCCGCCTTGGATTCGTTCGTTGCCACATGTCATCGTGGCAGCTCTTTCGTCATTCTTATTTGGCTACCATCTTGGGTATATCACTAGTTATCAAACTCAGACTATTCTAATTCCATGATATTGTTGAAAGGCCTTTATAATTTCATCAAATGTCAATCTTGAATCCAGGGTGGTAAATGACACACTTGAAAGCATTTCTTTGGACCTTAGCTTTCATGGGGATACAATGGCCGAAGGTACGTTTCATAATGGAGTTTACCTGTATCCTATGCCAGTTACTTTGTTTCCTCATTACTTATCCATTATTTTATAAAATGAAGGATTGGTGGTAAGTACATGTTTAGGAGGTGCTTTTATTGGATCTACAGTCAGTGGCTGGATTGCCGATGGTATTGGACGTCGAAGGGCATTCCAATTGTGTGCCATACCACTGATAATTGGTGCTTCAATGAGGTGCAGATATTATTTATGCTATTAAGCTGTTTAATTGCATTCAAGTATCCTTCAATTTGCTTCTTCAAGATTGGGGTGCTTCATCACTTCCAAAGCAAAAATTAAATGGTTTTCTTGGGGTTTGGACTATGATAAATTGCAAACTTAGGCCAGAATTTTCTCATAACAGCTCATTAGTGTGCCTTCAATTTCCAAAGTGGGGACATTTTTAGGAATATTGTAATGCTGTAAGTTATAAATGGTGGTAGATTCATACTGAGAACGATATGAATGTGGTGACTAGTATAAGCTCATATTCAGAATTGCTGCTGTGTGTGACACAAGACACCTCGATTTTGGGTTTCAGTCCTTTCATTTGACTGGACCTGGTAAAGAAAATTCTAAATCAAGTCAATAGATTTCCAGTGATATGGTAAATTAGATCCTGAGGTTATATCATGATACATTATACTTGTTTGATGCTGGAAATGCTACTTGGCAACCCGCACCATTGTTAGAAGGGTTTCACAAAAGATGTGCAATCAGAGAGTGGCTTCCTCTTGTAGGTGCCTAATAATATCCAAATTATAACTTGTAGTGCCACAGCAAATGGTCTTGGAGGTATGCTTTTTGGAAGGTTTCTTGTTGGAACCGGGATGGGCGTTACACCACCTGTTGCAGCTCTGTACATTACAGAGGTACAGACCTTGATTGAAATCTTTGATGTTGTCATCTGCTACTCACTTTACCTTGTACTGTTTGCGATCTGCATTATCTTTTTTCTGACCTGTTATCATTAAAAGCTAGGTTTCACCAGCTTTTGTGCGAGGCACTTTTGGGAGCTTCACTCAGATTGCAACATGTCTTGGACTTATAGCTTCTTTCTTCATTGGAATCCCTGCGAAGGATGTTCCTCGTTGGTAGGGAGCATGACACATACTTGTGTTGCAAGTTGTTGATTACTTACACAACCACTTTGATTGGTCAATCCTAGTTGAAATGTGACCTGCTCAACTGGATCTGTAATAATGTTCCCTTGATTATTGGATTAGGTGGCGTGTTTGTTTCTGGGTATCTACTGTTCCAGCAGCTTTGCTTGCTCTTCTGATGGAGTTCTGTGCAGAAAGTCCTCATTGGCTTTTGAAGGTAAGGATTACTCATTTCTCTGCTTTCCTTGTCTGCATATTCATTTTTGGGTGCATATTTATCCATGCCCATTTGAAGCATCTTGTTACATATATATTGAAGTGGAAAACATTGTATTTTTCTTTGTCTCATTTGTTTCCTTAAATAAGGTTTACTTTATTTCGTTGTTCTCAGCTCACCAGTTCATCTTGTACTCTGTTTTATCAGGGGTTCCCCTCAGTAGTAGAACATCACTTTTAACCTTAGAACACTTTCATGGTATCTTTGGTAACCCTAATCTATATCCTAACACTACTACAAAAGCGTAGATGCCAACAACACCTGCTGCTATCAATGACTGCCTTTTCTGGCCACCCATAGCAATTTACTGCCTCCCCATAACGTTTGTTGTGTTGCCTAACCAAGCTGAAGCAAACTTCTCTTTGCCATGCCTAGTTGCAAGACTTGGTCATAGTTTGGTGAGGTATCCCTTGCATTGTCGTATGCCATGACTGAACTCATCAAGAAGAAACTAAGGATTTCTCGGTGTAATAGTAGTACAGTACATTTTGCTACATATAATTCCTATCAAGTTGAATGATCTAACTGGGTTCGGTGGTCTACATTTATTCACCAGACCTGTGAGTGTATTGGATTCCCCTAATTGGAAAGGTGATGGTGGTACCCACATGTTTCCGGAATTCTAATGGGGTTAGTAGTCTACATAGTCAAACTAGACTCATAGTTGTACCCGCTTCTTGTTGTAGAATTCTATGGAACATGATGTATTGTTCATATTCCGGATTGCCATAAACTTCTGACCACGAAGAAGCTCTGTGACAATTGGCAATTTTCTTTTTCTTTTTGATAAGGCCTCCTCTTCACTTGCCTACTCTGTCTCATATGTGTATTCCATATGTAAACACGAGATATCCAATTTACATGAGTATTTTACAAGATTCAAGAAGATGTATCATGAAGTGCAAAGCCCTCTCAAATTGTTGCTCGTCCTACTATATAAGAGGAATGTGAGTCTTTGCTTGCCATCCTTACATTTGAAGGAGACCTATCCACCACATGTTCTGGGCCTGGCCGGTTTTGCTTAGCCACTTTGCTATTTTATTACTGTTCCCTATTGATTGAGTATTTTTATGAGGGTCCAGAACAGGGACGGATCCAGAAACTTTTTCATACGGTGGCACCATTTTTTTCATACGGTTTTATCGATGTGTCTTCATTTTTTTTTACCAACGTTCAATATCGTCCAATGTGTTTTTAGCCTAATTCCGCCGTTTCGAGGGATTTTTAAAGTTTTTTGCTTGATTTCGAGAGATTTTTAAGTTTTTTATCGATTTCGAGAGACTTTTTCGGTATTTTTGGTTGATTTTCAAGAGATTTTCTTCGGTATTTTTGGTTGATTTCAAGATTTTTTTGGGGGATTACGAGGTACGGTTGCACTTCTAAAATAATACGGTTGCACATTCTAAAACGATACGGTTGCACCTTTCACAAACCTAAATTTTTCTACCTTACAGCGGAGAAACAATACGGTGGCACGTGCCACCGTATGCACCTAAGTAAATCCGTCCCTGGTCCAGAAGATGTATAGAAAACATCTTTTGAATTGATGCTCATCCGACCATGTATGAGGAGCATCAGGTTGTGCTCCTACCGTGTATAAGAAACATCAAGGCCGGCTTGCTGTTGTCATATTTATAGGAGGTCTATTCTCCATGTATTCTGGACTGAACCAGTTCTGCTTAGCTGCTTTGCTATTTCATTGTCGTTTGCTATCTCATCTTTTCTGCCACTTATCATCTTTTGGATTTGCTACCAACATGCAACACCTCAATACTTGTTATGGACACACACAAACTTGTGGAAAGGAGGAAGGTATTTTTTGACATGGAAAAGAAGATACAGTGCCTCTAGTATGTTGGAGGATGTTTTGTTGCTTTTTCTTTCCATAAGCTATGTTACTGCAGAACCAAACTACCCTTGAGTCTCATAAACACGTCTTTGTAAAATGGTTATAGGTGCTTAGTCCCACACTCTGAAGATACTTTACCTCGGCTGATTTAAGATTTCGTGATTTGATACTTGTTTCGCTCGAATATACTCTATTTTTGCTTGAGAGTACCTCAGAATTCTTTAACAATCTCTTCAAGGGAGCACAAAAATATACACTATTCAAATCTTCATCTCTGGCTATAACTCTACGTAACCCTTATTGCTATGTAAAAGAGTGATGACAAATATAAGACGTTCCCATGTAAGACAGCAATTGTACTACCTGCATATTCCAGCCCGTATTCTGATTCTTGTGATTTTTCTTTCATGTCTGTCACTGTCATAGATAGCCCTAACTAATCCTATAATTGTTAGGTGACTCTTCAAAATATTGGTGATACACACAGGAGAAGGATGCATTCTGAGAAATAACATGTTGATTTATGTTGTCTCTTCCTTTTGGAGAAGTGTTAGTCTCCTAATGGCATGGATGCATTTTTCCTCTACTATTCTCAAACTTATGGCATTGAAGATGAAGAGAGAGAATTCTCTCACATAGCAAAGATGGTTTATGTTTGTATATGTATTTCTCTTGTGGCTATTCTTCATTGGACTTCTTGTTAGTTAGGAATAAAAATGTTCTTCTCAACTACTTAAGGAGGAGACATATTCGGATGTGACACTAGTTTTTGTGGTTGAAGAGGCCTCCAAAGTTTCTGTTTTCAACATTCTTTTGAAGGTCTCAACCAGTCTCCTATAGCTAGGTTTGGATGACTTTGTAGGTCCTTCAACCATATGGCTGCCTAGGAGTAGAGATGCACAAAAGGACCATGGAACAAATCCGGACCAAGGACCGACAGGACCACTTAAGGACCCGACTGTTTCTTCAGTCAAAACCCGGTCGAAGCCCGATTTGTGAAAGTCCGGACTTCAGAACTTTGTTTGGGGAAGCAAACATTGGACTTGAAAAAAAGGTCCGGTCCAAGACTGGTTAGGACCATCGGATCCAGATCAGTTCTATATTCAGGCAAAAGGTCCGGTTAAGAACTGGACCACTCCTTGGAAGGACCCCATTTTTTGGCTTGTTAAGACTGGACCAAGGACCGATTAGGTTGAATCCTTTTGCATCTCTACCTAGGAGTGATAATGATTGTATAATATTCTGGTATTCTACAGATATTGATAAGCACATTATCTTCATCTTAGTGGTGTATGTTGATGATTAGGAAATGACCATCAGGGTAGTCTGGATCTAAAGAGCTTCATTAGAATCTCTGTTCACTCCTATTGGAGAACCCAATTCTTTTTTGGGGATAAAAGTGTCAGTCTTGAATACTGTTATCTAAAGATGTGAATTCCCCATTTGATCCTGAGACATTCAGACGCCTAGTTGGGAAACCTACCTACTTAACTTTTTCATGTGAAGCCCTTAGTCTGCGAGAGTGTTCAAGGAACTTTGTTTGCACCCACACTGGTATTTGAATGTTGTCCACCGTATTTTGAGTCATCATCTCAAGGGATCCCTCGAGAGAGGTATTCTGAATTCTAACTGGGAACATTGTAGAAGAGTGTCATAGAGGATGGATCCAATATAATCACACGCATCTTGGATGTAGATTAAGCATGATGCACCATTACTCAAAGGTTAGTTATTGATTACCATGCGATGGGTGACAACATCATATCTTTCTTGCATCAAGAAACAACCTATAGTTTTTCACTTCAATGTTAAATCAGAACACCCGGTCATATGACATTTTTTATGTGATGCCCATTACATGAGCAAGGGGATCTCTTGGACAAACTGCAATGAGGCTACATTGTTAAAATCAATCTACAATCTAGAAATCAAGTTTTTCATGAGGGAACCAAACTCATGGAAGTCGACTGTCTTTTTTTTCTACAGAATTATGTCATGGTAAATAACAATTGAACCTCCTTGAATGTAACCTGTTCATAACTGGATCGAGTACCTAAAACCTTGGAAAACACGCACTGATTCTATATGTCACAAGTTGGCAATAATCGATATAGGTGTTCAGCTTGGGGAGGAGAGCTAATATTTACATCAATCTCTGTTTGGTTTCTCTTGTGATCTGTTAAATGAGGTTGACTTTATTTGATTGTTTTTGTTCCACCAAGCCCATCCTGTACTCTGTTTAATCAGGTTTTCTCCTTGCTCATAAAACACAACTTCTAACTTTAAAACACTTCAATAAAGATTGAAAATGTGCATGACATGTATTTGTGGCATACAACCCCAACCAAAAAAATGGTAAAATGGTACAAGGTGTTCCTTGTAACTCATAACATACAAGATAACTAATTTATAGAATGACACTTGCTGTGCCATTTCCTTTGTAAGTTCATATAGATCGTACTTGTGCTTATCAGAGTATCCCTATAATATTATAGCTTCAGAAAGATTACTCTGAGCTTGTGTGACCAGTGAATGCTTCAATTTGAAAGCAATCAATAGAACCTCAATGTGCCTTGATCTTGATATTCAGCTGTTGCTTAACTGCTATGGGGGTCATTTTTGTGCATGAATTATTTGTAGGTTATTACATATAATATATTTTTGTTCTTTGACATAATTCAGAGGGGAAGAAGTGCTGAAGCTGAAGCAGAATTTGGGAAGCTTTTAGGAGGGTTACATGTCAAATCTTCGATGGCAGAATTCTCCAAGTCAGACAGAGCGGATGAAGTAGAATCAGTAAAGCTTTCAGAGTTGTTGTATGGCCGTCATTTCAGAGGTATATCACCATATTTGCTACACCTTTTTTTCCAAGTGTTAATAGATTATTCCTCTTAATTAAGAAGCTATTACTTACCATGCTCCAGTGGTTTTCATTGGGTCTGCTCTGCTTGCTTTGCAACAATTATCTGGCATAAATGCTGTTTTCTATTTCTCTTCAACCGTCTTCAAGAGCGGTGGAGTACCTTCAGATATTGCGAACATGTCCGTTGGAGTAGTGAACTTATCAGGTTATATGTCATTAAGCCATACTATGTTCTTCATTGCGAAGCCACTGCTCAACATTTATTTATATTTCTTTTTAATCTTTTTCAGGTTCAATTGTTGCAATGGTTTTGATGGATAAACTGGGAAGGAAGGGTCTGCTTCTTGGAAGTTTCATGGGCATGGTATGTAAACTATTCTAACTTTTCATTTGAACGATTACATGTTTAAGATGTTGATAAAGGGATACTCGGAGCTCCAGTTCAAGTTGTGAACCATGGTCTCAGCTTTGTAATCATATTGCTTATATATTGGCATTTGCCACCAAAGGGTCATTAGCCCAGCAGTATCCGGGTTACCGCTAGATCCCAGCCTTCTTGGAGGTCAAGGGTTCAAGCCTCACCAAAGGTGAGACGTGTGCGGGAGTTTTTCCGTATATAAATATAATATACTACAAAAAAAAAAGACTGGCATTTGCTTTTCTGTAGACTTGCTCCCAATAATTATAGCTTTTAGAGTACAAACTTCAACTTTATATTATATTTAGACTTTTTTCTTAAATATTTTTTATTGATTCAGGCATTTTCGATGGCCATGCAAGCAGTTGCTGGAAGTACCTTAGTATCAGGGTCTTCAGTGGTGTACCTCTCTGTCGGTGGCGTGCTGCTGTGAGTAGTCAACTACTTTACTTGCAATGCAATTCCCAAAGAATGAGAAAAGATAACCTGAAAAACTAAAGTAAAAAATGATTGGGGTCAATAAGCTAATGGTTCTTCAAAAGTCAAAACTTCATTTGTGCCTAGTCTTTAAACTGAAATGCATGTTTCCCCAAATGGCCAGATACTTCCACATATAGGCTTTTGCAGTTGCTGGAAAGTATTAATGGAGTTGCAAGAACAAAAAACTAAAAGAAAAGAACAAAAAGGGAACATGTTCTTAAATTGATTTAGATGTGACATTTGTAGATTCAAGACATCAGATATTGATATTTCTTATGTCAAATGCAGGTTTGTACTTTCATTTGCCATGGGTGTTGGGCCGGTACCTGGGCTCCTCTTGTCAGAAATATTCCCAAGCCGAATTAGAGCAAAAGCGATGGCAATCTGCATGGCTGTGCATTGGGTAAACGCTTAGTCCTAGTCATCAACATTTGGTTAAACTTCTCCTGATTATCTATTATTATAGTTTATTTTATCTTTATACGGTCTAAATTCTGTACTTCATTTTCTTCAGACAAACTGTGATATTTGCTGATGACACTATTTGCATTTGTTGGTTTTCATTTTGTATTTTCTCAGTAGTTGGATTCTTGTTTTATTGCTTTCCTTGTGCATTTTTTACAGGTTATAAATTTCTTTGTTGGTTTGCTATTTCTGCGGTTGCTGGAACAACTTGGGGCCCAGATTCTGTACACAGTCTTCGCAAGCTTTTGCTTGTTGGGATTTTTCTTTGTCAAGAACAATGTGGTGGAAACAAAAGGAAAAACTTTGCAAGAGATTGAGATGGCACTTCTTCCAGCTTAGTTAATGGTATATTGAGGGTTCTTCTGGTGATAATTATTTCATTATATCTGTTAGGGAGTGTTTGGTTCACATAATGGAATTTGATGGAATTGGAATCCATCGAAGGAATTTGACTTTGAAGGAATTGGAATGGAATTTGACCATGCGTTTGATTGGTAGGAATTCAATTCCTTCACTTAAGCCAAGGAATGAATAATTCCTTAAATCATGGAATTCAATGGAATTGGAAGGATTCCATCGCTTTCATTTCGTGAGCCAAACATGGGTTTGGAATTTGGTCAATGGAATTGGTCATTCAAATTCCTTCCAATTCCATGAACCAAACAGCCCTTAGAGTCTCACATCGGCTAGACTTGGACCAGTTCTCTCTCTCTCTCTATATATATATATATTGGAACCCCCATTCTCTCCTCAAAGCCTCTTTTGGAGAGTAATCTAACGGAGTTCCACATATTCTCACAATATCAGCAACTACTCTTAGGACCCACATGACTTTTTTCATTACAACTTCCATCAAATTATTAACATAAAATCTTGATACACAGGTGCCATATGTTCTTGGGAATTAGCTGCGGCTTTATGCTTTTCTCCTGGACTTGGCTTGTCGAGTTTTGGTGGGAGATATGTATTGCTATCAGTGGAAGAACATACATGAGGAGCTAGGGGGTATCATGAGGAGGTTTACGTCTTCCCCTTGCCGTTTTATATCGTCTGTTTTAGGTTGAGTTTGTTCAACCGTAGCAGGTGAGGCGATAGGCAATGTAGCTGTTTACGCTGAGCTTGTTTTTAACTAAAAATTTACGAGAGTCGGGTCCGGCTGTAAGGAAACAATATAGGTTATTATTGATATTTTATAGTGGTTAATTATTGATTAGGTTATTCTTGAATTTTGGTCTGTAAATAACAGGAGAAAGTTCATGATAAAACCACACTACTATATGATCACTTGTATGATGGTTTCCATAAATATTATTTGAGTAAAAGGTTGGTTATTGGCAATCCTGACTGGCCTCACACGGAATCTGCCTCATAAGAACCACATATGAGGAGACATTTCAGAGCAGGCTAGTGGAGAGGTTCAAGTCTGTCTCCCGTAGAATTTGAACTTGAACCCGTTATGTATTGGATCAAAGTCGCTTTGAGCTACACTCATGAAGGCGTTTCTATGGTCTTAATGAAATCACATATAAATCAATTAGATGGGGTTGTGGAAGAAGATGATTGATGAGGTTGAGGTTGAGGTTGAGGTTGTGGATGATGTCATGATGAGGTTAGCAACCTCAACAATGGCTTTTTTTCATATGCTATCTTATTTGGATCTCACTTAAAGGCTATGTTTGGCAAACTAGCTGATAAGCTGATAAACTAGTTTTTTAAAACGCTATTATGAGTAGCTTTTCAATAAGCTACCTTATAAGTTAGTTTATGGTCATCCAAACATGTACAAAAAAAAAGTTAGCTTATAAGCTAGCTTTTTTTGACCAAACAATGCCAAAGTCTTGAATTTGAATATGATATCTGTCGATGAGTGACCGACCAAAAAAGTTCTTTTCAGTTTGCTTTTGGGATTGATTTTTTCTTTTTTCAGAGCATTACAAATTGAGAGTTGATGAGATACTAATAATAGTTACAAATAGAGATGGCAAAAAACGTATCCTCGAGACCGGGACTGAATTGTGTTTAAACGTAGTTGGATTGATTTTTTATTGGTTAAGGAGAAATCGGTTATGACTGATTAGGGATAGGCCAAGCCCAAACAATTATGGGATTGGGAGGGACCGGTTATGGTCCGATGGTTTGGAATCGCTTACAAATTTTATGAAATTTCAAGGTCTAGGTCGAGACCAGTTACGTATTGTACAGATGGCCAAATGGGCCCGGTCCGAACCGGCGGAGGACTGGGGTTGAGACTGACTTGGGACCGGCTCGGCCTGGGACATTTGGGATGGTTTGGGACCGCCAGTTATGATATTTCATCGAAAACAAGGCCCGGCCCGACCCGGTTACGTATAGGATCATTTTTTTTAATTATTTTTAAAGTTCTATTAGTTATAATACAAGTTTTTCGATCTCTTTTTAAGAATTTTAAGTTTTTTTTCATTAAATTTTCATTTGTTAAGATATATTTCAGTGTTAAATTTCAAAAATTGTAATCAAGAAAACATTTAAAACATTTGCCTATAAAAGATTTGAAAAAATTATTTCAAAAATTGAGTTTTCAGTAGGACCGAGTAGTCGCAACCTAATTTTTAGAGCATCTCCAACAACTTCTTTAAAATAGGGAAAATCAACTTTTTATTCTTTATAATATTTCAGCGGCTTTCCTATCTTATTTTCTAGCATCATAGAGAAAACCCTCATTATAAAGAATTATCTAAAACTCTAAAAGAGAGGAAAGAGAAATTAGTTTTTTATTCATTCCATCAATAAAAATTAAATTAATATTAATTTATACTAGTGTTGGGCCCGTGTATTGCACGAGAGGATAAATTTTTGTTGGAATATTGAACCGAGTTAAAATGAAACGTAATTTTTCTGTTAACAGTTAATGAAATACAATGTGAAAAACGAATGTATTTTCATAAGTGGTTAACTTGCATATATTCTTAATCGTTTGTTGTTATGAGTTTGTGCAATAATATTGGTAATAGTTTTGTACTATATTATTTAAAACTCAAACGACATGTCTCACAACATATCACTATTATTGAAATAATTATAAATATGAACATACGTTTTTACAGATTTTGCAATTTTTCTGAAACCTCATCGACAACACTTGACAATCACTTTGAACGTATAAATCTGTAGATTAATTAATAATATTCAACCCACATCAAATATGACAAATAAAATAAATGATTTCTATCTTTTGTAACCGGCAACTCAACTGGTATAGTTCAAATTCACTCAGTACCACTTGAAAATTTATCTGACTATTGACTTCAAGACCTCATAGTATTAGTCGATAAAAATAAAGATATGTATATATATCTTATTCCCCTACTTCGAAAAATATGATTGTGGGTTTTGAAAAATATAAACAAATCCTCAGTAAATAAAATAAAATATAAAAAAATAGTTTTTCAAAGAAGCAAAAATATAGTGGAATACCTTTGTTCAGTTGCAGGTTCCGCCATTGACACCCGACCGTTCGTCTTCTTCTTGTATTCGGATGATACATAGAGAAGCTATATATATTTATAGTGAATGTAGAGAATATTTTAAAATCTTTTATTTTCATTTTCGATTTTACATTTAAATGTAAATATATTAAAAATATGGAAGAATATTTTTATATCTACATCGTTTCTATTTTATTTTCTTTACACTTGGTTAAATTTGGAAAGTATTGCGGAATATTTTTATTTTAAAGAATACGATAATTTATTAGTGTATCTCGTTATTTTTTATTTTTAATTATATCAACCTTCTTTTTTCTTCTTTTAATTCTCGTGAAACAAAAATACGTGTAGATTTTATATTAGCAAAAAAAACACGTGTAGATTTTATATTATGCTAATATAAAATACGTGTAAATTTTATAAAATAAAACAGATTTTATATCAGCAAAAAAAATACGGAAGAAAAAAGAGTTTATATTACATCTCATTATGTAAAAAGATTTTATAAAATAAAATATGGAAAAATCATTATGAGATGTAATATAAAAAAATACGGAAGAAAAAAGATTTTATATTACATCTCATTAATATAGATTTAAATATAAAATCTATATTTAAAATAGATTATGCTAATATAAAATCTATTTTATAAAATCCTCCACAAAAAAAAACAAATATTTATATTAATAAATGATTATCCATTCCACAAATAGATGATTATGTGAGATACTGTGCTTGGAAAGGTTGTACCAAAGTATTAAGAAATTGTAAATTAAGTAATTGACTTTAATTAGTTGTACCTTGTGCTTAAAATGTTGTAATTAAGAGTTTTTATGTCGTTTTTATAATATAATATAGATAAAGGTTTTTTTAAAAGTGTTATAAAATTATAGAATATTTTAATGATGTAATGAATAATAAAATCCCTAAAATAAAGAATCTATTGACGTTGAATTTAATTTATAGAAATTTTGACTTTTAGTTCTTTACTTTAGAGAAATTATAAATAATTTGTTGAAAGTATTGTAAATGAACCAATTTGAAATGGGTAGGGATATTTGCACCTCCATCAACATGTCAAATGCAACCCTCCCTACCTATTAAGAGCATTTCCAACAGCTTCTCCAAAATGGAAGAAATAGAGATTGAGCAACTTTTTGCTCCAACAGTTTTTTCGAAACTTTCTCCAAAATGCAGAAAATAGCAGAGAGGGTGTAATTTTGGCGCTCCCCATACTTCACCTTTTGGCGCTCCCCACAATCACTAGACCTGAAAGCCTGTTCAATCTCCTTAAGCCAACTCATACACTTCGCGGGCTCGTCGGACCCGGTGAATTCCGGAGGTTTGTAGCAAAGAAAGGACTTGTATGAACATCATCTTTCCGGTTGTCTCGTTTCCAAGGTCGCCAACCCAACAGTGCGATTCTCGTCTCCAATACCCCCGGAACCTTCTATGACAACATTCTCCTCGATTGTCTCGTTTCTACGATGATTCACCTCTCGATCCTCTAGTAGCTTCATGAACAACTCCTGCTGCTTCGCCATGGTCTCATTCATGGCCCTCATCATGTCCATCATTTGTGTCTAAGGGGTTACCTCAGTCAAGATCGGCTCGGTAGCGACAATGTTGGTCCTCGGAATTTGTTCCACTCTCCCAACAAGCATAGGTGGAATTGGAGGCTCCACCGTTACAGTTGCATTCGGCCTATCGGCCGTGGATTCGTTTACCGCTTGACCCTCTGGCGATGATTGAAGATGACTCTAAGTATTTACCATTTTCGTCTGTCATCAATTCAAAGGAGGGTGAGAGATGGGCTACACAAGATTACACACAAGAAACGTACTAATATAGTTCATTGATTATCATAATCATAGTAATTCAAGCATACTCACATAGAAGTACATTCATAATAGCAGTAGCTAATTGAAATTATGAACGTACACTACATAAAGATTCTCGTTACCACTTTTATAATTCTCAACGAAATAGTTTCCGTTGACTCTAAAACTGTCCCATCTTAGAAGTTCTACCCAATCCTCACGCTTTATTGCCTAATAATCTCAGCTTAAGTCTAGGCATCGAGGTTTCATACCTAGTTCACTTAAACTAGAGCTCTGATACCAACTTGTAACACCCTAAAAATCTTGAATTTAAAAATTTAAAATTTCGTCAATATAACGTTTAAAATGCGAAGGTCCAAATAACCTGTAATTATAAATTTCCAAAAGAACAATCCCAACATTTCATGACAACTAAAACCCAATGAAGTCGGGATAGTTTGCACCAAAAGTAGTTGCAAGAATAAGAGACATCACAAATACAACAACCTACTTAATCTAGAATAAATTACAACTAGATTAGATTGGGTGTTGCTAATCCACCAAAAATCTCTCTTCACGCGGACTCCCAAAAGACCGACACTCTAAGATCTCCTACGTGCCCGGTTGACAAGCCCGACCACCTAATTTCCACCACGAGTGGGATCTGTGAAGAAACAACAACCACAACAAGTGTTAGGACGAAGCCTAGTGAGATCTCATAAATTATATAAATCACAAAGCAGTAATGTCATAATACGACAAAACAAATCTTGTGTTACCGAACTCCATTGTTTCACAAATATTGTTCCCGCCGCAACCATGTCCACAAACCTGAACATAAACATACAAGGGGTAACTCTTGATAATACAGGGGAGTCCCGTTTCCATCGGGGTGACATGTACACGGGAGTGGAGTCACCCATGATGTTATTGGATTACACCTCATGTCCCGGTCCTAGTTCGCATGCCATCGAGACATCACAACCTCAAACCATACTCATTGCCTTTATTGCCTACTCCGTCGAGTTACACCTCAAGGTCTTATGGGACATTATTGTCTATCCAAGACTAGACGAGTTACACCTCAAGGGACCACGCCCCCTATTGCCTACTCGCTAGTGAACCACAAGGACAAACACAAAATAGTCCAATTAGTCGTATAACTACCTCCTCGTGCACAAGGAGTAGTATTCCCATTCTTATCAGGTGATCAGATATTGATAAGATATGCAAGATTATACACACATAAGTATATGCATAAATCACATGGCAACACTGTAACACCCTAAAAATAGGGATAACAAAAATCCGAAAAACGGACATGTGGTATTTAAAATTGCCAAAGCAAGAGCCTCCAAAAATGGGGAAAATACATAAACCTATTTAAATACAATCGTAATTAAACGGATAAAAAAATAACAACCAACTAATCTAATTTCTATAACCAGAAAAGAGATTACAATCAAGGGTACCATTTATAGACCCAAAGGATTCTCTACCAATAGTAAGTCCAAAAGCGATATTCCCAAATCTCTCACCCAAGCACTACGCCCGCCTAGAACCGATGCCGCTAAAACCTGAGATACACATCGACACCAAACAAGTGTTAGGCCAAAAAGCCTAGTGAGTTGAACAATAATAAGCATGCATGAACAAATACAATTCTTATCAGCAGTTAACCAGTGTTCAATATATGTGGAGTCATTAGGGGAGACCCAAAGCACCAATCAAGTCCCACCCAAGAGTCGATATACCTTGATGCCCTTAACAAGGAACACCCCAAAGGCCTGGCACACCCGAATACTATCGCTAAGAAAATTCCCCGAATGGCGGAGGTCTAGGCACATACCATCACAGTGGCGCCCAAGACTACATCCTCCTAGTGTACTGACTTGGTTCGTCCACATAATGCATATAGGAGGTCCTTAGGTATATTTCAACCAAATATAATTCAATACCAACCGTGGGTACAATATCACCCTCCTCATAGCATGAGTCCAACATAAAACTTAAATATCCACATAGCCACGTTGTAGATACAATATCACCAAGAGTATATTCCAAATGAAATCATCATAATATACCAAACATATATTCCTTTTTCATGTAAAATACCCATTGTGGCACACATAGTGGAAATCCCCAAATAATTACACAACATAGAGTAAATCATGGGATGATACTTCATATACATATATCTCACATAATCTCATGAAAATACCATCAAATACTTAAACCCGTAAAGATGACCATTTTGAGCAAATATGTGATAATAACAACAAATAAGCAAATATGATGTGTATCCAGTTTTAACAAAAGTTTAGTAAACTCACCTTGCTAGATTTAGACTAAATCTAGATTTTACCCACTTAGAACTTTCCTTGAAGAACTTGATTCTTCAAACCAAATCTTCCAAAACCTAGATCCACAAGGTTCCAACCATAAATATACATATTCTACCATAAACAATCATTTCCCAAACCATATACATGGATACCTCAACTAATACCGAAACCCTAACTTCCATAACCGAAGAGAATAGAAGATTACCTTAACCCAAGCTTGAATTCACCAACCAAAACACTTCTAGTTCACCAAAATGATCACAAACCTTCAATCTATGAAAGGGAGAACAAGGGGTGGATGAAACCCTAGAATATTTTGGGGAAGAAGATGAATAGGGAGAGATGAGAAGCTTACCACCACAAAATTCTATAGTATACTTCAATAGACTTCCAATCTCTTGCTAGATCCTTGAAAATCTCTCAAAAACGAAACCGTAGCAACTTGAATCACCCAAATCGGAGCTCTGGATCAAAAGATATGAGGAAATGAAGTTTTTGGGTGAAATGAGGCTGAACCAGGATTTTAACCCGCGCCTCTGACCCCAACGCACGACCCGTGCGTTTTTGTGAAGGGCCCGCGCACGGCCCGTGATTTCCCGAAAACCGTTTTGGTCATAACTTCTTCGTTATAGCTCCGTTTTTGCTCCGGAAAGAACCGTTGGACTCGTAATTGAATCCTTCATCCATCTAGACTATAAAATCAAGGATTCAAGTCCAAAATTAAAAATCTTATTTTTCCTTAATATCTCGGTTTCTGTATTAACTTGGAATGATACCTTTCGAAAATCGGGGTGTTACAAACACATAGATGTTATATTCCACATTCAAGGTTCCATTTCAATAATACAGTATGAACTTCAATAACAAAAATCCACCTCCACATTTCCAGTAGTACAACTAATCATGCTTTCAATAAATATCATGGTAAAGTATTGTATTCTCATCCTTATCTTCACAAACCCTAGCTATTTGGATCAAATCTATAAATGAAGGTTCCTTCATATCTTACTCATAGGATGTGTAGGTTAGATCATCAAAGCAATAAATAACCATGTAAGTGCAAAGTTAGAGTTTATAAAAGGAAACTTTCCATGGGTTCATAAAATGAGAACCCTAGAAATTAGATCAAAATCCATGTATATGATGCACATATATAATGTAAGGAATATTACAAGAAATAAATGAGTAGATGAGCATTTAAGGAGTATAAACTCACAAGCTAGGGTTTGTTAGGAGAAAACCCTAAGTTGTTGTGTGAACTTGGAAGTAACTTGAAGCTCTTACAACCCCAAAGATTTCAACACTAGGACTCAACAACTATGGAAGAGAGCAATAAATGCTAGGTTAGGTTTGAGACTCATTAATGAAGAGGAATGAGAGAAAGAGAGAGTAAAAATCGCCTTACCTATGGAAGAGATCTAAAAATCGCAAAATAGAGGAGACGTGATTGATTTTGGGGTGTTTTGGTCAATTTATCCGTCACCTCTCACCCACACACGGGCGACATTGACCCCGCGACTATGCCCTGGGCAATGTCGCCGGGCATAGTCGCACAAAGGCCCCCGCTCATTGGAAATTTCGCGACAAAAGTCAGACCTTCGACCCCTATTGGCGACATTGACCCCGCGACTTTGCCAGGGGCATTGTCGTCGGGCAATGTCACCCCTGGCCTACCCTCTGCTGTTCGATCGATGCCAAGCGCTCTAATCGATTCAAAGTTTGACTCCTCTTGACTCTCAATTGATAGCTATAGTCTAGGGTCTTACGCTTCTCATGAAGTAGGGTAGTAACCAAAGTGTAGACTCTCCACAGAGATCTACTATACGGCTCAAGTGGTTCGATAACAACCAAACACATACACATAATCCTTTTACACCCACATACAAGTAAACCCTTTCAAGAATCGACGTAACTATACATATACTCATAATGTTACGCTTGCCAACTATATTCATATGGTGCGATGGTCCAAGAGGAAAAACACGAATATTTAAAAGGAGCGTGACTCAACGAGACATAAGAATAGAGTGAACGTTCAAAAGGCCTACGGTGCTTACTTGAAAATTTCGAGGTGTTACATTAAATATAAAAAATATTTTAATAATATAATCAATTATTTATCTGTAAAATGAAGAAGTTGTTGGAGATGGATGTAATTTTGTTTGGAGATTTTGACTTTTAATTCTCCATTTTGGAGAAATTATGGGGAAATTGTTGGAGAAGCTCTAATTATTATAACTAATTAATTACATCATCATATCATTTTATATTTTAATTCATTTTTATTATTACACTGCTATCATTTTTTTAATATTACTGCTGCTGTTGTTGTTGTTGTAAAAACTCATGATTATTATTTTAAATATTTTTTATTTTTATTTGTAATTAAATTTTTTATTTTTGTTTTTATGTATTAACATTTAAGATAATATGTTCATTTACAAGAAAATAAATAAATTATGTATTTTAAATTTTTAAGTATTTTTATAAATATAACCTTTTCAATATTAAGATCATTTTATATATTTTTATTATTATTGTACTAGAAGCGTACTCGCGCAATGCAGCGAGATACATCGCGATTTTAATGTTTATTTTTATTTTTTGTTTTTTATTGATTTACAGTACGATTTTGGATGGTTTTTATTGAGTGATAATGGTTTTTTTTATATATAAATTTGTTTAATTTATGCTTAACAATATAATGTTTTTTATATAAAAAAATTAAGTAGTTTGTTAAAATTCATTAATTATCTTATATATTTTAATTTTTTTATATTTAAATTGAGATGTTTATCCTGTTTTGATTATGTTTATCATAATTCAAATTTCATAATTTTAGGATTTGGGGATTAGAGATAAGGATTTTGGGGGATAAGGATGAAATTTATTAATTAGGGTTAAAAGCATTTAAAAGTAGTACATATTGCTTCATTAATTGCTTTTTAAAAGATTTTAAGTAGATTAACATTAAATAATAGTACATAATGCTTAATACATCACGATTTTAATGTTTATTTTTATTTTTTATTTTTTTATTGATTTACAATACAATTTTGGATGGTTTTTATTGGGGAAATTAATTAAAGTAACCATTTCAGAAAATCGGGTTTACCTCCTAGCCATTCTCTCCCTTATTTTATCAAATTAGCCATTAGGTTCGTGAAATGAGTTCGTATATACGAACACCTCCTTTGAAGTAAAAAACTTGATCCATGTTCGTAATATGTGTTCGTATATCACGAACATAACTTAAAAACTCATAAAAGAACATAATGGTTCGTGGAAAATGCAAGGAGTTAAAAAAAGTTACATTTTAATTTTTTTTCACGAACACAATCACGAAGTGGGGCCAAAACTGTAAAATTTTAATTTATTTTGCTATGATGAGGGCCAAAATTGTAATTATTTCATTTTTCAAAGCATATGTTCGTATATCACAACAATTTCCACGAACTTGGGCCAAAAACATAAATATATTTGATATATGTTCCAAAGATGAGGGGCTATAATTGTAACTTGAAATAAGCAAGTTACAATTATGGCCCCTCATCTTTGGAACATATATCAAATATATTTATGTTTTTGGCTCAAGTTCGTGAAAAGTGTTGTGATATACGAAACAAAAATTAAATAATTACAATTTTGGCCCCTCATCATAGCAAAATAGATTAAAATTTTACAATTTTGGCCCCACTTCGTGATTGTGTTCGTGAAAAAAATTAAAATGTAACTTTTTTTAACTCCTTGCATTTTCCACGAACCATTTTACGAACTTATGTTTTTTTATGAGTTTTTAAGTTATGTTCGTGATATACGAACACATATTACGAACATGGATCAAGTTTTTGACTTCAAAGGAGGTGTTCGTATATACGAACTCATTTCACGAACATAATGGCTATTTTGATAAAATAAGGAAGAGAATGGCTAGGAGGTAAACCCGATTTTCTAAAATGGCTACTTTAATTAATTTCCCTTTTTATTGAGTGATAATGGTTTTTTATATATAAATTTGTTTAATTTAGGCTTAACAATATAATGTTTTTTATATGAAAAAAATTAAGTAGTTTGTTAAAATTCATTAATTATCTTATATATTTTAAATTTTTTAATTTAAATTGAGATGTTTATCGTGTTTTGATTATGTTTATCAGAATTCAAATTTCATAATTTTAGGGTTTGGGGATTAGAGATAAGGATTTTGGGGGATAAGAATGAAATATATTAATTAGGGTTAAAAGCTTTACAGGTAGTACATTAGGCTTTAGTAGTTGTTTTTAAGAGATTTTAAGTGGATAGTTTTAAATGATAGTACATAAAGCTTAGTGAGTTGTAATTAAGAGTTTTTTATGCCATCTTTATAATATAGTATATATTTATCGTGTTTTGATTATGTTTATCAGAATTCAAATTTCATAATTTTAGGGTTTGGGGATTAGAGATAAGGATTTTGGGGGATAAAAATGAAATATATTAATTAGGGTTAAAAGCTTTACAGGTAGTACATTAGGCTTTAGTAGTTATTTTTAAGAGATTTTAAGTAGATAGCTTTAAATGATAGTACATAAAGCTTAGTGAGTTGTAATTAAGAGTTTTTTATGCCATCTTTATAATATAATATAGATAGATAATAATATCTTTTCTACATGTTAACAATATCTTTTCTATATATTTTTATTATAAGAATATTTTTTATCAATACAAGATAACTAATTCAGATTCAAAGTTTTAATAAAAATTGATGACTGAATTTTTAAAGGTTGCTTCATAATTGATGGATTAATCTTTAGATAGTTAAATGCTTAAATAAGAATTGATTGATTATTTTCAAAGTTTTAATGTTGGAAAAGATTATCAATGATTTTATAAAATCCGATTGAAATGTATATAGTTATAAAATAAATGATATAATAGTATTTATAAATAACAAGGAATTTGTCTTTTGAGTTTATTTATTTAAAAACAAAAAAGAATGAGAAAGAGAGAGAGAGAGAGAGAGAGAGCCAAAAAAGAAAAGAAAAGAAAAGGTAATTAAAAGAGAGAAAGAGAAAATGAAACGACTTTTTAAATTTCAAGCTAACTTTTTTAGAATTTTTTGTATTTTTAATTACACCTAAGATCGGTGGGGATGTAAATAACAAACCCCTTTGGATTTGACCCGACCGGGTCTAGAGGGTTGAACTTCGACACCTCTAGGTAATAGACTTATAGGGATGGAATCTGTAACTTTAAAAAAGGTTCAAGCTACCAGACTTTTGGTCCTTTTTTTTTCTTCATGTTTGCTACCTAGGGAGAGTGTCCACAATTGAAATGACACGGTTCTAGACATGTTTAATTATTACACTTTTTTGTTCATCAAATGACTTTTTACCTTTATTTAATTTCTCTCTCTTCATAACTCTTAAATATATATGCATTAATAAATGGTAAATTTGAGAATTTAGTTCTCAACTTTTAAAATTTGACACTTATTTTGAGACAAACATAAATATAATTGTAGACACTTATTTTGAGACGGAGGGAGTATCAAATTGCCACTAATTTAGGAAAATTGATCCAAATAACCATTTTTATCTTCACAATTGGTTTCCTAGCCATTTCTTTCCCGATTTTACCAAAATGTCATTACCTCCACAAATGCAGGTTCGCAAATTGCGGAGGAGTGAAAAAGTAAAATAAAAATGAAAAAGGAGTTTTAGAACAGGTCCGCAAGTACGAGGATCAATTCCGCAATTTTGTTTATGTCTGCAAATCTATTTCCGCAATTTGCGGACTTGTTTAAAAAAATTTACAGTTTTGGTCCTTGTACTTGCAGACTTGTTCATAGACTTTTTTTTAAAACCTTTTCACCCCTCCGCAATTTGCGGACCTATCACTTGCGGAGGTAGTGACATTTGGTAAAAAAAGAAAGAAATGACTAGGAGACCAATTGGGAAGATAGAAATGACTATTTGGTTCATTTTCCCATCTATATCTTTTATATATATAAAAAGAAGACCCCTAAACATTGACGTGACACATCCTTATAACAGGATTCCTTCTAGGAATTTTGTGGGTTTTTTTTATTTTTCTAAATTTTTTAATTTGTAATAGACATTTTGGTCCCTCTATGAAAAGTGTATATTCTACAATGAATTGGGGTTATTTGGTAAATTTACACACATTTGGTTAACATCCAACCTATTCATCTTCCCCAAGACTTCTCGATTTCTCACACACTCTCTCTCTCTCTCTCTATATATATATATATGTATGTATTTCTTCCCCTTTATCCATTTGACCGTTTCACTTTTGATGTTCTTCATAGATATAATTTGTGGTAGGATGTTGATGCTTCTTTCATGTAGTTTTTATCTCCTGGTAAGTCATCTCGAATTCTCGATCTCTCACTCGCTCCGTTTCCCCATTTATTCATTTAACTTTTGATGTTCTTCATGGGTTTTTAATTTGTGGTGGGATTTCGATGCTCCTTTCAGGTACTTTTGCAACAACCAGGAGTTCACCTTTGTTGAGTTGATGATGCATTTGGACCAAAAGAGAAGAAGGAGTTTTGCCTAATACTAATGATACCAAGTCCGTTATTGAAGCAATATTCAAGAAGGATGATGGTTTGCAAGGTAAATAGTTGGAGAAACAATATATGATTAATATGATGCGTGTAAATACCAATTAAGTTTGAGCAAAAAATTAACATTTTTATCGTGTTGGGCTTATTTCGATTTGTTGACCCTCAAGTTCTTCAATTTGTATGGTCTCTGATTTTCTTCATTCATATTATATATGTATTATTTTTTGTAGTTTAGATTAAACATTGAAATGTGGGATTTGTTATTATTTTATTATTTTTGGTTTCTTATCACATGTTTTTTTTTTGTAATTTAGAACATGTTGATAATTCCAAAGCACTGATACTCAATTTGTCTCTTTTTAAGAACATGTATGTTCTTATTTTATTGGCAATCTCAAGGCACCATTGCTAAATTGTCCATGCATTTCTCTTTGTTGTTGTTCTCTATAAATTGAAATAAGTATGAGTGTGTCAGAAGATTATCTAGCAATAGCGTCAATACAACATAAACATATTACGAAAGAAGTCAACAACATAGCATCCTTCAAAGAAGCAGTCTTGATCAAGATTATATCAACTGCCATATTTGTAAGCAACGACATGATCTTAAACTGCAACGACTTTGATTACCAACAACATGACAATAACCAAATGTGTAGCCATACGAAGTTGGAAGTGACACCATTTTGTTGTCAACTCAAGCATCCCGATATGGTTGTTTACTTGCACCCAAATAGAAGTTGTGATTGTCAGCAATGAATGCATCCACATAAATGAAAAAATGAACACAAAAGAGCATTTCAGTTGCTTTAAAGTTAGGCAACATAGTATATTAACCGTCAAGAGTCTTCTTTTGCACTAAAATGGAAAAAGGAGTGAATATATAAAAAGTGGATAGGGGGTCTTACAAGTTAAAAATAGTTTGTGACAATTTATGACGTTAGCATCATTTGGTTGGCCATCTTTTTACAATAAATTGATCATTATAAAGTACTAATACAAAATAGTATATTGTATTTTAATCATTTCAATTCATTTCCTTACATTACATTTCATTCGTTCTCAAATAACAAATTTCGTTTAATCTTAACTTATATATTATATAATAAAACTTTTTCGTCACCGCGCAACGCGCGGTGTTGGGCACTAGTCTATATTAAAGGACGAACCACCAACAATGAGGTAGCATCCTCTAAGCATCCAAATCATAATTTTCTTTTTTCTCATTTTTTTATTGATGTAATTATTATCAACAATTCAACATTTAATTAGTTATCTTATTCATATTATTCGGTTACACCTAAATTTATTTATTTCCTCTAATTTTATATTACTCTATTTTTTAATTTACATAACAATTAATGAAATATAATCAATATATTAAATCATCATTATATAAATGAAATTACAATCAATATTTTTATATACATGATACTTGAATGTAATATATATATATATATATATATATATATATATAATAATAACAAATTGATTATATTTAATCTATATCTATATATCTATATATTAAAGGAGAAATCTAATGGTATAAGTTGGCAGGTTCTAAACACTAAAATCACTCTTTTCTTTTTTTTCTCAATTTTTGCAATTTCTATCAATATTAGTTAACAGGTTGCCTCTTCACATCCATAACTCATGGCAACCTTTCACATGCACTTTATTTCCATTTTTATTAATACCATTTCTCTCATATAGCTTAGAGATAAGACATTTCACATTCATAGACATTGAAGTGATGGAGTATAAGAAGATTGGAAAGTGGGAGTTCGAATGGTGGCTAATTTGTTGTTGTTTCTTAGACCCACACCCGAACGGAGGTGTCGAGATTCTTAAATTATTGATTAGAATGCGAGTAAACCTTAGAGTAACTTACAAACTCTTAACTCTTCTTATTTCTTTTCGTTTTTATGCTTTGATTATTTTTTGATGACTTTGAATTGTGTTGTCTTGCTCAACCATTTCATATTAGGGATCATTTCTAGAGGGTTTGTGGTGTGTATATATACACATATATATGATGCAAATTACCATAGACAAAGAGCAACCGAAAGCTGAAGTAGCGATGGGTGTTAGAGGAAATGTGAGGTGCAAAATGAAATAAATTAATCGTTCATGCACTACTCACAAGGTGAAAGATCTTAGAATTAAAGTAATGAAGCCTGATGACATCTACTATATGAATTCATGAAAGTTGGTTAAATTTTTTATTTGATCTTTCTTAGCATGTGATGAAAAAGGATGAGAGCATTTATCAGTGGCAAAACGAGCTACAATATTGCAGAAAAAAAAGAAGCAAGTGAGCATCGTTAATGGGATTCATACTCCTATGGTTTTGTGTGGTTTTTTTCTTCCTCAAAAAGTTTGGGATGGTTTCTTTTTACTTTTTAACAAGTACAACTGGTAAATTTTGATAGTTTTTGAGCAAACTTACATATATTTGGAAGCTTGAAACTTTGTTTGTGATTTGTTGAAGAAAACTTAGGTTGTTATTTTTTGTTTTGTGATGATTACGTCGGAATAGAGAAGAAATAAAATTAGTTAAACTACTCAAATTTATGGTTTTCTTAAAGTTTTATTTATTTATTTATTAAAATTTGGTGATTGTAATTTAATGGAATTAAAACAAAAATGGAAGAAGTTCGTAGAACCTTATCAAAGACAGGTATTTTTTTTCCCGTTTGTAGGTCTTGACTTTTTATTACTTGTGTCTTCATCGTGTTTCTCAAGTTTTTTTACTAAATATAATTAATACATGTGTATTTTTGGTGGTCAATTCGGTCTAGACTGCACAAAAGGACCAAGCGGTTTGAATAATTTTCAAATTGGACTAGACCGTCGAACCGCAAACAACCAAAAATGGGTCGATTTGACTCGGTTCAACTGGTTTAAACGATCCAACATTTTTTTGACACCCGTATTTGCAAATTTAACTTTGAAGGGACTTTTGACCATATTTCTTATTTGTTGGATCTTTGGTCGGAAAAAAAATGATTTAATGAATTCTATTAGAAGAAGGATAAAAAAATTGATATTTTACTTTAGGTATGTTAAATTTGTTGGCTCTACTGTTTTAAGCTCGAGAAAATTCTCTCGACTTGCGGTAATGTTACTTGGGTTGCTTAATGCAAGTTTGGAGCTCTTTTATTTTATGCGTTCGGTATCAAACATGTTATGTATTTGAGCTAAATTAGGTTGCAAGACAAGCTTTGTAAACTAAATTGAGAAGGCTAATTTTGTGTTCATCTACCATAATGCATAACCGTTTCTTGTACAAGCTTAATTAACTTCAACATTGGTAGATCATTTATTTAACAAAGTATCTACCAAATAATTTCCATCTAAAAGACTATAACACCTCTGATACAGACATTGTATTATATTGAATAACATTAGCCATCAACATTTTATTTAAAGTAGTTACGTACTTCCTAACAAAAAAATGGTCACCGCGCAATGCGCGGTGCCACACACTAGTTAATTTAAGAGTGTAACACCCCGATTTTCGAAAGGTATCATTTCAAGTTAATGCAGAAACCGATATATTAAGGAAAAATAAGATATTTTATTTTGGACTTGAATCCTAGATTTTATGGTCTTGATAGATTAAGGATTCAATTACGAGTCCAACGGTCCTTTCCGGAGCGAAAACGGAGCTATAATGAAGAAGTTATGGCCAAAACAGTGATCAGACGCGATAAATGGGGTTTTCGGAGGCCCGCGGGTTGGTGGGCGACCCTAGGTCATGACCTAGGCCGCAGAACCCTCTGGATGGGTGTTGGGAAGCGCGCGGCTTAGCCTGCGGCTTCGAAGCCGCGGGAAAAGACCTGAGGGTTTTATACGCGATTTTTGGAGGTCTAACTTCATTTCCTCATAACTTTCTCATCCTAGCTCCGATTTTAGTGATTCAAGTTGCCATGGTTTCGTTTTTGAGAGATCTTCAAGGATATATCAATATATTTGGAGTCTATTGGAAGATACAAGGGTATTTTGTGGTGGTAAGTCTCTTATCTCTCTCAATGTTAAGTTAGGGTTTGATGGTTTCGCCCTTTTTCCTTTCATCCTTCATCTTGGGTGTGATTTTGATGACTTTTGTGGTGAAGGTGACCTTGTAGATGTGTTGGATCTAATATCTAGGGAGATTTCTTGGAGATTTCAAGACTTCATCAATGGTGATTTAAGTTTTGGGGGTAAAACCTAGATTTAGCCTAAATCTAGCAAGGTGAGTTCAAGTTGCTTTGTGAAAACTATGTACATGCCAAAATGGGTATTTTGAAGTAAAAATATGTTTTACTTGGTAATTGTCTAAGTATGAGTATTTTGATAAGTTTTCATATTTGATAAACTTGGGTTGTTTTAATCTCATGAAATGCTCATATTCAGGTTTTGAATATTTCAACAAGTAAATAGCATGATTTATGTATTCTTGGTGATCTTGTACAAATAAAGTCTATTTTATGATGTATGCATCTTCGGTGATTTTTGTACAAATGAAGTCTAATCCATGATGTTCGACATTTTGATGTATTTGAGTTTATAAACCATTTGGGAAAATCCTTGGTTCCAATACGTGACGAGTTTTGGGTTAACCACATATTTGGGTCATGTGTATGCATAAACGTAGTTTAAAGGCACTTCATTATTTGGGGGTCCATGGTTTATTGGTTAAATGGATTTTGAGCATTTTAGCTCGACGTTGACTTAAAAGAGTCCTGAGGACATTTGTCCGGTTTTAATGGCTCGATGTAGAGTCCAATCTATGATTTACATACTAATGCATTTTATTGCATATTTATGATAATTACATGCTCGAGTGCGTTGGTCATTCATGGGTAGTCTTGTAATGTTAGACTGTGTTGCATTGGATCCATAGGCACGTAAGTCAGTCTTATTTGATGGTCAAGTGGGTGGTACGGGGTTGGACTCCGGGACTCATGTTTTATGACCTTGTCCTTTCAAGTGTACACTAGGAGGGCTGAGTCCGGTTGTGCTATTGTGACAATGGGTAGATCATGATGGGCGTTTGGGGCCTCTGCCATGTCGGGGCAATGCCATGGTTGTATCCCTGTGCCGAGCCTTTGGTGGTATTCTTGATAATATTCGCTAAGGTCAACTGTCTCTTTTGGTGTACCTTGAAGGAAGTCGTAGGGACACTTGGGCTTGTGTGTCGTGAAGTGTCATACGATTAACGTTGTATGAGTGACATACTTTTGTGTTCCTCCACTCTCAACGGATACGGGTATCCCCCGCTGTCGGCCCGTAGTATTTTGGGATATTTAATTGTCTTTGCTTAAATGTTTGGATTTCATTCCATTTTATGGTCGCGTGAGTATTAAGTTTCAGTTCCATGCTTTCGATGACGTATCATATCTATATGGTTTGTTTTTCGTTATTTAAGGGTCGAGTATTATGCCCCGCCCGGGTTTTTGGGTGTTTTGGGACATGAAGTGTCATTCACGTTTTTACAAATTGGGTGTCGAATTATAATCCCGTTTTGGGTGAGTTGCGGGCTACATCTTTTTATAAAGGATGGTTGTTTCGGAGCGTTATCTTTAAAAATGCATGTTATTGGAAAACGAGTCGCTTTCATATTTGAGGTAAATCCTTTTGAAAGATTATAATCTAAATTTTCATCCTTTCCTTTTAACGATTTATTTATTAACGTTGAAAACTCTTGAGCTCACTAGGCGTTAAGTCTAACCCTTTTTATTTGTCGGCATGTGCATCAGGTTCCAGATAGGGGTTTGGTTAATAGCAGTCTTATGAAGAGATGTGTTTAGTTTTTCACAAGTGTAAGTATTTGGTGAAGTTTTCCGCAGTTTGGAGATAGCGACTATTATTGGGTTTTAGTAGCACCCGTCCATATTATAGACTGTGTATATGGAATTAATGTGTGTATTGAGGTTAAATCTTAAATTGTGATTGTAGATGAATCGTTTATTGGTGTATTTAGAAAATTTTAAATTAGTTGTTATTTCCAGGTTTGAGGGTGTTACAAAGAGTGAATTACACCATTGGTTTATGTGGTTTGCTAAAAAATTAGATTTGATTTTTAAAATGAACTATCTTTATTGATGGTCTATAATTTCTTAATTTATAACTATAATACCATTAAATTTAGAAAATAGTAGATAACTTATGTGAATCCCAGATTGCTCAAGTAACAATGATAATTGAAAGATTAATCGTATTGAATGATTGAGAGAGTTACAAACATAGGATTGAAAAGCAAACTCTTTCTCTCTAAACCTGATAAGCACACAATCTGTTTTCTCTCAACTTCTAACCCTAATGATTAGAAAACAAACATTTTAAATACCAAGGGCATAAACCTAAGAGCCCAAGCCCATTACAAACCAAACAAGCCCAATGCTTAATAAAAGGCTTTTACAAACCGATTAATAATAAACAAATAAACTATATAAATACTTTATATAACTTTTCACGCACTCGGACTTTCAGTCCTAACAATCTCCCCCTAAAGTTGTATAAAGGATTTATCTCTTTGAAATCTTCACTTCTTGATCTTCTTTCCCTCTTGAATCTCTGAAACACTTTGGTGTTGCTTGTCTTCATGTCATTCCAAGCTCCACCTTGAATAAAGCTCTTAGTATTCATAATTTCAACTTTGTAACCAGATTCAATGTACCATGATCTTGACTGAATGCACAATTGAGCAACTTTCAACTGTAGAAACTCGACACGTCGAATCAGCACACAAGAAAGATAATGTGCGAGTTACGTGACATTCCAAAGTGCATCTTCAGTTTAAAAACAAAGAATCTGTCTCTGAACCGCGAGTTGAATTTAATTTCAGCTTAAAAACTTGTTTCAATCAGCTCGTAGGTGGAAGCAACTTAAAGCGAACACCATTGATGAAGGATAGAAGAACCAATGCAATCTTGAAATTCATGGCTTTTCAACCTCAAATTTAAGAAAAATAGGATATGTTGCTCCCCTTATGCTTTTGCTAACTCCCCCTCAACATGATAATCTATCTTTGAAACTTGTGTCGTTGTTATTGCATTCTCCCCCTCATGATGATTAGAAGAATCCTGAGCATCATGTATGTTCTAAGACTAACAGGATGAGTAGCAAAAGATAATATAAAACATTTAGTAACCAAGATGGGGTAATCAACTAACACAGAAACATATTAGTAACTGTTATCACAATAATTAAGAATAATTATGTGGCCTATTTTCAGAGTTGGCAAGGGGGTATCTCTGATAGGACTTCCAGTTATCACTGAAGTAAAATATTAAAATTACTTCTCAAACTGTTCTGGCAACATCACAGAGATATGCTATTGGAATCACAAAGATTCGTGCGTGTGTGAAAGAAATATAAATATGTATCTGTTAGGCTCAAAAATTGATTCAACCTGGGACGCAAGTTTGGAATCAATAGACACAGTGAGATGAATATGAAGCTCGGAGACCGGAGCTGATGTCTTCCTTTTTCAATATCTAAGACCTCCGAGTGAGGAATAGATAGATTATGTGTTAATTCTCCGTGAATATATGAAACAAGTACCTTTTGTGAGATACTTGAGTGGCTAGGTGGGGTGACACGAGTTATCGACACTGGGTCCATGTCTATTTCAATATTCATCTCCAAAGAACGACAATGAATAGATTATGTGGTAACCCGGATAACTGACTCGGTTTGATAAGGATCAATACTTCTTTTAAGTCCTGTCACACCCGCACCATTTTTTTTTCCACTCCGAACTCATTTATCAATCTAGACCCCTCACTGATATCTATGAATGGGATGTGTTTCTTGGGTAGGTCCTTCCGGTTCTGGATTGACCATAGAAACATTATAAGCCTAAACACTCATTTAGCTCACCAAGGTAAAACATTTGAAGAAAAGTTTCTGATTTGAAAGAATCAGAAGTCGAAAATGTTTAAGAACGAGTCCTGAACTAAAGTGTTCAGAAGTCGATATGAAAGTTTAAAGGAAAAACCTGGTACTCCCCCTCAAAAGATGGCATAACCCTTGATTGTAGTCATGTGACGTGAGTAATCTGAATTAAATCACACATGACATTCCTGCAAAACAGATTAGACAGATTTTGGTTTTGGTATCCATGCTTTGATGGATCCTTGACGGTTAGATGTCTTAGCTTTGAAGCTATGAAAATGGGGGTTGGGGATACTATAAGTACCATACCAGCTATTGACATACCTGGAATCCACAAAGTCACTATTTCCACAATAAATGCAACATATATTTGATCGGTTTAGACTGATCAACTTAGTTGTGGAATAGACATGAGTCGGCGACTTTGAATCAACTACAGGAGATTTGTATGACGTTTTTCCACCACTGTCTTCTGTAGTTGATTTATTTTTCCAAATCATTTTCACTTTTCGAAACACTTGATTATCTGTATTATCAACAATAGAATTATAGAAAAGATTTGAAGGGCGAATCCGATCTTTTGAAAACTCATTTGATTTGACACAACTCTGCGAAGAACTAGTCGTGGAAGTTGAACCTGAAGAATAAGGAGATTGAACAATAGTATCGGGACTGGCTTGTTCAGATAAATCGGCTTTGAAATTGAGTTCTTCAAGTTTCTTAACTTTTACGGATAAACCATTTCTTTCTTCGAGAATTGAATCAAATTGTTTTTATAAATCAGATTTTACCTTCTGTTCTTTCAAGATCTCTGTCGTTAATTCAGACAATTTCTGTGAAAGCTTACGAATTTCTGTTTCGAAAAACTTCCTTTCACTTTCAAAGTCTTTTTCGATATTGTTGCGTTTATCATATATTTCTTTGAAAACTGCAACAGTTTTCTTTTCAAGCACTTTCTTTGTCGTTTCAAAACCTTTTCGCTCTTTTGCAAAGTTATCTCTCTCAATTATTAGAACCTTTTCAAAATCAGAAATCTGTTTTGAAAGTTTTGCATTTTGAAGCTCAAAAACCTTTCTTTCATCGAAAACTTTCCTTGAAAGCTCAAGAATCTTTCTCTCAAAAATTTTCTTTTCCTTTGAAAAGTCTACTTTTTCTTGTTCAAAAATAGAAAGCCTATTCTTGAGATCAAGATTTTCACTCTCCACAACTTTCAGTTTCTCTTCAAGTTCCAGAGTCTTCTCTTCTTGGGCTTCAAAATTCTCTGATTTTTTAAACTTTTTCGAGAGTTTTGAAAATTGCTTCTTCAAAACATCATTTTCTTCAGCAAGTTTTTCTTTTTCTCTTTTTAAGCTTTGTGCCCAACTGAGATTATCAGCATTTTCACCATTAACTTGCACAAGCACGTTGTAATTGTTTTCCAATCTGGCTTCAAGAACTACAATCTTGGATTTGAGATTAGAAATTTCTTGTTGATAAGCAGAATAAGACATTGTTACTTGAACAAAATGATCGTGAGACGATCGCGATTTGATTCAAGAAAGGTGAAAAGGAACGAGAAACACTCTAAGATGACGCTTTAAGATAAGAATGGAGAACCAGGGTTGGGGAACCAGGGTTGGGAGGGAACCAGGGTTGGGGAGGGAACCAGGGGTTGGGGAGGGACCAGGGGTGAGAACAACCTGGCTTGGGGAACCAGAGGTGAGAACAACCTGGCTTGGGTAACCAGGGGTGAGAACAACCTGGCTTGGGACCAGGGTTCGGGACAACCAGGGTTCAGACAACCACAGACAACCAGGGTTCAGACAACCAGGTTTGGGTTTGGGGACAACCAGGGTTCAGACAACCTGGCTTGAGAACCAGGGTTCAGACAACCTGGCTTGAGAACCAGGGGTGGGACAACCAGGGTTCGTGACAACCTGGGTTGGGACAACCAGGATTCACAAGACCTGGGTGGGGTTTAACACGGTTTCACGGCTCTGAGATCCCAAACCCACAAAAAAGTAAAAAAATTAACCCAAAACAATAAAGTTTAGCACCGATTATGGATCAAATTCAGAGATCTAACACTTTTTCAATCGATTATTGAGCCAAAAACCAATAAACCAATGATTTTCAACAAAAAAATCAAGAACACAGTCTAAAAATTTTAGATTTATAAAAACCCAAAATTAAAGATTAATACTTCGAATCAGAAGATGAGACTTTACCAAACACTTAATCTAACTAAACTAAAGAGATTAGGAGCAATTAGACTCAAAGATTTAGCAAAAATCAAGAACCCCAAAACTCAATATGAATCGATCGAACACAGAGAAAAAGAGAATTTTTTTTTTTACCTTTTTCGAATCAAATCTTCGTCTCTTTGCTCTGATACCAATTGTGAATCCCAGATTGCTCAAGTAACAATGATAATTGAAAGATTAATCGTATTGAATGATTGAGAGAGTTACAAACATAGGATTGAAAAGCAAACTCTCTCTCTCTAAACCTGATAAGCACACAATCTGTTTTCTCTCAACTTCTAACCCTAATGATTAGAAAACAAACATTTTAAATACCAAGGGCTTAAACCTAAAAGCCCAAGCCCATTACAAACCAAACAAGCCCAATGCTTAATAAAAGGCTTTTACAAACCAATTAATAATAAACAAATAAACTATATAAATACTTTATATAACTTTCCACGCACTCGGACTTTCAGTCCTAACAACTTAAGAATTTCAAACTCCTTCAAATTAAACAACTTTAATACAGAAATACATAAAATTACAACGAAGGAGGACTAGATAACTACCAGGGTTCTAAACTGAACTATCTAATTCCCAAACAAAATTAGAATGAGTCGGGGGTTACTTAAACATCAAATCTACTATTTTCAAAATTGGATGACGTCTCTAAGCCATCCTATTAGACTTCTATAAAGCTCTAATCGTCACTCAGATCCCGCTAAGACCTGATATACATGTCAGTAAGATTAAATATTAGGCTTAAAGCCTAGTGAATTAAAGCACTTTATCTCTTAAACACAAAACACTAATCCTTCATTTGAAAAATCACATTTAAAATTAAAAGGAATAACTCTCCAAAATCCACCAGTTTTAAGATGAAAACCGATAATCAAAACACTTACTTTAGATTAAAACCAACATCCAAACTCACCCCAAAGCATAAAAAAATAAGACAATACTTTGTATCCCAAATCACCGAAAGTATAGATAAACTTTATACCCAGAATAATACCTTTCGATGATAGGGGAGATCTGTTTCCATCAACTATGGTGAAACACAAAGTAAGCAATGTGTCAACATTATCAAGTAGCACCTTAAGATCACAGTCCGGGTGTCTAACTCCTCTAAAGTTTCCACCGCAATACCCAAGGTCCCGGAGCCAGACCTCACACTAGTTTATATTCATAATACACCCGACCTTAATACCTTCTTACACACCATAGAGTTATACTTATTATAGTCCTCCCAGAATCAATAGCAGTTCGTCGAAATGCATCCTGTATTTTCACATACAAGACAATGGTCCTGGGCCCGACTCCACACGAGGTCATCTTCAAAATACCCCCGATGATTTAGTGTCAACTCTACTAGGCCAAAGCCTCATAACAAGGGTATCGGTGCCCAACTACCCACGCATTCCTCACCGTAATACCCAGGGTCTCGGAGTCTAACTCAACAATAGATCACCTCCACAATATCCATGGTCCCGGAGTCCCAACTCACACGGGTTCCTCTCTGCAATATCGGCGGTCATGGAGTCCAACCCAACACGGGTTCCTCTTTGCAATATCGAAACTACCATTATGCCCACTCGGACGTTGGCCTGAAAGTGAGAACATTAAAAACCCACACTTCTCAAACATGACTGATGTAACACCCCGAATTTTGAAGTATTTGATTTAAATCGTATTGTAATGTATTTGGTTTCACACAGTTGATGTCAGCTAAAAAAAATCAGTCGTGTTTGCGGATTTGGAAACGTCAAATTTTGATAGGAGAACAATCTTGGTGAGAGTGCCCGACGAGAGAGCCAGGGTCACTCTCGCAGTGTCATAATCGCACCAGGGGGAGTGGACCCTCGGTACAAATATGGAGAGAGTGTCTGGCGAGAGTGCCAGGGTCACTCTCGCGGAGTCACAATCGCGAGGGACCAAACAAGCCATGGGCCGAGAGCCACGGTACAATCTTGGCGAGAGTGACCGGAGAGAGTGCCCTGTCACTCTCACGTGTCACAATCGCGGTCGGGGGAAAAAAGCATTAAAATCCTGAATTCTTGAGGAGAGTTCATTTATTACATTTTGTGGTTTTGGCAGCCGATTTTTAGCTATCCAGGTAAGGTTCTTCCTCCCAATCTTCATCTCTTCCACATTTACTCCTCCCTAGGATTTTGTTGGGTGTATTAAATGCTAACCTAGGGTTTCTCTCCTTTAGTAGTCAAGTTCTAGCCATTTGGTGAACCAAGGTTCTCATCACCTACTTCTCATCTCCTTGGACTTTCTAGGGTTTGGTTATAGGATCAATCTAGGTAAGTTTCCTTAACTTACAAACATTCATACTTGCATTATTACTTGCTTACATGAGATTTATGTTATGTTGTATGTTAACCTAAAATCTAGGGTTTTATATGTTCCCCATGTTCACTACTTTTGAGTGAGTGTAAGGGTCTAAATACCTTGTGAGGTTCCTTTATGCAAGTTTCATGAATGGAAGATAGATTATCCTAAGTGACCACTCTTCTAAATGTTTAAATCAAATACATACATTCCTATCAGCAGTTGGAGTCATTTTATTATTTGGGGATTTATATGTGACTAAATGAGCTTTAGCTTATCATGAAGAATATTGTAGCAAGCATGATTATATTATATGTGTCAAGAATATGCTTACATGAAAGTTGTTAACTATATACTTGCTCATAGTCTTTATGGGAAGTCGTATATCTATTTCCTTGTGCACGAGGATTTAGATAGTATGCATTATATTGCATATTTATTACCATTGGGCATTAACGGGTAGACAATAGGGGGCGCAAGTCCCTGAGTTGGAACTCGGCTAGATTGGATAGGCACCCTTGTCTGTAAGTCTTTGAGGTGAAACCCGACGGGGTATGCGCTAGAGGCATAAACGGTTTGAGGATTGTGATGTCCAGCGTGGCATGGGAACTAGAACCGGGATTTGTGGTGAAATCCAATCAACATCGCGGGTGACTCCATTCACGTGTTCTCGTCACCCAAGATGGTAACGGGTCATTCCGTTTTATTTGGAAGCCTTCTTTGTTATATCTATACAGGATGGAACAATGTCCCGCTTGGGAGGTTTTGGCATTGTTTTCAATGCATGGGTTCGGTAACATTTAATTATTGTTCCTATCTACATTATAAACTATCTTGGTACGTTAACCATTAGACTTTATCCTAACATTTGCGTTCATGTTTATTGGTTCACAGGTTCCGCTAGTGGTGCGAGTAGGGCACCTTGATTCGCCGGGATCGCACCTAGGATTCCTCCTTGGACCGGACATTTTTGGGAAAGCGAGATAGAGCGTTTTTGAAGTCATAGTGACACCCATCTTAATCTAGTTATTAATTGATCTAGATTGAATAGGTTGTCATGTATATGTCTTATTTATTTCCGCTACTTTAATTGAGGAACTATCCCAACTCTATTGGGTTTTAGTCTTAATGTTCACAGGTTTAATTCAGCCCGTTTTTAGACGTCTTATTGCCGAAATTTTTAGTTTTATTTTACCCTAATTTTTAAGGTGTTATAACTGACTCACATGCCTATGGATCCAATGCATTTTAGTCTAAAATTACATGATACTAGTTGAATGACCAACATACTCAAAACATGTATTATCCACATGCAATAATGCAAATCACATTCAAAGCGCATCATTGAGCCACTTGAACTGGAAAATTATCCCAAAAACTCATTTGAGTTCAAAATAACCCATAAACCCAAAAATTACCTGACTATTCAAATAAAGTCAATACAAATTAACTAGAACTCGTCTTGCTAGATTTATGCTAAATCTAGTTTTCTAAACCAAATCTTGAGTTTCATTTGGTGAAGACTTCAGATCTTCAAGCTACACAACCAAATGTATGGTATAAAGTTCTCAAGAAAACCTCCTTTACTCCTAAATCATTAACTTCTAGCAATTTCAAATCACAAGCAAAAACCTTCAAAAACCCCAAGAAATCGAATATAAATCCCCAAGAGTGTTCAAGGTTAAGAGAAAAAGAGTGAGGAGAAGGAATGGTGGAAAGAAAGTGAGCAAAACTCTGAAAAAGCGGGCAATTTAGTTGCTTAGGAGACTCACGCGACCTTGCCCTCTACTCTAGGTCGCGCGACAGGTCGCCCACACCATCCAACACCTTACAACCAAACAATATGACACACGACTTGTGTGGACCCCAGGTTGTGCACCAAGCCACGCAAGTCCTTGTTTCTTGCCCTTTTCTCATTTTTCTCATTCGATCTCTAAATACCTTAATGTGACAGCCATATAAAACTCTCATAATTTATCAACCTAAATGCAAATGAAATTAATCATAATCGGAAGTCCACAAATCGTGGGTGTTACAATAACACTAGGTCCTGAAGTTAACACTGTCAACTAGTAACCGTTATAAGGAACAAATCACTTTTTGATGGACCGTTAGGGATGAAAACCATATTTTGGACAAACTACATGGACCAAAAATGTACTTCACTCTAAAATTAATTATGATTCACGTTTTTTTTTAATTTCTTTATTAAAAATATTTTATATATCCAATCAAGAATCATTTTTTTTAAATTAAAGTACACATTAAATAAAAATCTTTATATTTATTTAAAAAACTATTAAATTGACAATGATTTTTGTGTTAGAAAATTTCAAGTTTAGTAAAACAAAGGAAATCAAAAGAAGTTTTCACATATATTTTGGGTTGGACATTGAGATATGCAAACAAAGCATCTGAAGTTAAGTATTGCTAATGCAAACTTATTAATATATAGTCAAACTACAGATAATTAATAACAAAATAAAGATACATACAACCGTAACATTTTGGACTTATACATCTATTATAAAGATAAAAAGAACACCTACTATTCAAACAATTAAGAAAAACTATTACCAAATTCTACAAGAATAATGGATAATTATATGAGCAATAAAAAAAACGTTTGTTGTCCAAAAATACAGAAACTTGCAATACATTGATTTGATTCTCCTTTTTATTCCAAGAACCAGATGAAATCTTTCAAGTCATTACGTCTTTAATATATATCAATTTGATTGTTGTAGCTTATTCACAATTATTTGATAATTCAATTAATAATGTCTTACAATATTTTAACTTTTAAAACATGATTATCTTTTCATAACAAAAAATATTATTTATCCTAATGAACAAATTTTAATATATAACTATCCTAGGTTAACCGTATTTAACTTCCAATACTTTACTTGCATATTTCAAATTTAACTCAACCCTTGGTCGAACGTTACGACAAAGTGAAATTCCATGTAAAATCATGTGCAAAACTCGTGCTAACGGGAAATTTCATGTAACATCATGTGCAATAATCTTGCATATATAGCGTTGAAGAGTAGATTCAACACAAACCCAAATTGGATGATGGCGAGCTAACTAGGATGATGTAAGTGAATTTGGTGATCAAATTGAGATTGACGTTCAGTCACTTTGATAACCTGCAAATTAGAAAGTTGATTCAAACATGATTGCTCTAACTGAGATAACATGACACAATTAGATTTTGAAAAATGCACAAATGAATTATCCACACAATTGCCCACATTCTTATCTTTATGTAACAACTAACTGGGTTGATCAATCGACATAGACCATGATAAGACACACAATTGCGTTTGAGCAATTTGGTTATACACCCACACCTAGGAAACAAATTATATAGAATTATAAATATATAATTGATTTTTATAATTTGACAGATAAAATAATTAGCATTTAATTTGATAAAATGTGTTGGAAAATCAAACATTTGAGAAGTAGTTTCGACCATAATGAATATGTATTTGTATCGACTCTAATTAATTAATTCTGTGAGTTATATGGCCGTAAATGATTTGGAGCACATTCATATATTGGCATTGGTGTAAAAAATACGAAGGCTAATTTTCAATTATCTTAGTCGATGCCAGATAATTTAGTGACGGTCCAAACTAGCATCGTAACTTTTGAAAATTAATTCTTTTGTTTTAGTGGCAGGGTGCTTCCTGAACGAAGGGCGCAACTTACACAGAATTGACTTGAGATTAAGTTTTCTTACTTGATATAGCCAAAGGGAAGCCAATATTTTTGGAACTCCACCAACGGACGGCGAAGAGTTAGACGTGCTACTTAGAGGATGTTTGGTTGGTTTTCCATTAAGTCCTGAGTGGATAAAGTTGTCTGTGTGGATTAATTTGTCTCTATATATTAGAAAGGTTTTTGTTTGGGAGGGTTTTTTCGTAGATGAAAAAATGTGTGTTTTTTAATCGGGAATGACAGGTTTGGAGAAAACTTGATTTTCTGCATAAAACTCCCCCTTAAAAGTTTTCATTAAGCCACAACCAAACAGTCATGTGTAGCTGATTGAATAAGTTGTGAGTCATATTAAATTTTAACAAACAGGCCCTTAGTGTTAACGTTGTTGTCGATGTTGAATCACAAGATGACAATCAATTTTAGTAGTTTTAAACATTTTTAGGTTTCATGTATCTAATCATTTGATTTTTAAATAATTTGTGCGAGTTTATGACGATCATGTTTTTTTGTTTTCATAATAATTAAATAAATAAATATAGTACTATTTGATTAGAGTAAATGATTTTAATATCTTACTAAAGTTATTTAATTTATGTTACATAAGAACCCCTTCACTAGAAATAATAGACAAAAAAGAATAACAAAACTAGTGTTACAAAGAAGTGTTAATATAAATATATACTTTATATAAAAATAAAAAAAGTTAAATGTTAAAAAATTGGACCAATATAATTAGGTTGACCGATTACACCATTTAAAAAAATATTACTTAGGTTAAGATCAAGAACATAGTTATGACAAACATGAGTTTGACATGAGAGAGGGTAGGATCAATAGAAACTAAATGAGAACCTGATCGCTTAACCATTTATCTGTCTCTCATTATAAAGCATCAAAATTAATGTTCAAAAGACATAAGAGAAGCCATGATCTATAACAAAAACTGAAGAATTTCAAAGCTACTAACAAATTAAAAAAAAAGCTAGGTAGAGGTTTTCAAAAAGTAAATTGAAATGTTTTTTTAGTATAAAAATGTTAAAAATCATCTATTTATAATGATAGTTCATGTGCATACCCTATTTTGAATTATTATGGATAAATGTTCACTTTCGAAAATGAATTATTAAATATTTGAGAACATGATTAATTGTAGATATGATTTTGAATTTTTATTTTTAGACGAGATAATCTTTTATAAATGACTTGGTGTATCTTTGAAAATTTCATTTAAAATATACACTTTCTCTCTAAAGCTTGTGCCTTTCTAGAATATTCGAAAACCATAAAGAAAAGCGATGCTCTTCAATAAAAAATAATAAAAGATTTACAGTCACTAACAATAAACCTATGTCAGGTTTTACAATCCCAAATGCTAGCTTCCTAAATATTTTTGCAGAGTTGTTATTATTAATATTTAAAAAAAAACACATCTTTTAGGCAGGGATAGGGTTGTTCATTAACAAGTTGAAACCATTCATTATTTGGGTTTGGTACCTTCATGTCTGTAACGTTTACATGTTCCTTTGTGTTCTTTTTCAAGTGCATGCCATGTGTATACCCATCAACTTATTATAACTATCATCCTTAACCAAAAAATACTTTATTTGATTTTGGTTTAAATGTAAATGATGATAGATTTAAAGATAAAGTATCCATTTTAAAATTATATACATTGATATATTTTCTACTTAACCTTTTCGTCATATTGTTGATTACAGATTACATACATGTGCCCAAATTTTATACAAAATACGAGTGAAGCTCTATTACATCATCACACACCATCAAGAGCACAATTGATGAATTTGGTTTCCCTTTTCTTGCCTCGTAAAGTAAGATTCTATGAGCCTAGGTTGCATTTGCACAAGTTCCCAAGATTTCGACGGAATCTAAAAAATTTGGATTGATCAAATTTCATTATGAAGTTTGGTTTATGTATGGAATAAAATTGAATTTCACACACATTCAACCATTCATAATTTGGTCATTCTGTTACAAGAGAGGAGGAAATGAATTTTATTCATTTATATTTTTTAAAAAAGACAAAATATATATATATATATATATATATATATTAAAAACTTTGGAAATCAAATTTGAACCATTGATCTTTTTAATCAATAGTCAAGATTCATTTGAATTATATATGATAATAAATTAATTAATTTATTAATAAAATATAATAATAAAATGTCAAAAGGGTAAATGCGTCTTTTTCTTTTGTGTTTCAAATTTGGCAACAAAGATGAAATATGCTTAAATATAGAAAAATGTATATTTCTTAAAAAAAAGAGAACATATCAAGAGTCAAGACTACCTTTTTATTACATGCTCATCAATATATGCAGTATGTAAAAACCCAAATAAGTTTCATTATCATTATTGTTTCATTACCTTTCCATTATGTTTCACTATATCAAATCTGTTTCATCAGGTTTCACTATATTACGAGTAATATTTTGTTTCACTATATGATGTTTCAATATATTAATATTTTGTTTCATTACCTTTCCATGCATTATGTTTCACTATATCAAATCTGTTTCATCAGGTTTCACTATATTAATATTTTGTTTCACTATATCAAATCTATTATGTTTCACTATATTAATATTTTGTGTCAGGATATAATATTGAAGATTTCATATGAATATCAACTTTCATTCATTGGATGAATCAATCACTGATTCATGAGAATCAAAAATAATAATTTGATTTGTAGCTTGTGTATGAATCAATTTGTGTTTACCTAAATTAAATGTTTCATGTTTAAATTAATAAGGAATCAATATTACCATATATAAAATACATTAAAATTAAATAATTAATATTAATATTATAATAATAATAACACTTATCATATATATTATGAAATTATGTAAAAGATTGAAATAATCTTATCAATTAAAAATAAAAATAAAAAAAAGAAATTCAATGATTGGTTAATTTCGGTTTCCAAAGTTTTCAATGTAATATTGGTTTCCAATTTACAAACCATACAAACTCATCTAGACCATCCAATTTTTTTATTTAAGGTTGAGGAATTTTCGGATTTAAATTAATTAGGAAAATAGGGAAATGTTAGTTTAGGAATAGTTTTAGGTATTTAAAATTTAAATTTATTAATTAATTTAATTATCTAATTATGGTTACAATATATCCATAATTTTCTCTATATTTAACTCAATCTCTCTCTCTCTCCGTCTATCTCAAAAAAAATTCGGCCACCACCACCATCATCTCCATCACCATCACTACGCCGGCGATCGAGAACCGCCACGGTTCTCCACTATCCGACGATTGTCGTGTGTAGCCGCCATTCCAGCAGCGCTCCTTCACCACCCCACGTATCGTGACCTCCTCCCACGAATCTCCGACGAGTTTATGAATTTTCAAGTTCATACAATGTTTGTTCGAGTTCTATAAACTGTTTTTTTTTTATTTCTAGTTTCATAAACGGTTTCATATATTTTCATGAACGGTTTCATATATTTTTCTCCCATATGAATAATCATATTTTTAAGTTTCATATATTTTTCTCTCATATGAATATTCAGATTTTTTCAAAATAATCATAGATTTTTTAAGTTTCATATATTTTTCTCTCATATGAATATTCAGATTTTTTCGAAATAATCATAGATTTTTTAAGTTTTATATATTTTTCTTCTATATGAATAATAAAATTTTTAAGTTTCATACATTTTATCCAATATGAATAATCGGATGATGAGACGTGAAATTTTCAAAAAAACATTTTATGAAACCAAAAAAACGAAACTTTCGAAAAACAGTTTATATATAAAAGTCGAAAAAATTATGAAACTCGCCGGAAATGGGGAGATCGCCGGAGTGGGAGAAGGTCACCGGAAGTGGATGGTGACGGTGGATCATGAGTGTGAGTGTGTGTGTATGAGAGAGAGAGAGAGAGAGGGGGGGGGGAGATAATTAAGAAAGTTAATTTTTTCCTAAAAATATGAAATTTATAAAAAGACATAAATGCCTTGGTTTGTATTGTTTGTAACCTTTAGACGGTTTGCAAATGAATGTCTCTCTCTCTCTCTCTCTCTCTATATATATATATATATATATATATATATATTATACATAACGAGGGAGGATCATGCGAAAAGCAAACTAATTTGTGAGAAGGCGAGAAGAAATATGGACCACATAATCCATTAACTAAAAAATTTCATAAATAAAATATATAAAATAATTTTAGAAAATAGGATAATTATCATTTGGATTGGATAAATCCTAAATTTTCTCATTATATCTTTTAGATTTATTTATTCTTTAATTTCAATTAATTCATAATTTTTTAATAAGTTTTATGTAATTTTTTTTATAGATACACTTTAATAAAAAAAATCACAATTTTGATCAAATATCAAATGTGATATCACTAGGTGAATTTTTGTACACCATACATATTATCACATATATATGATAAATGTAGATATTTTTATTTAATCATATATGAATATGTATATTCATATATTAATAGATCTTTTTGTGATATAAATATTATCACATGTAATTATGCATAACTAAATTATATTCAGATGTATATTATCATATCTGATATGTATAAAAATTTACATAGTGGATCATATGTGATACATAACAGATCATATGTTAAACAAAGTTAATCACATATGATTCAAAAGGTGAGTCCAAAAAATAGAGAAAAAAATGTGAAAAGATAATGAATTGGTTGTGGATATCACATGTAATATTTGATGAAAATTATGATTTTTTTAAAATTAAAAAATAAATAAATTTAAAAGATATAATGAGATTTTTAAGGATTTTATCCAATTTAAAATGGTAATTATCCTAATTTCTAAACTTATTTTTCATTTTTTATTTATGATTTTTTAAATAATGGATTATGTGACTCATATTCTTTCTCGTTTTCTCGCAAATTGACTGCTTTCTCTTTTGAACCTGCCCCTATACATAACATATATATATATATATATATATAGAGAGAGAGAGAGAGAGGTGGTTTCAATTGGAAACCATATTAGATTGTAAAATTTGGAAACCGTCAATTTCATTGGTTAAATTAATAAAATTGGTTCATAAAGTTGTTTAATATGATCAAGTTGTTTCATACAATTGTTTTGTTAATGAAATTGTTTCATATATTTGTTTTTTATGTAGTTTCATCTATTTTTCTCATTCTGATGAAATTGTTTCATGTATTTTCACAGTATGATGAAACCTTTTCATTTTTACATAAAAAACACAAATATATGCAATAATTACATCAATAAAAGAATTATATGAAACAATTTCATTAACTTAACCAATGAAATCGAGGGTTTCCACGGTTTTCAAAATTAGAGTGGTTTCTATTTGATCGCTCCCCTATATATATATATATATATATATATATATAAAGAGAGAGAGAGAGAGAGAAGAGAAGAGAAAGTCAGGCTCAAACGAGAACAATAATCAAATAAGGAAATAAGAGAATTAATATGGACAACATAACTCATTAAATAATGTCATAAATCAAAAATTCAAAAATGAATAAATAAGAGGATATAACTCATTTATTTATATAACAATTATTCACCATAGTGATGGCCATCTCGGCCCGGCCTGACCAGTTAACCGAACCCGACCCGCCTAAAAACCCGGCCTGGCCCGATGCCAAACCGGTTTAAAGCCCGAAATCATGGACCGGTTTGTGTTTTTGGCGGCCCGACCCGGCTCAGCCCGAAACGGTTCACGGCCCGGTTTTTGGCCCGACCCGACCCGATTTTCACAAATTAAAAATATATAGCCGTTTTCTAGTCGTTTGGGAGCATTTTTTGACCGTTTTTTTTGTGTTTTTTACCCCTCCAAACCCATATAAATACTTGTGTTGGTTATGGATAGTGACACCAACTTACAAAACGCAAAAAACGAAAAAAAACGCATACAATTCTCATTTATCGGCTCTCGCTATATTAATTCGTTTCTCGCAAGTTCTAGTCTAATATCTCTAGTTCTCTACTCTCAAGTCTCAAATCTCTACTCTCAAAATGGTCGAACAAAATTACCAAGTTATTGTCGAGCATGGACGAAAAGCACCGATTTGGAACCATTACAACATGGTGATGCTCCCCAACGGTACAAAAAAAGCGAAATGCAAACGGTGTGGAGATCTCCTTGCGGCGGACACAAATACCACGTTAAAGCGCCACTACGAGTCTTCGTGCAAGAAGTTGAAATCGGGTGACGATCTAAATCAACCCATACTTGACAATTCCGGTCAATTATGGTCATATGATGTCGCGTTGGCCCGAGAAATGCAAATGAAATGTGTCATTCAAGTGGGGTTGCCGTTCGGACATTTCGACAATCCTCACATTACGAACATGATCAAACTCTCGCTCCAACCACGCTACGTGGGTTTGGTAAGTCGTCAAACTCTTAGACGTGATGCTATAAAACTTTGGAAAATGGCCAAAAAAGATACGCGACAAATGTTTTTATCATTATCCAACAACATTTCTTTAACGTGTGATATATGAAGCGCACCATTCGAATTGCCACAATCTTATATATACATAACGGCACATTGGATTGTGCCGCAATTGTGGCAATTATGCAAACGTGTAATCACGTTTGAGCACTTTGGTTCGCCACATTCGGGTGAGCGTCAATTTAGTATAATTATGAGAAATATTGAATATTATAATTTAACTAATAAGGTTATTAGTATTTCGTTTGATAATGCTAGTAATAATACGTTATGTGTGGACAAATTAAGGTTGACTTTATCCCCTATGTTAAATGGAAAATTATTTCATACACGTTGTTGCGCACACATAATAAATCTAGCCGTTCAAGACGGCTTAGTAGTATGTAAACATTCTTTAACTAAGTTTAGGCTTATGTTACGCCGGATTTTCACAAAAGGTAAAAGCATGCAACAAACATATATAAAATATTGCAAAGATGTCGGTTTTAAAGCTTTGGGACCGGCACACGATATGCCGGTTCGATGGAATTCGACTTACAAAATGATGGATAATTTATTAAGACAAAAACTATATATTCAAGCATTATATAACATTCAATACCCGGATAACACAATATCTGAATATGATTGGCAAATGCTTGAAGGCTTACATGATATTTTGGGCGATTTCAAAACTGCAACAACTCTATTATCCGGTATTTATTATCCAACAAGCCCTGTACTTTTAAATCAAATATATATTTTGGCAAGTAAAATTTCTCAATACAAAGAACATTTCAACTTTCAAAACGTGGTAGCACCAATGAAAGCAAAATTGTTAAAATATTTTAAATAGATCCCCTTCAAATTTCTTTGTGCCGCGACATTAAACCCGTATTTAAATGTTACGGGTGTCGAAGTTTTAATACAATCAATATGTGTAGTGTAATATCCGGATCCGAAATTTTTATTAATTTTGGAAGTTGGGTGAAAAGTTAAGTGAGACCCAAAGTTCAGGGGGTTTATTGAAACATTGGTTATATATAATCACAATTCTCAGATATTTGTATTCATATCACAAAATCTGATATTTGAGAACCGACTTAGAGTGAGAGAACGCAGAGCAAGAAGCAGAGAGAAAGAAATTTTGAGGAATCGATCTGTTTTGGTCAAATAGAGGTATGATTCTAGTTTAATACTTCTATTTGCATGTTATAGCCGGTAAATAGTTGTGTTATTTAAGCTTTTATCCGTGTTTTCAATCGATTCATGGATTTAAGTTTACTGTAAACCGACTTAGTATGAACTCGACCGGTATAAGGACCGGAACGATGATATTGACCGGAAGACCGGTATATTGTGATGGACCGGTATCTTACTCGACCGGTATGTTGTGTCGACCGGTAAGAGTAGTCGACCAATAAAGTTGTTGACCGGTATAGTGGCTCGACCGGTATAGTGGCTCGACCGGTGTAGTGAACTGACCGGTATTTTGTTAATCGGTCCTAAGAGGTATTGATCAGAGTGGTTTCGACCGGGATAATAGCAGTAGATTGTATTTGATGAGTTTTTAGAAAGAAAGAGTATTAGTTGCAAGTTAGCTTACCTTTGTTTTAATACCATCGTAGGTGGTGTTAATCAGTAGAAGTCAGAGTTAATCAAGAAGAAGCAGAGGTGAGTTTTTCAAACAAAATTTATGATTTTAGCAGTTATTTGATAAATGTGGGTTTTATATACTGCGAATTTATAGTATTGAAAGTTATGCAGAATTATTGCAAAAGATTGATTTAATCAGTTTGGCATGTTTATGCTCAGTTTATATAAACTTGTTTTATATATAGTCTGGACTAGGTGTATGCATACATTTGAGTCAAAAGTCTGACCTAAGTCGGGAAGTGTGACCCACCCGCCTGCTCGTACCGGGGAGTGTGGCTCATTTATGCCATTAGGGTGTGTCCCTAAAATAAGGCAGTGCGAGACAGACATATCGTCTTTGACGGAAATGTTGGTCAGTAGCTTAAGGTACGCTTGCGAAGCGTAAAAGTGGTCAGTGATGGCCAGTAGATTGAGTTATGCCTGCGAAGCATAAAGTATTTTAAATTTTGATTAAAAGAGCAGGTTATGTTTTTGAGATATAAAGCTTTGTCTAAATGTTTTAATTAATATTTGAACTGTTGCAGTAGTGTTTGGAGGGGACTCACTAGACCATTGGTCTAACCCTCGCTCTTTCAAAATTATAATCCTCTTTCAGGTTATCGCAAGATAACAGGTACAGATAAGGGTAAGGAGAAGATGTGAGCTATTTCCAGGAGATAGAAGACTTCCTGCAATAGTTTACTTTTTGAACTCAGTTGTGTAATAAGAGATAGTAGTAAACCTTGTACTCTGAAATGTAAGCCTGGGGCAGTATTTAGACAAAAATGTTATTGTATTGTATATATAAATGTTCAGGTTGTTACAATTGGTATCAGAGCATTAGTTTAAGGGATCTAGGTGACCAGATGGGCCTAGACTTAAATTGAGATAGGAGAAACACAACTGAGTAGTAGGAAGACCGTAGGAAGATAACATTAAGGTAGTAAGGACTAGCATGTAAGGTAAATTTGGAATTCCATCTATCCAGTGTAATTGTGAATTTACAAGTACATGCTTGTGTGCTTAAACTGTCGTATAGTGTAGTATGTTAGATTGAATATCTTATATTTCTTCTTATCAGAAGTATGTCTGAGCGAGTGACAAGGAGTAAGTCTATGCTGAATCTTGAAATGGAGCCAGATAATGAATTCATTGCCGAAGAGCGAATGACTGTTGTCAACCCGACTGCTATCCAAGGAAAGAGTCGAGGTCGACCTAGAGGTAAGACTGTTCAGAAAGCAACAACCCAGGCAAGGGTTTCTAATGTGGGAACTCGAGGCGGGAAGACGATTCGTGGTATTCGTCAAGATGAAAGTGTAGAGGTAAGAGTTGAGCAAGAAACTTCTCATCAAGAAAGTTCGGCTTCTGTGAGAGGTCGAAAACAAACAGGAAACCGTGGTGGAGGTAGAACGCAAGGTTTTGTTACTCAAGAAACCTTTATTGCAGAAATGGGAAAATTACAAGAAACGTTGAATGCTTTATTGGCTCAGCGTACTAATGAAGTTTCGTCAAGTAAAGAAAAGAGTGAAGAAAAAGTGGAGACAGAGGTAGCCGAATCACCAGTAACTGGAGTGGTTAGTCACCCGCAGTCAAACCCCATTGTGTCAGTTAAAGCTATAGCTGGGAAAGGATGTAGTTTTAAGGAGTTTGCTGCTTGCAAGCCTCCTACTTATAAAGGGGAATGTGATCCCGTGATAGCGTTAAGATGGGTAAAAGGTATGGAGCTAGCGTTTGATACTAGTAAGTGTGCGGAAGAAGATAAAGTAGTCTATGCTTTGTCAATGCTGAAAGATGAAGCGGTAATGTGGTGGGATGTGGAATCAGGAGGACAAAGTTCGGTGGTAGCTAAAGAATTTTCTTGGGGTGAGTTTGTGAAAAGATTTTAAAGCACAGTTTTGTCCTTTGGCGACAGTTAAAAAGTTGGAAGAAGAGTTTCTGAGTTTAGAGCAGAAGGGGATGTCAGTTCGAGAATATACCACAAAGTTTATTGAAAAGTCTCGATTTGCAGGAATTTATGTGCCTAATGAAGAAAGACGAGTAGAACGTTTCGTCTTTGGATTGAGAAGTGATATTCGAGAATTTGTCTCGAATAAGGAACCGTCTACTTTTCAAGTGGCAGTAAATGCAGCTGAAATGAGAGAGAAAGAAAAGAATAGGCAAGCTACAGAAAGAAGTGGAGATAAAAGAAAATGGGAAGGAACAGTTCGTGACTCCAAACCGTTTAAGTCTGCAAAGTTTGATCAGCGTTCTGTTAATAAGTTTGAAAGTAAGCCCTGTAGCAAGTGTAACCGAAGGCATAAAGGAGAATGTAAGATTGATCAAGAGGGTTGTTATAAATGTGGGAAGATTGGGCATTTGGCCCGGGATTGCCAGAATTTAAGATCTTGTTATCAGTGTGGATCTCTTGATCATATCAGGACTAATTGTCCACAGTTGAAAAAGGGGTCGGTCGGAGGATATGTAGAAAAGGGAAGTGAGAAAAAGGTGGAGCCAGCTAAAGCGAGGGCTAGAGTTTTCAATATGTCAGCAGAAGAAGCGGCGGAGATACCTGATGTAGTGTCAGGTACTTTTTTTATAGATTCAAATTATGCAAAAGTATTGTTTGATTCAGGCGCAAATCGTTCGTTTGTGTCTCCAAATTTTGTGCATAAATTGAATGAGAAACCTAAGAAGCTTAAGCATGAATTGAAAGTAGAAGTGGCTGATAATAGTCAAATCTTAGTGGAGGAAGTGTATGATGGGTGTAGTATTGTCATCGATGAGCAGTCATTTCCACTTAGACTGTACCCGATGGGTATGGGATAATTTGATGTTATTGTGGGAATGGACTGGTTGGCATCTAATGATGCTCATATAGTATGCAATAAGAAATTGATTCATATAGCTCAGCCAGGAATGGAAGAAATTATAGTCTTTGGAGATCGGAGGGATAGAAAGTCATGCTTGATTTCTATGATTAAGGCTAAGAGATGTTTAGTAAAAGGGTGTGTGGGGTTCTTAGCTTATGTAATAGATGTTAAGAAGGAAAAGAAAGGATTAGAATCAGTTCCGGTAGTAAGTGAATATCCAGAAGTATTTCCGGAAGATTTAACCACTTTGCCTCCTGATCGACAAGTGGAATTTTGTATTAATTTAGTACCCGGAGCAGCACCGATTGCAAGAGCACCGTATAGACTGGCACCTGCAGAGATGAAAGAAATGATGATTCAACTGCAGGAGTTGTTAGACAAGGGGTTTATTCGCCCTAGTACCTCACCATGGGGAGCACCAGTATTGTTTGTTAAGAAGAAAGACGGGTCTATGAGAATGTGCATAGATTACCGTGAACTCCATAAGTTGACTGTCAAAAATAAGTATCCGCTTCCCAGGATTGACGATCTTTTTGATCAACTCCAAGGAGCGAGTTACTTTTCGAAAATAGATTTACGATCTGGGTATCACCAGTTGAAGGTGAGGGAGGAGGATGTACCTAAGACTGCATTTCGTACGAGGTACAGACATTATGAGTTTCTAGTTATGCCATTTGGTTTGACCAATGCGCCAGCAGCTTTCATGGATCTGATGAATAGAGTGTGTAGTCCGTTTTTAGATAAGTATGTCATAGTCTTTATAGATGATATACTGATCTATTCACGTTCCAAAGAAGATCATGAAACTTATTTGAGAGCAATTTTAGAATTGCTTAATCGCGAGAAATTGTACGCCAAGTTCTCGAAATGTGAATTTTGGTTGAAAGAAGTTCAGTTTCTAGGTCATGTGGTGTCGAATGATGGGATTAAGGTTGATCCAACTAAGATTGAAGCCATCAAAGGGTGGGAAACACCGAAAACACCATCAGAAGTAAGAAGTTTTCTAGGACTGGTGGGTTATTATAGAAAGTTCATCTAAGACTTTTCAAGGATAGCTACGCCACTAACAACATTAACTAGAAAGAATGTCAAGTTTGTATGGGCGGAGGCTCAGAATGAAGCGTTCGGTAAATTGAAAGAGAGTTTAAGTAGTGCTCCTGTCTTGTCTCTACCCAACGGAACGGAAGGATTCGTAATTTATAGTGATGCTTCAAAGTTGGGTCTGGGATGTGTGTTAATGCAAGAAGGCAAGGTGATTGCTTATGTATCTCGTCACTTAAAATATCATGAAAAAATTACCCAACGCACGATTTAGAGTTGGCAGCTATAGTCTTTGCTTTGAAAATCTGGAGGCATTACCTGTATGGGATCAAGTGTCAGATTTACATAGATCACAAGAGCCTTCAATATCTTTTCAATCAGAAGGAGCTTAATATGAGGCAGCGTAGGTGGATGGAGATGTTAAGTGATTATGACTGTGATATTCTGTACCATCCAGGCAAGGCCAATGTGGTAGCAGATGCTCTAAGTCGTAAGGAGCATGGAGAAATAACAGAAGTTGTGGCATATCGAGTTGATGTTGTTTCTAATTTCATAGAAGAAGTTATAAAGTATCAAGAAGAAGCACCGTCAAAGGAAAATTTGAAAAGTGAAAGAATAGTAGGAATTGTTAACTCGTTAGTAGTTGACAATCGCGGAGTAAAGTGTTTTAATAAGAGAGTATGGATTCCAAAAGCAGGAGATCTGTGGCAGAAAGTGTTGGAAGAAGCACATAGATCCCGTTACTCAGTACATCTGGGAACCAACAAGATGTATAGAGATCTAAAACAAAGCTATTGGTGGCCAGGTTTGAAGAAAGATATTGCTCACTTCGTTGAACGATGTCTGACATGTTTGAAAGTTAAAGCTGAGCATCAGAGACCTTATGGGGAGCTTCAGTCGTTAGAAATTCCAGTTTGGAAGTAGGACGAGATTACAATGGATCTTGTTACTGGGTTACCGCGATCACCTAAGGGGCATGATGCCATTTGGGTGATAGTGGATAGACTCACAAAGTCAGCTCACTTCCTATCGATCAAGGAGACGTACTCACTAGAGAAATTGGATCGATTGTATATCGACGAGATAGTAACCAGACATGGAGTACCGTCGTCAATTGTGTCAGACAGGGATGCTCGTTTTACATCAGCTTTCTGGAGAAGTTTGCAAAGGGAATTAGGCTCTCAACTTAAGCTAAGTACGACCTATCATCCGCAAACTGATGGCCAGAGTGAGAGAACTATTCAGACATTGGAAGATATGCTTCGTGCATGTGTTATTGATTTCAAAAGTTCGTGGGAAATTCATTTGTCGTTGATTGAATTTTCCTACAACAATAGTTATCATGCTAGCATACAAGTGGCTCCGTTCGAAGCTTTATATGGTCGTAAATGTAGAACACCTTTATGTTGGAATGAGGTGGGTGAAAGACAGCTAGCGAGACCAGAAATAGTACAGGTGACAGCTGATAAAGTCGACCAGATTCGAGAAAGATTAAAGATTGCTCAAGATCGTCAGAAAATGTATGCTGATAAGCGAAGGAAACCGATAGAGTTTCAGATAGGAGACAAAGTAATGTTGAAAGTTTCGCCCTGGAAAGGGGTAGTCAGATTTGGAAAGAAAGGAAAGTTGAGACCAAGGTTTGTTGGACCATTTATCATCACGGGACGTGTTGGTGAAGTGGCTTACGAACTTGATCTACCAGAAAGTTTGCGTGGGATTCATCCCACATTTCATGTGTCAAATTTGAAGAAGTGTTTGGCAGAAACAGATGTAGTAGTTCCCTTAGAAGATATTCAGGTAGATGAAAAACTAAGTTATATTGAGGAGCCCATAGCAATTACGGACCTCAAAGTAAAGAAGTTGAGAAACAAGGAGATTCGATTAGTGAAAGTTCAGTGGAAATTTCATCAAGGACAAGAGTCCACTTGGGAAGTAGAGGCAGACATGAAATCTCAGTATCCCCATTTGTGTAGCGATAGAATTCTGGGGACGAAATTCTCTTAAGGGGGGAAGATTGTAATATCCGAATCCGAAATTTTTATTAATTTTGGAAGTTGGGTGAAAAGTTAAGTGAGACCCAAAGTTCAGGGGGTATATTGAAACATTGGTTATATATAATCACAATTCTCAGATATTTGTATTCATATCACAAAATCTGATATTTGAGAACCGACTTAGAGTGAGAGAACGCAGAGCAAGAAGCAGAGAGAAAGATATCTTGAGGAATCGATCCGTTTTGGTCAAATAGAGGTATGATTCTAGCTTAATACTTCTATTTGCATGTTATAGCCGGTAAATAGTTGTGTTATTTAAGCTTTTATCCGTGTTTTCAATCGATTCATGGATTTAAGTTTACTGTAAACCGACTTAGTATGAACTCGACTGGTATAAGGACCGGAACGATGATATTGACTGGAACTAGGGTCGACCGGTATATTGTGATGGACCGGTATCTTACTCGACCGGTATGTTGTGTCGACTGGTAAGAGTAGTCGACCAATAAAGTTGTTGACCGGTATAGTGGCTCGACCGGTGTAGTGAACTGACCGGTATTTTGTTAATCGGTCCTAAGAGGTATTGATCAGAGTGGTTTCGACCGGGATAATAGCAGTAGATTGTATTTGATGAGTTTTTAGAAAGAAAGAGTATTAGTTGCAAGTTAGCTTACCTTTGTTTTAATACCATCGTAGGTGGTGTTAATCAGTAGAAGTCAGAGTTAATCAAGAAGAATCAGAGGTGAGTTTTTCAAACAAAAATTTATGATTTTAGCAGTTATTTGATAAATGTGGGTTTTATATACTGCGAATTTATAGTATTGAAAGTTATGCAGAATTATTGCAAAAGATTGATTTAATCAGTTTGGCATGTTTATGCTCAGTTTATATAAACTTGTTTTTATATATAGTCTGGACTAGGTGTATACATACATTTGAGTCAAAAGTCTGACCTAAGTCGGGAAGTGTGACCCGCCTGCTCGTACCGGGGAGTGTGGCCCGTTTATGCCATTAGGGTGTGTCCCTAAAATAAGGCAGTGCGAGACAGATATACCGTTTTTGACGGAAATGTTGGTCAGTAGCTTAAGTTATGCTTGCGAAGCGTAAAAGTGGTCAGTGATGGCCAGTAGATTGAGTTATTCCTGCGAAGTATAAAGTATTTTAACTTTTGATTAAAAGAGCAGGTTATGTTTTTGAGATATAAAGCTTTGTTTAAATATTTTAATTAATATTTGAACTGTTGCAGTAGTGATTGGAGGGGACTCACTAGACCATTGGTCTAAATCTCTCTCTTTCAAAATTATAATCCTCTCTCAGGTTATCGCAAGATAGCAGGTACAGATAAGGGTAAGGAGAAGATGTGAGCTATTTTCAGGAGATAGAAGACTTCCTGCAATAGTTTACTTTTTGAACTCAGTTGTGTAATAAGAGATAGTAGTAAACCTTGTACTCTGAAATGTAAGTCTGGGGCAGTATTTAGACAGAAATGTTATTTTATTGTATATATAAATGTTCAGGTTGTTACATGTAGCGTTTGGTTTGGATACAACTACAAATTCTTCTTTTTCAAGGAACAACATACTACAATTTAATAGTTATTTTCATCAATTATTTGATATTTATAGAATTAAATATGGGGGAGGAAGCCAACAAACCCCTACAACTCAAATGTTTTCACCGGGTTCTAGTTCTAGTTCTCGTGGGCGAAACTGGACCGACTTAATGGCAAATTTAATGAACTCGGTTTTAAATGAATCTAGTAAAAAATCTAGATTTGATGGGGATAATTTGAGTGAATTCAATATGTACATACATACTAATTTTATAGCGGCATCCTCCACAACCGTCAACGATGTTGAATCACTAGATTTATTAGAATGGTGGAAATTTAAACAACCTCAATACCCGATTTTGGCATATATTGCCCTTGATATACTAACAATCCAAGCTAGTACCGTAGCTTCGGAGTCTGTTTTTTCTCTTAGTGGCAGGATCATATCGGAGTGTCGGTCAAGATTAACCCCGGAGTCGGTAGAGTGCTGCATATGTTTGAAGGATTACTTGGATAGCCAACAAACAATTCAACATGAAACAAGCCTGGAGGCGGATATAGACGATGTGGATTTAAACTTAGCTGAAAACGAAGTGGACGAAGGACTAAGTACGTCGGGAACCGTAACCGAGGACAATGCTAGTAGTGCCGGTGGCGTCTCACGTTACGACGATGAAGAAGAAGAACCAGACACCGACTGCCTTGATGATAATACGGCTGTTGATCGACTGGAAAAGTACGAAACTCTTGAAGACTACAATCCAGAGTATAATTCATACAATCCATACAATTACAATCCATGGGGATGGGGTGAGGGTGGGAGTTCGGGAGCGGGACCTTCGGGTACTTAGAATTTATGTATTGTAAGTTTGTAACTTAAAATTATAAATAAAATGTATTTTTAAAGTGTATTTTAGAGATTTATTATAAATAAAACGTATTTTTAAAGTGTATTTTAGTGATCCAATCCAATTTTTATTTTTTAAAGTTTAGTAATTAATTATTATATAAAGAAAATTATTAAAAAAAATACGTAGCCCGATCTTGGCCCGGTTATGGGCCCGACCCATCCCGATTTTTCGTAGACCGTTTTAACCCAAGCCTAATCGGGCCATGCCTTTTTGGGTGAAACCCGGCCCGAAGCCCGTTTGAACCGGTTTTGGCTTTCACCGTTGAGGCCCGAAGCCCGTTTTGGCCCGAAGCCCGATTTTTGACCATCACTAATTCACCACATTTATTTAAGAATTTTCCTTTTACTATAATTTTTTAATTTTTAAATGAAGAATTTAATTTTCATTTAAGGCATTTAAAATAAGCATAATTTAATTTTTCGTTTAAAGAATTTATTTTTTTATTTAAGGCATTATTTTAAAAAAAATTACAGTTTTCGTCAAAATCACATGCAATTCACAAATAGTTTCAATTTTTTTTTAATCACATGTGATTTAAAACACGAAAAACATTAATTCTAATAAAACACTGAAAAAGAAATATAATGAAAACAGAATCACATGTAATATGTAGCAAAATATATTTAATATGTAAATTAGATCACATGCGATCAAAACGTAATTCATAATTTATAGATATCAAATATGATTCTGTAGATAACTTACATTTGTTTACAACTTAAATTATCATGATCAATATCACATATGATATTTTGACGAAAATTACCGATTTTTTTTGAAAAAACGTCGATTAATTGTGAATATCACATGTGATTTTGACGAAAATTGTAAAAAAAATCTTAAATGAATTAGTTCAATAAAAAATAATATTTTAAACTAAAAACTAAATCACGTTTATTATAATTGTTATAAAAATAAAAAATTTAATGAAAATTTAATCACGAAAATCATAAAAAAATTCTTAAATAAATGAATTTCTATATATAATCTATAAATAACAAATGATATATATGCACTTTTGGAAGATCTTTAAAAAAACTTTTATTTAAAGCATGATTTAAATAAATGATTGACTGAGATTTGTTCTTTTATTTTGTTATTTAGATAATTTTCTCGTTTGACCCTCTCTCTCTCTCTCTATATATATATATATATATTTCCACGAATTGATTGGTTTTCAAATGAAACGCACCCTATATATATATATATATATATATATATTAGATCACATATCTATTGGATTCAAGATCATCCAATCTGAAGCTAACGCTGAAAAGTCGCTCTCGATATTAAGTCTAATATCCTTTGTAATAAATGTTAAAATTTATTGTATTTTACTATTAGTCATAAATATCTAATTAATAGATATTTAGTTTAGATATTATATTAGTTTAATTAATATCTAGATATTTAGTTTAAGTTTTAGATATTATGTTTGAGTTATATAAGGTTATGAGATATTAATTATCTCACAACTTCTAATATCTCAAATCATCAGATATCGACTCAAGAACACATCAGAGAGAAAGTGAGCTTCAAAGTGTAAACAAATCAACCTCTGTAATCTGCATTTGTAATCTAAACAGGCTGGTTTATCGCTTATGTTTGTTGTTTGATTATCTGGTAACGATCACAGACTCACAATATATATATATATATATATATATATATATATATATATTATATGGAAAAGTTCAAATAAGAATACCTATGATTTACATAAATACGAGAACAACTGTAAGCCCATCATCATGTTTTAAGTCACAATTTTAGAAGGATTAAGAGAACATTAAAATATTAAATAAACATTCATCCTTTATTAGGAATATTGAAGGCATGAAAGAGTAAAATGGAAAAATCTACAAATCACATAATTAACCGACAAAATCGATGATTGTGTAGACATTATCATCAGTGGTTTTCGATTTATCATAACATTATTACATAATTATCATAACATTATAACATTATCACACCATAAGAAGTCTTGGATTTATCAAAATTATCGACAATGGAAGCATCTATATAAGAAGTCTTCTATGATACTAGCAACATTAAAATGATAAAGACAAATATAATATAACATAAATTTGTTGAAAAATACCAACTTATTTTCATTTATTCTAGTTTTTTTTTTATCATGAGTTAAATAATTTAGAGGCCTGAAAGTATTCTTGCATTTTCGTAAAACAAAGGTGTTCTCATTTGAACCCCCATCTAAATATATGTAGGGTTAGGTCCAGGGAAAAACGACAAAAAAATGAAAAACTAAAAAACACCCTAATAACAATTCATTTGTACGATATGTACATGTGCATACAAATAATTTTTCTTACATGAACATGTGCATAACATGCACATAGATACCAGGTTACATCTTCAATTATTTGTATGCAAAACATACCATACAGATGAATGGTTATTATGGTGTTCCTTGTTTTTTTATTTCTTTTGGGGAATTTTTCCCTAAACCTCACTATATATATATATATATATATAGGGGTGATATCAATTGGAAACCAAGTTTCATTGGAAACTTTGGAAACCAAATTTCAGCCATTGATCTTTATAATCAATGGTTAAGATTCATTTGAATTATATATGGTAGTAAATTAATTAATTTATTAATAATAAATAAAAATAATAGATGAAAAAGATAAATATGTCTTTTGATTTTGTGTCTCAAATATAGCAAGAAATGTTTATTTTATTTAGATTACTTGAAACCAAAATAAAATTTTCTACGCAATCTAAATTTTGTTATATTTTTTTACTATGAAAACGAGGAGCATTTGTCTTTCATCAAAAAAATTATTTTTCTTTTAAAATGTAAGAAAATATTTTTTTTAATTTCATTTTATTATAAATTTTCCCACGCAATCTAAAATTGTGATGAAACAGAATGAATTTGTGGATTACAGATTTCATCAGTTTCATCGTGTTAGCATTATTGTTTCATAATGAAAATAGATGAATTTGTGTCATTTTTGTTTCATTACCTGTTCAGTTGCATATCCGTATATGAAAATAGATTCATCAGGTTCATCGTGTTAGCATTATTGTTTCATAATGAAAATAGATTCATCAGGTTCATCGTGTTAACATTATTGTTTCATTATTACCATATATAAGCTAAATTAAAATTAAATAATTTACCTAAATTAAATATCTCATTTTTAAATTAATCAGTGATTATTATTACCATATATAAGCAAAATTAAAATTAAATAATTATTAATATAATAATAATAACAGTTACCATATATATTATGAAATAATGTAAAAGACAAAAATAACCTTTTCAATTAAAAATAAAAATAAAAAAAAGAAATTCACTGATTGGTTGATTTCGGTTTCCAAAGTTTTCAATGTAATACTGGTTTCCAATTGATCGCTCCCCTATATATATATATATATGTATGTATATAAACACACACATATATATGGCTATATATATATATAGGGTATTTCAAAGGAGAACTAAGTTATTTGTGATAACTGTGAAGTACAATCTCAACCACAAATTAGATGATAAATTAGGAAATTATTAATTTTGGTAATTATGATTTAAATTATAATTAAAGGGCAATTTAGCTATTCTAAAAATATGCTCTCTCCTCTCTTCGACAAACTTTTTTCTGGCGAAGCTTTTTCCGACGATTTTTTTTTCCGGCAGACACATGCATTATGTGATACCCTTAACAAAATAACGAAAATAAAGAAAAAAGACATCGTGTGATACACTTAGTAAAACAACACCACCTGATACATTGTGATACACTTCGTAAAACAAAGGAGATACATTGTGATACCAATGTGATGCCTCATTATGATACCAAATGTGATACCCCATTGTGATACCCTACTGTTATACCAAATGTGATACCCCATTGTGATAGCAGTGTGATACCAAATGTGATACCTCATGATACCAGTGTGATGCCTGTATATACCATCTATCTTCCTCCTGCCGGCAAGGACCAAATCGTCGGAGAAGATGGACGCCACCTAATCGCCGGAGAAAATGGACCAAATCGTCGGCAAGGACGCCACATACCGGATGGACCAAATCGCCGGCAAGGACCAAACACATCCTCCCTCTTTCTATTCTCTTCTTGTGTGCACTGCATATGGAAAAAAAGATTAAAAAATCCTTCTGCGGCCATGGACGTCGACGCAGTTGGCGGCCGCCATTGTCGCACCTCAAGTTACAGTGATGAACAAGTCAGATACAGTAGCTTCAAGTCGATCTAAAATTAGCAGAAAATTGAAGAAGGGAGTACATATCGGCAAAAAAAAAACTCTACGATTGAGATATAGTTCGAAAACGTTTGTTTATAAATCCAATCTAGACCCTCTTGTGTGCCTTCTGCATACATCTTAGCGGCTGGAACATTAGGGAGATAGGAAGATATTAGGGTTTTATGTATGAGCTGCCATTTTTTACGAATTTACCCTTTATTTTATTTTAGTAAATAACATTAATTATCTAAAATGATTGGTTCATATTAGATCTCACGGTTATCACAAACCACATAGTCCTCATTAGATTAAGCCATATATATATATATATATATATATATATATATATATATATATGGCTTAATCTAATGAGGACCGCATATATTATGATAATAATGAGAACTTTTACCTTAAAGTATTGTTTCACATGAATTTTTTTCCATCTAAAACTAGTATTTAATGTATTGATTAATATATATTTGTTTTACAATGTGTGCAGTTCATATGTATTTGGTATTTAACAATGTGATACTTTTTTATGATTATTTTTTCTTTCACAAACACGTCAAAAAGTTTCATATTGTGAACCAAATAAATGTGAAACAAACACATTGTGAAAACAACATTTGTTAATCAATATCATAAATCTTAGTCTTAGATGAAAAAAATCATATAAAACAACATATGATGCACTGATTTTCAAGGTTCTTACAATTTTATGAGTTCTTAAAAAAAGGCTCATATATATGTGTTACATCCGTAACTTACTTTTAATTTAAATATATACATGTATTTAATATATGTATATATATATATATATGTAGAGGAATGTTTAAACGAGAATGCTAACTATTTAAGAAAACAACAAAATATGTGCAAAGTCATATATGATTCGCCATTAACGGCCAAAAAAATGGATGCCGACGACTTTGCCCCCAACTTAAGTCGTGAGCAAAGTCGTGTGAATCATATATGACTTTGTATGTATTCATCTATTTTCATGTTTATTAAATAGATATTGTTTTCGTATGAATTCACCTCTATATATGTATATGTATATATATACATATATGCATTCATTAATATATAAGATGTTGTGTATAATATAATATAATATAATATAATATAATATAATATAATATAAGATTTAAGTATATTTATATTTTATATAATATATATATATATATATATATATATATATATAAATATCTTTTTGTTTTAATTAAACATAATATATATATATAGGGTGCGTTTCATTTGAAAACCAATTAATTCGTGGAAACTCTGCAAACCATTGTTTTAGGAAACAATATATATATTTATGGAAAACTATTATGATTCATTAATAATGATTGTGATATATATGGAAGATGATAAGATTCATTTATTATAATCATGACTTTAGATTAGGAAACTTAACAAAATATTTTCTAAAATAGTGGTTTGCAAAGTTTCCACGAATTGATTGGTTTTCAAATGAAACGCACCCTATATATATATATATATATATATTTCACATTAAATGCTAATTTTATTATTATTTATAATTTACATAAATGAAAAACTAATTAAAATAAAAGGTATTTTGGTTAATTTTTTGTTATTTCATTTTAATTGTAAGTTACAATCTTTAAATTAAACGGACAAATTCATTTAATAGGTTATTATATTATATTTCTTACTCTACCAACTAAACAAACTAATAACATTCTATTTCAATTTCAATTTCTTTTAAATTTTAGTTTATTTGACAACTTCTAATCCTTAAAAAAAAACATTTTCCCCTTGTAACTTTTAAAGTTCCGAAGGTGCGGTTTAAGGGCCAAGTGAAATTGGAGTTATAATTTAGGTTCTCTTTAAAAGTAAATGGGAAACAAATAGCCAAACTTGAAGGTCACAACACGTCATCGTTGTTCATGTCATTTGCATTTCTTCTGGTCACATGCATACGATCGTGGCGTCATACGTTTACGTATCCTTCACGATACATTTCCCTCACCATCTCTCTCACAATTACATATAATATATATTATATAATATAAAATTTATACATTTAAATAAAATACACACACTCTTAAAGTATATTTTTCAACCTAATCACGTTAGGGTTTCTCTGACTCCAAGATCAAGATTTAATCCCTCTTCTCAATTTCAAAGATTACCCAGCAAAACTGCAAAAGTTCTCAACTTTAAGCTATATTCTTCATCAACAGCTCAAGATTTCATATGGGTTTGCATTTATTCGGGTTCTTTACTAAACCCATCAACTTTACTTGAAATAATCAAATTAATATTTGAGGTGAGTGTGATCTTTTTCATCTTTTGATCTATAATTGTTTCCATTAAGATTTACCATATGCATCTTCTAGTTGTGTATAATTTGGTATAGTTGAGGTTTAGTTTTGTATCAATTTGATCTTTAGTAGGTCTTTTATGCATATATATTAAGGCGTTGGCCATTAGGGTTCGAACAATTGAATTTATGAACATGTCGACTTGAATTATGTTCATCTGGGTGTAAATTAGTTGTAGCCTTTACAAATCCTTTGCTTTATTTATAAATTTTTGTGCGTTGTGATGATAACGTTGGTGTTTTTTTTTTTTTTTTTTTTTTAAGTTTATGACGCAACTCAATTTTTGCTATTGCAATTTGTTTGAAAAAAAAAAAATATGAATATCGTAATAGTTTTTGATTAATTGGACTATGAAGTTTGTTTGGCAACAAGATTTGCGTTTTGTTTGATGGTATGATTTTATGTAGAAGAAACTAGAACGCAGTGTGTTGATTATTTGAATACATTTATTTTCATTTTATTAATTTAATTTTAATTTGGAAGCTTTTGTTGTCTGAAATGTTTGATTCGCGATATATATATATATATATATATATATATATATGTATGTATGTATATTGTATATATATAGGTACATCCTTCACGATATAAAATAGCCTAGACGGTATTTGGCCTTTTTGTTTCTCAGCCTCGAGCAAATACCCTTTCTTGCCTTAGCCGCCGGCTTAGTCTTTCAAGCTGTGACTCGCTTGCCGGAAACTTTGTCAACGCTTTTGTATCGGTGCTCGATCTTTTGATCGAAGATGGGTTTCAGGCCATCTAATTAGATCTGAATCTATATCGGCGATCTTCTCTTCAACTTGCCGCCGCATGCGAGAGATAGGTGAGCATCTCATCTCTGTCTTTCAATTCGCTTTTTATGTGTTTAGATCGTTAAGGGTTTAGTCGTCTAAAGAATATACGCAACCATTGATCTGTTTCTTATTGTCAACTTTGCCAATTTTTGTTGTTGCTATGATGAAATTAGGGTTTGGACTTTTAGTCGATCGAAGCGGCGCCGCTGCGCTTTGTGTATCGCTTTTTCGTACTTGTTTCTGTTCACTGTTTCAATCTCATAATTTGGATTGGATATTAATTGTCCTTAATCAATCAACAAAGTTGATCCAGAGTAGACTCTAGATCTGAATGTTTCCTTGTATAGCCGATCATGAATTCAAGTAATCTAAAACCATCCTCGGAATTAATTGTTTCACCTCTATCCAATACATGATTTTTGTGTATGATGACTTCAAATTTGTGCAGGAGGGCTGAAAATTGACTCAGGTAATCTTTTCACATAACTTGTTGCACTTGACTCTATCTAGAAGTATTTGCATCATATGTATATGATTGTGATTATCTTGTGACTGAATTGTGCTTGGTTTGTGTTCAATTAGGGGTTTTCAAGTTTCTGGCTGAAATTGTCATTTGTTGAGTCTTGATTTTGCAGTTGTTGGCTCTCAATCTACAATTGCTTCAATGGAAACGAATTCCAGAGAAGAAGAAGGAAGTCCTGAGGAACCAATTCAATTCAACTTTTTTTGTATTCGGTATGTATATATATATGGATTCTCAATTAATAAGCATCTGTAAGCTTGTTAATTATTTTCAAATAATGTGTTTATAACTTGCTTAATTTGGGTTTTGTATTGATCACATCTCTTCACTCTATTAATATCCTTCCATTGGATCCTTGAATACATACATACATAGGGGCAAGTTTAAACGAGAAGCTAAACATTTTGCGAGAATACGAGAAGTGTGATATCATATATGATACACAAGCTTAATCATATATGATTAAGCACATGTTACATTGACAATATATAGACATATAATCATATATGATTAAATACACCCACAACCCGTGTAATCATGTATGATATCACACTTCTCGCATTCTCGCAAAATGTTCCTCTACACACACACACACATATATATATGTGTGTGTGTGTGTGTGTGAATTAATTTATGCCACCCTACCCAAACCTCCAACAGAATGTAAAAGGGTGGGTCATGTGCTTTGGTCATATATATATGTCATGTCGAACCAATGCCACAGGTCCTAGGATCTCAGTGACTGTCCTCGCTGATCTGTCCTAGCGGTAGAGGTGTAAGTGTAATCCATATATGTGAGGTCATGGATTCAAGCCTGGGCACCGCTTCTCTGTCAATGAGATGCATGCACTGATTTACCTCCCTCATGATGACTGTGGGACTGGTGCAGTGGGGGCACCTCAAAAGCTGGCGTCTACCCTTTTTTTAGGTCTCAGTGACTACTAAACAAGAAAATCCCAGTGAATGCTTGTGATCACTTGCACATGACTGATGTTGTGTTTTATATGCACAAATTTGTGAGCTACATGCTTTTCATTTTGCTTGACTTAAAAAAGTTCATCTTTACATGTAATTAATTTGTTTTTGAATGCAGTGAGTATGTTGCTGAGGTTCGGAGAAGAGATTGGATGAAATGTTGGCCCTTTAAGCTGTCTGGTAATTCTGTGACAGACAAGGTTCTTGCTTCACAAATCCTAGAGGACGATAATGCTTTGGTTAATAGCATTCCAGAAGATACCGAAGCTCCCAACTGTAAGTGACAAAAAAGATTATACTAAACGACTTAAAACCTTGATCCGAGATGTTGACTATATATTTGATGTTAATAATTATCCTCAGTGTTGACAGCATCTCAAGTAGGAAATGCCGAGGTGCATGAGCCTAGATCTGAAATTCCTACAGGTACGCTTCGTAATATATATATATATATATATATATATATATATATATATATAGGGTTGGGTTCACGTAAGACCAGTCTGTTTTCTCGTGAGACCACATTTTTACACTTGAAACGTCACAACAAAACATTGTGAAGGTAAAAAAATCCGAACCTTCACAACAAAAAACACTGTGAAGGTTCCAGTGTTTTGCTGTGAAGTTTCAAATGAAAAACTGTGGTCTCACGGGTCTTTCGAAAATAGGCCGGTCTCACGTGATCCCAAGTCTCTCTCTCTCTCTCTATATATATATATATAGGGGCAGGCTTAAAAGAGAAGCTAAACATTTTGCGAGAAGACGATATTTGTGATATCATATATGATACACAAACTTAATCATATATGATTAAACACATGTTACATTGACAATACATAGACGTTTAATCATATATGATTAAACACACCCACATGCCCATGTAATCATACAATATATCACACTTCTCGCCTTCTCGCAATATGTTTAACTTCTTGCATGATCCTTCCTCTCTCTCTCTCTCTCTATATATATATATATATATATATGCCTTCGAAACATTTCTTTGGAACAAAAATTCTGCAAGGGTATCAATCTTCCCAACCTTTTGAATTCAGAATTGACTTTAGGTTTTGCAGATGAGATTATTGGTGATGATGCTGCCGACGGTACTATTAATGGGGGAGCCTCAGCGGAAGCTACTATAAGGGCGAACGATGCTCAATTCCAAAATGAGACAAACATCACTGAAGTTGCTATTGTGGCTGAAAATGATAAGCCACAAGATGATAATGCGGCCGAAACCAACAATACACCCTCAAATTCAGCTGCTATCAAGGTGAATGATGCAATATGTCAGAATAAAACAAGCTTTGCTAATGATGCTATAACTGCTGAAGTAGATGGGCAGCAAGATACGGTTATCGGTAATGATGCAGTCAATACTTTAGGTGATGGATCATCTGAATTGGTTTCTAACAAGGTGAAGAATGCTGCTCAAAGCCAAAATGAAACCATCGTCTCTGATGAAGATGTTATTATAGCTTCTGGAAATGATAAGCCAGAAGACGGTGTTCTCAATAACAATGGGGCCGATGCTATGATTGATGGACCCTCCGAGCCATCCGCTCTCGAGGTGAGAGATGCTCGGTGCCAGAAAGAAAAAAACATAACTGAAGATTTGATGGATTCTGGAAAGGGTAAGAGACGGAGGAACATCGGTAACGCTGCAGTCAATACTTTCGGTGAAGGATCATCAAAATTGGTTTCGAACAAGGGGAAGAATGTTGCTCAAAGCCAAAATGAAAACAGCATCTCTGATGATGATGTTATAGCTTCTGGAAATGATAAGCAACAAGATGGTGTTTCCAGTGATGATGGACCCTCCGAGCTCGAGGTCACGGATGCGCGGTGCCAGAATGAACAAAACATAGCTGAAGGTTCGATGGCTCCTAGAAAGGGTAAGAGACGACGAAGGAATCTGTCACGAAGGAAACCACGGAAATACCGCGAGTTGGCTGATATATACAAGCAGCTTGGTTCTTCTATTTATGGGAGTGAAGACAATGTTGACAGTGAATTCTCGTCTGAAACTAGTGAAGACGACGATTCTGATGAAGTCACTTTGGGCACATTTATCAGAGGGAAAAGGTCTGTCCGAGCAAATTCTAAGAGAATTGAGGCATTGAAGAACAAAAGGAAGGCCCCTGAAGTTGCAGAGCCAAGACTTGATCGGGCCAAAAGGTCGAAGTATGTGAGATCTGAAGACAATCGTCAAAATGATTCAGAGCTTGGTTCCAAATATTACATGAGAAAAAATCGGATTAATGAACTGGATTTGCAGATGACGAACAAGCGTAACGAGTTTTCACCTGATCAGGTTAGACACTTTTCCTCCCAAATTATGCATGAGATAAGGGTGCTCCATCTTTTTCTGTTTATATCTTTATTTTCATTCCCATGCTTAATTAGAACATTGTCCATGTTATGATCGATAATCACACACAAATTAGACTTATCCAACAACTCGTATATGATTTTTTTTTTTAATTTTAATTTTGGGTTTTGTCTATGACCTGTTTTCATGACATTTTACTATCAAATAGCATGATCCAACTTTTATGTTCAATTCAATTTATGTGATTTCAGGATTCTCTATTATCACGCGGACAAAAAAGCAACAGAGAGACTGCTCAAGAAGAACGTGCAAGGGAGGTTTTGAAGCCATTGGATGGGAATCAGAGGCAAGAGGAGAACCATTCAAGACCATCACAAGGCGTGAAAAGAGCTCAACATCTGGTTCAGCCCCCCGTTGCTATTTCCATCAATGACGTAGAGACAGCTTCTGGTTGTGTTCGCAAGAGAATCAGGGAGACTTCCCCTCCAACTGGTGATTATGAGAACATGGCTGTATTGCAGTTGCTTAGACTCTCTAACGCAGGGGTGAACATAGGGACATCATCTGAGACTGCAACAGAAGATCCAACATTATCTGTTGCAAAGCCTAAAAGCCCTAGTGGGCTAGATGCATCTAGGACTGCAACAGAAGATCCAACATTATCTGTTGCAAACCCTAAAAGCTCTAGCGGGCTAGATGCATCCAAGACTACAACAGAAGATCCAACATTATCTGTTGCAAAGCCTAAGAGCCCTAGTGGGCTAGATGCATCTAGGATTGCAACAGAAGCTCCAACGTTATCTGTTGCAAAGCCTAAAAACCCTAGTGGGCTAGATGCATCTAAGATGACAACAAAAGATCCAAAATTATCTGTTGCAAAGCCTAAAAACCCTAGTGGGCTAGATGCATCTAGGACTGCAACAGAAGCTCCAACATTGTCTGTTGCAAAGCCTAAAAACCCTAGTGGGCTAGATGCATCTAAGCCTGCAACAAAAGATCCAAACTTATCTGTTGCAAAGCCTAAAAACCCTACTTGGCTAGATGCATCTAAGACTGCAACAAAAGATCCAACATTATCTGTTGCAAAGCCTAAAATCCCTACTGGGTTAGATGCATCTAAGACCGCAACAAAAGATCCAACATTATCTTTTGCAAAACCTAAAATCCCTAGTGGGCTAGATGGAGTTGTGCCACCTGCTTTGGGGTCTATGGTGTCTAAACCTTGTGTTGAAGTCAACGTGATAGATGGTGCTGGTTTATCTCATGCTGCGCAAACTAAATCTGTGAGTTATATATGCCCTATTAGCAGGAATCCAGCTGAGTTTAGCATACCAAAAGCTAAAAAATTCATGAGGCGTGGTAAAGCAGTGAAGACGGTTTAACTTGGCAGCCGTTTTGTACGAACTTAATTTGCATGTGTGAGGGAGGGATAGTTATGGAAAATGTTATCTGAACTTGGTTAAGTTTGAAGGTTTTCTGTAAGACTTAATTTGCTTGTTGTTGTTGCTACATTGCTTAGGTTTCTGTAAGACTTAATAATTTGCTTGTTGCTACATTGCTCAGTTTTCTGTAAGACTTAATAGTTTGCTTGTTGCTACATTGCTCCGTTTTATGTTATTTGCACCGTTTAATATTTTCATTTTCTAAGTGCTATTTCTTTGGCGTTTGTAGAAAATGGAATGGCAATTGTGGTCATGTTGTCCTTGGTATTTCAAGCCATAATCTACCAATGGAACTCTAAATTAACAAAATTTCAATAGAAATTATGGGGTGTTCTGAAAGTTAGATAAGTCTATATATATCCTCGTTATGAAGAAGAATGGCCACTGTTTAGATGTTAATAAACACATATATAACTGATCAATATCATTATCGTCGTTGAAGATTGACCAACGGTAGAGGATCAGGAGATCCTAAAATCTCAAATCAGACAGATCCATTTATGGCCGGTTTATACCTACAGCTAACATCTGAATTTGTGTTGCAAAATCCACCCATGGCGCATAAGAGAAAGATGATGAACTTAACTAGCAATAATACAAAATTACTACAGTTACTGCAACAAGTATTAGCGAGTTACAATCCAAGGAAATAAACCCTCACTATAATTTTTGCTGCTTCTGTAAATCAACAAAAAACTTGTTGGTGTTTGAAAGAACTCCGTAAACAGTTGATAATGATGAAATCGAAGAAAAGAAAGTTTTGTAAATTAAATCCGTTTCGACCCATGGCATAAGATATCAAAATATTCTTGATTTTGACAATTCAGAAGCACACTGAACTTACTAAGAAGAATGTCGTGTTGATTTTGTGAAGCATCTTATGCTCATAAATTTGACATGAGAGTAAACTAAAATAACAAGAATTAAGGAGGTTCATGTACCTTCAAGACAAAGTAGAAGAAAAAGAAGCTACAATGAGAAAACTTGAAAAACTGAAGAACCAAAAATATATAATTCTGTTAATTTATTCTTCCATTAAGAAATTGGAGTCCAATTTTAGTACATTATTCTGCAGTCGAAAATCTTTAATAATTTTTCCATTTAGAACATAAAGGTAACTTCTTTCTTCATGATACTTGCAGCTCCATTGTTCTTTTGATGTCTGTATTAATTTGTGTATTTCATCTTTCCGGTGTTGTATTACTGTTTGACATTGTACTATATAAAAGACTGAAAGAGGTTGTATGATTCTGGTAAAGATGTTGCGAAATTCCATTATTAGCTTGCACTACCCAACTTCAGGAATATTTGTTGGAGGAAATGGCAAACTGAAAGTTGTACTAATTAATCTTGCGGGTTCTTTCTTTTTCTTGCTTTCTTGTAGTTTTATGAATTCAGTCGAATTGAAGCATTATTAGAAATGGAAAACAAAGAGATTCAGGTAAAGATGCAGCAAATTTTGGATGCAAGGCCAAGAAACATCGGTCACAATGTGAGCATGTAGTATGAAGAGAATCGAGGTCAACCGCCTACAGTAGACATCATCTTCTTAAGTTGATCTTAACAACTCCTGCTTACTGTGCTATCAGCTTACCACTGAGTAGATCATTGTCTCCTTCTTCATGGAAGAAAGCTTCAGCCTCAACTACTGCTCTTTAGCTTCCAGTTATTTTTTGGAATAAATGATTGATTAATTACAACTCATTTTTGAATGTGGAAAGTAATTGACATATTTCCATGGCAATATTACATAGCTGACAAATAGTTTGAAGAGGAGGTGGGTCGTCTGAAATCTGGTTGTAATTGAACTGCAGGGGAATTTGTGTATCTCCGACAACTGTGTTATAATTTGTTGAATTTTATAAGTAGAAATTCAATATTATCAAGAGATGAATATAAAAACAACAACTTTATTGGTAAAGATTCAAACATTATTTATAAAGTATTAAACTTTATAATAAAGATCAACAATTAATAAAACAGATTTATAAATATTATAATGTGAACCTAATAACGAATCTATCCTTCGCGATAGATCGTTTAGAAGAAGGGGTAGAAGATAGACTGTCCACTCTAGTGGACGAAAAATAAAACAATGCAGAAATAGTAAATCACCAACCTGTCCTTAAAATTATCAGCAACGATGAACCGGACTGTTTAGAAGACGATCAACAGCAAGTAACCAAACTGCACGGTTTAATCTAAACCTGTCCTTAAAGGTTTTAACGACACTCTTTGAAGCTGTGAGTCTACAGTCGTTTACCACAGGATTTGATGCAGCTTTAGCCCAATACTAACAGCTATAGTATCGACTATTTAATGCAAATCTTGACAGAAAATTAGTAGAGAACAAAAGTGTGTTTGGCAGCCTCGTGAGACAGAGCACAGATCGAGATTGAGAGCGCAGAAGACGAGAGAGAGATCAGATGGCGAGAGGGAGAGATAGCAGATTAACTTCTGTGTTAACAAATGAAGGAGAGGGTGGATTTTATAGTTGAAAATACTAGAGAATAATCTGGGAATATTCTCTAAACTCCTCCCCAAGAAACGGGATTGGAGTTGGAGACTAGGTCTCCAACTGATTATCCACAATAAAACCCACGTTTTTAAAACGTAATTATCTGCTAATTTTTCCAGAATTAATTATTTACTCAAATCACTTAATTAACTCTCTATATCTCGATAGCTCCGATGCGAGCGTGCGAAGTGCAAAGTGCGCGACTCTTCGCGAGAACCGCGCCCGCGCCCTCGGCCACGGCCACAACCACGCGCGCGTGCGTTGCACTTCTTTGAGACCCCCACCATAAGCCTACCAATTTACTCAACACTCACTTGAGAGGATAGACTTATAAGCTACAATTTCTTTTGTGTCTCTACTAATGTGGGATGGAAAAATTCCAACCTACACTCAATTTCCAACAATCCCCCACCAGGTTGAATTTTTTTTCTGACATTCAATAAAAAATGATGTCACAGTGGTGTCACTAAGATTAAACCCCGTTTATTGTGAATATGCAAGAAGGAATCAATTCAGAAGTATCCTTAGGATTTAAACTTTGAATCTTGCAATTACTTCGGCTTATTCACACACATCACCTTTTGTCTTTGCATTCTCACTGAGCGCAAATATGGCCATGCGCTAAAATCCTGTTTCATGACATTTTAGAAGAGGAACCACAACTCTTCGTTTGAGGCGGCACCACCTCTCAGTCGTATAGGCAAAGTTCTATAACACCTTCGTTGCTAAGATGCCTCTAAACTTTGTTAAGAGAACTAACTCATCCTTGTTCTCGGCAACGACGTACTATCTTATACCTTACACGGGTCTATCATTCGATAGTACCTTCTATCAGTTAAGCAACTTGTTATTACCCTTTAAACTTGAGAGATAGGAGCACTAAATTCAAGTTGGGTTCCCATCACTAACCGATTCTGAGTGGTTTCAGACCCATGTCTCTGGTAGTTGATCCTACTAAGTCTCTCGTCAGAGGCTTAGTTAATGGATCTGCCAAGTTTCCACATGACTTGACATACACAATACTAATGGTACCATTTTCGATCAATTCTCGAACATAGTTATGTCGTAGACCTATGTGTCGAGATTTCCCATTATATACGACATTGTACACTTTTGACAGTGTGGCCTCACTGTCACAGTACATGGGAATCGAGGGAGTTGGTCGAGGCCACAAATGGATATCTGTCAACAGATCTCTAATCCATTCAACCTCTTTTCCTGCCGCTGCCAAGGCAATTAATTCGGCCTCCATTGTTGAATGAGCGATACAAGTTTGTTTCTTGCTACCCCAAGAAACCGCTCCCCCAGCTAGAGTATAAATCCACCCACTTGTGGATTTAGAGTCACCTGAGTGATCTATCCAACTGGCATCAGAATATCCCTCTAATATTCCTGGATGTGTAGAGTATGTCAATTCTAGGTTACTAGTCCTTTTCAAGTAACCTAATACTCTACTAATTGCCTTCCAGTGTTCTGGACCCGGATTGCTAGTATATTGACTTAGTTTACTCACAGCAAAAGCAATATCCGGTCTAGTGCAATGCATTGCATACATCATGCAACCTATAGCACTGGCATATTCTAGTTGAGCCACTGCTCTTCTAGAGTTTTTATCAAGTTTTACACATGAATCAAAAGGTGTGTTAAACTCCTTTATATTCAAGTGTTGAAACTTTGTAAATATCTTCTCAATGTAGTGTGATTGACTTAAAGAGATTTGTGATCCAGACCTCTTAACTTTTATTCCAAGAATAGTGTCTACTTCTCCTAGATCTTTCATCTTAAAGATAGAAGAAAGGTAGTCCTTAGTTTCAAGGATTCCCTCAAGGGTAGTACCGATGATCAACATATCATCTACATAAAGACAGATTACTACAGTGTATCCTTTTGTGCATTTTGAGTAAATGCATCTATCAGCCCCGTTATGTCTGAACCCGAAAGAGGTGATAGTTGTATCAAATCTTTCATGCCACTGTTTAGGTGCTTGTTTCAACCCATATAGAGATTTAACAAGTCTACATACCTTGTTCTCTTGTCCGGGTATCACAAATCCTTCAGGTTGCTCCATATAAACTTCCTCGTTTAGATAGCCATTCAAAAAGGCTGTCTTCACATCCATTTGATGAATGTACAGTCCCTTTATGGCTGAGATTGCTATAAGAGTTCGAATAGAACTAATTCTAGCAACCGGAGCATATGTGTCGAAGTAATCGACTCCCTCTTTCTGTCTATATCCTTTAGCCACTAATCTTGCCTTAAAAGCTGATATTGATCCGTCAGGATGCAACCTTCTTTTAAATACCCACTTGGAACCTATGGGTTTCACTCCCTTGGGCAAATCAGCCAATTCCCAAGTTCCATTCCCTAAAATGGAATCCATTTCATCATTAATTGCTTCCTTCCATAGTGGAGCGTCCCTTGAAGACATTGCTTCTTTACAAGTCTTAGGATCATCTTCTATGTTTATCGATAAAATGACTTCTCTAGTCACTTTTTTTTGTGTTCCTTCCACTAGGTAGGAGAAGAAATCATCTCCTAGACTTTTCTCTTTCCTTACTCTAGTACTTCTACGTGGTTCGTCAACCTTGTTTGAGGTTTTCAAACTATCATGAGATGTACTAGGAAGATTTGAAGCCAAATTTCTCTCAGAGTTTTCAGCATCTTCTGAAAACTTGTCTTCAAAGAATTCCACATCCCTGGACTCTACTATAACTCCTGATTCCTTATCCAACAACCTATAAGCCTTGCTATTTCTAGCATATCCCACAAATATGCTTTTAATAGCACGAGCTCCCAGTTTGGATCTTTTAGGGTCAGGAGTCCGATAGTAAGCAACACAACCCCAGACTCTAAAATAGTTCAGGTTGGGTTTTCTACCTTTCCATAGTTCATATGGGCTAGTTGGGATCACACGACTAGTGATCCGGTTGTGAATATGACAAGCGGTCAATAGGGCTTCTCCCCACAGGTTGTTTGGCAGACCCGATTGGTTCAACATACAGTTGACCATCTCAACAAGGGTACGATTCTTTCGTTCTGCCAAACCATTCTCTTGAGGAGTGAACGGTGAGGTGCGTTCATGTTTGATACCATTCTCTTCACAGAAAGTATCAAATTCTCTGTTAAAGTATTCCCCGCCTCTATTTGATCGAAGTATTTTGATTCGTTTTTCAAGTTGATTTTCCACTTCAGATTTATAAAGTTTAAAAGCATCAAAAGCTTCGTCTTTTGAATGTAATAAGTAAACGTATAAGTACCGACTGAAGTCATCACAGAATGTAATGAAATACCGTTTACCATCACGGGTAAGTATTCCATTCAATTCACAGATATCGGAATGAATCAACTCTAAAATAGTAGTATCTCTTTTAACTGATGGAAAAGGTTTCTTTGTAAACTTTGATTTTACACACGTCTCGCATTTTCCAAACTCTTTGTTGTCAATTTTAATTAATCCTTTGTTTTGCATTTTTTCAATATTTTTAACATTTGTGTGTGCTAACCGATTATGCCATAAAGAAATTGAACAAGCAAAATACTCAAAGGAATTGACTTTATTAAAATCATCAGAAAGAGTTACATCAATAGTAGAAATAAAAACTTCATCAGATATAGCTAACACATCACTACCCCCACTTGGCCCTGTTTCATTCTCATCATCACTCAAGTTCAACCGATACATACTGTTGTATCCTTTTCCTATGAATGTCTTCCGTTTGTAAATCAATAGCTTCCTTGCCTCAATGTTAATACCAAACCCATGTTCATCGAGTTTGTTCCCAGAAATGAGGCACTTATTGATGGAAGGAACGTGAAGAACATTCCTCAAAGTGACAGTATTCCCGGAAGTGAACTTGAGTAGCATCGTACCCATTCCCGCAACATCGGCCTTGCCGTTGTTTGCCACGATTACCTGTTTTCCTTCTCGAACAGGGCCATATTCAACAAACTTGGACCGGGAGTTACAAATGTGAATTGTTGCTCCCGTGTCCAAGTACCAACCTCCTCTACTAGCAGTGATTTTGGTAGCTGCTTCCGAGATCATATCAATCTCCTCCATATGCAAGTTTGCAACAAGATTCTGGACAGAGTTGGCTACTGGCGGTCCAGACTTTCTTTCCTTGCATTCTCGGGCATAGTGTCCCGTCTCTCCGCATACGTGATATTTCCCAGTTCTCTTTAATTGTTGCACAGGTTTGGATTGCTGTCCGGATCTCTTAAAGCTCTTCTTTTGTGGACCCAAATTCCACTTCTTAGAGCCTCCAACCTTTCCCTTTCCTTTGGTGTTCCCAGCCTTCACGCTGTTTGCACCACCCATCACATACTTGCCTCTTTTTTCCCGATTTCTAGTCTCTTCTTCGATCCTTATGTGCTTTAGCAGGTCATCCAAAGAATAGTCTTCAGACTTGTGCATCATTCTCTTTAAGAAATCTTTCCAAGATGGGGGTAATTTATCAATCACCGCCCCCACTTGGAAAATTTCTGGAAGAGTTATGTTAAGCGCTTTGAGTTTGTTTACTATAACCTGTAGCTCATGAATTTGTTCTAAAATTGGTTTTTCGTCATTCATTTGAAAACGTAAGAATTGGGACACAAGATATTTATTAGTTCCCTCTTCTTGAGCCTTATATTTAAACTCAAGCGCTTTCCACAACTCTATAGGATCGTTTATCGGAGAGTACAAGTCATAGAGTCTATCGGATAGGGTGTTTTTAATATGTCCGCAGGCCAAGGATTTCTCCTCCTTGCGGAGTAGCCTTAGCTTTTCAAGATCGGCTATTCTTGCCCTATCCGGTTCTTTTCCCTTTTCGGGAATTGGATCATCGGGGATAGGCGGGAGGTTTGGGTCCAAGACATGATAAAGCTTAATAACCATTAGCAAAAACTTGATCTTTTCGGCCCATCGGGTGTAGTGGCACCCGTCGAACCGGTCAAGCTTCACAAACTCTTGATTCACCATTCGAACGTTGGAAGAGTTTCCGAAGTCCATAATAAAACCTTTAAGATTGTTGAATTTTATAAGTAGAAATTCAATATTATCAAGAGATGAATATAAAAACAACAACTTTATTGGTAAAGATTCAAACTTTATTTATAAAGTATTAAACTTTATAATAAAGATCAACAATTAATAAAACAGATTTATAAATATTATAATGTGAACCTAATAACGAATCTATCCTTCGCGATAGATCGTTTAGAAGAAGGGGTAGAAGATAGACTGTCCACTATAGTGGACGAAAAATAAAACAATGCAGAAATAGTAAATCACCAACCTGTCCTTAAAATTATCAGCAACGATGAACCGGACTGTTTAGAAGACGATCAACAGCAAGTAACCAAACTGCACGGTTTAATCTAAACCTGTCCTTAAAGGTTTTAACGACACTCTTTGAAGCTGTGAGTCTACTGTCGTTTACCCTAGGATTTGATGCAACTTTAGCCCAATACTAACAGTTATAGTATCGACTATTTAATGCAAATCTTGACAGAAAATTAGTAGAGAACAGAAGTGTGTTTGGCAGCCTCGTGAGACAGAGCACAGATCGAGATTGAGAGCGCAGAAGACGAGAGAGAGATCAGATGGCGAGAGGGAGAGATAGCAGATTAACTTCTGTGTTAACAAATGAAGGAGAGGGTGGATTTTATAGTTGAAAATACTAGAGAATAATCTGGGAATATTCTCTAAACTCCTCCCCAAGAAACGGGATTGGAGTTGGAGTTGGAGACTAGGTCTCCAACTGATTATCCACAATAAAACCCAAGTTTTTAATAAATTAAAAACGTAAGTATCTGCTAATTTTTCCAGAATTAATTATTTACTCAAATCACTTAATTAACTTTCTATATCTCGATCTACAAAAAGAAAGCTCGTTGCGAAGTGCGTGACTCTTCGCGAGAACCGCGCCCTCGGCCTCGGCCTCGGCCACGTGCGTGCGTTGCACTTCTTTGAGACCCCCACCATAAGCCTACCAATTTACTCAACACTCACTTGAGAGGATAGACTTATAAGCTACAATTTCTTTTGTGTCTCTACCAATGTGGGATGGAAAAATTCCAACCTATACTCAATTTCCAACATAATTTTCTAAAATAGAGTATCAAAAGTTAAAATCTCTAAACAAAATTACATCCGACTCCAACAGTTACTCTATTGATTATTAATGTGATTTAGATACAGATATATACATATATCTATACTAGAATCAAATCTCTGGTTTGTTAATCTCTTTTTATATTGTTTTATTAACACCCCTCAAGCTGGAGCATAAATATCGATCATGTCGGCTTGTTATAAATATAATATGTCATATTGTTGGAGTATATAAACAATAATGTCAAAAGCCCTTTTGGTTTTCTAGATTAGTTGAAGAGTTTAGATTTAAATATAATTCGATATAAGTCTACTCAATTAGTATTGATAAAGGATGTTTCGAATGTCTCTTTGAGTAGTATAAAAAATAAGTGGAGAAAGGAATGCTAGCTAAAACCGAAAAGCAAAAGACAAATTTTTACCAAAGTCCAAGTAAAATAAAAATTTCTTGCCTCCTAAAATAGACTTCACCGGATTTTGATCCTACATCAATATGGGTTTCATTTATCGCTTTTGTGAAAATGTCTCATATATAACTGATCTTTATCCCATGTATGATGTATCTATATTATCTATCACATTGATCAATAGGTTCTAAAAAGTTCGCCATTACATGAGACTCATGACGCCACGTCAATCCTTTTGTGGCTTTATAAAGTGATGTGTACGCCATATGGTGTCTTCATGAAGCGTGTTACGGCGCACACTTTCTTGAAGGTGTTATTTGACTTTGGTTTGGGTTTTTGTTTATTTTTATTAAAAAGTTTGTATTCTTTTTACTATCTGTCCAAGCACCATAGTTTAGAAATCTACATCTTTTTCAGTGGCAGTGTACTTTCGGAACGAAGGACGCGGCTTACAGCAATAGCCCTTGAGGTTTGTTTGCCTCAAGTATTAATTACTTCGATAGCTACGCCGACAATATAGCCAGCGAAGAGGGAAATTAACCCACCACCAACAACTCCATCAACGGAAGACAACAATTTAATGATAAAAAATCACTGATGACGATATTGGAAAATGAGATAATTGATCGGGGATGCATGTCAGTTTTAGTTTTTAAACAACTTAAATCATTCCATGTACTTAATATATAAGTTAATATTTATGATATTTAAACAATTTATACAAGTTTTTGAATCTTATAGTTTTTTTTATTGGTGCCCATAAAACAAATTAATCCTTGTCTTGAAGTGGCTATAAGGTACCAAGGAACTGTTCTAAAGGCCTAATGGTTCATTGTTGGCGCAATATAAATCAACTTAGGACACTGACTACAAATGCATCAAGTTGTATGTATATCTCAGGGGGAATTTGGTTCCGTAATCCAAAGGATTTGGGATTACTAATTCCTTTGACCAAATTCTTTGCCATTGTTTGGTTCATATATTTAATCGATTGGATTTCGCCAAATTTAGTGATTAGGTTTGCGTAACTCAAGGAATTTGATTTATATTTCTTGGCCAAAATCAATGATTTCATAAATTGATTTATAAAAAGAAAAAAAATAACCTTTGAACTCAATTTAACCAACACCACAATCGGTTCACCATCCCATTATTTACCACCTGCATGCTACCGTCGCGACCCCCATCGTCACCGCCATCAACGCCACCACAACCACTATCGTCGTGGCCGCCATCATTGTCCCATCCGTTTTCAATTCGCCTCCATCACCACTCTACTGGTCCAATACCGCCACCACCACCAATTTTCTTGAATCTTTTTAGAAGATCGACAACATATTTTCTTCAACTCGAGTGAATATTTTAGTGGTCCTAAATCCTTTGTTTGGAAGTGAAACCAAAAAAATGTCTTGAGTTTCAATGTGTCTTGGTTTTCATATCTGGTAGGATGCTACCACTTTCTAATCGTTTGTAAAAATTGTATGATCAGACTTACACTTATATATGCATTCCATTAGTTATTCCATTATTTCAAAATAACTTGGCAGAATTTGCCAAAACGCTCTAGAATGTGATTGTACTTCAAACTTATACGAGGGTTTCTCTAAAGGCAACATACATATATTCTCATGCTGCTCCACATATACCTATTCTCGCTAGAAAAACATTTTTGATATCATGATGATATAAGGGCAAATAATTAAAAGTTGGTTGCCAATGAGACGATCGATATAACATAATTGAATTTAGCAATGAGAGAGGAAGTGTGAGAGTAGTGAGCCGCCTATTTTTAAGTGTATCCCTTAGCACAAGACGAGCTTAAAGTCGAGCCACATATTGATCCATCTAGCTGAAACTTAACTGTGAGCAATCGATTTACACACGATTTCAGCAGGATCCACGTACCATTATGAGGAAGGACATTTCTTTTCCTAGCTCAATCATAAGAGCATGTCATCTAGAATGAGTCAATGTTTCACCAACAACTCTATGAATGGATAGAGAATATATTTAGGCAATGAAGGAACAAAAAGAGGTAGACAGTTGATCATAGAAAGCAAAATAAAGCAATAGAATATTTACAAGATTGTTTATTTTTCCGAAGGGCAATAGGCATGTTAAGCGATTGTGTAGGTAAGGGAAAACTAGGTGGGCCTGTAAACGATCGAAGACAGAATATCAAAGGAAGACACACTTGAGAGATAAATGCAACTGGCCGGTTCTGACATTTCATATTACCTGCCCTTTAATTTCTTGAGTGTCTGCCTAGAGCCCAGGCTACATGGATGCACACATGTTCATTATGCTTGCTCTTGGCAGTTTATTCATGTTCAAATCCGATCCATATAATATATTTATGAAAAAAAATTGAAAATGATATCTATAAGAAGCTTATAAAGAGGATCATGGAGAGAAAATATTGTTATATATATGCAAATGCATTCCCTCCTCGATCAGATTGTCTAAAAGTCTTTCATTTGGTTATTGACTAGGTGTAATGGGTGTGTTAAAAACCTTATAACTTGGAGATATCATCCTATTGATTGTATTAAACCGTTGTAACGGTTTTGTTCTTCTTTTGCTAGCTTCTTGCTAGCTGCAATAAAGTTGGTTTTTGCATTAAAAAAAAAAATATATATATATATATATATATATATATACACACAAATGCAGCCTTCTGGTTGTCACCTATCAATTTAAGAGTGTCATTCGATATTATATTTGGTTTATTTTTGTATGTTTTAAAATTATTTGAATATGAAGCTTCAATGGTGGCTCTGGATATTTTTTGAGCAACTTCTGATTCTTGGAACTGCGGGAGGAATATGGGCATTCAGCACGGTTGGGGAAACTTCCTACTCTCAGTAACCTGTCAAGTCGGGGAGTCAGTGTTTCTTCGACCCTTTGTCCAATTTGTATCGTTACTGAAGAGACAGAGAGTCATCTATTGTTTAATTGCTCTTCGGCGAAAGAACTATGGGCCTTGTTGCATCAGTGGTGGACAAAGATCCCAACTTCTATCTGTTAAGACGCAGTCTCATTGGATTCAAGATCATCCAATACGAAGATCGCAATCTGAAGTTAATGCTGAAAGTCACTCTCAACCATAGTCTAGGGTCTAAATTGTAATAAGTGTCAAAGTTATAATATCTAGATATTATTTAGATATTATGTTTTTAGTTTAATATTAGTTTAAGTTTTTGATAATATCTTTTTAAGATATTATCTCTCTCTCTCTCTATTATCAATCAACCAGATTAAGAAGATCACACACACAACACACATACTAAAGGTGTAAAAGTGAGAAAACAGAGAGAGAGCTAAACTGATCAAGAACATCAACCTTTGTAATCCGCATTTGTAATCAGAAACAGGTTGGTAATCTTTACATGTTTGTTGTTTGATTTATCTGGTAAACGATCACGGACTCACAATTGGTATCAGAGCTCATACCAGATTCAAAATCAAATTTCAAAATCTCTGTGTTCTTCATTTTTCATATACACTGTGTAATCGATCAAATTTTCATTTTGTGGTTGTTTTCAAAATCAAGTGGTTGTAAGTTGTTGTAATTGATAAGGAGATCGTTGTGTCAAATTTTGGTGTGGTAAATCAAAGTCTAGTTGGGTCGATTTGGGATTTACAGGTTCGTAAATCGGAGAAGAAAAGGTACCGATCGTTGTTATATCGGTCAATCTTAATTTACCGGTCGAAAACTATCGGTCAAGTTTTACCATTTACCGGTCAACCCCATCTTAAAAATATACCGGTCAAACCAATTTAAAACAACATCGGTCAAATACCAAGTCCCGGTCGAACACCATTTTTTTACCGGTCGAAGGACTCACAAAATACCGGTCGACGCGTGGCAGCCTCTCAATTTGTTTGTTGTTTCATTTTCCTCCCTTTTAAGCAACAATCTCCACGTGTCCATTTTCCAACAATCAATTCCACATGCACAATCAATTCCACATGCACAATCATTTGAAAAGCTTATCGGTCAGGTGCTAATTTGAATATACCAAAGAAACCTCACGTGTCCACCATTTACCACTACGTGCGTTTCTTTCTCTTCGATCTTATCTTTGATTGCTTTTTATGAAGTCGCACCGGGAGCTAGTGCTTGCTATCTAAGAATAGCTCCATGGATCTCATCGGAAATGTTTGATGCTTCTTGGGGCTTCTTTGGCGACCGTGAAGTCACCGGATGAATTGCCGAGTAGATAGATCAGATCCGGACGCGGCTGTTGCTCCGCGGCGATACGGACTCGACCCGCTCCAACCCACCCCGGGGCACCATAGCATGTCGGGAATAAGGGGGAACTTTTCCTTTCATGTGACAATCACACCCACTTTCTTTGATACGTGGCACCTTTAGCAATCACACCATCTTTCTTTAATACCGGTCAAAGTCTTTTTTTTTCATTACATTCAAAGTCACATTTAAATATCGGTCACGCTTTTACAAACATCCGGTCGACCACCTTTTCACCTTACCGGTCAAGACCTTTTTCTACATCATACCGGTCGAATTTTCACTTTCGGTCGACCCACTTTTACATTTTATAGGTCGACCCAAATTCGCTTTTTACAACATTCCGGTCGACCTACTTTGATAATTTTACCGGTCGACCCACCAATTACCGATCCAATCTTTTTATCGGTCCAAGAAGTTTACCGGTCGAAGCATAATTTTTTACCGGTCAATCAGTTTTACCGGTCGAAAATTTTACCGGTCTTTACATCTTATCGGTCGAACATCTATCCGGTCGAACATCTTACCGGTCTTTACATCTTACCGGTCAACTCTCACTTTGCGCCATTAACGTGTCACGCAAACCTTAACTTCGCGCGACTAACGTCTCGCGCAAACCTTAAAATTCTCGCAATCTTCACCTCGCGCAAATCTCCACTTTGCGCCACTCAAGTCTCGCGCAAAACTCTTATTCGCGCCTTTTCCAAACTTTAAGTCTTTTTCAAAAAAAAAAAATGACTTCCAGAGAAGCCCTCGCTATTGGAAACCGACTCAAAACCATCAGTACTCTTTAGGGGAGAGTATGAACAGTGGAAGGATCGGTTCATGGACTTCATTGAAAGACATGATCTGGGTATATTCATTAGAAAATCTTTGAGTGAAGGGAGTATGACAGCTCCAAGGACAATGGTTTATACTACAAATAAGAATGGAGAAAGAGTAGATCTAGATTATCCACTACCACTTCGTATGTACTCAGACGAGCAAAGAAAGAGATATGACGCTGACAGCTTAGCTTTATCTTTCCTACTGAATGGAATGCCCGAGGAGATTTCAAAAGAGATCTTTTTTACATTAGAAAGCAAAGAAGCTAAAGGAAAGCTGTTATGGGAACATATTGAGAAGCTGATGAGAGGATCAACAGTGTCAACAAGTGTTAAGGTGTTGGAAGCTGAGAACACTGAGCTTCAAAAGAAACTATCAGAGTTTGAGAAGAAGTTCTCAGATCTTTCCAAGAAGGGTGTTGAAGAGAAGAAGACATGTTAGGACACAGTCTCATTGGATTCAAGATCATCCAATACGAAGATCGCAATCTGAAGTTAATGCTGAAAGTTACTCTCAACCATAGTCTAGGGTCTACCGAAAATCTCATCTTCCCAAGGTTTAAATCCAGACTGTCAGGATCTGATTCTTAACAAGAATAAACACTCAGAAACAATATTAAAGGAGTTTGCGGAATAACACTTTAATATTCAGAATATCAATGAAACAGTGAATTAGAAATCACAAATTGTAAACTTTATTGAATGATTTAAAGCTACAAGATTTCACACACAACCTCAATATTGATGAACAGGCTCACCAATACGAATTCTACTTCTCTAGAATTAGGATTATAAACCTTGAGGTTAATTCTCTCTATGAAAACAAAAACTCAGAATCAAAAATTAATTTTAAACTATTCTGACTAAGTCTATATATATACTAAAGATAAAAGATAATTACAAAATATAAAAGATCCTCAGTATAATCTTCCATAGTTATCTCCAAGCTTTCCATGAATATCTTCAATCAATACAGTTGTCTTCATTGCCATACGAAGTCTTCCTCTCATAAGCAGTACTAACCATGTTCAGAAGCATTAACCATGTTCAGCAGTATTAATGAAGTTGGCAGTAGTAACCCTTAGCAGTACTAACTACTAGCAGTACTAACTATGCTCAGCAGTAGTAACTTCATCAAGCAGTATTAATCTTGTTTAGCAGTATTAATTTGTTTCAGAAGTACTAACCATGTTGTGCTAGCAGCATTAAACATACTTGTGCAAATTCTGAATTCCCAACAATCTCTGAATTCCCAACAGAAGGTAACCATATTTATATGGGAAACAGTACATCGTGTGTCACTCGGGGCATCGGTTCGGTCAAAATCAAAATGTTTGACGGTACTATTCGAACTTTATCAAATGTTAAATTTGTACCGTCTATGACTCGTTCTTTGATTTCTGTTGGACAATTGTCCAAACTTGGCTGTAAGATTCGAATAGAGAATGGGAGTATGCTCATCTCCAGAGGGAACTTTGTTGTGATGAAAGGTGAGCAGGCAGAAAATAACTTGTTTCATCTGGTAGGCAAAATAGTCAGTTCTGATGCGTATGTCGCAGATAGTTCGAAAAACTTAGATGTTACGTACGCGTTTGTGGCATCTTAGATTGGGGCACACTTCAGAGAAGAATTTGGAGATTCTGCGCAAACGGAAACTCATTGCAGTTGATACGCCTACGAGTCTGGACTTTTGTTCAGAATGTGTCTCGGGTAAACAGACGCATGTTTCTTTTGGTGTTGGAAAACACAACACCAAAGGGATCCTCGATTACATTCATACAGACGTCTAGGGACCATCTTCGACACAGTCCCTCAGTGGAAGTAAGTACTATGTTACTTTTATTGATGATTTCTCGCATAAACTTTGGGTGTATGTGATTAAGTTAAAGTCAGATGTTTTTGAAATATTCAAAACTTGGTTAGCACTAGTTGAAGTCGAGACTGGTAGAAAATTAAAAGTGCTTAGATCTGATAATGGTGGTGAATACACTAGTGGTAACTTTAAAGACTTTTGTTCACGTAGAGGTATTCACCGACACTACACCACACCTGACGATCCGCAATCAAACGGAGTCGCCGAGCAGATGAATAGGACTTTGTTAGAAAAATTCGGATGTATGTTAGTTACATCTAGTTTCCCTAAAATGTTTGGTCTGAAGCACTTCACACTGATGTACACATTGTGAATCGGTTAGCGTGTTCAACCATTGGGGGGAAAATTCCGGAAGAAATTTGGATGGGTAAGGGTTGTATCTGTTTGAAATACATATGTGTATTTGGATGTCTTGTATATATTCATGTGACATGACATGACAAGTTGGATCCCAGAGCCACCAATGGATTCCTACTCGGCTATACAGATGGAATCAAGGGTTACCGAATCTGGAACCCGGTCACCCAAAAGGTGATTCACTCTCGACATGTGACCTTCGACGAGTCGATTATGTTCAAGTCTAATCATAATCGACAGCCTGCTCCAGAACCAGAAATTATCTCTTCTGTTTCTCCAATAGCCGATGGAGATGAGATAATTGTCAGTCCTATTGTACCCTACTCATCTACTCATGGTTTTACTTTGGGATCAGAATCTGAAGAAGATGTTAGTCCACCAGATACATCTACTTCTGATCCAGTTATTTCAGTTCAGGAAGAAATTCTGAATGATGGTGGAGGTCAAGGCGATTCAATTCCAGTACCAGTACCTACGAGGCAGAGCCAGAGAACTATCAGTCCTCCTAATAGGTATGGTGATTGGGATTTTGCAAATATGAGTTTTACTGACCAACTTGAGTATGCTTTGCATGTTGTACAGGATGAGTCATTTGACTATTCGGAGGCCCTATCTTCGAGCCACTGTGATAAGTGGTTAGGAGCTTGCATGAGGAAATGGAAGCTCTATCTAAAAATAACACTTGGGAGCTTTGTCCATTACCGAAAGGTAGTCGTGCAATTGGCTGCAAATGGGTTTATAAAGTCAAAGACGATAAGCGTTATAAAGCTCGCCTGGTTGCGAAAGGTTTTGCACAGCAGAAGGGTATCGAGTATGACGATATCTTCGCGCCTGTGGTTCGACACACATCTATCCGGGTCCTTCTGGCCCTTGTGGCAATTCTTGATATGGAGCCCGAACAGTTAGATGTGAAAACAGCTTTTCTGCACGGAGATCTTGAAGAAACCATCTACATGAAGCAACCGGAAGGTTTCATCTCCGACAACAAACCTGATTGGGTCTGTAAATTGAAAAAGTCCCTTTATGGACTTAAACAGTCGCCTCGACAGTGGTACAAGAAGTTTGATTTATTTATGCTCTCGTTGGGTTTTGAGCGTAGTGAGAAAGACGCTTGTGTCTATCATAGATCAAGCGGTGGCATTTCTATTTATCTACTTCTTTATGTTGATGACATGTTGATAGCTTGCAGGGATCGTTCTGAAATCAACCATTTGAAAGATCTCGGTGAAGCTCGTGTTATTCTCGGCATGGAAATTGTTCGGGACAGAAAGTCCCGTACTCTCAGGTTAACACAGAAGGGCTATATTCAAAAGATTCTGAAGCGGTTTAATCTTGATGGAGCAAAGTCGGTTTCTACGCCACTTCCAAGACATATCAAGATTACAAGAGACGATTGTCCGGTAAACGATATTGGAAAGGCTGATATGGCAAAGATTCCGTATGCCAGTGCAGTCGGGAGCCTCATGTATGCCATGGTATGCACTCGTCCCGATCTTGCACATTTCTTTGGTGTGATTAGTCGGTTTCTATCGAACCCGGGTAAGTCACATTGGAATGCAGTGAAAATTGTATTTCGTTACTTGAAAGGTACGGAAACTCACGACCTGATTTATGGTATGCAAAACAACTTTGATATTCTTGGTTACTGCGATTCAGATTACGCAGGTGATCGTGTCAGTTGAAAATCCACATCTGGTTATGTTTTTACATTAGGTGGAACAGCTGTCAGTTGGAGATCTCGATTACAGTCTGTTGTTGCATTATCGACTACCGAAGCTGAACTTATTGCAGCGGTCGAGTCTGCTAAAGAAGCAGTTCATTTACAGGAACTCTTGTTTGGTTTGGGCCTGAAGCAGACTACTGTCCGTATTAATTGTGATAGCTAGAGTGCTATTCACTTGGCAACAAATTTGGCGTTCAACTCTCGAACAAAGCACATTAATGTGCGTGATGCATTTCTGGTAGCTTTACACGACGCAAAGGTTGTGTACTTGAAGAAAATATTATCTGAAGATAATGTTGCCGATATATTCACCAAGTTGTTACCGCCAGCCGCATTCGAGCATTGCTCGAATTTGATCCAGCTCAGATTGTGTTAGTGCCGTTTGGCACCTTGTGGGAGAGATGAGAATATTGCTACAGATGACATAGCGACATCTTTTGGGAGATATTACTTGGTACATGTTTTTAGGTTGCTTAACTCGTTCGTTTATTGAGATTGCTCACTTGAGGATTTTTGCTTTTGATTTTGACGGGTGATGGCTGAGCCGAAGCTCGTCACGATCAAAATGCATTCTCTTACCTCGTGTCAATCTCTATCAGCTATTTTTCCGTATTCGAGGGATTGGTTCGTGCTTTGGTTTCGTCGGGTGATTTGCACATCATGGTGGAGTGTTGAAAAACTTAAATCAGATAAGTTTTATTGGTGCTGTGCAACTCACCAAGCACTATGTACAAGTTCTTGAAGCATAGATATGTGGATTAATATGAACCACATATTTGGAAGACTTGGAAGAAGACTTGTATGCATTGAAATGAAAAGAAGTACCATTAGAAATATACATGAGATTTTCTTTTTTGCATGGGAAATATGGAAGATATCTTGGATGCGAACTTGATGCCAACTTGCATCCATTTGCCAACCCATACCCATTTGTCTTCTTGCACCATTCTATCCTGTTAAGACACAGTCTCATTGGATTCAAGATCATCCAATACGAAGATCACAATCTGAAGTTAATGCTGAAAGTCACTCTCAACCAAAGTCTAGGGTCTATTCTGTAATAAAGTCAAAGTTGTTTTAATATCTAGATATTATAGTTTTAGATATTAAGTTTTATTATTAGTTTATGTTTTTGATAATATCTTAAATCAGATATTATCTCTCTCTCTGTACTATCTCTCTCTCGATCAGACCACACAACAGATCACACACAACACATACTGATAAGGTGTAATAAGAGAGAAAACAAACAGAGCAAAAACTCAAGAACTCAACCGTGTAATCCGCGTTTATATATCGAAACAGGTTGGTTTATCATCTATTGTTTGTTGTTTTGATTATCAGGTAACGATCACAGACTCACAATTGGTATCAGAGCTGATCCAGATTCAAAATCAAAATTTTCAACTCTTTGTGTTCTTCATTTTTGAAGAACACTGATCTTTAGATCAAAACTTGATTTTGAGGTTATTTTCGAAATCAAAGTGTTGTGTATTGCTCTAATTGGTAAGTAGATCATAGTGTCAAATTTCGGTGTGGTAATTCGACCTCTAGTTGGGTTAATTTTAGAGTTACAGGTCGATTAATCGAAGAAGACGATGTATCGGTCTTTACTCTATCGGTCTTAAGCGTACCGGTCCTTTGCTATATATCGGTCCTTTGTTATCGGTCATTTACATTATATTGGTCGTTGCACTATCGGTCCTTTGTTAAAATCTGCATTGTACCGGTCAAACCCACTCCCGGTCTTATTTTGTTCACATATCGGTCGAACCCCAACGGAATTCCCGATCGAATCTCACACACCCAATCCCGGTCTAAACCTTTCCCGGTCAAACATCTCATCCCGATCGAATCACACAAAACCCACAATCCTGGTCAAACCATTCCCGGTCAAACACCTTCACACAATATCGGTCAAATTTTTTTTTCTTTCTCTCGGTCTAAGAACCTTTCCGGTCAAACTCCTATCTCTATCGGTCAAAGAATTGTAAACATTACCGGTCCTCTATACAATTACAATTCCACTTGCAACTCCAATTACATGCAAACCACACGGTCCACCATCACCCTCTTTTTTTAATACATCCTCTCACCTCTCATCTCCACGTACCACTGTGTACTCTCACACATTTCTTGGTCAAACTTTCAAGAAAAGCTAATTAACAAAAGTAAAAGGAATTTCAAACTTTTTGTTAATTTGAACTCCACGTGTCCACATGCAAAACAATTTTCATGCAAAATAATTTCTCAAATTTCATGCAAAACAATTTTCATGCAAAACAACTTCTCAAATTTTCGTGTCTAATAATTTCTCACCACGTGTCTCACTCACTCTTGAGGATACCGGTCGTTCTGAAATCAAATATATTTAAGAGGATACCACCGGTCGACCAATAGTCTTCTTATCGGTCCTCGAAATTCAAACTTACCGGTCGAACATCTTATCGGTCAGAGCTCTACTTTGCGCAACCAAAGTGATACGCAAACCTCCACTTTGCGCGACGAACTGCTCAAACAAACCTCACTTTGCGCAACCAAAGTGATAAGCAAACCTCACTTTGCGCAATCAACCTCTCGCGCAAACCTTCTCAAAACGCAAAGTTTTTCCAGACTTAGAATTTTCTTCAAAATGACATCCAGAGAAGTTCTAGCCATTGGAACCGACTCCCAGCCACCAATACTCTTCAGGGGAGACTTTGATCAGTGGAAAAGTCGATTCATAGATTTTATTGAAAAACATGAAATGAAGGATTTTATTAGAAAATCTCTGAGGGAAGGAAAAATGACCGTTCCAACAAAACCTTTTACTCATATGAAGGAGAATGGAGCAATTGTATCATCTCAGCTTCAATTATGTCTTGTTCAATACTCTGATGAGCAGAAAAAGAGACGTGAAGCTGACCAATTAGCCCGATCTTTCCTATTGAATGGAATGACTGAAGAGATTTCAAAAGAGATTTTTCTCACATTAGATCGCGAAAGGGCTACAGGAAAGCTGATATGGGAACATATAGAGAAGTGTATGACAGGATCAAAGATGTCATCAAAAGTTAAAGTTTTGGAATCTGAGAATGATGCGCTAAAAAGAAAGATTTCTGATCTAGAAACTCAAATACAGAAGAAAGAGTCTGTTGCGAGCAACGAGAAGAAATTCAAAGATTTGGAGAGTGCAAATGCTGAGCTACAAAAGAAAAAATATGAGTTTGAAAAGAAGACTGCAGATCTTTCCAAGAAGAGTGTTGAAGAGAAGAAGGTGTTCGAGCTTAAATGTTTAATGCTTTCTCAAAAAGTTGAAGACTTTGAGAAAGTAATCATATTGGAAAGAGATCAGTTTGCCAAAGAAAGGAAGGCAAATGATCAAAAGGGTGCTAAGAAAGGATTTGAAAAAGAGGTATATGTTTTATCTAATTCAGAACTCTTAACTCAAATGCATGCCATGAAGATAAAACTCCAAGAGTTAGAGTCGAATCTTAAGCGGGAAGAGGGTGTCATTACAAACAAAAACCAATCAATACAGAAACTTAGTGATGAAATTGCTGAGAAGAAAGTATTGGTTGAGGTTTTACACAGAAACAATGACACCAGCGCGAAGGAACAAACAATAATTCTTAAAGAGAATACTGAACTCAAGTCTAAACTGCTAAAAAGTGAGATTGATTTATATGAGCTTACGAAAATGCATTCTTCATGTACTAAAGAAAACAAGACTTTAATTACAAAACTAGATGCTTTGGAAAAGAAGTTATACTCATTAGGTCAAAGTGAGCAAACCATTCATCTTAACAAACCGAAAAAGAATAAAGAAAATTGGGGAATCGGTTATGTGAAACCTCATTGTCTTAAAAAGGGTATAATTGAAGTGCCTGCACTTTATGATTACACCTCTATGCTAGTTTCCCACCGAATCTCTAAACTTCAAGTTTTTAATACTAAACTATCAAAGGAGAATGAAGCCAATGAAATTGAAAAACGGAAGAAGTCATCTAAAGTTCACCTTCCATTTTATTATGCGAAGTTGAATAATAGTTATGACTATCCAAATGATGAAAAGAAATCTCTTTCAACTGACTACTTTCAAAGTTATTTTGTAAAAGAGATGGAGGCGAAGCCTGTTATAGGTAAAATTTATGTCCCTTCTCTCGTTTTAGAAAGTAAAATTTCTGAACTCGAGAACTCTTTATCAGATGAAAGACTTTTGATTGAGATTCAACAAAAAGTTTTTTCAACCGTTATGAAAAATGTTGTTATTACAAAGGCTTCTACTTCTGATGACAAGTTTGGTTTATCAAACGAAGGGTTTGATTTTCTTAACTCTGACGGTGGTTCAGATGAGTGTTTTGAACAATTTAACTTTAATGTAAAACTTCCTAACCATTCATCTTTTGTTGTAAAATCTTTGAGAAAAACTAGTATGCCTGTTAACAGTGCAAAATCAACGAAAGTTGATAACTCAGTCTCTGTGAAAGCTAAAAATGCTAAAGGTAAGATTAAATCTCAGCATTCACAGAAACCGAACACTACTGGTAATTCGAAGAAGATGCATTCGTTTGTTGCTCAAAAGTCTAACTCACAAGCTTCAAATGTTTCAGCAATGAACAAGAAAAGACTTGAAGTTAAATCTAAATGGCAACCGAAACAGGAGTTTGACGAGACTGCTATATCATGTTCTAGTGCTGACTGTAATAAGATTACTACTAGTAAAGATGATATAATTGTGGATGTTGATTTTTCTAAACCAAAACTTGTTGATTCTCGCAAGAAATTTTCAAAACAACAATTATTCCAATTATCTTTGTCTGCTAGAAAGTTTTCAAATTATGATAGACATGATTATGCTTCTTTTCAAGATTCTGACATTTGGTTTAGATCATATCATGTTCCCTCTTATCATTCAAATTCTTTAACTGATTCTAAAAGGCAAAGTGGACCCAAATTTCACTGGGTGCCAAAATCGTTTGCTAACACAGTTGGATCCAATTGGAAATGGATACCAAAGAAAATGAATGATTCTGTGTTGCAGGTACCTACTGTCTAGGGGGAGTAGGAGAGAAAATGGTTTTTGGATAACGTAGTTCAAAACCCGAACTTCAAAGACAATGGTTTTTGAACAAAGCAGTTCAAAACCCGAACTTCAAAGAATCTCGACTTCTGATTATGTACAGATCAGGACTAGTTCTTCAATGTCAAAATAGGTTTTTGGATAATGCAGTTCAAAACCCGGACTTAAAAGTCAAATAGGTTTCTGAATAAATCAGTTCAGAACCCGTGCTTCAATGAACAAAGTCTTTTGAACACAACAGTTCAAGACCCGCACTTCAAAGATCAAAAGACCTTACTCCGTGCTGAAAATGAAATTGTACTCCGATACTCAAATGAGGAAATCAACCTTCAAGGGGGAGTACATCCTTTTCTGAAATTTTAAATGCATATCTTTTACAACTGATAATGTACTAATGCATAATTTCAGGGGGAGTAAAAAGGTGATGACTTCTGATTATTTCTGATCAGAACTCGTACTTTAAAAAGTTTTACTGCTTTTTGTCTTTTCAATTTAAGTGAATAAGTTTGCTTTGACTTGACTTAAGACTTTTGCAGAAGTTTGAGAGAAGCTTAAAAGATCATATCTTTATGACTTTAAGCTTAGCTTCATGAGATATAAGATCATACGTTCAGGTATTATCCTTTATCTTAATCTCATATATGGTTGAAAGAAGGACAACTTTCAATCATTGAAAACATCGTTTTAAATGTTCAAATCACTTCCCGATTCTCAAAACGAATTCATGAATTGGAAGTGTGACTTTAAATGTTTTCAAAGATCAACATTGTGCTTTAACTGAAATAGTTAAACCAATCTGAGCATCATATGCATCATAGGAAAACATGATTTCTTTGTGCTAGGATTAAGACAACTTCTATGGAATCACCTTAACCAGTGATTTCTACCTAAGAAGTTAATCCATAGTGATTGAGTGTGAGAAGTCAAAAGAAATGAGTGTGATTAGAGCGAGCAAAACTTTTAAAAGAAAGAGCGTGTGAGAACAGAGTTAAAAGATATCACAACTTTGCACAAACTTTTTCTGAGCCGGGTAGCCACAATTCTAGTGATTCACAATTCTTTGGTGATCATTATTGAATCAGGCAACTAGCACATGCCAACTCTTGATCAAACCTCACTATCTACTCATTTTCTTCTCAACAAGAAAGTGTTTCACATTTTCAAAGGGGATGCAGCACATTTGCTATCTGATTTTCATTTGGAAAATCTAGATATTGAAAAGAAGGAAGTCTGCCCCACCTTCACACTTCAATCATGCACATTGAGTCTGTGTTTAACTTACTGTTGTCTCAGTGGTTTACATAAATTTTGAGCCTATAAGCAATCATCAAGTGCTTAATTCTTTCTAACACAAGCACGAACACACAAGGAACTAGTTTCTTTGTCATAACGTTTATAGAAATAACCTTTGTGGTGTTTCGATGATTAAATGGAAGCCCTGGGGGAGTCAACATCAAACAACTCCTTTCCAGTGTGTATTCGTTACACACAGTGACTTAGTGTTACTGACAGACATGTTAACTGATTCATTAGTTGATTCAGGTGTTACATGATTATTTTGTCTATATTTGCAAAGATCAGGATGAATAACTATTGAATTGACGAATCAGAGACTCCAAGTGGTTGACATTTCTTACTAAAAGTTTTGATGAAGTCGTTGCACTTTCCATCAAAAAGGGGGAGAATATAAAGCTTGAAGAAATGTTCATTACAAGAAAAGCTAAACAAGAACTGCGAGATCAAAGTATTCTGAAGACATGCTGATTTCAGATAAATTTTCTTTGAAGATACTTTGCTAAAGCGTTCTGAGTTAGAGAAAGAGATTGCATCTTCTGTGCTGAAAGAGAAGATCGTATTGCTAAAATCATTTTCGTAATGATCTTGATCCAACGGGGGAGATTGTTAAGACACAGTCTCATTGGATTCAAGATCATCCGATACGAAGATCGCAATCTGAAGTTAATGCTGAAAGTCACTCTCAACCAAAGTTTAGGGTCTATTCTGTAATAAAGTCAAAGTTGTTTTAATATCTAGATATTATAGTTTTAGATATTAAGTTTTATTATTAGTTTATGTTTTTGATAATATCTTAAATCAGATATTATCTCTCTCTCTGTACTATCTCTCTCTCGATCAGACCACACAACAGATCACACACAACACATACTGATAAGGTGTAATAAGAGAGAAAACAAACAGAGCAAAAACTCAAGAACTCAACCGTGTAATCCGCGTTTATATATCGAAACAGGTTGGTTTATCATCTATTGTTTGTTGTTTTGATTATCTGGTAACGATCACGGACTCACATATCCCTATAAATACATGCATCATTTCCATCCCAAAATACACCAACAAGAAATTAGAAGTCTTCTTTCTAATTTTATTCTTCTTCTTCCTTATTCCTTTTTGTTGATATATATATATATATATATATATCATTGATATATATTTATATATCTTGTTTTTGGAGGAACATTTGGGTGGCTGATTTGTTGATCCAAGGATCTCGTAAACACGTTGTAATTTCTCCCAGTTGGTAATATAAAGATATCTCTCTTCCTGTGGATGTACACTATCACACTGATAGTGGAACCACGTTAAATATTGTTGTCTCGATTTATTTGTTGTTTTGTTATATTTTATCGTATATTCGATAACTGCTATATTTACGTTTGTGGATCGGTATGAATCAATAGACCAAAATATACAATATTTAGATCTCGTTATTCCGCATTTGTTGTAACGGGTCAGTTGCATGTGATTTATTGTTATCATTTTTGGGACCGTAAATCACTTGAAATACGATTTTGTAACTGTCACCGACCCTTACATTAATGACATCTAGAAAAAATAACCAATTACATATTTAATAATATAATTAAAACAAATTTATAGTAATATAATATATTAATTAATAGTGATACATGAAAAGGTCGACATAAAAGGAAGGTCCTAAACATACCAAATTGGTGGGTGTTAGAAGCCTCCAGTAGTAATATGTATCTTATGTTTTGATACATGTAAATTAAAAGATTTTTTAAATCTTGCATAAATGATGGTACCTTGTGCCTAATAATTTGTATTTAAGAGTTTTTTTTATCTGTGCTTTATAATAATAGTATAGATTGTAACAAAAACTCAAATTTGAATTCCTTGAAAATCTCATAATATCTTTTAAATTTATTTATTTTTTAATTTGAATTAAGTCATAATTTTTTATCAAATTTTGTAAGATATTTTTCACTATTTTTTAGATATACTTTTGATAGTATTTTTCTCATAGTTTTCGTCAAATATCACATGTAATTAGTTACCTTTAAGTCTTTAACATATGATCTATTCTGTAAATTTTTGTACATGTTACATGTGGTAATATTAATGTGAGTATAAGTTACATATTAGCACATGTGATAATATGTGTCTAAATATAAATGACGTATATCACGTGTTATAAATATTTGCATATCTATAAATGTAAATATACACAATCACATATGATCAACAAAAAAAGTCTACAATTATCACATATGACTTATACGATCATCGAACATATTATCATAAGCGATCAAAATGTATAATCTATACTATATTATAAAAGAGACATAAAAACTCTTAATTATAATATTTTAAGCACAAAATACAATTAATTAAAGTCAATTACTTAATTTGTAATTTCATAATGCTTTGGTACAACTTATAAAAGCTCAATGTTTGAATTCGTGTAACTAACTGCAGATAAGCACTTATTTTTATTTTCTAAAATATCTAAAATTTTTAACTATTGATATAACTAACCGATAAATATAATTTTACAATTTCATAATGCTTTGGTACAACTTATAAAAGCTCAATGTTTGAATTCGTGTAACTAACTGCACATAAGCACTTATTTTTATTTTCTAAAATATCTAATATTTTTAATTGTTGATATAAGTAACCGATAAATATAAATGTTATTATATTTAAAATTATTGATGATATATTTTAATAAAAAAATAAAATTGGTAGTTTATCTCATAGTGTTTATCCTGTATTTAATATGTTTATTTACAGTTAGTTATACAAATAAAAAATGGGACTTTAATCAGTTATAATTATGTTTCATTAACTTGTAATTTTGAATTTAAACTAATATATCTATACTATATTATAAAACATTTAAGGTAAACTCTTAAAAACTAATTTTTATGCATTATGTACCACTTATTAATACATATTACTTAAAATCCAAAAGTACAAATTGATTAAACATAAGTACAGCTTATAAAAGCTCAATGTTTGAATTCGTGTAACTAACTGCAGATAAGCACTTATTTTTATTTTCTAAAATTTCTAAAATGTTTAACTATTGATATAACTAACCGATAAATATAAGAAAATTCGAGATAAAACACTTTATTTTTATTTTTTATTGAATTATGTTATCTTTTTAATTTTAAATTTAAATATATCTTAAATATAGTTATCATTTAAAGGAGGCCCTGCACATAAATGTTGTCCCTTCAACCAGTCTGACGGTTCTGAGGAATCCGTGCGTCTAGCAGAAATGGTTTTTGCTTCACTACTCCAAGACAACAATGATGTTTTTGATAATATTCCTGATTATGCAGAAGCTCAAAACTTTGCTAAACATGCTTCTGGTTCTGAACATGTGAATATGGTTATTGATGTTGATGCGCCACCGAACAATTCAGAGTCGGATTCCGGCAAAGTGAAAGATTCTGAATGCCAGAATGAAAATAGCAACGTTAATAATCATGTTTTGGCTGCTGAAAATAATGAGGTATACATGATAATGTTATCGATAATGATGTGGCTGGCTCTCAAGAAGGACCCTCACAGCCAGCTGCTTCTATCGAGTTGGACGCCGAATGCCAGAATGAAAAAACTTTGCTGTATTTATTATGAATGCTGAAAATGATAGGCCGCAAATTTGAAGGAATTTGGCACGAAGGAACCACAGAAACGCCGCAAGTTGTCTGATATATACAAGGAGCTTGGTTCTTGTATTGGTGGGAGTGAAGGCAATGTTGACAGTGAATTTTCACTGCAGACACCGAAAATTATTCTGATGATATCACTTTGGACACATTTATTAGAGAGAAAAAGCGCGTAGGAGCTACTTCTAAGAATAGTGGTGCATTGAAGAACAAAAGGAACCCCTCAAGTTGTGGAGCCAAGACTTGATTGGGCTAAAAGGTCGAAGCCTGTGTCTGACAATTCTTTACGCAATGATTCAGATCACGGTCCCAAATAAAACTTGAGAATAAATAGGATAATTAGAACAGATTTGCAGACAACAGACAAGCGTAGGAAGTCATCAATCGAGATTAGACACTCTTGTGTAACCTGAAAGGTATTTGCTTTCTGTTTTGTCCATTATATTCATCGCCATGAGCGCTTAGAAGGTTCTCCTTGTTAATTATGATTGATAATACAATTATACAAACAAAGTAGACGCATGGAACAGTACCCCGTAGGTGATGCTCTTTTTAATTTCGATTTTATCTGTTAACTGTTTTTTTTTTGACATACAATTCTCAAATGTCATCGTCCAACTTTATATTCATTTCACTTTATGTGATCTCAGGCAAAGGGAGTTTTGGAGCTCTGCGATGCGAATCACACTACTACATAAATGTCCTTTTTACAAGTCCATTTTTACATATGGTTCTAAAAAAACCTTGTAAAAATATATAAACGTGTTCTTTTAAACTTTTTTATACGGTCTAATTTTTTAAACGTGTTCTATTTATATATCTTTCCCTTTTCATTTTCCTTTTGACGTCTGTAAGGTAGGCAAAGCAATAGGGATATATATATATATATATAGTTATGGATATGTGGTATTTAGTCTTCAAAACATAGGAAAAAATTAAGTTAACTTGGTTTTAAGTTAGAAGATTTTTTGTATGGCTTATTTTCCTTGTTACTACATTGCTTATAGTTTTATGTTTGACCACACCATTTTGTTGATCTTATATGTTTGGTGTTAGAAGAAAATGGACAGGTGATTGTGGGTGTGTTGGGGAATTGGTAAACGTAAGCCCGCAGGCAAAAATTAAATTGTTGCCCTAAAAAACTTCCAGCCCTCGTATCCCTACCTCATCTTTTCATGGTTTTATTCCCGAAAGTTTATTCACACTTACTATTTTCCTAAAAATTACTCCCCCTCTTTCATTAAGACCGATTCCCTGTGTTTCAATTCATAATGAGTAGATGAGATGCAGATCTCAAGAATGAAGCTCGATATACGCTGGTAACCATTTTCTCTATGATTTTATATGATTATTACTATTAGTTCCGGCCGTACTGGTACATACAAGTCTATATAGTGGCAATTGGCCATATTTTTATCAAGTTGAGCTGGATGTTTTTGAAACTTTATACGGGATTAACAAGAAAAAGTTCAACAAGGAAGCTTGCAGGTTAGATAACAATGGTAATTGGCATGTGTGTGTGTTTGGGTTAAATTGCTTAATTGGTTGTTTTTTCATTAGCCCTCATATATATTAGTGATTTAGTTCTCTGTATGTATTAGGCTAAATCGTTCAATTTTGTACTGAATAACATTTTGAACTATAGAAATGACTATATTAATAACCTCTTGTTAATAATTATGTAAATTTAAGTTTCATCAATCAAACTGTATTTTGTTAAATGTTCTGTTGACCAAATTATAACTAAATTATACACATTTACATGTATGCTATTTTTTTAGTTTTAAATAAAAACAATAAATTACTTACATTTAATTTACAATTTAAAAACATAAAAAAATAAATTACTAAACTTAATAACTAGTATATATTAAGTATAACTAGATTATTAAATCAAATAATAATAAAAGAAATAAAACAGTGTGATGGGAAATGGAGGTCATCACGGTATCGATAGCTGGTAAAAAATTAAACAAGGGCTTGTATATGTGGAAAAGAAAACCACGGCTGAATGTGGATAACATCTATAGTCGGGCTGACAGAATAAGCTCCTAGCTAAGCTATTAAGTCACAACCGAACATCTCTATATGGCTTACCGAATAAGCCATACACCCTACTCAACCCATTTAGCCACAACCCTTAGTTTCAATATTCTTCCTGTGTCCCATGCATGAAAATTGCAAAGATTGGGTGGGCACATAGTTCAAGTGAAGATTTACCATCAACCACTTGATATATATATATATATATATATATATAAAGAACACGGTCTTGTATTTTCTTTTGATTCTCCTTCAATTCAGTAAGTTGTTGCAGTATAAGATTTGGTATACCTATTGATTAAACAGCACTGTTCTTATTATATAAACATCTTCAATCTGAATTTCAAAAGGCCTCCTATTTGAAAGTCATTACCACTCCCAAGTTTCCACCTCCGGTCACCTACAATGGTGGTCCGATTGGTCCCTTTTGTTCTCACCTTTGGTTGTTAGGATACATGTATTGTAGTTGTGGTGAATTCTTTCAAGAATCCTCATCACTTGTAAGTCATTCGTTCTCCTACTTTCCCAATCTCAGTTTAATTTGTTTTTTGTAATTAAATTTCATGATCCTTACTGTTTATTTATTTCCATCTTCAATTCATATATTGGATCAGGATGCTAGGGTCCTAAATTTGTTTCCTGCATCAATCAACTTAACAGTTCTCAACATTGAAACTTTGCTAAAATCTAATGAAATCAATACCTGTGTCACCAATGTTTTTTTTTGGAAAGGGTATCTTGGGCCTATGGCCCAGACTAATCCCTGGCAATTAGGGCATTTGGCCCAGCTGCTAAAGCGTGCAACCCTGAGTTTATCCTCAGTGGCCACAAGTGCTGCTAGTGGGGCTCGAACCCGGGTTGAGTGCTATGAACTCCCCAAGCCTTTACCACCACACCACAGCCCTTGTGGTTACCATTGTTATTGGGGATAATCAATCTAGAGACATCAACTAATTAATCCCCCGTTATAAAAGTAACTCATTGGATTATTGAAGCCTGTGGATCATCTGTACTTGATGAAAATTTGAAGAAGTCGTTGATAACCACTCAAACGGTAGGTTATCTTATTTCCATCTATTTGTGTGTTGTCACTCCATGTCTCTTGTTAACTTGGCACTCGTTTAATTCATTGGTATTCATTGCTGGCGTAGCTGCATGTTTAGGGTGCAAATAAATACATCAGATCTAAACAATGATAAAAAATAATGGTTTTTCTAAAGCCCAAAGGTTTTAACTTGAAGCAATATGTTTACACTTTTATATCTAATGTGGTATATAAGCAAGCGAACTGTTTTTGGTGGCTTCTGTAGAAGCAAAATTAAAGTTGATGCTTCCGTGCTTTGAGCATTTCTTAAGAATTTGTCGTGGCCTCGATTAGTCGACTAAATATGATTCAGCTGATCTCTAGTAGTATCATGCTGCACAACCAACATATGCTCTTTATGTGAGTCTGTGATCGTTACCAGATAAATCAAACAACAGATATATTAGATTACAGCCTGTTTAGATTACAAACGCGGATTACAGGGTTGATGTTTTCTCTGTTTAAGCTCACTTCTCTCTGAATGTTCTTGATGTTGGATCGATATGTATGTTCTGAGATATCGAAAGTTATGAGATTATAATATCTCAAAACCTTTTATATCACAAACATAATATCTCAAAATAATATCTAAAACATAATAATATCTAGATATTAATTAAACTAATATAATATCTAAACTAAATATCTATTAATTAGATATTTAGGACTAAATAGTAAAATACAATAAACTTTAACATTTATTACAAAGGACATTAGACTTAATATCGAGAGCGACTTTTCAACGTTAGCTTCAGATTGCGATCTTTAGATTGGATGATCTTGAATCCAATAATTCTGTGATCTAACAATCTCCCCCTTTGGATCAAGATCATTACTAAAAAGATTTAGCAATTCAGTCTTCTTTTTCAGCTCAGAAGATGCAATCTATAATAATCTCCAGGTTTAGATCAGAATGCTTTAGCAAAGTATCTTCAAAGAAAATTTCTCTAACATCAGCATGTCTTCAGAATACTTTGATCTCTCGCATTTCTTGGTTAGCTCTTCTCTTCTCCAATGTCTCTTAAGACACAACTTGTAATGGACATTTCTTCAATCTTTAGGTTCTCCCCCTTTTTGATGAAAAGAGCAACGCTTTCATCAAAACTGGCAGCAAGAAATGTCTGTCAGTTGGAGCCTCTAATCCGTCAATTCATAAGATATTTATCCAGATCTTTGCAAATCCAGACAAAATAATCATTTAACACCTGAATCAACTAATGAATAAGTTAACATGCCTGTAGTAACACTAAGTCACTGTGTGTAACAAATACACATTGGAAAGGAGCTGTTTGATGTTGACTCCCCCAGGGCTTCCATTTAATCATCGAAACACCACAAAGGTAATTTCTATAAACGTTATGACAAAGAAACAAATTCCTTGTGTGTTCGTGCTTGTGATAGAAAGAATTAAGCACGGATGATTGCTTATTAATTGGCTCAAATTTGTGTAAACCACTGAGACAACAGTAAGTTAAACACAGACTCAATGTGCATGATTGAAGTGCGAAGGTGGGGCAGACTTCCTTTTTTTCAATATCCAGATTTTCCAAATGAAAATCAGATAGCAAATGTGCTGCTTCCCCTTTAAAAATGTGAAACACTTTCTTTTTGAGAAGAAAATGAGTAGTTGGTGAGGTTAATCAAGAGTTGGCATGGGCTAGTTGTCTGTTTCAATAATGATCACCAAAGAATTGTGAAACATTAGAATTGTGGCTGCCCGGCTCAGAAAAAGTTGGTGCAGAGTTGTGATATTCTTTTAACTCTGTTCTCACACCCTCTTTCTTTTAAACATTTAGCTTACTCTAACCACACTCATTTCTTTTCGACTTCTCACACTCAATCACTATGGATTAACTTCTTGGGTAGAAATCACTGGTTAGGGTGATTCCATAGAAGTTGTGTTAAGTCCTAGCACAAAGAAATCCTGTTTTCCTATGATGCATATGATGCTCAAATTGGTTTAACTATTTCAGTTAAAACACAATGTAGATCTTGAAAACATTTAAAGTCACACTTCCAATTCATGAAATCGGTTTAAGATTCGGGAAGTGGTTTGAACATTTAAAAACAATGTTTTCTATGATTGAAAGTTGTCCATTGTTCAACCATATTTGAGATGAAGATAACGAATGATACCTTTTAAGTGCAATCGTACATCTCATGAAGCTAAGCTTAAAAGTCATAAAGATATGATCTTGTAAGCATCTCTCAAAAACTACAAAAGTCTTATGTCTTAGTCAAAGCAAAATTTATTCACTTATATTGAAAAGACAAAAAGCAGTAAAACTAGCTATGAAAGTACGAGTTCTGATCAGAAATAATCAGAAGTCATCACCTTTTTACTCCCCCTGAAATTATGCATCAGTACATTATCAGTTGTAAAATATATGTATAAAATTGCAGACAAATATGTATGTACTCCCCCTTGATGGTTGATTTCCTCATTCGAGTATCGGAGTACAATCTCTTTTTCAGCACGGAGTAAGGTCTTTTGATCTTTGAAGTGCGAGTTCTAAACTGTTGTATTTAGAAGTCAAACTTCGTTGAAGTACGGGTTCTGAACTGAAGTATTCAGAAGCCTTCTTCTCTTCTACTCCCCCTTGACAGTAGGTTCCTGCAACACAGAATCACTATTCTTCTTTGGTACCCACTGGTATTTGGGACCATGAGTGTTAGGTGCAGTTCTTGTGGGGGTAACTGAGTAAGAACCATACCAGTAATGGTCACTCGTCTTGTGAACAGGATCATGTGTACGACAATAAGAACAATAGAATTTCTTACCTGACAAACTGATTAATTTATCTCTCGAGTAAACAAAATCAGGTTTACCTTTATGCGCATTAATTGTTCTTCTTGGCATTAGGCGTATGTACACATGAGTTCTTACATTTCAGCTCATATTCCTTCTTTTCTTCAACTGGTTTCTGTTCCACACCAGTTCAGCTTCTTTGTAGCTGCATCTCCTTCTTTGATGTGTACCTGAACCATCTATATTTCTATCGTAGAAAAGGTTAGAATTACGAATTTGATTAGAAGATTTAACTGACCTTTTTGAAGAAACAGGTATGAATGTTGAACTTGCAGCTGACTTGAATGAGCATTCTGAATCAGCTGAATCATATCTAGGTGAGTGGACAATTGACTCTGGAGTCTTACGCTCAGTCACCACCACCATTGAGATAGTCTTTTGAAGCTCATTAACCTTTGAAGAATAACTGTTTCTTTCTTTAACAAGAAGGTCAATCTTCTTCTCAAGCTCACACTTCTTCTTCTTCTCTTTCTGTGCATTTTTAGAAAGTTCAGATAGCTTTGCATTAAGCTTCCTAATTGCAGCTTCAAAGGTGCTTCTTTCTTCTTCAAATTCCTTCTTAGCACCCTTTCTTCCATCTGATATTTCTTTTAAGTATCCTACATTCTTCTGATCAAATGCCTTCTTCTCCTTGGCAAATTGATCTCTTTCTAAAATGATTACTTTCTCAAAGTTACTAACTTGTTGAGAAAGCTTTAAACATTTAAGCTCAACCACCTTCTTCTCTTCAGCACTCTTCTTGGAAAGATCTGAGAACTTCTTTTCAAACTCAGATATTTTCTTTTGTAGCTCAGCATTTGTACTCTCCAAATCCTTTACCTTTTCTTCATAGCTTTCAACAGAAGTTGCTTGCAGGATCTGGATACTTTGATCTTCTAAGTCTGAGATCTTTCTTTTTAGCTCATCATTCTCAGCTTCCAAATCTTTTCCTTTTAAGAAAACCTTTCGGTCTGAGTTAATCCCTTCAGAGTTTAATGCAAGATAGTCCCAAATCTCTTTCCCTGAATGTGAGTCCGTGATCGTTACCAGATAATCAAACAACAAACATATAGATGATAAACCAACCTGATTCGATAACAAACGATGATTACAAGGTTGAGTTCTTCACTGTTTAAGCTCTCTCTCTTTTACACCTTTTGTGTGTGTGTTGTGTGTGTTCTTGGTAATCGATATCTGATGTTTTGAGATATTAGAAGTTATGAGATAATAAATATCTCATAACCTTATATATCTCAAACATAATATCTAAAACTTAAATTAATATAATAACTAACTAAATATCTAAATTATAAAATCTAGATATTTAGGATAATAATAAAATACTAAAAACAACTTTGACATTTATTACAAACTGACCCTAGACTATTGTTGAGAGTGACTTGTCAGCTTTTAGCTTCGGATTGCGATCTTCGGATTGGATGATCTTGAATCCAATAAGACTGTGCTCTAACAATCTCCCCCTTTGGATCAAGATCATTATTAAAATGATTTTGCAATTTAATCTTCTCTTTCAGCTCAGAAGATGCAATCTCTTTCTTTCTCTTCAGATTTAGCTTCAGAATGCTTGAGCAAAATATCTTCAAAGAAAATTTCTCTAAAATCAGCATGTCTTCAGAATACTTTGATCTCTCGCATTTCTTCAAGCTTTAGATTCTCCCCCTTTTTGATGAAAAGTGCAACGACTACATCAAAACTCGGAGTAAGAAATGTCTTTCAGTTGGAGCCCCTGATCCGTCAATTCAAAAGATATTCATCCAGATCTTTGCAAATCCAGACAAAATAATCGTGTAACACCTGAATCAACAAATGAATCAGTTAACATGCTTGTCAGTAACACTAAGTCACTGTGTGTAACGAATATACATTGGAAAGGAGCTTTGAGATGTTCACTCCCCCAGGTCTTCCATTCAATCATTGAAACACCACAAAGGTAATTTCTATAAACGTTATGACAAAGAAACAGATTCCTTGTGTGTTCGTGCAAGTGTTAGAAAGAATTTAGCACTTGATGATTGCTTATAAAAGGCTCAAAATTGTGTAAACCACTGAGACAACAGTAAGTTAAACACAGACTCAATGTGCATGATTGAAGTGCGAAGGTGGGGCAGACTTCCTTCTTTTCAATATCCAGATTTTCCAAATGAAAATCAGATAGCAAATGTGTTGCTTCCCCTTTGAAAATGTGAGACACTTTCTTGTTGAAAAGAAAATGAGTAGATAGTGAGGTTTGATCAAGAGTTGGCAGGGGCTAGTTGCCTGTTTCAATAATGTTCACCAAAGAAATTGTGAAACATTAGAAATGTGGTTGCCCGGCTCAGAAAGTAGTTGGTGCAGAGTTCTGATATTCTTTTAACTCTGTTCTCACACCCTCTTTCTTTTAAACATTTAGTTTACTCTAACCACACTCATTTCTTTTCGACTTCTCATCACTATGGATTAACTTCTTGGGTAGAAATCACTGGTTAACGTGATTCCATAGAAGTTCAATTAAGTCCTAGCACAATGAAATCATGTTTTCCTATGATGCATATGATGCTCAGAATGGTTTAACTATTTCAGTTAAAGCACAATGTAGATCTTGAAAACATTTAAAGTCACACTTCCAATTCATGAAATCGGTTTAAGATTCGGGAAGTGGTTTGAACATTTAAGAACAATGTTTTCTATGATTGAAAGTTGTCCACTTTTCAACCATATATGAGATGAAGATAAGGAATTATACCTTTATGTGCGATCTTACATCTCATGAAGTAAAGCTTAAAGTCATAAAGATATGATCTTGTAAGCATCTCTCAAAAACTGCAAAAGTCTTATGTCTAAGTCAAAGCAAAATTTATTCACTTAAATTGAAAAGACAAAAAACAGTAAAACTATGAAAGTACGAGTTCTGATCAGAAATAATCAGAAGTCATATCCATACTCCTTTGACTTGACGAGCTCCCCCTAAAATCATGTATTACAAAAAAAATTGACATAAAAGGTAAATGCAGAATTTATGAGCTCCCCCTCAAAATAATATTGACCATCTATCAATCTCTTCTCATACTCCCCCTTTGATCATGAACAGATTGTTAATGTGCAGATATCGTGCGGAAAATGAAGAAAAATGATGAAAAATTTACAATAAGAAACTTTAATAGGTAACCACCGATTAGGTCTTAAGATTTAGCATACCAAGCTTAGAGACAAGAAAATTGAATCTCTTTTCGTCTAAGGGTTTGGTAAACAAATCTGCAAGCTGATAGTCAGTTTTTACAAAGTAAAGTTCAATTGTTCCTTTTTCTACATGATCTTTTATAAAATGATACCTGACATCGATGTGTTTGGTCTTAGTATGCTGAACAGGATTAGCAGTTATCGCGATGGCGCTCTTCGAGTCACAGTATATCGGGATATGGTTGAAGTGAAAACCATAGTCTCGCAGTTGAGTTCTCATCCACGAGACCTGAGAACAGCAGCTAGCAGCAGCTACATATTCTGCTTCGGCCGTTGAAGTTGAGACACATAATTGTTTCTTCGATGCCCAACTGACGAGTTTATCACCGATGAACTGTACATGACCAGACGTGCTCTTACTGTCTAACATACAACCAGCATGATCTGCATCTGTATATGCTGTTAGTTCAAAACTAGTATCTTTAGGATACCACAGACCAAGATCTGCAGTCCCCTTCAGATACCTAAAAATGCGCTTAACGGCAGACACATGGGATTCTTTAGGATTAGCCTGATATCTTGAACATAGACATGTTGAAAACATTATATCTGGCCTACTTGAAGTGAGATACATTAAAGAACCTATCATCCCTCTATAAGTCCTAGCATCAACAACCTTTCCCGAAGGATCGGTGCTAATTTTAGTACCTGGTGCCATTGGGATACCAATCGGTTTAGAATTTTCCATTTTGAACTTCCGAAGAATATCCATAATGTATTTTGATTGATTGATAAAAATCCCAGTTGAAAATTGTTTGACTTGTAATCCGAGAAAGAAATTCATCTCTCCCATCATATTCATCTGAAATCTTAACACCATAAAGTTTGAAAAATTCTTACAGTATTTAGGATTAGTAGAGCCAAAAATAATATCATCTACATATATTTGAATTAGAATGATATCGGCTTTGTCCTTTTTCAGGAATAAAGTGGTATCTACTGTACATTTTATAAAACCTGACTTGACCAAAAATTTAGATAATACCTCATACCAGGCGTGAGGAGCTTGTTTCAGTCCATAAAGAGCTTTATCGAGAACGTACACATGATTTGGTTTCTCTTGGTTGACAAAACCTTCTGGTTGCGAGACGTAGACTTCTTCTTTGAGAACGCCATACAGAAATGTTGTCTTCACGTCCATTTGAAAGACCGTGAAGTTCTTGTGAGCTGCGTAGGCTAAAAACATTCGAATTGCCTCTAATCGCACCACAGGAGCATATGTCTCGTCGTAGTCTATTCCTTCCTCTTTCCTGTATCCCTTGGCAACAAGTCGTGCTTTATTTCTGATAACAGTACCATCTTCATCTTTCTTTATCTTGAAAACCCATTTCGTACCAATGATGGTTTTACCTTGAGGTTTGGGTACGAGTCTCCATACTTGAAGTGCTTCGAACTGATTCAACTCTTCTTGCATTGCAGTCACCCAGTCTGAATCGGCTAGAGCCTCGGATACGCGAGATGGCTCGATCTTGCTCAGAAAGGATTCATGCATACACATATTCATGGAAGCTAACTTAGTTTGCACCGGTTTTGATGGATCACCAATGACTTGGCTTCTCGGGTGCTCTTTGGTCCATTTTTGTTCATGAGGGAGTGGATTATATGTAGATAGATCAATATAAAAAGGAATGGGGGGTTCAGTTGAAGTAGATGGTACAGAAGGCTCAGTAGGTACAACTTGGATAGGCTGTAGATCAGTCCGTATAGAACAACACCTACTGATTCAGCAACTTTTGTAGCTTCGTTATTGATCACAGCTTCAACTGTCGGAGTCGGCATTTGAACTGGAATTTCTTGTTGAATCTGAGAGTTAGATTCAATAGGGATATCTGAACTGGTTGGATGAGTAGTCGTTAAGTCTTCCATCCTATCAACCACAACAGATTTCTTCACAATAGATCCAAAAAATTCATCATAGAACAGTTCAAATAATAAATCTAAATCAGATAAATGATTAGTAGACGTTGATGCTTCATCTGATTTGTTCGCTTGATATGCAGGTTCTGGACTGATTTTCCCAGAAGCTAGTACTCCGGTTATTACGGGTTCTGAATTAACGTGCTCAGAAGCCATGTCTTCATCAAACGTGACATTGACGCTTTCAACAACTTTCTTTGACTTCTTTAAGTATACACGGTATGCAGTTGATGTAAAGGAATAACCAATGAAGATGCCTTCGTCCGCCTTGGCACTGAACTTGTTCAGACTCTCTCTATCGTTTAGAACAAAACACTTACACCCAAATATATGGAAATATTTGATTGCCGGTGTTCTGTTGTTGATTAACGCATAAGGAGTCTTCTTGAATCTGCGGTGTATCATGGATCGATTCTGTGTGTAACACGCAGTCGATATAGCTTCAGCCCACAAAAATAGAGGTAAGTCTGATTGACTTAGCATAGTACGAGCAACCTCGACTAGCGTACGATTTCTTCTTTAGACCACTCCATTTTGTTGAGGCGTACGTGCAACAGAATATTGATGTGATATCCCGACTGATTCGAGATATTCTTGAACTGTTTTGTTCTTGAACTTTGTGCCGTTGTCTGTTCTTAGAAGCTTGACCCAAGTGTATCGCGAATAATCATCCACGATAACTAGTATGTACTTCTTTTCGCCTAGACTTTACGTTAACATCGGACCACAGTGATCCATATGCAACAACTCTAACGGAGAGCTTGTACTCGGTTAAGGCTTTGGTTTGTGCGGAGCTCTCTTCATCTTTCCTTTTTCACACGCTGCACATAAGTGTTCTTTTTCGTACTTGAGCTCTGGAAGTCCTTTCACTAACTTCCCACTGACCAGTTTGTTAATGTATCGAAAGTTGAGGTGAGAGAGCCGTCGATGCCATAGCCAGCTTTGCTGCATCGAGGCTTTAGAGAGTAGACACACCTGCTTGTCAGTCTAGACGTTTGACAAATTGATTGTGTAGAGGTCGGACTCTCGAGTGCCGACCAAGAGTTCCTTGCCTTCTTCAGTGCGAACAGAACACCTCTTGGCTTTGAAACTGACCTCTAAGCCTTTGTCACAGAACTGGCCGATACTGAACATGTTGTGTCTTAAGCCTTCAACATAGCTCACCTTCTTGATCGTGACATTGTCATGTACCATATCACCATATCCCAGAATTGGTGAAAACTGGTCGTTCCCAAATCTAACTGTCCCGCAATATTTATCTGAATAATTGGACAACATCTCTTTCGGCCCTGTCATATGCTTGGAACACCCGCTATCCAAGTACCACATATGACGTTCCTGCATAAGAGAAATAACGAAACACAAGATTTAGATAGCCATAAAACAAAAATTGGAATAAACACTTTTGAACATTGAAGAGCATGTCTTGAACTGATTTGTTCAAAATCCTATGTTCTATGCTCCCTCTTAAACGTTTGACGCCTGCAACACAGATTTAGCTTTTGGTACCCACTGATATTTGGGTCCAACTGTGTTAGCACTAGATTTTGGTACGCATTTAAATTTGGGTCCGCTTTTCATTTGAAATTCATTTGAAGCATTAGAATGATATGAGTGCACATGATAATTTCCAAACCAAACCTTAGAATCTTGACAAGAAGTAGACACATGTTTATCATAAAAAGAAGACTTTCTAGCAGATAAAGATAACAGAAATAATTGCTTCATAGAATATTGTTTGCGAGAAACAACTAGTTTTGGTTTCCAAATACCAACATCGGCAATTAAAACATCTTTACTATGCGAAGTCTTATTACAATTAACAGTACAAAAAGATTTATCGGTCTTGTCATTCTTCCGTTTTGGTTGCCATTGAGATTTAACTTTTGGCTTTTGCTTGCTCAGATCTGAAACATTTGTAACTAGTGAGTTAGATCTCCGAGAAATAACTGAATGCATCTTCTTTGGAATACCATCGGTTTATGTGAATGCTGAGATTTATTCTTGCCTTTAGCATTCTTAGAGTTCACAGAAACTGATTTATCAACTTTCGTTGATTTTGCACTTTTTACAGACATACTGGTTTTTCCCAATGATTTCACAATAAAAGATGAATGGTTAGGAAGTTTCGCATTAAAGTCAAATTGATCCAAACCACCGTCAGAGTTTAGGAAATCAAACCCTTCATTTGTTAGACCAAAACTATCTTTAGATTTTAAAGCCTTAGAAATAACAACATTTTAAAGCAAAGTTGAAAAAACCTTTTGTTCAATCTCAATCAAAAGTCTTTCATCTGTTAAAGAGTTCTCGAGTTCAGAGATTTTACTTTCCAAAACGAGAGGAGGGACATATAGTTTACCTTTAATAGGCTTCGCCTCCATTTCTTTGACAGAATAACTTTGAAAAAAGTCATTTGAAAGAGATTTCTTTTGATATATTGGATTATCATTATAACTATTATTCAGCTTCGCATAATAAAATGGAAGGTGAACTTTAGATGGTTTTTTTCGTTTTTCCGTTTCTTTGGCTTCATCCTCTTCAGATAGTCCAGTCCAGAAAACTTTAAGTTCAGGGCATCGTCGAGAGAGTCTTAAGAACGTAAAATCATAAAGTGCAGGCACTTCAGATATACCGTTTTTAAGATAATGAGGATTCTCATACCCGAGTCCCCATTTCTCTATTTCCTCTTTGGGTTTGTTCAGATGAATAGTTTGTTCACTTTGACCCAATTTGTATAACTTCTCTTCCAAACTTTTTAATTTAGCAAGTAAAGAAATGTTTTCTTTGGAAGTTGAAGAATGCAATTTCGTAAGCTCGATGAAATCAAACTCACTCTTTCTCAATTTAGTCTTAGTTTCAGTAACTTCTTGAAGAATTATAGTATGTTCTTTGGCGCTGGTGTCAATGTTTTTGTGTAAGGTCTCAACCAATACTTTCTTCTCAGCAATAACATTGCTAAGTTTCTGTATTGTTTGGTTTTGTTCAAGAATGACACCCTTTTCTCTCTTAATCTTTGACTCTAATTCTTCAAGTTTAGTCAACATGGCATTCATTTGATTTAGGAAATCTGAATGAGTTAAATCACATACCTCATTTTCCTCATCATCTGAATCAGCTTCAGTATCTGTTTCCATCTTGCCCATGAAGCATAGATGTGCTTTCTCATCCTTCTCTTCATCCTCCTCTTCTTCGTCAGAGTGATCAAGCCAGTACTCATCTTCTGCCATTAATGCCTTTCCAGCCTCTTTTTGCTTGGCTAGAAGCATTTTGTTTTTGTAGTAGTCTGAGTTTCTGACTTTTGGTCTTCGGCAGTCTCTGGCAAAGTGACCTAACTTGCCACAGTTGTAGCACGTTGGAGGTTCTGACTGACTGGATCCTTCTACTTTAAACCTTCTCTCTTCAGGCTTCCTCTCCTCTATTCTCTTCCCTTCAAATCTATTTCCTTCAACCCTCTCCTTATGAACATAGTTGCTTGGTCCAGAAGAATATCTCTGACTGTTTGAGCTCGGCTTTGTGTAGAACTTCTTCTGAAAAGCCTTTGTCAACATAAGCATTGCCTGCTTCAGTTGTTCACAGTCATCCAAGTCAGAGTTCGCTTCATCTTCAATCTCTTCTAGTTCAGACATAAGCATCTTCTTCTTTTTCTTTCTCACAACAAGAGAAACTGAGTCATCAATTGTCTTCCCAGTCTGCCTCTTTTCAGCCAGTATTTCATACACCTCTTCTTCATTTTGTTTGAGGGTTTCATACACCTCATGAAGTGGAATCTCGTTTAGATCCTTGATCTGCTTCATTTGCCTGGTAAACCTCTTCCATTCAGGCTGTAGGATGATGAGGAATTTGACATTCAGCTCGATTTGTGATTTGTTGACCTTGTTCTTGCTCAACTCATTTAGCAAGGTCACAAACCTGTCGTATGTTCCTTCTAGTGACTCTCCAACTCTGCCTTTGAATTCTTCATAACTGTTTAGGCAGTTGGATATCTTGAGCTGGTTCCCAACCTTTGAACCTAGCATCATCTTCTCTAGATGATCCCACATCTCTTTGCCCGAGGCTTTATAGTTGTCAATCTTTACATAGATTTAGTTTGGAATTCCTTGTAGAATGTATGACTTTGCTAATCTATCACCTTTTGCTCTCTTTAGGTTATCATCATCGAGCTCATGATACTTAAGTTCATACTGAGTCGGCACAGTTCCAACCATACGAGTTGTCATAACTGGTTTCATAACCCCTTCTTCTATCGATTTCCTGATGAATTCACCCAACTCATGTCTTTCAATAAAGTCCATGAACCGATCCTTCCATTGTTCATACTCTCCCCTGAATAGTACTGGTGGTTTTGAGTCGGTTCCGATAGCGAGTGCTTCTCTGGAAGTCATTCTGATTCGATAATGTGAAATAAAAACCTAATTCGAATTTGTTAGTTCAGATAAAATGAATACAGATTTAAAAACAAATCAGAAATGACAAAGTTAGGTTTTGGCGCAAAATTGGATTTTGCGTTTGAATCGGGTCGCGCGAACTGGACGTTTGCGCGAGACTTGAGTGGCGCGAACTAGAGATTTGTGCGAGGTGAAGATCGCGCGAAGTAGAGGTTTGCGTGAGCTGTTGGTCACGCGAAGTTGAGGTTTGCGCTAGAAGTCGATGGCGCAAAGTGAGAGTTGACCGGTAATATGTAAGGACCGGAGAGATGTTCGACCGGTAATATGTTTGTGATCGACCGGTAAGAAGTTTTTCAAGAGAGATCGACCGGTAAGAAGTTTTCAATCGGTATGATGTAGCTTTTCCTTTTCTTTTATTCTTCGACCGGTACGTTGTTAGGAGTATATCGACCGGTACTTAGGCTTGGACCGGTATTAGCAAGATGCTTGGATAGATAAGAAGTTATCGACCGGGACTGGTATTAAGGATTCTCTCGACCGGGGTTGGAGTTCCTACGACCGGACCTGCTGTTTGCTCGACCGGTCTCTTGTATGACCGGTATTATGTTTACCGACCGGTATGGACCGGATTGAATAGTGAAAACAGGATGAACGACCGGTATAAATTGTTTGAACAATGGACCGGATAATGAAGTGTGATCGACCGGTATATTGTTACTCAAATGGACCGGTATTAGAACTTTGACCGGTATGTAGCTTTCGACCGGGAGAGTGCAATGACCGGTGTTATGCGGTGGTGATCGATATGAAATGCAGTAACTTAAATGAAGTGTGATCGATAGAATGTGGGTCGACCGGTAGAATTAAGTTATGCTTGATCGGACCTTTGTATTTCTCGACCGGTAGTGACGATTTTCTTGACCGGTAAGATGTTTCGTCCAGACCTGCAACCTTCGACCGGTAGTATGATTGACCGGGGTTCAGGTGGTCGACCGATATATGGATGACCGGTATTGTCTTTTCTCGACCGGTACTTTGTAGGACCGGTATTAAGAGTATGATGTTTGGACCGATACAAAACTTCGCCCGGTAACGTTTCTTTTCCGATAATCGATCCTGCAACTCCCAAATTGACTAGACAAAAGGTCGAATTAAGGCACCAAACTTTGACACTTTGATCAACTAACCAACTAGAACAAGTTACAACACTTTGATTTCGAAAACAACCACAAAATGAAGATTTGATTTATAGCACAGTGGTCTTGAAAAACTTAAGAACACAGAGAGTTTGATAATTTGATTTTGAATCTGGTATATAGCTCTGATACCAATTGTGAGTTCGTGATCGTTACCAGATAATCAAACAACAAACATATAGATGATAAACCAACCTGATTCGATAACAAACGATGATTACAAGGTTGAGTTCTTCACTGTTTAAGCTCTCTCTCTTTTACACCTTTTGTGTGTGTGTTGTGTGTGTTCTTGGTAATCGATATATGATGTTTTGATATATTAGAAGTTATGAGATAATAAATATCTCATAACCTTATATATCTCAAACATAACATCTAAAACTTAAATTAATATAATAACTAACTAAATATCTAAATTATAAAATCTAGATATTTAGGATAATAATAAAATACTAAAAACAACTTTGACATTTATTACAAACTGCCCTAGACTATTGTTGAGAGTGACTTGTTAGCTTTTAGCTTCGGATTGCGATCTTCAGATTGGATGATCTTGAATCCAATAAGACTGTGCTCAAACACTGAAGCTTCGGGAATATCCATTAAATCATATATTTCTTTAGAAATACTCTTTCTCAGATAAACTCTAGCTCTATAATCAGCAAAATCTCTTTGTACCTGTGCTCCCTCAGACAATGATAATCTCATGTTTTGACCCAGATCATCATTATCTATGAAGCTGAAAAAATTCCTTTTCCACTTTTCGTATTCTCCTTTATTCAACATTGGAAAATAGGAAGACATTCTGTTAAGATTAGAAAATTTTGAATATGATCGTTAGCCCAAAATAAAATCAAATAAAATTCAGAAATAAAATTTCCAAATTTAACCAAATCTGGGAACTGGAGCAAAAATCAACTTTGCGTTAGAAGATGCTAGCGCAAAAGGGGTTTTGCGCGAGAAGCGGGTCGCGCGAACTGGAGGTTTGCGCGAGACGTGTATGGCGCAAAGCAAACTATGCGTGAGAAGTGGTTGGCGCAAGACTTGAGATTCGCGTGAGAAGAAGGTCGCGCAAAAGAAGTTTCTCGCGAATAGTTGATGGCGCAAAGGAGAGGTTTGCGTGAGACTTGAGTGGCGCAAATGTGGAATGCGACCGGTATGATGTTGAACAGATGAGCAGTATGACCGGTTCCTTGTAAGGACCGGTATTAAGATCGAAAAAGTCGACCGGTATATGAACAGTGGACCGGTAAGATGCTTGGAAGTGATTTCGACCGGTACAAAGTGAGTGTTACCGGAGATGGTGCACGACCGATACTTACCTTTTCTCGATCGGTAAGTTGCTAGGACCGATATATTGCTTCCAAGAAAGAGTAGTGGACCGATATGCTTGAGAGTGGGTCGACCGGATAAGTGTTGACCGGTATACTTCAGATGAGACCGATATAACTTCGACCGGTGTCATTTCTTGTTCGATAATCAACCCTGCAACTCTCAAATTGAACTGTCTAGAATTCGTTTTACAGCCCCAAACTTTGACAAAACAATCGACTTACCAACTACAACAGGTTACAACACTTTGATTTCGAGAACAACCACAAATTGGAGTTTTTGATCGATGTCACAGTGATCTTGAATAAACGAAGAACACAGAGAGTTATAAAATTTGATTTTGATCTGGTGTAGGCTCTGATACCAATTGTGAGTCCGTGATCGTTACCAGATATATCAAACAACAGATATATTAGATTACCAACCTGTTTAGATTACAAACGCGGATTACAGGGTTGATGTTTTCTCTGTTTAAGCTCAGTTCTCTCTGAATGTTCTTGATGTTGGATCGATATGTATGTTCTGAGATATTGAAAGTTATGAGATTATAATATCTCAAAACCTTTTATATCACAGACATAATATCTCAAAATAATATCTAAAACATAATAATATCTAGATATTAATTAAACTAATATAATATCTAAACTAAATATCTATTAATTAGATATTTAGGACTAAATAGTAAAATACAATAAACTTTAACATTTATTACAAAGAACATTAGACTTAATATCGAGAGCGACTTTTCAACGTTAGCTTCAGATTGCGATCTTCATATTGGATGATCTTGAATCCAATAATTCTGTGATCTAACACTTTAATAGTAGCTACCACAAGCATTTAAGCATACATACACGATCGCCATTGGTAACATGCATCTGCTTTCTTTATTGATAATGTTACATATTTTGTAGATAAGTTATAGTTGTTTATTTAGAAATGGAACATGTTAATCTCACTCATAGCATTTGGCTTCAATGAGCGTTATTCTGACATTTGACATGTAAGTTGTCGTTTTAATTGAAGTGTTTCATGCATTAGAATTCCTCAAAGTGATAAATACTGAACAAGTACACATGTTTCGGTGATTCAGCTTCACATTTGAACTTGATTCATATTTACTATCTGATCTTTTTCATCAGGTCTATTTTACTATCTAGTTGCTCGAGGTGCTGCAGCTGCAACAACAATTGTAACAAACCATGCATTTGAAGCCGGGTTGTCAAGACAAGGCTACAAATAAACTGTGTGGTAAAATCCTTTATCATGTGAATAATCTAGCTAACTGTATAGATAATCAAAGTCACATTTTGAAGTGGTAAAAAGGTTATATGATGATGGAAACATATTATTCAGCCATGTATATAACTATGACCTTTAGAGGAATCATGGTAATTACTTACTTAGCATGCGAGTAACAATCAACATATTAGATAGAATACACAATATACTATTAGCCTAATATATATTAGGAGGGTTTCAATTTTTGTAGTTTACAGATCCCTATCATCTATATGTTTCATGAATGATGTAGATAAATATAGGTTAGTTCTTGTGATGACATATGTATGCACAGAATATTAGTTTTAGAGGACTAAGAAATTTTTTTTGGGAAAAGGGGAACGGAACCCCCAGAAAAATTATATTGACAAAAAAGAAAAATTACAATTTACGAGTACAATTGAGAGCTCAAAATATGTTTGGGAAAAAACCAAAAAAATGGTTTAATCCACCTATCCAAACTAGGACAAGAGAACTAAGAATTGAAAATACATGTTGATGAATACTTCCATCGATCTAAATATCGGCTATAAATTATCAGAATCACGAGGAAAATACAATTTTCATGACATTATGAAAAATCTGAGTCAAAAAATTTAACATTCTTCAAGGGTTTTGTACTTGATGTGTACACATGCAAATCTTTGGTCATTTTCAGATAAGATATGAATTGCTCCATTTTTCTGCTCTGAAATGATATATCATTGTATAGACATTATAAAGTAAGGTAAAGACATAAGCAATAATATGTATGGTTAAAAAGGGAGGGAATGCAAAGTATTTCATAGCCTCCAACTCACATCGAAGCAATTGAATCAGCATGTCCCAAATTTCCTTAGAATTTGCTGCACCAGCTCTCAAAACCCGACTCATCTACGGCTTGGAACAAGAAATAGAGAGCGGTTTTTGTCTTTCATCCGTGTTTATTTTAATGCCTTCAACTAGTTTGCTAGCACATTATCCGGTTCTGCATAACCATTTTCAATTACTTCCAATGCATCTTGTGCACCGCTAGTATAGCACACATCTGAATACTCCAATTGTCATAGTCTATCTTGGTTAGTTGTGAGAGCAGTATTTGCACTAGCGATGTACTCCCAGAATTCGTTGCGACTCTGATACCAATTTGACAAAACTAAAAACTTCCCGAGGAGGAGAGAAATTAGAACCCAAGGTCTTCTCTATTAGTTCTTTGATATATATTCGATCTCTTGCTAACTCAACATATCACAACTCTATTTATAGACTCCTTATTTCACCATGACAGACTCCTCAAATTCTTGGAAAATAAAAATACAAAATTCTAACAGCAACATTTAAGCTGGACCTTTGGGTAAAAAATTAAACTGCGATAACTTATTTTAGAGAAATTCAAGCGTCTTAAAACCTTCATCATTGAAAACTAGATCAAAATCCTTTAATTTCGTAGGTCATACGCACAAGTTGACCAACAATATTTGCCCCTTCAACTTTTCACTCAAAGTCATCCTAATAATTTCTCGGGAAATTTTTGTTTCAGGACAAATTAACAGTTTTCAATAGATATCATGTTCATAGCTATACATTCATTGCGCTGTTTGTGTTGATCAAATTTGAAGACTTAAAGAGCTCAACCAAACAAGGCCATACTTTTAACATCAAGAGCCATGCACATACTGTGCTGACCAGCAGCTCTTTTGGGCAGAGTCATGCACATGTCTGCAGCTTGTTTAAACTCCAATATGAGAAGTTGCTTCTTTTAAATTGTAGTCTTGTTAACTGTATTTAATGATGGTTGCTTCACTGACAAAGGTTTGTTCCATGATGACTGGGAATTAATCAATTTTCACCGATGGGTTTGGCTTTTTCCGGCAGGTTAGCGAGGGAACATATTAGCGACGGAGTAGCGAGGGATATTATCAACGTATCGGTGACGGATTAGCGAGAGATATTATTAGCGATGGATTAGCGAGAGATATTGGTGTATCGAGGTAGGCCGTGGATTGAATAGAGAAAGAAGGGCTCGTATTTGACAGATTTCGAGCAGCCTTCCAAATCTCTCTTCGAAGGTGAAGCTCCTGGCAAGCAAGTGCTAAGCGGATCCATGATGGACTTTAGCGACGGATTCTGTCGCTGATTTTTGCTAAAAAAATTAAAAAATACCATGTTTCCCTGTATATTTTGTACAAAACTTGGCCATAAATTCAAACCAAAATTGCCCTATAAATTAAAAATAACCAATTCATACAATTCAAAATATCAAATTCATACAATTCAAATATCTGGGGTACGTAATAATCTAACTACGGGGAGGTGGAGGGGGGAAGTGTGTTCATACTGCTACATAAAAGCAATAAACTAAGCCGATAGCAAGACGAGTTGAGCTAACCTTGCAGCATACTCGGCATGTCATGTCTCCAGATCTGTCGTCCTCTTTTGTTCGACCTCCAGCTCGGCCAGATAACGATACTCCCGCTGCTTCCCCTCCTCCTTTATCCTTGCCAATTTCACTTTCAAACTCATCTACCTGTAAATATTTAATATTTGACAAAAATCAGTAATTTGTTGGCAACGAAAAGTAATGATATGTTACATAACAATAACCAACATACCTTTGTGGTTGATCCAGGAATGAATGATCTCCGCTATCGGGACTACAATCACCGGTAATAGCATAATGGGTTCCTGGAAGGTCCCAAACCCAAATAAACGACCCTTCCTCCATCCTCCTCCGGTGCGAAATTATAGAATATCTCTTTTAAGATCAACAATTCCATCCAACTAAGTATGATCGTATGTGTGATATCATCTACTATACCTGGAATATCAATGAATCCGGTAGGAGGTATGGTGTCGAGTTCTACGCACTGAGCCTCGAAAACCGCTCAACATGTGATGCAGGCCCGATCCTGACAAATTTTGGGTCCTGGGCGAGATGTAAAACAGGGCCCTCGATAAATACGAAAAAAATTATTTAATATATCGCTTTGTATCATAAGAAATAACATTGAATTCAAGAAATACGAATAATTTTTATATATCATTTTTTCGAGAATTCCTAGACACAAAATCAATCAATAATTATTTATAAATTAATATGATCTACCATATCATTTTTCCATAGCATCATTAATTTGTTCCAACGTCAAAAACATCCTTATGATATATATTTAATATATAGATTGACATTATTTGCGGTGTGACTATTCAGAGTACAACTCTATGTAAATCAATATAAATCAGTTGTGTTCTCATCTCACCTCATCCTAATGTTTTTCTATCACCATTCTAAACTTTTAGGGTTAAAGCAATCATTTTTTGAATCATCAATTTTAGAATCAAAAGCTCATGTTGGTTATAGTTTGAGATATTATTATTGTTTTTGGGATAAGAGAGTACTTAAGATTCATCCACTCAATATTAGATTATTAGGTAATAAATAGTCAATAATGTTTGAAAAAACAATGTATAGATATAAGTTGGATCGTCTATTATAATTGGTGAATTTTTAGACAAAGTAGGAGTTTTCCTGGTTAATGTCAAGAAATTTAACATATTCGTAAGGAAATATAGAATTCATATGGATTGAATAATCAAAATAGTCAGTGGGAGATGGATGATGGATAATATATCAAGGTTTTCTAGGTAAGTAATTTTAGACTTTGGTACTAGATATAAAAATAAAAAAAAACTTAGAGAAACTATAATCAATACTGTAAAATGAACGACCAATTAACTTTTCATATATTTTTTTCATTTCGAGTGTAATTAGTTAATACATGTTTGGACCCTTATATAATATACGAAATTCTGACTCCTATTAGATACTAAAAAAATTGTCTCTTTTGTTAACTAATTTTTAATTTTACTACTATTATATATTTAAAAAAATTGGGCCCCTATTTCTCGTTGGGCCCTGGGCGTACGCCCGACCCGCCCTCCTCCAGGGACGGCCATTGTGATGAAACAAGAGAAATAAATAACTATGTCGCCTTTAATAGTCGCTAATTAGCGATGGATTAGTGGCAAACGCTTGGAATTCTTTTTTATTTTTTTAAATAAAAATTCACATGTTCCCGTAATCTGTCGCTAATTAGCAACGGATACATGGATTTTCATTTTTTAAAAGAATTTCATGGATTTCGTCGCTAATTAGCGATATGTCTGTCGCTAATTAGCGATGGATCTGCTAGGGATTAATTGTGTTTGTGATTGTTCCGTCACTAAGCCGATGCTAATTTTCGACGAAATATGCTAGTTTTCATCGCTAATACTTATTTTTCTAGTAGGTTGGGAAGTCCCGTTAACATGGCTTTTGGGGATAAAAAAAATCTTTAGTATAGTTTTTCCATTTAGAATATAAAGGTAACCTCTCCCTTTCGTGATCCTCATCTCCATTGTAACAGTGGTTATAGTATATTGATTGGATGATTTCTATAGAATAACAATCCCCTATATATAGGGAGAAATACAAAGCAATATAACCACTGATTGTGGAGATAAACTAGGAAATGATACAATATAATCGAAATTGAATATCTCCTAAATATAATTGGCTAATATTCCCCCGCAGTTTGAGCGGGATGAGGTCGAACGCTCAAACTGGATCTGAATTGTTGGTACAAGTAGCGTGGCAAGCCTTTGGTGAATATGTCGGCATACTGCATGGAAGAAGGAATGTGAAGAACTCAAACCTGACCAATGCGAACCTTCTCTCGCACAAAGTGTATATCAATTTCCACATGCTTTGTGCACTGGTGTTGAACCGGATTCTATGACAGATAGACTGTAGAATCGTTGTCACAATAGACAACTGTGGCCTTATGTAGCGGAACGTGAAGCTTAAGTAAGAGATTCCGAAGCCAAGTAGTCTCTGAAACGGCATTAGCAACGCCACGATACTCGGCCTCTGTGCTGGAGCGGGAGATAGTAGGTTGTCGCTTAGACGACCATGACACAAGGTTATTGCCAAGAAATACACAGTAACCAGAGGTAGACCTGCGAGAATCGGGGCACCCGCCCCAGTCGACATCGGAGTAAGCTGTCAAGGTATGTGACGGAGATGCAACAAGCTGTAAACCATAATCAATGGTGCCCTGGAGATACCGAAAAATCTTCTTCATAAACTGAAAGTGGGGCTCGCGTGGAGCATGCATGAATAGGCAGACCTGCTGGACGACATATGCAATATCCGGACGAGTGAAAGTTAAATATTGGAGAGCTCCGGCAAGAGTCCGATATAAGGTGCCATCGGGAAGAAGTTCTCCGGTCGTGGCACTGAGCTTGAAGGACGTATCCACCGGGGTAGTGCAAGGCTTGCAAGAAGCCATAGAAGCTCGTTGTAGTATATCGCGAGTATACGAAGCTTGTGACAAAAATAATCCATGCTCATCACGGGTGGCAGTGATACCTAGAAAATGGTGCAGGGAGCCCAAGTCGGTCATGGCAAATTCCCGAGAAAGAGATGTAATAATGCTGCGTAGAAAATCAGGGTCAGAGGCAGTCAAGACAATGTCATCCACATATAATAACAGGTAGGCACGATGTTGGCCATGTTGATAAACAAATAGTGAAGAATCACAAATACTGCTCCGAAAACCATGAGAGGTGATGAAGGTTGCAAACCGAGTATACCAGGCACGAGGGGCTTCTTTGAGCCCATACAAAGATTTCCTAAGTCGATAGACATGGGAAGGAAACCGGGCATCCACAAATCCTGGAGGTTGATGCATAAAAATAGTCTCATGGAGATCGCCATGTAGAAAGGCATTCTTGACGTCCAACTGATGTATTGGCCATGCCTGAGAAACTGCTAGACTAAGAACGGTCCGAATAGTAGCTGGTTTCACGACCGGACTAAATGTCTCGTGACAGTCAATGCCCACAGTTTGGGATTTCCCATTGACGACTAGTCTCGCTTTATACCTGTCAAGCGAGCCATCTGCTTTAAACTTGTGGCGAAACAACCACATACACCTGATAACGGGGATATCTATCGGTCGTGGAACTATTTCCCACGTTTCATTCGCTTGTAACGCCCTAAATTCGTCTTCCATAGCTAGTAACCAATTCGGGTCAGACCGGGCTTGAGAAACAGAAGTAGGAATAGGCGAGATGGGAGGTGTGGAAGTGGTGTGAAGGTTTAGGCGGGTGACTGGTTTGGTAACCCTGCCCTGGCACGAGTAGTCATTGGATGGGCAGAGGCGGCTGGGTTTGGTGGTGGGGGCGAAGAAGGGTGACCAGTGGAAGGTGAAGGGGAGGCGGATGAAGACTGGTGAGCGGGTTGTTCAGTGGTGGCGGGTGGGGCAGTTGTGTCGGGTGGAGCGGTGTTGGTGGGTGGCGCTTTTGAACGGCGATAATAGGTTAGTAGAGGAGAGCTAGAGGTGGGGCGGTAGAAGATGATGGTGGGGTCGAAGGTTGGGAAGTGTCCGAAGTAGGCACCTGTAGTGGTGGATAGGATAATGAGTGAAAGGGTGGGTCATCGAGGAAGTCATACGATGTGGGGGGAGCCGAGTCGGCAAAGGGAAATGAGGTTTCGTCAAAGGTAACGTGACGAGACAAATGAACTTTGCCGGTAGAAGGGTCATAGCAACGATAGCCACGAAAGTGTTCCGGGTATCCAAGGAAAACACATTTTATGAAGCGAGCTTGAAGTTTGTGAGATTGAGTAGCAGATGTGTTGGGATAGCAGGTGCACCCGAAAGTGCGTAGATGATTATAAGAGGGGTGGCGGCCAAAGAGGGCAAACGCAGGTGTGGCAAAGTTGAGCCGCTTCGTGGGAAGGATATTGTGGAGGTATGAGGCGGTGTGAAGAGCTTCGACCCAAAACGAGTGGGGGAGTGATGCATGAGTGAGAAGGGTGCGGATAATGTCGTTAAGGCGACGGATCATCCGTTCGGCCCGTCCATTTTGTTGGGACGTTTGTGGGCAAGAGAAACGGAAGACGAGACCATGAGTTTGGGAAAAAGATTTAAACTCATTATTGTCAAATTCACCGCCAAGGTCACATTGGAAAGACTTAATTTTTCGATTAAACTGAGTATGGATTAATTGATGGAATTTTTTGAAATTGAGAAAAGTGTCAGATTTGTATTTGAGAGGATAAACCCATACATAATGCGTGAAATTATCAATAAGGACCATATCATATTTATAACCCGTTTTGCTTAAGACCAGAGACGTCTAAAGATCACAATGTATAATATCAAACGGTGCAAAAGTGAACGAATGCGAATCATAAAAAGGCAATCGTGTGTGTTTAGATAATTGGCAAGCATTGCATAAAGAAGAATTCATAGGTTTAGTACAAGATATTGAAAAATTAGAACGAAGAAAATCTAAAACGGGGGCACCCGGGTGACCTAACCGGGCGTGCCATCGGTCTTGAGAAGTGGCAAGAAGGGCGGACGAATAGACTGGTGTTGTGAAAGGGTAGAGATCACCCATGCTATCATGACGAGAAAGTAGAGCTCCAGTCTTGAGATCTTTTATAGAAAAACCAGATGGGTCAAATTCAACCGAAGCTTGGTTATCAATGGTAAACTTGCGAACAGATAATAAGTTTTTGATAATGGTAGGAGTGAACAAAATATTTTTCAAGGCATAAGAACGAGAAGGGGTTTGGTGCATGGTATGGCCAGACCCATGAATCGGTAGACTAGACCCATTTCCGACAAAAATAGAGGTTATAGGAGAAGTAGACATGGGACTAGAGATCTTACCTGGATCCGGTGTAAGGTGTGTTGAGGCACCAGAGTCCATATACCAAGTCGGATCACGAGAGTTGAGATTAACTTGAGCTCCTGTAGAATTTTGTGGCGGTCGGTCCACCGAGCCAGGTGCGGCAAGGACCGTATGCGTCTGGCTTTGCCGAGCGTTCTGTCTATGTTGTTCCAATTGCAACATGCTACAAGCCGTCTCCCATGACGGAGAACTTTGATTGTTGTACGCCCCTACAACATCAAATTCCGGTGGTAATCCACGAACCATTTGCAAGACAAGTCTCGATTCGGTGACCGGATTGTCAACATCTCCAAGTTGATCTGCCAAGTCTTTGAGTTTCTGGCAATAGGCTTCCATTGATGAACACGCTCCAAGGGTGAGATTGGAGAATTCCTGTTCGAGAGCCGCAGCACGCGACCCTTTGTTGTTGAGAAAGTTGATCTTGAGTTTGTTCCATGCAGCTTGAGCCGTGGTGTCATTCTCTAAGATTCGGACCATTAATTCATCGGATAAGGTGCTATAGATCCATTGTAGGACTAGAGCGTCGATCTCCACCCACTGGTGACCGTCAATGTGATTGAGCACTTTGTAGGCTTTGGCATGGAGGCGGAACAACTTAGTCCACGAGGAATAGGTAACCTTAGTGCCATCCAGGGTTCGAATCTTTGTCTGAACATTTGTTACGGTGTACGCGGGGTGCAGGGTCGTGGCCTTCACCTCGCTTGATCCAGAATCGTTCTTGGCCATGGAGAAGAGAAGCGGCAAACACTGTTCACGTCGGAAAACACTGTTCACGTCGAAAAATACTGTTCACTGTTCACGACGGTGGCTGGCAGAAAGTGGGACGGTTGGGGTTTTGGAGCGGTGGCTCTAATACCATAACAGTGGTTATAGCATATTGATTGGATGATTTCTATAGAATAACAATCCCCTGTATATATAGGGAGAAATACAAAGCAATATAACCACTGATTGTGGAGATAAACTAGGAAATGATACAATATAATCGAAATTGAATATCTCCTAAATATAATTGGCTAATACATTGTTCTCTCCATGTCCGTATTTGTATATTTCTCCTTTTGCGGCAATTTTTACTGTTGCACATTGATTTTGCGGAATTCGACAATGAAGTTTGTTTTTGCGTTGATATATGCACATGTATTGTTTGATGGTATGATTTAAAGCAGAAAGAAATAGATAATCGCACCGGTTCAAAGCTAGAATTTAAGGAGTAGATAAACACATTTTTCGATTAATTGAGAACCTTTATTCGTTTAGTTTGGTCAACTTTCATTAATGTAAAAATGTACGATATTCACAATTAATATATCACTTATAGGTGCTCACGATATAAAGTAGCCTAGCTATGGTGATATGATTCGGGTTCTTGGTTCACGAGCGGCGTGCAAATGCCCTTTATTGTCATAGTTGTCGGTTTACGCTTACAAGCGAGTGCCTTGCTTCTTTAATTTTTGGGCATCATCGCGCGATCTTTCTGATACAAACTATAGCTTCTGCTGGAATTCATCAACAGTTTTCTTTATGTGCTTAATTTTTGAAGATCGGCTTCAGGTGATCTGATTATATCTATCGATTTTCTCTTTTGCTGATTTTGCGCCGCATGTGAGAGATAAGTGAGCAACTCATCTCTGTGTTTAGTTTCTTATGTGTTCAGTTAGGGTTTAGTCCAAAAAAGGGCACCCGTTCTGATCGGTGCCTCATCATTTCAACTTTTCCAACTTTGTTGTTGCTGCGTGATTGAATTAGGGTTTAGTCGATCCATGGACTCGACGCCGTAGCAGTTTGTATATCGCTTTTTCGTGCTCGTTTCTATATATTCATTGCTTCAATCTCATGTTTTCGACTAGCAATTTATTCTCTCTAATCAATGAACAAAAATTGATCCAGAATAGAATGTACATTTAAAGATTTCCTTGTACAGAATAGATCATGGATTCAAGAAATCTGAAACCCTCATTTCAAATTAATTGTTTAAATGCTATCCATGATATTAATTATTTTGTATGATGAGGCTAAATTTCTGCAAGAGGGCTTCACAATGACTCAGGTCTTCTTTCATCATAAAGTGCAATATATACATTATTTTATGTAGAAGTATTTGCATCATACGCATGTATATTGCGATTATCTTGGGACTGCGCTGTGCCTATATTCTGTTTAATTAGTTTGGGGCTTTCAAGTTTCAAGCAGATATTGTGGCATTCACAAATCTTGATTTATTTTCACCGATATTGAATGTCATCATCATCAGTCTGCGATTGCTTTGTATTCGGTATGTATGGGTTCTATATTAGTATCTCTTTTATGCTTGTTTTCAGATAATGTGTTTAAAACTTTGCTTACTTTTGGTTTTGTATTGATCAATCATACATCTCTCACTGAATCACTATGTCCTCCAGTTGGATCCTTTGGAAACATATATGAACCACTGTTATAAAAAACTCGCCGTACAGCCGCCATGGCGCGCCATGGCACCAAGGCTTGTGTGTCACGCCACGTTATGCCCATGGCACGCCATGGCCTAATGCGTAGTTATCGTAATGAGATATTTGATTTTTCTTTACGTTTTTAATATATAACCTCATTTAACTTGCTTATTACTATTGACTCATTGAGTAACACTACAAAACATACGTTTTTATATATAATATTATATATGAATTAAAAATTTGACGCCATAAGTCACGCCTTGAAAACGCCTTGGCTTCGCCATGGCTCCTAAGGCTTGAGGCTTGGCCTCGCCGCCACGCCACGCCTCACGCCATTTAAAACCTTGATATGAACTAATAACTAATTGTATACATGCACCCCACCCGAACCCCGGTCCCACAACTGTAAGTAAAAGGGAAGGTGCTTCCGATCTCACTCATGGTGGCATCAGTGTATATATAGCTTCAGTCGAGCCAGGTCGAACAAATGCCACAAAGGCACTAGGATCTCAGTGGCTGCTAAACCTTTTTTTTTTGAACAACAACAGACAAATTTATTAGAACACAGAACCTAGCAAGGCGCTGTCTTACAAAGCATCCGAAAAACATAAATAGAGGGTTACAACACCAAGCTGCTAAACCTAAAAATCATGCTCAAATCCCCAATAAAGAAACATTAATATGGAACCTTAGAATCTCAAACATTCAGGATTAAGGTTCTGTTGCTTATGAAGGCTTGTGATCAGTTGCTCATGGAAGATACATATTGCAATATAATTTGTTATATGTATAAATGCACACATGTGAGATATATCCTTTTTATCCTTTTGCTAGACAGAGCGAAAAAAGTTATCGTTTCTTCTTGGAACTAATTTGATCTTGAATGCAGTGAGTATGTTGCTGAGGTTAGGAGAAAGGATTGGAAGAAATGTTGTTCCTTCAACCTGCCTGACGATGCAAAAGCTCAAAACTTTGCTAAACATGCTTTGGCTGCGGACAATATGAATATGGTTATTGATGTTGATGCTGTGAACACCATCAACGGGGGACATGATAATGTTATCGATAATGATGTAGCCAACTGTCACGAAGGACCCTCACAGGTAGCTGCTTCTATCGAGTTGGACGATTGAAAAGGCTTTGCTGAATATTCTATGGATGCTAAAAATGATAGGCCGCGAAGGAATTGGGCACGAAGGAAACCACAGAAACGCCGCAAGTTGTCTGATATATATGAGCTTGGTTCTTGTATTGGTGGGAATGAAGGCAATGTTGACAGTGAATTCACTACTGACGCCAAAAATTGTTCTGATGATATCACTTTGGACACATTTATTAGAGAGAAAAAGCGCGCCCGAGTTACTTCTAAGAATATCGGTGCATTGAAGAACAAAAGGAAGGCCCCTCAAGTTTTGGAGCCAAAACTTGATCAGGCTAAAAGGTCTCGAAGGAATTTGGCACGACAGAAACGACAGAAACGCCGCAAGTTGTCTGATATATACAAAAAGCTTGGTTCTTGTATTGGTGGGACTGAAGGCAATGTTGACAAAGAATTCACTACTGACACCAAAAATTACTCAGATGATGTCACTTTGGACACATTTATTAGAGAGAAAAGGCGTGTCCGAGCTACTTCTAAGAATAGTAGTTCATTGAAGAACCAAAGGAAAACCCCTCAAGTTATGGAGCCAAGACTTGCTCGGGCTAAAAGGTCGAAGCCTGAAAATGATAGGCCACGAAGGAATTTGGCACGAAAGAAACGACTGAAACGCCGCAACTTGTCTGATATATACAAGGAGCTTGGTTCTTGTTTTGGTGGGAGTGAAGGCAATGTTGACAGTACTGAATTCACTACTGATCACACCGAAAATTATATGAATGATGTCACTTTGGAGACATTTCTTAGAGAGAAAAGGTGTGTCCGAGCTACTAATAAGAATAGTGGTGCATTGAAGAAAGAGAGGAAGACCCCTGTGTCTTACGATTCTTTAGGCAATGATTCAGATCTCGGTTCCAAATTGAGAAAAAATAGGAGTATTAAACCAGATTTGCAGACAACAGACAAGCATAAAAAGTCATCAATTGAGACTAGACGCTCTTGTGCAACGCGAAAGGTATTTGCTTTCCATTTATGTCATTAATTATATTCATCCCCATGCATGCTTAGAAGGTTCTCCTTGTTAATTAAGATCGAAAAACACATACAAAGTACACATATCGAATAACCCATAGGTGATGCTCTTTTTAATTTGGGTTTTGTACTAGATCTATTAACTGTTTCTATGAAGTACAATTCTCAAATGTCATTGTCTAAATTTATGTTCATTTCGCTTTATGTGATCTCAGGCAAAGGGGGTTTTGAATCTCTGCGATGATGGTAATCAGAAGCATTTTACAGCAGAGGGGAACTGTTTAAGACGAGCACATGGAGCGAAAACTGTGCAACTTGTGCCCACGACTGCTATTTCAAACAAGAACACAGAAACCGGTTCTGTCCAAAAGAGAATCAGGGAGAGTTCCCCTCTCTCTGATAATATGGCTGCATTGCAGTTGCTTAGAATCTTTAATGCTGGGGTGAACACAAAGACATCGTATATGACTGCAACAGAAGATCGAGCATTATCTGTGACGGAGCCTAAAAGCTTGTGTGGGATGGATGGAGGTGTGCAACCTTCTTCAGGATCTACGGTGCACGAACTGCTCGTGGAAGTCAACGTAATAACTGGTGCTGCTGGTTTACCTCAGGCTGATCAGCAAACTGAATCTGGGACTTGTATATGCCCTATGAGCAGGAATCCAGCTGAGTTTAGCATAACAATTGCTAAAAAGTTCATGAGAAAAGTGTAGTCATGGAGGCTATTTAACAGCCTTCAATTTTCTATTAACTTAATTATATATGTGTGTGTTCTAGTTTACCTTTCCTTTTTTTCATTTTTCTTTTGACGTCTGGAATGGAGGCAAGTGAGAGAGGGATAGGGATATAGAGTTATGGATATGTGGTATTTAGTCTTCAAAACATAGGAAAAAATTATGTTAACTTGGTTTTTTAAGTTTGAAGGTTTTTTGTAAGGTTTATTTTCCTTGTTACTACAATGCTTATACAGGTTTATGTTTGACTGCACCATTTTGTTGGTCTTATATGTTTGTTGTAAGAAGAAAATGGGAAGGTAATTGTGGGTGTGTTAGGGGGTGGTATTTCGAACCACAATCGACAGAGTCATAGGCCCCAAAATTTTAGGGCCCAGTTTTATGTTGTTTAAGGGTTACTAATTTCTATCAGTACAAAAATAATACGCCGCTTCATCACCTCGGTAATTCGTATATATTTATTTTTGTTATCTCAGTTTGCATTATAATCAAAAGGTTTAGGTGTAACAGGGTCTTCAAAAATATTGGAACGTCCCTGTCAATCGACTGAAGGAACTCACCCTAAAAAGAGATCAATAGAAATGATGAATGTTTGGATTGTTTGGAAGAAAAGCCTATATATACCTTTTTTGAAGAATAACAAAAAATTGAAATATCGATAAACACATAATTGTCGATATCATTGGGAAAGAACTGTAATTTCGCTTCATTGGAGATTAATGGTGGATAGTAAAGGATCAGAAGGAGATTCTAAAAGACATGCGTGTGTCAATGACCAATTTATTCTCATGGATAACATTTGAACTCATGTTGCATGTTCCAGCCATGGTGCACAATAAAAGGATGATGAACTTAAGTAGCGATCATACAAAATCACAACGGTTACTTGTAACTTAGAATCGTAGGAAACAAACCCTAAAATCTAGCCGGCTGGCTATAAGAAACGAAATGCAATTGTAAAGAAAGTAAACTGGACTGGTCTGCTGCTCTGCGTGCTACAGGATGAGGACTGCAACTCGTGTATCATGTGCGGAATGTGCCAAGAATTTCAAACATTAATCGCAGGAACAAAAGCGTATTCATTTTCTTTATAGTGTGCTTGTTCGTTCTTTCTGCTAGCTTCTGCAAATCACCAAAAACCCTGTTGGGGTTTGAAACACCTCCAAAGAGTTGATCTCTGGGTCAAGGTAATCGATTAAAACCATTTCCTTTTCACAAAAGATCGCTTTAGTGGATATCAAAATGACAAAATAAGAATTGCAAAATGAAGAATTAAGAAGAAAGAAAATTAAATAAATGAATGAAGTGTTTGGTTCTAAAGTGGGTTGGATCAAATAATGTAAGATAGTGATTTTATCTTGTTTTCATGGATTACATTTATAAACGTTAATAATGAATTTCAATGAAGTTAATTGGAAGTACAAGATTAGACAAACTACCAGAATACAAACTTGCCACGGAAAATTGAATGAGTGAACCTCTCGAGGACAAAATGAGCAAAACGTTGCAACGAAATGCCACGGGTCAGAACAATTACTTGTACAAAGCCGATCACTGTTGACGAATGAAATTAATTGGCTATATTTTTAACACGATGGAGGGACTCTGACATGAAACGGAACATGAGAGGTTCCCAAGAAAGTAGATGAAACCACATAACCGGTATCGATTCTTGTCACTACAAGAAATCAGATTGTCAGTAGCGGATTTGCAATCGTTACTTGAGCGGTATAAAATTGAATCACCTGCCGATATTTCTTTCTTAATAGATATTTTTTAAAAATTAAATATATACATTGATCACTGGGCGGACAATTATTTTTTTTGTTTTCTAATTTAATTTCCTGTCATATTATTAAAATGTAAACGACACAAGTGTAAACGTAAATATCATACATTAAAAATAAAAGACAACTATGCAGTTAAAAATAAAAATACAATATTGTTCGGTTCCAATTGCAACAAACCGTAAACATCCTAATTATCAAATGGTGGAAACCAGTGCGATATGGTTCAACTTCAAGATCAACGCCCTCAACTCTTCCATCTCCTTTTCCCTTCTCTCCTTCCTTTCTTTTTCTGTCGTCTCCGAGGCCTCGTCGTGCATATTCAACTCTTCACTTTGGGTATGTAGTTCTTGAAGCTAAATACTTGATAAACATAAAATATGAATTATATAGAGATTGAAAGAGATGTTTACGAATGTTTTTCGTATTGAATAACACATGTTGGATATGGTTTAAATAACCATGATATACAACAGGATTGAGTAATCTAAGCTAATCCTTTCCAACTATCTAGGATAAGTTACTAGTAAATTGAGTAATCTAAGCTAATCTAAATTGAGTAATCTAATATAATCCTTTCCAACTATCTAGGATAAGTTACAAGTAAATTGAGTGATCTAAGCTATTCCTTAACACGCCCCCGCAAGATGGAGGGTCCATCAGAGACTTCAATCTTGGATCGAAAGTGTAGAAATGAGCTTCAAGGCAATGGTTTTGTGAGGACGTCCGCAATTTGATCTTTGGAGCTTATATGTAAGACCCGCAAAGATCCTTCCGACACTCTTTCCCGAACGAAGTGGTAGTCTAGTGCTAGGTCCTTCATACGCGAGTGATAGACTAGATTTGCACAGACATATGTTGCCCCTGTATTATCACATAATAAGGTTGGTAGATGAGTGATCGTGACACCAAGTTCATGCAGCAGGTTTTGAACCCACATTGTCTCTGATGCGGCATTTGCTAATGCTTTGTACTCGGCCTCTGTTGACGATCTGGAGACCCATTTTTAGCGAGTTGATCTACATGAGATTATGTTGGACCCGAGGTATAACACGTATGCTGTTGTGGATCGACTGTCGTCTTTTGTTCCATCCCAATCTGAATCCGAGAAGGCCGTGAGGGTAAGTGGGGAACCTCGTTTGAGAAATAGTCCATGATAAAGGGTGCCTTTTAAGTATCGAAGCACTCGTTTGAGAGATTGCCAATGCAATTTTGTTGGAGCATGCATATATTGTGACAGTCTATTTACTGCGAAAGATACATCAGGATGAGTGATGGCTAGATATTGGAGTGAGCCAACTAGCTTACGGTAAGGTGTTGCGTCGATAAAGGGAGATCCATCAACAAGTGATAGTGTATTAGTGGAACTAAGTGGTGTAGTCACTGCTTTAGCACCATCCAAGTGAAATTCTGCAAGTAGATCCTCTATGTGTCGATGTTGGGATAAAAATAACCCAGAGGGAATGGATATTACCTCATCGCCCAAGAAATGGTGTAGGAGACCGAGATCCTTGACAGAAAATCGATTTGCTAGTTGATGGACAAACCTCCAAGAACTCATTGCAATTACCTGTGAGAACTATATCATCCACGTAAACCATAAAATAAGCCATTAATTTGTGGTTATTATAGATAAACAACGAGGTATCTGCAAGTGATTTTCGAAAACCAAACTCAAGTAGGAAGTTTGTTCATTCGTTACCATACAGTGCCTTTCGAAGCTTGCAAATATGGTTGGGATATTGTTGGTTGGTGTAACGGCTGAAGCATGTAAACATCCTCATGTAATGTACCGTGAAGGAATGCATTGTTTACGTCTAGCTGCCACAAAGTCCAATTTTTAGACAACGCAAGACACAAGACAATGTGTATAGTTGCCAGTTTGGTTACTGGGCTGAAAGTTTCAAAGTAATCTTTACCAGGTTGTTGCAAATATCCCTTTGCCACTAGGCGAGCTTTGTATCGCTCAATGGAACCATTTGGCTTGTGTTTAATTCTAAAGATCCATTTGCAGCCAATTGGAATATGATTATGCTTGGGGATTAGCTCCCAAGTGCCATTTTGCAACAATGCATTGAACTCAGAGTCCATTGCCTTTCTCCATTGGGGATTTTTTTGAGCTTGAGTGACATTTGAAGGGACTTGTGTGGTAGGCATTGGGTAGTTTGTGGTAAGGTTAAGGAATTTAGGATTGTAATATTTTGGATTAGGTTTACGGGAACGGGCCGGACTCTTTATGGTTGGCTGTTGGGACATGGGTAGGTCTTGGGTTTGAGTTTGGTGATCAGAAGTTGGCGACGGAGGTGGCGTTGTCAAGGGATGGTGGGAGGTTGCAACTTCTGGAGTAGGGAATGGTGATACAAGGTTGGAAGTAGGTGACTCCTCAGATTAAGAGGCAGAGTCATGGTTGTTGGGTTGGGTATAGGTAGGTAAGGTATGGGCGGTAGGATAATGGGTGGGTAGACTAATTTCGGGTGATGGGGGTGAAATTGGTTTTTCGACATTTTTTTGAGCAGAACTCCCGCCGCAGATGTCTCGAATGAGATTGGTGAACCCATGATTTTTATTGCGCATTTGAAAAGGAAAGATTTCTTCTTCAAATTTGACATGTCTTGACAAGTAGAGACGATTGGTTGTAGTATCGAGACATTTATACGCAGATTGTGAGGTCGAATAGCCAAGGAAGAGACAAGGATTTGATTTTGGATGGAGTTTAGATGCGGAGTACGGTCGAAGTCATGGATAGCATAAACATCCAAACGGTTTGAGATTGGTATGGTTAGGTGGTTGGTTGAACAACTTTTGAAAGGGAGTGTGTCACTTAACCCAAATGTAAGTTGCTCTTCCCAAAACCAATGCGAAAGACTTCACCAAGCAAAACGCTTCTCGAGCTTACAACAAACACTCATCTCTTCATAGCGTCGCTAGCACTAACCCCAAAACGGAACCTGATGCACATGCCGACAAATAAAAAGGTTAGGCTTAACGCCTAGTGAGCTCAAGAGTTTTCAACATAAATAAATATATTTTTAAAGGAAAAGAATTCAGTTCAAAACAAGATCTTTCAAAATGATTTACTTTAGAAATGGAAATGACTCGTTTTCCCCTATTATACCTTTTTAAGGACAATGCTCCAATACAACGTTCTTTATAAACCAATGCAACCCAAAACTCACTCAAACGTGAATATAAATCGACTTCAAATTTATGATAATGTAAATAACTCTTCATATTCCAAAACACCCCAAAACACGGGCGGGGATTAATACTCAACCCATAAAACATGGAATAAATTCATGTATGCAAAATGTCACCGAAATCAAATGTATAAAAGACTCAGCCCAAAGACAACACCTTTCGGTGACGGGGGAAAACCGATTCCGTATAATGTGGCGTGCACAAAGTAAGCCGCACATTACGTTAAATTGGTATTAAGTATCGGGCTCAACATCTTTCAGTATACACCCATAGATACTCGCACGGAGGACTTACACCATACCGAAGATGCCTAACCGCGCCGCAATGGGGAAAACTAGCGTTCCACCATTGGACAAATAATAAAAGTATCGATCTCAGCATCTTTCAGCATACACCCATAGATACTTTCACGAAGGACTTATAACCCAATCTGATGCCTAACGTGCCGCACGAAGGACTTATAACCCAATCTGATTCCTAACGTGCCACGATGTGGAAACCAAATCGTTCCAACATCGGAAAAAATAACAAAAGTGCTCATGGATCCATAGCAGACGGGGCTGAAACATTACATGACTCAAAACGAATGAACTAACGCATTCAAACCATGTAATTCCCAAATAAGATGAAATAAATGCAAATCATAGTCAAGCGCTTTACATTGAGCTATCAAAACCGGACAAGTGTCCCCAAGACCCAACAAAATCCAAGTCGAGCCATAAGCTCAACAAATCCAAAGACCCAACGTTGAAAATCATAAAATGAAATCGAACGTAAACGACCCGAAATAATGCAACCCATGCTTCAACACACACAAATAACTCCAACATGATTTAGATTGGGACGAAACATTTTCCAAGTGGGTTTACACCTTTTTATCATTTCAAATCATCCCATGATACCCAATAAAATGCATTTATACTCAAAAATATACTCCATGAAATAAATCATTTAGATACCCAAAATATATGATTTATTTATCAAAATGCACAAAATCCCAAATGTGGGTGTTTTATAAGTTTATAAAGTTTAATACTTCCAAATAACCAAAACTTATCAAGTGATCAGCAGTTAATAATTCCATGTGAAACATATAAATACTTTAAAATAGACATTTTGGCATGTACACCGTTTTCACAAATCAACTTGAACTCACCTTGCTAGATTTTACCCACGTAGAGCTCCCTTGAAGAAACTTGAATCCTTAAAGCCAAACCTCCAAAAACCTAGATTCACAAGATTCCAACCATAAACATAGATATTTAACCGAATAGAATCGTTCCCCAACACTTTACATGAAGATCTCATTTATACCCAAAACCCTAATTTCCAAAGATGAAGAATTAGAAGTTTACCTTAACCAATAGCTTGAATCCTCCACCAACACACCTCTAGGTTACCAAGATACACCACAAACTCCAAATCTACAAAAGGGAGAACAAGGGTGATGAAACCCTAGGTATCTTGATGAAGAAGGTGAAGATGAGAGATTATGGTTCCAACCTCCAAGCTTGCTAGATGAAGAAGGATCACTTTATTTTAGGAGAAGAACACCCAAAAATGAGTTAGGGGTTTGATTTGGGGGTTTGGGGGTCAGTTTGGGAGAGAAATAGGGGAAAGATTTGAGGTTAGGGTGAAAAATGGGGTTTGGGGCCGAATTTTCTCGTTTTTGTGCACACAACAGCTCCGCACGGGTGGTCGCGCCCCTCCAGCCGCGCAGAGAGCCGCGGAGCACTACTGCCCACAATTCTTGCCCGAGCACCGTTTTGGTCATAACTTCTTTGTTTTAGCTCCGATTTTGCTCCGGAAAGGACCGTTGGACTCGTAATTGAATCATTAATCTATCTAGACTATAAAATCTATGATTTAAGTCCAAAATCCTTTATCTTATTTTTCCCTAATATATCGGTTTCGGTATTAACTTGAAACGATACCTTTCAAAAATCGGGGTGTTACAAAGTGTTGTTATTGAGTATTGGTGTGGGAAGCCGATTTATTAAATAAACGGCCGTTTGAAAAGCATGAGACCAGTTGCTTAACAGTAATCCCAATAAATAAAGTAGAGCAAGTTCGATTTCAACGACATGTCTATGTCGTCTTTCGGCAGTACCGTTATGTTTTGGTGTGTGTGGTGGTGTCGTGAAGTGAGATACTCCACACTGATTGAATATGGGAATTAACTTTTGATATTCACCACCGTTGTCGGAAAAAATAGAGATAAGTGAAGTTTGGAAGTATGTTTCTACTAATTTCTTAAATTGGGGAAAAATAATAGAAACATCAGATTTCTTTTTCATAGGATATAGCCAAATGTATTTGGAGAAAAAATCAACAAAGATGAGATAGTAGGAAAAACCATCAATTGACCTTTGAGTTGGCCCCCAAACATCAGTGTAAATTAGTTCTAATGGCTTGGTACTCTTAAGAGAATTATTGAAAAAAGGTAGTTTGTGACTTTTATTAACGGAGCATGAAGTACAATGGAAATTAGAAAGCGCCATGGAACTCAAAGCACCAGTGTTATTGACGATAGAGCGAAGAACTTTATTGGACGGATGACCGAGCTTGTGGTGCCAATTGGCCAAAGAGCATTTGGTGGTGAAATGAACTTGAGGAGGACATGGCAAAGCAGTGCAATAAATATCATTGTTGTTCTCCCCCCGCATTAGAGACGCCCCCGTTTGAAGATCTTTCACAAGAAAATAAGAGGGAAAAATTCAACAGAAACATGGTTAGTTTTGCAAAGTTTGGCAACTGAGATTAGATTTTTATGTAAGCTAGGGACACAAAGGACATTGGGTAGATTTAAGGTTCGGTGTGGTGTGTGGAGTGTGGTGTTGCCTGTATGAGAAATGGAAAGGCTTTTACCGTCACCCAGAAAGATCTCATCTGGACCCATAGTTGGAGAATGTTTGTAGCATTGATGGATCAGAAGTCGCATGGTCGGAGGCCCCACTGTCAAATAACCAGGGTTGTTGAGTGGTAGATGGTTTTGTCAATATTATGGCATTTGCTACTGGATTATGTGAGGTGTTGCCGCCCACATGAATGTTGTTTTCTTTCAAAAAATGAGCAAGTTTTCGACAATCTCGTGTATAATGGCCAAGAATGCCACATTTGACAAAAAAATCTGTTTGATTTGATCGAGAGCCACTTTGATGTTTCCAATGTGGATGAGGTATGATTTCGTTGTAATCACGAGTTTTTCGTAAGTTTGAAAAACCTGCATTTGAATTAGTGGAATTACCTGGAAACATTTTTTAATGTGGCTGAAATCGAGATCTCTACGTGAGATTGGTCGTTGCAAGAATAGGAGGTTAAGCTAAGTCATTGTCTTTCAACATCCTTTCAAAATCAGTCAGCTTATCAAATAGTTCAGAGAATGATATTGGTGACTCACGAACTCGAATGGCGGCGACAATGTTGTTGAATTCGTCGCCTAACTGAGAGAGAATATGAACAACCAAGTCTTCTTCAAGAATCGGACTTTGAGCAAAAGCCAGTTCATCGGCAATGGACTTCATTTCATGAAGAAAATCGGCAATCGACTTAGTGCCTTTTGGGTTCTTGGTGAGTTTAGATTTTAGAGAAATAATTCTCGAGCGGGAAGAGCTTGCATAGCTTGCATTGAGGCATTCCCATGCTTGTCGGGAAGTGTCAACGGAGGAGATTATTGGTTGAATGGCTTATGAACAACTACCGAGAATGGCAGCAAGAAGAATTTGATCCTGCCGGAACCAGATAGAAAAGATGGGATTGAGCGTTTTCCCATCCTCTTTAAATTGAGAAGGTGGGTTGAGTGTACCGTCAATGTATTTTATGAGATCTAGACCGATTAATGTGGATTGAATCTGCTTCCTCCAGACCGGGAAGTTTGATGCAGAAAGTTTGATCGGAAAATGCGTAGGAGCATTTAGTTGTATGATGGGATCTGCAGCTGTAATCGCCATGGTTTGGTGATCGATAACTTGTGACTCGTTGAAGCTTTCAAGCTCTGATACTGTTAGATCAATTTTAGTTGTAACCTTTGTATTTATTTTACCTTGTGGGTATATAAGCCCTTGATTTAGTTGTTTTTAAAATGAACATATTACTTTTGCATATCTTGAATACAATACTACTTTTGGCTCCACATTCACTTTCTCTCTCTAGCTTTCTCTCTAGAATCTTAAGATCTTAAGTTCACAATTGGTATCAGAGCAGGTTAGATTTTGAGAGATTTGAGAGTAGAGTTCTAATTTCGTGTTATCAGATCAATCGAATTTCAAATTCGTTAGAAAATTTTTTTTGAAAATCGGTTTTCTGGTCATTTCTCTAGATCTATGTTGATTTTCTGAACGATTTTCAGTGAATTTGGATTCAATTGCTTCGGAATACAGTTTAGAACAAGTTTTGTTCTTGTTTTGTGCAAAGATTTGATCATTTTGTAATCGAATTTGTCAATTTTGAATATTCCAGAAAAGTTCTCGAGCTTTTCTGTTCTTCGCGAATTCTTGCTGATTTTTGGTGTTTGATCTATATTTGGATTAGTTTTGGATAATGAGCCTGTTTCTAAGTGAATTCCGTGAGAGTGTTTTGAAAAATTTTGGACTTGTGTGATTTTCTTCGTTCGTAAACTGGACAGAATCGATTTTCGGTTCATTCATAAGAGTTTTCAGGTTATTCATCAGGGTTTTCGGTTCTTTCTTCAAGTTTTTCGGTTCATTCATCTGGATTTTGTTCTTTTCGGCTAAGGTTTTCGAATAAGGTTTTCGGCTAAGGTTTTCGGCTAAGGGTTTTCGTTCTTTTCAGTATCATCTTCAACCGAGAAGCTAAGTTTTCGGTCTCTTATATAACCGAAAAGTTTGGTTTTCGGTTTCCTCAACAACCGAAAAGCGTGGTTTTCGGTTCTTATTTTCTTCAGCCGAAAAGCTCTCTGCTACTATTCAGCATGTCTCTTCAATCTCAAGTCTATAAGAATGAGTTGATGATGTCTCTCGGGACAGATACACGTCCCCCTGTGCTTATTAATGAGAATGAGTATTCTCAATGGAGAGATCGATTTATTAATTTTCTTGAGAGACAACAAAATGGGGATTACATGGTTCATGCTTTAACCAATCCTCCTTTTGAGAGACCTGTCAAGATCAATCCAGCCACTGCTAATACTGAACAATCCACAATACTAAAGCCAGTTGATGAGTACAATGAAGAAGAATCTTTAAAATACAACGGAGAAAGAATTGCTAAGTCTAATCTCATTCTTGCCTTGCCAAATCACATATACAATCGTGTAGATTGTTACAAGAACAATCTAATGCTCATGTGGACTCATTTGGAGAAAATCATGCTTGGATCAGTGGTGGCTACTCAACTTCGAAAAACGAGATATATGAACAGTTTTGAGGAGTTCAAAGCAAAGAGTGGGGAGGATTTGAAGACTGTCTTTGATAGATTCTGTGCAGTGATAAATGATTTATACAAGATTAGTGTGGAAAAGTCCCCGTTGGAAACAAACTTAAAGTTTCTGAACGCTCTTCAACCTGAATGGACAAAGGCATGTCATAGACTCCGTATTGATCCAAAGATTTCAATCATGCCAATTCAAGAAATGTTTGAAATTCTCCTGAATGAAGAAAATCTGATTGTGGCAAAGAAAGAAAAGCAAGAAAAGAAGAAGAAAGGAAAAGATGTAGATCCTATTGCTCTAATGACTGCAAAATTTACTGAGCAAGCTTTTGAGAATGCTTATGATGGGAATATTGATGATGAAGGAGAAGCTCTTCAAAGAGCAATGATCTTACTTTCTCAGCAGTTTGCACGAAAGTTTCCTAACCGGGCCAGCTCAAACAACAATCTTCGACTTTCATCTGGGTCAAGGAAGGTGGATTTTTCTGGGTCAAAGACTATCTATCCAAAGCCTGATCATCCAAAGCTTGTGGAAGAAAAGAGGGATGAGAAGAAACCTCCCACATGCTACAACTGTGGTAAAGTAGGTCATTACTCTAAAGAATGCCGAACAAAGGTGGTTCGTGATTCTACCTACTATCAAAAGAAGGCTGATATGTTGAAAAAGAAGGAAAGTGGAGCTGTTCTCTTAGCTGAGGGAGAATCATTTATTGATTTCTCTGATAATGAAGAAGAAAAAGAGGAAACTGCAGCAATGTGCTTTATCGGTGATGATCAATCTGATGATGAAGATGATGATTCAACTGATGAGTCTGAGGTATATTCTGACTTAGAAATTAAGTTCATTAACTCTCAGTTTGATATTATCATTTCTGCCTTGCAAAAATTTCGAAAAATGCTTAAATCTGAAAAGGAAGTGAGTCAAGAAAAGTCTTATAAAATTGAAAAATTACAAATTTCTTTGGAAGATCAAAAATTGATTCTAAACGATACCAAAGAAAATTTGCAAAATAAAATAAATGAGTTGGAAAGTTCAAACAAGACTTATCTTGATTCATTGACTAGCTTGACCACTTCTAAAAATGAGCTTTCAAATAACATTGTTGATTTAGAAGAAAAATTATATATGAGAGCTCAATCTGAACAAACAATTAATATGAATAAACCTCGTAGTTATGAGTCCATTAAAGAAAAGTGGGGGCTTGGATATGAAAGTCCTAAATATTTAAATTTAGCCATTAACAAATCCCCCACTATATATCACTTTGAATATTTGAGACTTGCTCGTTATGCTCCCCAATTTATAATAGATTGGATGAATGAACAGCAAATCTTAGATATTGAGGCTAAGAGAAGAACGGAAAACACTAGAATGGAACTCCCATTTGTTTATTCGCGTGAAAATGCAAAATATTTTCCTGATCCTCAAAAGAAAAAGAAATCTGGAATATTTTTAAATACTAACTCATCTAACAAAACAACTTTACCAAACGACTATTTTGATTCTTATATTGTAAACAAAAATGAGGATAGTGTTTCTAAAACATCTTATAATACTAAGAAATACGTTCCTCCTTTGATTTTAGAATCTAAAATTGTTGAGTTGGAAGATAAGATAGATGATGTTTTTATTCAAAACAGTTTGGAAAAAGATATTTTTTTTACTGTTTTTAAATCTAGTTTTGAAGAGAATGTTATTTCTGAAAAACAAGTTTCTGGATTTTCTGAGGTTTCAGTTGAAAATAAAATGGGATTTTCATCAAGTGTTGGTTCTCGGTCCAAGCTAGAAACGAAAACTGGACTTTCTCGGTCTCAGTTAGAAACGAAAACTATCCTTGGAACGAAAACCAGATTCTAACTCCTATCATTGTGATAATTTTACGACTTGTGCTACTGATGGTGAATCATATAAGTTGTCTGATCAAATGGATGATTCTTTGACTTTCAATGATTTTTATTTTTCAAAGAAAAGAAAAAGAAGACGGTCAAGAAAGTCTAAGAAGAAAGATAAGGTTAAGTCTGATAAATCTGATTTTGATTCTTTCTTTTCAGATCGGCCTTTGAGAAAGGAAATCAAGATGGAATGGCGGGTGAAGAATAGAAAAATAGATGATATACATGTATTAGATAAACGTGATGATACTTGTAATAAAAACACATTTGCTAGTTTGAATAATGTTCAAAAATATTCTCGTGAGCAAATGTTGATTCTTCAACAGGATATCACATGTTTGTCTTCTCCATGTGATCTATCTTCTATTGCTTTACACATTTCATCTAAATGTACTAACTCTTCTTTGTTTCACTATGCAAAATCTTTTGTGAAAAGTACATTTTTCTTTAACAAACTCATGGAATGTTCTAATAAAAAGGGACCCATTCTGAAGTGGGTTCCTAAATCTTTGTGAGTTTTTCTACATGAATGCAGCCTAGTCATCTCTGGTATATGGACTCTGGATGTTCAAAACATATGACTGGCAATAAATCTTTATTGTCAAATTTTAAAGAACAGTCTGGAGGTCGTGTGAGATTCGGAAACAGAGACACTTCTCCTATTCTTGGCTATGGCGATCTTGTACAAGGCAACATAACGATTAAAAGAGTTAGCTATGTTGAAGGCCTCGACTTCAATCTCTTTAGTATTGGGCAATTCTGTGATAAGAATTTGGGAGTCAATTTTAAATCAAAGAGAGTTACAGTCAAAGATGACAGTGGTAAGGAACTTCTTATTGGTAGAAGACGGTCAAATCTTTACACTATTGACTTCTCAACAGCCAAGTTCCCTTCCAAGACTTGTCTTCTTTCAAAGGCTTCAGTTCAAGAAAGCTGGTTGTGGCATAGACGGCTAGCTCATCTCAATTTCAAGTACATTGATCGTCTTGCTAAAAACGACTCAGTTCGTGGTCTTCCGACTCTTCGATTTCAAACAGACAAACTTTGCCGAGATTGTGAGAAAGGCAAAATGAAGAAAGTTGCACACAAGCCAAAGCCTGATTTTTGCACAAAGGATATTCTAGAAATCCTTCATGTAGACTTGTGTGGCCCAATGAAGACAAAGAGCATTGGTAAGAAACGCTATGTATTGGTCGTTGTTGATGATTATTCAAGATACACTTGGGTTCGTTTTCTGAAATCCAAAGACGAAACCCCGGAGATACTTATCACTCTCATCAAGACTACTCAGACTAACAAGCAAAAGCCAGTCAAGATTGTCCGATCAGACAATGGTACAGAATTCAAGAACAGCATTTTACAAGCTTTTTATAATGAACATGGCATCCAACAACAGTTTTCTGCTGCACGTACACCACAACAGAACGGAGTTGTTGAACGCCGCAATCGTACGCTTGTAGAAGCTGCTCGTTCCATGCTTGCTTACTCTGGTCTTCATATCTCTCTTTGGGCCGAGGCTATCTCTACTGCGTGTTATACTCAGAACCGTTCGATTCTTCATCGCAGATTCAATAAGACTCCATACGAATTGATGAATGGAATCAAGCCCAATATCAAATACTTCAAAGCGTTTGGGTCAAAATGTTATGTTCTGAACGATCGAGATAACCTCAACAAGTTTTCACCAAAGGCTGATGAAGCAATCTTTCTTGGTTATTCAATTTCTTCAGTTTCTTATCGAGTATATCTCACTTCTTCACGCAAAGTCATCGAGAGTGTCAATGTCAGATTTGATGAAGCTGCTGGTTTGGCTTCTGACCAGCCTGGATCAGAACCCGGTGTTATTAAGAATGCTTCTGATCAACCAAGATCAGAACCAGTGAAGATTTCTGATAATCAAGATTTTTCATCTAATACTTCATCTATTATTTTTACTGATCTTGATTTATTATTTGAAAATTTTTATGATGATGTACCTAAAACTAATTCTTCTAATGTTTCTACTGCTGTATTACAGGAACCTGGCATTGCTTCTTCTAGTTCTTCCGCTGCTACACAAAATTCTGATGATGCAATTCCAGATGTTCCTGTGACTGAACTTCCTACATCAGCAGTTGAAACTACATCTCAACTGGAACCATCAATTGTTATAGAGCTGAATTTTTCTCCACCAGTTCAATCTGAAGATGCTCCAGCTATATCTGATGACTCTCAAACATCATTTCCAGATGATACTTTATCTGAATCAGTTGAAGTAGTCCCTCCTCCAACAATTCATACTACACAGATTATCTCTTCTGATTCAGAACCTCTCATAATTTCATCTCATGATATTCAAAGTGTTCAAGATGAAATAATTCCTCTACCTCATACGACAAAATGGACAAAGGCGCATCCTCTTCATCAAATCATTGGTGATCCTGCTTCTTCGGTATCAACTAGGTCAAAAGTTGCTTCTTCAAATGAATGTTTGTTCACTTGTTTTCTAAGCAAGCTTGAACCTACAAAAGTTTCTGAAGCATTGGCCGACCCAGACTGGATCATTGCAATGCAAGAAGAACTGTATCAGTTCAAGGCATTAAAGGTATGGCGTCTTCTTCCAAAACCACGAGGAAAGAGCATTATCGGAACGAAGTGGATCTTTAAAAACAAGAAAGATTCAGAGGGTATTGTTGTCAGAAACAAAGCAAGACTTGTTGCAAAAGGCTATCGTCAACAAGAAGGGATAGACTATGATGAGACATTTGCTCCCGTTGCACGTCTTGAAGCTATTCGAATGTTTCTTGCTTTTGCTGCTTATCAGAACTTTAAAGTTTATCAGATGGATGTAAAGACAACCGGAAGGATTTATGGACAAAGATCATCCAGATCATGTTTACATCCTCGACAAAGCATTGTATGGCTTGAAACAAGCTCCAAGAGCGTGGTATGACGAATTGTCTGCATTTCTGCTAAGCTCAGGTTTCACAAAAGGTTTAATCGATACTACTCTGTTTGTTTTTTAGAAAAGATTCTGATATTTGCTTAGTTCAAATTTATGTTGATGACATTATTTTCGGCGCTACTAATCCTTCACTTTGTACTTGGTTTTCCGATCTCATGACTTCTAGATTTCAGATGAGTATGATGGGAGAGATTAAATTCTTTCTCGGACTCAATGTTCAGCAACTTTCAGATGGGATTTTTATCAATCAAGCCAAATATGTCTTTGACATTCTGAAGAAGTTCAATATGGATAAATCTACAAGCATTGGAACTCCAATGGCTCATGGTGCAAAGATAGGCTTGGACCCAGATGGAAAAACTGTTGACATCAAGACTTACAGAGCCATGATAGGATCTCTAATGTATTTAACTGCCAGTAGACCGGACATCATGTTTTCAACATGCTTACTTGCACGATTTCAGGCGAATCCAAAGGAATCTCATCTGTTAGCTGTAAAACGGATCTTCCGTTACATCAAAGGAACTCCATATCTAGGTTTGTGGTATCCTAAATCTTCTGATTATTCATTAACAGCTTTTTCAGATGCAGATTACGGAGGAAATCAGCTTGATCGCAAAAGCACTTCCGGGCATATCCAGTTTTTGGGAGATCGTTTGATTAGCTGGTCATCAAAGAAACAGAACTGTGTGTCAATCAGTACTGCTGAAGCAGAATATGTGGCCGCTGCAAGCTGCTGTGCTCAAGTGTTATGGATGAAAACACAGCTGCGGGACTATGGGATGATTTACAACAAGATTCCAATCTATTGTGATAGCAAATCTGCCATTGCTATTTCTGTAAACCCGGTTCAGCACACTAAAACAAAGCATATTGATATGAGATATCACTTTATAAAGCATCACGTCGAAGAAGGTACGATTGAACTTTATTTTGTACCTACTGAGTATCAATTAGCTGATAACTTTACTAAAGCATTGGATGAAAAACGCTTTAATTTTCTTCTGACGAAAATTGGAATGCTTAATTTAAAGATTCAAAATGATTAACAAATATTGTTTAACAGAATAGAATTTTTATAAATTTTCTATCTTTTGATTGCTTGTGCATGCCTAGGAAATATTTACAAGTTTATTGTTTATAAATGAGTGTTATTTGTTCAAATTTCAAAATTTCTGATCTCGATTGGTCCACTTCATGAAAATTTTGATATGTGTTTTAAGATATGTAGGTCAATATATAATAGTCATCAAGGCTTTGAAATCCTATTTTACAAATTTTATGGATGATTATGGAGATATAGGCTAAACTAATTAGTTAGTTGATCCTAGTGATTGAGATGATAAAATAATTCATATTTCATAATACAGAAATCATTTAGTTTGATAGTTCATATCTGTGACCTTTCTGGTTTGGAAGAGTAAGATCCGCGGGTTGCTTGACAACTGACCCCCTAAGGCTACGGTTTGGGAGCGGTCGATCAGAAATTCTGCTATAAAACCAGTTAGAAAGTCATGTTCTACTGATATGAATGGGCTTAGGGAATATCGATATAGCCTTTCTGATCTGGGTAAGTAAGTTCTGTGGGGTGCTTGTCACCTAGTCCCCTAAGGCTATGGTCTGGGAGCGGCTGATCAGAAAACCTGCTATAGGATCAGATAGAAAGTTATGTTTACGATGTTTTCTAGGCTTACTAAACTCTCTGGTTAAAAAGATGCCAAAGTGCACAAATGCAAAAGATGCTATAAGAGCACACTCATTTGAAGATGCCAATGTGCACACTGTACAAAAAGATGCCAATGAGCACAACATCTCATGATACTTGGTGAAACTGCTAAGATGTGATAAACCTTTAAATCTATGAAAGTTCTATTTTTTTTAGTGTGAGTAACAGCTGTTTTTACTCTTATATAGTGAAATACATTTTTCTTAAGACTGGTCATTTTTTCTCATGTTTGTCCACCTATTAGAAGGATGAAAATCTTTGTTTTCGAACTTATACACACTCTTTATTCAACAATACATGTCTATAGTTCCAAAAGCATGCATAGGATTTCATTAGATGGTTTATTTTATGAAAATTTTATTAGGTAAAATTTTATTTGTCAATTATTTTTTATTCTTTAAAATACTCAGTAATTACAAAATCTTGTTCAATTTTATTTTCTAAAAATGTTGATGTAATATGAAATGATTTTCTTTTCTCAATATTTTAAATTTTTTTTTTTTTTTTTTGTTGTTTTTGTGCTTTTCTTAAAAACCCGGTTCTTTAATTTCTTTTCAAATATCACTTTTCCCAAGGTCACTGTTCATCTTCTTCATTTTCAAAGTTACTATTCATCTTCTTCATTTTCAAGATCACTATTCATTGAAAACCCGGTTCCAGTTCTATTTTCAATTTTCAGTTGTTTTCGAAACATTTTGTATACATTTGTGTGTTTCGTGGTTCGCCGATTTTTCTACGAATCGATTTTCTCATTTCGGTGGTGGTGAAGTTCAGGGGGAGTATTCGAATCGACTGGTTCTTCTAGATTTTAAGTCGATTTTTTGTTTTTTAACAAATTCCGCATTACAGGTATGTTTTTCTACTCTTATGCTTCGATTGAAAGGTTTTATGTATGCATTTTTGTAGGGGGAGCAAAGGAAGTTCTTTCGATTATAATCTGGAATGAGTATTTCACTTTTCGGTTCACTCATAACCGAGAACTTCACTTCTCGGTTCACTCATAACCGAGAACTTCACTTCTCGGTTCTTTCATCAACCGATAACTTCACTTCTCGGTTCTCTCACCAACCGAGAACTTCAACTCTCGGTTCACTAACTAAACTTCTTTTCTCGGTTCCTTCCATTCAACCGAGTACTTCAACCTTGGTTCACTATATATTTTTGCCATCTTTGCTTCTCGGTTCAATCCATACCCGAGAAGCTCATTTCTTGGTCTATGTTATAACCGAGAACCTCTCTTCTCGGTTCTTGGTGCAACCGATAACCTTGCTTTTCGGTTCTTGTTTCAACAGAATTTTACCCTTTTCGGTTTGTTCTACAACCGAAAACCTCACTTGGTTCTTTCAGATTGATTATGTCCTAACTTTTTAACTATGCTTACTTTTCAGACTTAATGGCTGATGTTCAAGTACAACAAGATGAGAATGATCTCTTGGATCATCTTACTGATCAAGAACATATTTCTAGGCTTCGTCCTATGCCTTCTCAGCCTTCAACAACAGCTGATCAATCTGCTCAAGGACTAGTTCCGGATGATTTTCTGCATCATTCTCACTTCCTTCCTTACAAGGGCAATAATCATTATGTTGATTTTGGACATCTGAACATACGTGGAGTGGTGAAAGAAATTTTAAGAGGACATCCCCTTGCTTATGCGTTGACAAAAACAGTTGATGTTCCTGAGGTATATGTGCAGCAAGCCTGGCACTATATTACAAAGAATGATAAAGTAAATCCTCCACATTTCCTGATAAATGTCGATCAGTTTGAATCTCGGCTTACTTTCAGAAGGTTACGTGTGCTTCTACAATTTCCAGGCCCTGATTACAGACCAGGCAAAGTTGCTTATGATCCGTTCCCTTCTGATCAAACTGTTCTTGATGGCATTATTGCACTTGGTTATAATGGTGAACTCAGGAAAGTGGCTCAGTTTCACAAGGCTAAGCTTCCACCTCTCTGGTATGATTTCTTCTCTATATTCAATCGGTGCTTAACTTCAAAGGCTACTGGTACAGATAGCACAAGCATGCCGATTCTGAAGCTATTCTACTGTGTTATTCACGATCTTCATATCGATTATACTTTGGCCATCTGGACTGGTCTTTCAGAAGTTGTATATGCTAAGGCGACAAACAATAGGAGAAAGTTTGTGCCGTTTTTGCGATTTTTGAAGATCTTTGTTCGGAGCATTATGGATAGCACAGAGAATTTTCCTGCTCGCACACAGTGGCCTCGCATTGCCGATTATCAGTGTAAATACTTCCAGATTCAAAAGCATACGTTTACGAATGAAGATCAATGGATGCCCATTCCAGCAATTCTTATCGTGAATTATGCAGATTTGACAAATGAAGCTGTGGTCGAATACATGCTAGATCATGATTACGAGATTCCACAGGCAGAGAATGCTGATGCAGATGTTCAAGTTGCTCATTTACAACAACAAGATCAAGACCAGGTTGCAGAGGAATATGTTGATGAAATTCAAGAAGTTGCAGAGCAAATTCAGAAACAACAACAGGCATTCCCTGTTGGTTCTCATTTGGTTCAGGCAATCCCTGAATCAGGTTCAGATATTCACTTTGTCATTGAAGATGAACTTGAGGAATTACATGCTGATGATGATAATCAAGAGTTTGTTGATTTTCAATCCAATCAAGAAGGTTCTGATGATGAGTCTGTTCCAATAAATCCAATTGTTGGCCATCTTGCTGTAGACGAGCTTGATCTTTCACTGAAGAAATTTTCTGCTGCTCATGAATCTTCTACTGTTGTTGTATCTACAACTGATTCAGCATTGACTATGGGGTTCACTTCTTCAGGTTTGCACTCTTCTTCAAAACTAGACATTGTTCATAATCTTCTACGGACAACAAAGGCTTCTATGGATGCAGAAAGAGATACTCAATTAGCCAGGATGGAGGCGTTTCTGCAAGGAAATCTGATAAATATTGATCCTTCTATTATCCCTCCACAGTTGTTGACCGGCAAACCCATAGAACTTCATCTTTCTAATTCAGCAGCTCTGGGTTCTGCACCTTCACTATCTGCACCGATCTTTTCGTCATCTACTATGTCATCGGTTCTTCTATCTTCTTCTGCCCAAATGGCTTCATGTGCTACTATGTCATCAACTTTTGCGGGTGCATCTTCTTCTTCTACTCCTGCAGGCCCTCGTATTGATGATCTTTCTGTTCAGGAAGTAGTTGAGCACTTAAGAGCTCGACTTGCATCTATGGCTCCAGCAAATCAACAGTCGATCGATCTTTTGTCTCTTCTCAGATCTTTTCAGCCATCATTTCGACCACCTACAACTGAAGATTCTCTCTCTGCTTTACGATTAGACTTTGAGAAATTTAGAGATGAGGTACAGTTAGGTTTGGGTCAATTGCAATCCACTATTTTTGCCATTGCTCAACACTTGCAGGTTCCAAATGTCTCGTGTCGTGCTGAAGCTGGACCATCTAACAAGCGTTCACATGATCATGATGATTCTCAACCTGATCATGAGGGGGAGAAAAAGAGACGCTTGGATAAGTCTGCAGCTGATCTTTCTAAAGAAAATAAAGCAGAAACTGCTCCAAGTGAAACATGCTCTGCTGATAAAGAAAAGCCTAAAGAAGCAGAAACAGAAATGCAGTCTATGTTTGAAGACATGTTAAGCAAAGTAAATCTTCCAGAGACTGACATTTCTACAGAAAACAATTTACAGCTGGTACTTTATGTTGATCCAGATTCTGATCCAGTTTCTTCTGTTATACCAAAATCTGTGAATATGACTGAGGCTGAAGCGTTTGAGAATTTCAGAGCATCTTACGAAAATATTATTGATGTGGATTCTGAAAATGAAATTGATGCCAAGTTTGAAAGCTTTTGGAAAGTTAAAGAAGAAGAAGAAGATGATGATGATGATAGTGATGCTGATGTATTGTATGCAGATCTTTCATCTCAAGAAGTTAGATTCCCTTTTCACGTTGAACAGAATTCTCCACAAGATGATTCTTCTCAGATTCAGTCTGAAGCAGTTTCAAATCCTCTGTTTGTCTCTACAACTCTTATATCTTCTACATCAGTTGTCTCTGAGCCTCCAGCAATTGTTTCTAATGTGTCTATTCCAGTCGTGATTCCACCTACCAAGATTCCTCGTGCTCCAACAAGTAAATCTGATAAATCAGTTGATCCTAATTATATGGCTCCTGATTTTATTCCAGAAAATCTTAGATCTTCAGGAATTCCTATTTCAAGGGAGCATAGACGACAAAGGTTTGAGGCTAGAGATATGAGACAGGTGTTTCGAAATGTATACCTTGAAGATACTCACCGAAGTATTTTTGTGAAACACAAGACTGCTTTGAGTTTTGAGTTTTTCTTGGGCATTGAAAAAGAGTCTGATCTTGTTAAACAGAACTATTTGATGGCCATGAGGTATTTGAGACAAGGGAAAGAAACAGTATATTCTGAGAAGGGGATTGTACAAGTTAAATGTGTTTCCATGTTCAACATATTCAACATCTGGGTTTCTAATTTCACTGTTCAACGAAGAGACTGCAAAGACTATACCTTCACAGAAGCAGATTTTAATGAAGTTCATGTGGATGATATTGAGTTTCTATTCAATTTCTTCAGCTCTCTCAATGAACGATCAGATGATATGAATAGAGCCTTCAACACTGTCAGAAGACATATTATCAGAACAATTCGCTTTTATAGCTTATTTGACTTTCAGTTGGGTGTTGAAAATCATCAACCTACGGTCAACTTGCACAAGCCAAAACAGAAGCTCGACAACATTGAAAGTTTCTTATTATATACTGTTGTTGATGAACCGTATGGTGTGGTGTACAGAAACTTGAAGGGTCGTCATTGTTTTATGAGATTTGAAGAAGTCTGCAAGTATTCTGATGGAACTTTGAAGCTTATCAAGATGCATCTAATTCAGAAGTTGAATTATGAAAAGCAGAATGTGGCAAACAGACAGAGATTCAATTTTTATCCACAAAAGGAAGGAAACAAGGAGTTACTGAGATTGGAGAAGGCAATTGATGTAATTCAAGACCGAATCAACTTTCGAAATGCTTTACGTCGCCTTGAAGCTCAAGTGGATATCAGAAGATTTTCTTGATTTTAGAGCTCGGCGCCAAAGGTTACAAAGGGGGAGATTGTTAGATCAATTTTAGTTGTAACCTTTGTATTTATTTTACCTTGTGGGTATATAAGCCCTTGATTTAGTTGTTTTTAAAATGAACAGATTACTTTTGCATATCTTGAATACAATACTACTTTTGGCTCCACATTCACTTTCTCTCTCTAGCTTTCTCTCTAGAATCTTAAGATCTTAAGTTCACAGATACCATATAAAGATTGAAAGAGATGTTTACGAATATGTTTCGTATTGAATAACACATGTTGGGTATGGTTTAAATAACCATGATATACTACAGGATTGAGTAATCTAAGCTAATCATTTCCAACTATCTAGGATAAGTTATAAGTAAATTGAGTAATCTAAGCTAATCTAAATTGAGTAAATCTAAGCTAATCCTTTCCAACTATCTAGGATAAGTTACAAGTAAATTGAGTGATCTAAGCTAGATATAATAAAGTAGGTAATCCGTCACAAATTAATTAACCTTTAAAAAATAAAATAATGATCTTTTATAAAATTATCACCGACAATCTGCCGGAAATTTATTAGATTTAAAAAAAATAGCAAAACAAACATCTTTTAATTTATTAATTTTCCGATAATTTGTCAGATTAGAAAAAAGAAAAAGAAAAACTTAATTAAAATCAGTCCGGATCACCGACTAATTTGCGACAGAAATCAACAAGTCAGATTAAAAAGTCAATTTTCTTGGTCTCGTCGAAGAACCGGAGGTGGATTTTTTTCGTCGTTGATGTCCGTCAGTGAAAGTCATTTTCGTGGTAGTGACTTGTCCAAAGCTACAAATCACTAATGATACACGAAAATGGTCTTGAAACACGATGGAGGAGCTATATATATAGAGATGAAATCGAACACAAGGGGTTGCCAATAAAAAGACAATAGAATCAGTCTCGAAGAAATCAGATTTTCAAGGATAGAAAATACCAACCGGTCACCGAGGAACATTTTGTTTAAAAAAAATCAACTTTTTATCGATAATTTTCATAGTTGCCGGTGATTTACAGAATCACAACGAATTACCGACAGGAATGGAAAACATGGCTTTTATAAAAATCAAAACAAAGATATAGTTAATTCATTGGTGATGTGGGTAAACCATATGTGTATTATAATTATATGTATGTTTGTATCTATGTACGTGTTAGCGCACAGATCTATTGGATTCAAGATCATCCAATCTGAAGATCGCAATCTGAAGCTAATGCTGAAAAGCCACTCTCAAGATTAGTCTAATGTTAGTTTGTAATAATTATTGTGTTAATTAATAGTATTTTATATTAGTCCTAAATATCTAATAATAGATATTTAGTTTAGTTTAGATATTATGTTTAGTTTTGATAATATCTTCTTTAGATATTATCTTGTTTGTAAGTTGGTAGGTGAGATCATATCAGATCACACAACCAACAACTCTCACCAACACACACAACACATTTTTCACATCCAGAGAGAAAAGTGAGAGAGAGCTTAAACAGTGAAGAACATCAACCTTGTAATCCAGCGTTTGTAATCTAAACAGGTTGGTAATCGTATCTTGTTTGTTGTTTGATTATCTGGTAAACGATCGTGTTCAATCACACACGAACCCACAATTGGTATCAGAGCTGAAACCAGATCAAAATCAAATTTTCAAGAACTCTCTATGTTCTTCATTTTTACCACTGTGACATCGATCAAAATCTTCAAACAAGGGTTGTTTTCGAAATCAAAAGGTTGTGTGTTTCTCTACTTGGTTAGTCGATCACATTGTCAAAGATTGGTGCTGTAAAACGGTTTCTAGATTGGTTTATTTGGTGATTTACAGACCGATTTATCGAAGAAGCACACATCGGTCCATACCGGTTACACGCACACCGGTCGCAATACCGGTCCTCCAATCCAGTCTCTACCCCGGTCACAGTTCGAATCCGGTCGAAAGGTACTCTCTGGTCAAGGTAACTCCGGTTTCTACTCCAATCCGGTCGACCACACCTCCGGTCAATACTCCGGTCCGCATCACTCCGGTCAAAGCATCACACCGGTCGAACATTTGTCCGGTCAATACAACACACCGGTCGTATCTCATTTTTGCGCCATCAACTTCTCACGCAAAACTTGTTTTGTGCCATAAACGTCTCGCGCAAAAGGACTTTCGCGCGACCTACTTATCACGCACATCTATATCTTGCGCCAATCACTTGTCGCGCAAACTTCCAGTTCGCGCGACCCGCTTCTCGCGCAAAACCCCTTTTGCGCCAGCTTCTTATCACGCAAAGTTGATTTTTGCGCCACCTTCACTTAGCGCAATTTGTGCTTTTGCGCCAGTTCAATACTTGGTTAAATTTGGAAATTTTATTTCTGAATTTTATCTGATTTTATTTGGATTAACGATCATATATATCTATCAAGTTCTTTTGTTACAGGAATCATGGATCTTGATGATTTCTTTGCTCCACCTAGAGAGAAAAGTCTGTCAGAGAAAGTTTCAGATCTTAAAGACCAGTATCAACTAGACCAGATGTATATTTCGAAAGATTTTTTATCATCTGGAACTGATATGAAACCTCTTGTTTTAGTTAGAGGAAAATATGAGCAGTGGAAAATCCATTTCTTAGACTTTATTGACAAACATGAATTGAATACTTATATCATATTATCTTTGCAGGAAGGAATGATGAAAATTCCAACCAAGTTCAATTCTTTTCGAGGAGCTTATGGATTTATGGAAATGAAAGAGGTTCCAGTATACCTTAATGAATACACAGATGAGCAGAGAAGGAGACATGAAGCTGATAAATTTGCCAAAATTCTTATTTTGAAAGGAAGTTCAGATGAGATTTCTATTAAAATAAATAGCAAATGGGCTACAACAAAAAAGTTATGGGATCAGCTCGAAGGTAAATCAATATTGTCTCCAATAGAAAAGGTTAAGGTTTTGGAAGCTGAGAACTCTGAATTAAAAGGACAGATTTCTGATTTGGAAGCTCAAAAACAGAAGCTAGATCTTGTTGAGAGCAATGAGAAGAAATCTAAGGATTTGGTGAGTACAAACACTGAGCTTCAAAAGAAAATATCAGAGTTTGAGAAGAAGTTCTCAGATCTTTCCAAGAAGAGTATTGAAGAGAAGAAGGTGATTGAGCTTAAAAGTATAAACATTTCTCAACAAGTTAGTAACTTTGAGAAAGTAATCATTTTGGAAAGAGATCAGTTTGCCAAAGAGAAGAAGGCAATTGAACAGAAGAACGTTGGATTCTTAAAAGAGATATCAGATGGAAGAAAGGATGCTAATAAGGGATTTGAAAAAGAGAGAAGCACCTTTGAAGCTGCAATTATAAAGCTGAATGCAAAGCTATCTGAACTTTCTAAGAGTGCACAGAAAGAGAAGAAAAAGAAGTGTGAGCTTGAGACGAAGATTGACCTTATTGTCAAAGAAAGAAACAGTTATTCTTCAAAGATTAAAGAGCTTGAAAAGATTATTTCAATGGTGGTGGTGACTGAGCACAAGACTCCAGAGTCAATTGTCCACTCACCTAGAGATGATTCAGCTGATTCGGAATGCTCTTTCAAGTCAGCTGCAAGTTCAACATTCAAACCTGTTTCTTCAAAAAGGTCAGTTAAATCTTATGATCAAATTCGTAATTCTAACCTTTTCTTTGATAGAAATACAGATGGTTCAGGTACACATCAAAGAAGGAGATGCAGCTACAAAGAAGTTGAACTGGTCTGGAAAAGGAAACCAGTTGAAGCAAAGAAGAAATATGAGCTGAAATGTAAAAACTCATGTGTACATACGCCTAATGCCAAGAAGAACAATGCGCATAAAGGTAAACCTGATTTTGTCTACACGAGAGATAAATTAATTAGTTTGTCAGGTAAGAAATTCTATTGTTCTTATTGCCGTACACATGATCCTGTTCATAAGACTAGTGACCATTACTGGTATGGTTCTTACTCAGTTACCCCCATAAGAACTGCAACTAACACTCATGGACCCAAATACCAGTGGGTACCAAAGAAAAGGGATAATTATGTGTTGCAGGCACCTACTGTCAAGAGGGAGTAGGAGAATGAAGGCTCTTGAATACAACAGTTTAAGACCCAGACATCAATGTTAAAAAGGCTTCTAAGTATATCAACTTAGAACCCGTACTTCAACGAAGATTGACTTCTAAACACAACAGTTTATGACTCGTACTTCAGTGATCAAAAGACCTTACTCCTGTGTTGATAAGAGATTGTACTCCAATACTCGTATGAGGAAATCATCCATCAAGGGGGAGTACATATTTGTCTAAAATTATAAATGCATATCTTTTTCAATGATAATTTTTCAAATGCATAATTTCAGAGGGAGTAAAAAGGTGAGGACTTCTGATTATTTCTGATCAGAACTCGTACTTTCATTGTTTTTCTGCTTTTTGTCATTTTAATTTAAGTGAATAAATTTGCTTTGACTATGACCTAAGACTTTTGCAGTTTTTGAGAGACGCTTACAAGATCATATCTTTATGACTTTAAGCTTAGCTTCATGAGATGTAAGATCGCACGTAAAGATATAATCCTTTTTCTTAATCTCATATATGGTTGAAAGAAGAATAACTTTCAATCATAGAAAACATTGTTCTTAAATGTTCAAACCACTTCCTGAATCTCAAACCGATTTCATGAATTGGAAGTGTATTTTTAAATGTTTTCTAGATCTACTTTGTGCTTTAACTGATATAGTTAAACCATTTTGAGCATCATATGCTTTCTAGGAAAACATCGGATTTCATTGTGCTAGGACTTAACACAACTTCTATGGAATCACGTTAACCAGTGATTTCTACCCAAGAAGTTAATCCATAGTGATTGAGTGTAAGGAGTCGAAAAGAAATGAGTGTGCTTAGAGTGAGCTTAATGTTTAAAAGAAAGAGGGTGTGAGAACAGAGTTAAAAGAATATCAGAACTCTGCATCAACTACTTTCTGACCCGGGCAGCCACATTTCTAGTGTTTCACATTTCTTTAGTAAACATTATTGAAACATGAAACTAGTCTATGCCAACTCTTGATTAACCCCACCAGCTACTCATTTTCTACTCAAATAGAAAGTGTTTCACATTTTCAAAGGGGAAGCAGCACATTTGCTATCTGATTTTCATTTGGAAAATCTGGATATTGAAAAGAAGGAAGTCTGCCCCACCTTCACACTTCAATCATGCATATTGAGTCTATGTTTAACTTACTGTTGTCTCAGTGGTTTACACAATATTGAGCCTTATAAGCAATCATCCGTGCTTAATTCTTTCTATCACATGCATGAACACACAAGGAATTTGTTTCTTTGTCATAACTTTCATAGAATTTACCTTTGTGGTGTTTCGATGATTGAATGGAAGCCCTGGGGGAGTGAACATCACAAAAGCTCCTTACCAAGTGTATTTGAACACGCAGTGACTTAGGGTTACTGACAGCATTTTAACTGATTCATTTGTTGATTCAGGTGTTACACGACTATTTTGTCTGGATTTGAAAAGATCTGGATGAATATCTTTTGAATTGACGGATCAGAGGCTCTGTAAGAAAGACATTTCTTGACATAAAAGTTTTGATGAAGTCGTTGCACTTTTCGTCAAAAAGGGGGAGAAGAGCTACACAAGAAATGGTGAACAACACAATTTTAGAGCAATTATTCTGAAGACATGCTGATTTGAGAGAAATTTTCTTTGAAGATACTTTGCTACAACATTCTGAGCTAAATCTGAAGATAATTTCTTCCCATCATCTGAAAGAGATTTTATCTACGTCTTTTGGGGAGATTGCTACTTGTTGAAGACTAAGAGGGAGATTGTATCTTCTGAGCTGAAAGAGAAGACTGAATTGCTAAATCATTTTAGTAATGATCTTGATCCAAAGGGGGAGATTGTTAGTGCACAGATCTATTGGATTCAAGATCATCCAATCTGAAGATCGCAATCTGAAGCTAATGCTGAAAAGCCACTCTCAAGATTAGTCGAATGTTAGTTTGTAATAATTGTCAAAGTTAATTATTGTGTTAATTAATAGTATTTTATATTAGTCCTAAATATCTAATAATAGATATTTAGTTTAGTTTAGATATTATGTTTAGTTTTGATAATATCTTCTTTAGATATTGTCTTGTTTGTAAGTTGGTAGGTGAGATCATATCAGATCACACAACCAACAACTCTCACCAACACACACAACACATTTTTCACATCCAGAGAGAAAAGTGAGAGAGAGCTTAAACAGTGAAGAACATCAACCTTGTAATCCAGTGTTTGTAATCTAAACAGGTTGGTAATCGTATCTTGTTTGTTGTTTGATTATCTGGTAAACGATGGTGTTCAATCACACACGGACCCACAGTACGCAACTAAGTATGTGTGTATGTTGCTCCGGCACACCATGAGGTTGACGTCGGAACATTGTAACTGTAGGTGTGACCATCGGCAAATTATGGAATTTACTTTCAAAAAATATTTAGTGAATTACTTTATTGGCGCATTACCGACAGTTTATTTCATTGGTAATGTCAGTTGAAAATTATTTTTCGAACAAGATTTCACCGACAAAGCCCTTCCGGAAAACATCTCTAATGGATTTTCTATGGATCATGTTGTCGCTAAAAGACCTATTTCTAGTAGTGTGTCATTAACCTATACAATCCAAAAACATTTGGACTGATCTAGACTCGGCTAGTCCAATCGATCTTAACATGGCCCCATTGATAAAAAAAATTAATTATTTTTTCATCAAAATACACTTTTATTTTGTCTAGTATTGCTTTGGCGGAAGCATGACACATACGTCCAAATTGATGTTTAATGTTTTTGTTGCTACCGCGGAAGCAAATTCGGATGTCCCACGGATTTTTGTGAAAAAATGTTTCTTTTGCTTTTGTGGAAGCAATGTAGTGTCCATATTTAATAATATATATAGATAAAAAGTATACAACTATTTTCTTTTTAATAAAATACCTCAAACAACTTATGTTAGTACGAGTAAGATACACTTACAAATGTTGCAATTGCTTACGGTGTCTAATGTGGGGTTGTGGAAAAAGACTTCATCTAAGGTTGTTAACATTATCAAAGGCAAGGGTAACAACTCATGCAAGTTACTAAATAGATATGTGACACCTACTTCTGTGTCTATGATGTTTCCCCCGACCCGTGCGGAAGTCAACAATATTAATGACGATGGTATGCCTTGGCTGAGAGATGCATTTTGGGACTTTTTTGTGCCCTATGAACATAAATGCACGCTTACAACATGTTGATGGGAATTCTATTCAATTCCTATGATTGACATCGCCTAGCCTAATTAATCCGCTACAAGCTAAGAAGCAATGAACAAATTAAATTTGGGTTAGAGCGAAAGTAACTAGAAAGTGAAATCTTCTTTCAAGTTTAATATTCCAGCTTGTGGTGCAAGTACACTAGAAATATGATGATTTTAAATCGGCTGACATTTATTACAACGATCAATGTTGCTCGGAATGGATGCAAGTTTATTTTTGAAGGGTATTTTGGTATAAAGTAAGCGTGTTCCATCTTGTTCTAGGGGGTGAAGGAGAACACGCTTGTCCCATAGTTGTTCTAGCTAGTTCCACTTTGTTCCACATATGGTCATACCAAACATGGGACAGGTGTGTCATGTTCTGTCCTGTCCCATCATGTCCAATGTACCAAACGCACCCTTCATGTTTGTATTTGTATATTTTTCTTTCTTTGATAATCTTTACTGTTTCCAGTTGTTGTTTTTATCAAATTGGGTAGCGGAGGTTGTTGTTGAATTGATATATGCACATGTATTGTTTGATGGTATGATTTTATACAGAAAGAAATGGCAAATATGCACCGGTTCAAAGCTAGAAATTAAGGAGTAGATAAACACGTCTTTTTCAATTAATTGAAAACGTTTATTCCTTTAATTCCGCCAACTTTTAACTACTAGAAAATTGGGCATCGACAACCGCAATTTACTACCAAAAAATAGCATAAACTTGATTTATTTATTTTTAAAAAAAATACAGATTCAACGACAAATTAGCTATGCTTGAAAAATCAACTCCCTCGACAATCCTTAGCCAATCCATAACTATATAGTACAGTAGCGAAATTGTTCACTAGCTCATTCTGACCCTGGGTAATTTATAGCTAATTCTGACCCAAGTTAGTCCGAAGTTAATCCGTAAATGATGCATTCCTTAGATAATCCATAGCTAATTACCGCCCCCGCTAATCCGTAGTTAATACGTTCCCTAGCTAACCCGTAGTTAATACGTTCCCTAGTTAATCCGTAGCAAATTCGTACCTTATCAAATCTGTAGATTATTCATCACTTTTAGGTGGATTTTCTTCAAAAGAGAGAAATTAAAAAACATATAAACCACCTTTTTGCTACGGATGTGCTACACGCTCGCTAATATTAACGTTTCACCGCTATGCTATGTAGCAAAATATATTTGCGATCAACTGGTTAGCTACGTCTTCTTTGCGAAGGATTTGCTACGGATTTGACTTTCAGCTGCGGAATTGTTACGGATGTGTTCGTCGTTGTTGCATTTGTTTTTAGCTTGTATTGTTTATTAGTGTAAAAATGTGTGATTCACAATTAGTATATCATTTACAGGCGCATCCTTCACGATATAAAATTTTATTTAGTTTTTTACTGCTAAATTTGTAGCAAAATATAATTGCGACCAATTGATTAGCTATGATTTGTTTTAGCGAAGGATTTGCTACGGATTTGACTTTCAGTTGTGGGATCGCTATAGATGTGTTCGTCGTTATGGCCTTTGTTTTGTACTGTTTATTAATGTAAAAAATATATGATTCACAATTAGTATATCATCTATAGGCGCATCTTTCACGATATAAAATTTTCTTTAGTTTTCCGCCGCTAAATCCTCAGCAAATTCGTATCTTATCAAATGTGTAGCTTATTCATTGTTTTTCAGTGAATTTTTCTTCAAAAAAAAAGAGACTATAAAACGTATAAACCACTTTTTTCCTACGGATGTGTTACACGCTCGCCTGTCACTAATATTAACGTTTCACCGTTATACTACATAGCAAAATATATTTGCGATCAACTGATTAGCTATGACTTGTTTGCGAAGGATTTTCTACGGATTTGACTTTCAGTTGCGGAATTGCTACGGATGTGTTCGTCATTGTTGCATTTGTTTCTTGTACTGTCTATTAGTGTAAAAATGTGGGATTCACAATTAGTATATCATTTATAGGCACATTCTTCATGATATAAAATTTTATTTAGTTTTTCACTACTAAATTCGTAGCAAAATATAATTACGACCAACTAATTAGCTATGATTTGTTTTGGCGAAGGATTTGCTACGGATTTGACTTTCAGCTGTGGAATTGCTACGGATGCGTTCGTTGTTGTTGCCTCTGTTTCTTGTATTGTTTATTAATGTAAAAATATATGATCCACAATTAGTATATCATTTATAGGCACATCTTTCACGATATAAAATTTTCTTTAGTTTTTCACCGCTAAATCCTTAGCAAAATATATTTGCGGCCAACTGATTAGCCACGACTTGTTTTCGAGGGATTTGCTAAGTATTTGACTTTCACTTGCGGAATTGATACGGATGTGTTTGTCGTTGTTGCCTCGATGTTGCCTCTGTTTCTTGTACCATTTATTAATGTAAAAATGTATGATTCACGATTAGTATATCATTTATACGTGTATCATTCACGATATAAAATTTCTTTAGTTTTTTTATTACAAATACACTTTTATCATTCTACTATTGCTTTCGAAAAAGAATTAAACACGCGTCGAGATTGATGTTTAATGTTAACCGTTATTGTTGTATCCACCTAAAGCAAATTCTGACGTTCAGATTTCTGTGAAACAATGTTTATTTTAATTTGCTTCCAGGGAAGTTGTAACATCCTCAAATCTGGAAATAGCAACTAATTTAAAATTTTCTAAATACATCAGTAAATGATTCATACACAATCACAATTTAAGATTTAACCTCAACACACACAATTTATTCTCTACATACAGGTGCTACTAAAACCCAATAATAGTCACTATCTCCAAACTGCGAAAGACTTCACCAATTACTTACACTTGTGAAAAACTAAGCACATCTCTTCACAGTACTGCTAGAACCAAACCCCCAACTGGAAACTGATGCACATGCTGACAAATAAAAAGGTTAGGCTTAACGCCTAGTGAGCTCAAAAGTTTTCAACATAAATAAATTAATCGTTTAAAAATGAATGATGCAATTAAAATCATAATACTTCAAGATGATATGCTTCACTTATGAAAACGACTCGTTTACTAATAATTATGCATTTTAAACGAAAGAGACATCGAGTTAACCGTTAACCAAACCAAAGTGTTTTAAAGGCGAAAATCCCAATATAAAACGTTCTTTCGTAAATTTAGATTTAACCCAAAACTTGCTCAAAATGAGAATAAATAGCGAACTCCCAATTTTATAAAACGCGGGTAAAATGTTATATCTCGAAATACCCAACACGGGTGGAACGTGACACACAACTCATAAAACCATAGATGAAAACCCATATAAATAAATATCGCCGTGTACACGGACATTAGACCCAAAACTCACGCAACCATAAAATGGGACGAAATCAAATACTGAAATGTGGAGATGACGTATTTCATTCAAACCTTAATATACGTGGGGGAAACCCAATATTAAGGCCATCATTTACCGTCGACCACACAACCAACGATAGTAAAGTATGACGTTAACATTTAAAATGCTAATGGACGACGACGGGGGAGACCCGTTTCCATCTTGGGTGACGAGAACACGTAATGGGGCTGGCACAATAGCCTGGCACTATCGCCGAAGCTGAGGAGCTCACGATACATGCTTGGCGATTGTGCCAGCGATTGTGCCACTGGCATAATCGCCTGGCACTATAGCCTGCGTGTACCAGTGGGTTAAATGTGCGATTTTTCACCCATTTCCCTCATTTCTCATTTCTATCTTCTCCCCTTTTCTCTCCCAAACCCCAAAACCGAACCCTAACCTATTTTGGGGGTTTTTCCTCCCCAAACCACATGATTACTCACCATCTAGCTAGTTGGGAGCTTGAGTCACAAAACCTCCATTTTCATCTTCCTCATCAAGTTCAACGGTTGGGAGCTCGGGTTGAAGTGATGGATTGGGTGTTCTCGGAATGTCTCATCATCTTAAGTGGTAAGCTTTCTTGAAATAATGTTATAAATGCTCCATTGGTGGTTTCTTAGTGTTTGGTATCTCAAATCTCGGATTTGTTAGTTTTGGAGAAACTAGGGTTTTGATCTCGTTTAGGGATTTTAGTATATAATGTTGGGGAATGTTTCTATGTGGTTGTTTATGGATATTTATGGTTTGGAGTGTTTGGATCTAGGTTTCGGAAGTTCTTGGCTTGAGGATTCAAGCGGCCTTCAAAAGAGCTCGTTGGGTGAAATCTAGATTTAGCCTAAATCTAGCAAGGTGAGTTCAAGTTGATTTGTGAAAACGGTGTACATGCCAAAATGTGTATTTTAAAGTGCTTTACATGAAATGGTTAACTGCTGATAAGTTTTGAGTATTTAGAAGTAAAATATGTTTTACTTAGTTATTTGTCAAAGTGTGAGTATTTTGATAAGTTTTCTTACTTAGTAAACTTGGGTTGTGTTAACCTCTTAAAATGCTTCTATTGGGTTTTGAACGTTTCCAACAACTAAATAACATGAATTACGTATTCTTGGTGATTTTGTACAAGTAAGGTCTATTTTATGAGTTATACGTCTTTGACGATTTTGTACAAGTAAAGTCTAATTCATGATATATGCATTTGGTGTATTTGCATTCATAAACACTTTGGAAATCTTGGGTCACATCTCGTATGGAGTTTTGGGTAAATCTAGTCTTTGAAGTACGTGTCTTCATAAACGTTATTTAAAAGACATTTCACTATTTTGGGGACCGGTAATTATTGGTCAAACGGATTTTGAGCTCTTTAGTTCGGTATTGGCTTAAACGAGTCGTGTGGACATTTGTCCGGATTTTTTTAACCGTCGTGGGTTTTGGATATGATGACACTTAATTCGTGTCATTGGTGAGTTACATGTTTTGGGAGCTTTGGTGTTTCAATTGGAGTCATGTAACGTTAGACAGTGTGTAATGGATCCATAGGCACGTGAGTCAGTCTGTCTTGGGTGGTCAATTGGGTATTGCGGAGTTGAACTTCGGTACCTATGTTTTATGACCGAAAACTTTACAAGTGATCGCTAGGAGGGTTGAGTTGGCTAGTGCTACCGGAATAGTAGGCGCTAGGACCTCCGCCGCTTGAAGTAATGCCTAGGAGGTAGTCTTTAAGTGTGTCGGGTCTTCGGGATGGAGTTCTTCGGAATGATCCATCAAGGTCAACTACCTTGGGGTGACACTTGTAAAGAAATCATAGGGACACCGGGCTGGGATGTCGGGAGGTGTCATGCGATTAACGTTGTTTGGGTGGTATACTTTTGTGTTCCCTCCACCCTCAACGGATACGGGTATCCCCCGTTGTTGGCTATCAGTATGTTAAATATAAGAACGTCTTATTTTATTGTCATTGGTTCCTTACGGTCGCGTGAGTATTGGGCCGAGTGTCCATGTTTTCGGATGTACGGTATATGTGGTTTTGATAACGATTCATGGGTCGAGCATTCTGTCCCGCCCACGTTTTGGGTACTTTGGGTTATAAATGGTTATTCATGTTTTTACCAAATAAGTGTCAAACTATGATCCCGTTTGGGTAAGTTATGCGTTGCGCGTTATATAAGAAATGTGTGTTTTGGGAGCTTTGCCTTTAAAAGTGCATATTATGGGAAAATGTGCCGTTTCCATTTTTAAGTGTAATATTTCGAAGGACCTTGCTTTAAATTGAATTCTTTTCTTTTAAAGATATATACTTATGTTAAAACTCTTGAGCTCATTAGGCGTTAAGCCTAACCTTTTTATTTGTCGGCATGTGCATCAGGTTTCAAGGTTGAGAGTTGGTTCTAGCAATCTTGTGAAGAGTAAAGCCTTAGCTAGATCCGAAAGTAAGTATTCGGTGAAGTCTTCCGCATTATGGAGATAGTGACTATGCATGGGTATTAGTAGCACCCGTCCCTTATAGTCTGTATATATATAAGATGGTATACGTGTATTGTAGCTAAGTCTGAATTCATGGTTGTAGATGATTCATTTATTGATGTATTTAGAAAATTTTAAATAAGTTGTTATTTCCAGATTTGGGGGTGTTTCACCAAATTTGGCCAAAACCCTAATTTTGACCTTAACTCTTCCAAAATCTTCCAAACCGAAATTGGAGAAACATAATACTAGAAAATCATCCGTGGAGTGATTATAACTCATAAATAAGCTTATAAACGAAGGGAATGAACTTACACTTGGGTTTTTAAGCAAAAAACCCCAAACATAGAAATCTTCAAGAAATGGTGATGATCACTTGAATCTTGCTCAAAAGGTTGAAGTTACAAGTATAGATGATGAGAGAGTACAAGGCTTTAGGGGAAAAACTCCCAAAAATGGATTAGGGTTCATATGAGGGGGGGGGGGTCGGTTGAGAGAGATTTTAGAAGAGTGTGGGTTAAGAAAATGAATGAGAAAGGTGAGAAAATGGATTTAATGAGGTCTGGACCCCGACGGTGAGTATGCCCCGCGAAAGTGACATATGTCACTTTCGCTGGCACTCTCGCTGAGAGTGTACCGCGGGCAATAAGGCCCTCCGCAAGAGTGACACGCGATTGTGACACATGTCACTTTCGCCCAGACTCCCGGCCCGAAGCCCGAAAATCCGATCTTTTTCGACATTAAGGCCCTCGACACTCTTTGGAACTTTTAGTAGTGTTTTCCCAACATGAATCCCACCAAACACAAGGTACATAAACGTCTGGGTGCCCTTATACTTACCGAAAATTACGGGTGTCACAGAAGCAATACAAATGTTTATATTCAACAACAATACAACATCAATAAAAAGTATTCAACATTTTTTAATAAAAATACCTTTTTAAGAAGTTTTATTTGTAAGGGTAAGTTATTGTTACATGTCTAATTAATGTGGGGCTACAAACAAACTCATCCTCTTAAGGTTATTATCATTATAGGTAACTAGTGTTTGGACCGCGCGTTGCGCGGTGACGAAAATACTTTGTAATGTAAGTAAGTTGAGATTAAACGTAACTTGTTATTTGACAACAAATGGAATACAATGTAAAAGTTGAACTCACATAAGGTATGCTCTTTTAATGTTAGTGTCATTTCAGGTTTTTACGTGTGGTTTGCATCTTTATACATGTTTGGTTCAAATTAAGAAAGTGTTCTGCCAAGTCCTTTTCAAGTTGGGAACGTTATGAAAATAATTGTCCATTTGATAATCTGTTTTTTTTTTTTTTTGTAGGAATGTGCTAAATTGCAAATTTATGTACAATATTTGCAAGTATTATTTAGAATTGATGTGTTTAAGTATTTGTCAATGATGAATGTTGATATAGTTTTAGTTTGAATAAGTAAAACAAATTACTTCATATTGGTTGAAAAGTGGTCAATTCTTTGTGTATGTTTATAATTAACTTAATAGTTGACTTAATATTAGTCTCATTCCAAGACCAATACTTAATATGAAGTTTTAGTAAATGTTTGAATTGATAGTTGTTTTGGTTAAGTGAAGAATGTGGGTCTGGAAGTTCTTAAGTATATTGATAGGTAGATGATTTTATATTCATCTTAATTATAAATCTTTTAAGATAATGTTTATTTAGTTCTTTAAATTGTGACTATTTTTTATGTATAGATATTAGATGGTGAGATTGATTTTTTTCTTATTTGTGGTGAGTGCTAATGAAGGTTTGTTCCATACACCTAAAACAAATAACCCAATAACACTCCTCTATGAAGAACACCAACCCTCAGCCTTAGACTCGAGGAGATATAGTTATGCATATATGAAAACCTTTCAAGAATCCTTTTCATACTTATTAAATCAAATTGAAATGAAGAAATCCACTCTTCAATTGGATTATGCAGCTTGTAGTAATCAAAATCTAGCGCAATGTAAAGTTTTTGGGTGAATTGTTTGGTATATGATTTTTCATACTTCCTCATGCATATGTCTCATTTACTTTTCCCAAATAATATTTTATTATTTCGATTATATGTAATACAAAATCAACATATAATGAAACATGCATCCATGATCCATTTGCCATAAAAATAATTAATAAAGAACCATGGGTTCTTGTTAACTATGCCACTATTTTCATTCAGTAACAAATTTTATCAATGGTGGTCCTCCATGTATTCACCTATATATATATATATATATATAAGTTGCAGTACATAACCCTTTAGAGATATGGGCTACTTTGTTGAATCTCGTGGTCACAAAAGTATAAAAAAAATCATAAGAATATATATGATTTAGTCGTAAACAAAATATATCATTTGATGACAGAAAAAACCAACAAAACGGGAAAGAATGATTATACAATAACAAATCACATTCCTTGAACAATATTATGGCTACACTGTTCGGGATGTTTTGATCAAGCACGTTGTTCCACCTGATCTTGTATTCTTTGATCAACTTATTTCTCTTCAATGTTAGTTACTTAAATATATATTTCTTTAATTGAGAAATTAATGGTTTCATTGAGAACTAAATGCAAGTAATGGGAAAAAGCAAACGAAGAGTTGGTGGTTAAACTCAATACACAAATTTACACAAAAACCGGCTAAAAATGAAATATACAATTGGGGTAAAAGAGTCTTTACCGTATTAAACATTTAAAAAATCAAAAACACTATGAGACTTAATAGTGTCATTTTCTACTCCACAAATGTGTCACCTCATTCGTTATAGTTTTTATTTATGTACACACACACACATATATATATATATATATATATATTATAAATAATAAAGATATATCAAATTGTTATGTGAATTAAAAATCGTGTGAAATAAAAGAAATAAAAAATAATTGTGTAACCGAAGAAAATGAATAGTCTAATTAATTAATTAAATGTTTGCTAACAATTACATAAAAAAACAAAAATTGACAAAAAAGAACATTACGATTTGGATACTTATAGGATGTCACCTCATTGTTAGTGGTTCTTCCGTTAATACATATACACACACATCCTCTCTCTCTATATATATATATTGTTACATATTGTGACCGAAATAAAAATAATAAATTTTTTTATTTTATATTGATTGTTATGTAATAAAAAAATGAAAAATGTAAAGTTTAGAAATTAATGTATTAAGTTTAGATTGAATATAAATCAAAATATATATATATATATATATATATATATATATAAATATATATATGATTGAATTTTCTCATTAAAACTTTATATCATATATATTGAAATGTATTAAATTGTCATAAGTATTTCATTTATTTATATGTATATACATACTGATTTGTAATTTGATCAACCTATTTTTCTTCAATGTTGGTTACTTAAATATATATTTCTTTGATTGACAAATTAATGGTTTCATTGAGAATTAAATGCAAGTAATGGAAAAAAGCAAACGAAAAGTTGGTGGTTAAACTCAATACACAAATTTACACAAAAACCGGCTAAAAATGAAATATACAATTGGGGTAAAAGAGTCTTTATCGTATTAAACATTTAAAAAATCAAAAACACTATGAGATTTTATAGCATCATTTTCTACTCCACAAATGTGTCACCTCATTCGTTATAGTTTTTACTTATGTACACACACACACACATATATATATATATATTATAAATAATAAAGATACATCAAATCGTTATGTGAATTAAAAATCGTGTGAAATAAAAGAAATAAAAAATAATTGTGTAACTGAAGAAAATGAATAGTCTAATTAATTAAATGTTTGCTAACAATTACATAAAAAAGCAAAAATTGACAAAAAAGAACATTACGATTTGGATACTTACAGGATGTCACCTCATTGTTAGTGGTTCTTCCTTTAATACATATACACACATCCTCTCTATATATATATATATTGTTACATATTGTCACCGAAATAAAAATAATAATTTTTTTATTTTATATTGATTGTTATGTAATAAAAAAATGAAAAATGTAAAGTTTAGAAATTAATGTATTAAGTTTAGATTAAATATAAATCAAAATAAATATATATATATATATATATATGATTGAATTTTCTCATTAAAATTTTATATCATATGTATTGAAATGTATTAAATTGTCATAAGTATTTCATTTATTTATATGTATATAGATATTGATTTGTAATAATTAAAAAAAGAATATAAAACAACTAATTCATGAGATATAAATATATAGGTTCAAAAAACAAAAAAAATGGATAAATAATAAAATCAATAATTCAAGCATTAAAATTTAATATTCAACCCTTTAGCTTTTTTATAACAATATATTAATAATGAGTATTGATTGTTGTATAAATAAAAAATGAATAGTAAATATGATATTGAAATGAGTTAAATTGTCATAACTATTTCATTTAAGTGTATTGATTCATGTGATAATTAAAAGAAGAATATGAAAGGTTAGATCAAATAATGAAGTATATTATATATAAGAATTATAAAAATACATTAATATTTAATCAATTAATAAGGTATATATATATTTAAAAAACTAAAAATTGGATAAAATAATAAAACGATAATTCAAGCATTCTCAAAATGTCAACATACAATTTTTTAGCCTTTTTCATTATTGTTAAACTAATACAACAAAATGTGAACAAATATATTTGTGTAAAATAAAAAAATAAACCATAAATAAACAAAATATATTTTAATCATATTGATTGTTTTGTAAATAAAAAATAATGGTAGATAAATATTAAATGTTAAACTAATAGAATAAATGACAATTAAAAATTTATTCATATTGATATATTGTTATGGAAAGAAAAAATGAAAACCTAGAAGTATTAAAAAAAAACTTTTAGTTCGTTACAAACTAAATTTACAAAACTTTTCAACAAATATATTTCGATGTTCGATCATGAAAAAAGCTTTCCACTAAGATTTTTTATGATGGTTTTTTGGAAATGAAGTCATATACACCATAAATTCTTACAACAATGACAATAAAAAAATGGTAAAGTAGTCAAAACTTAACGCAATTATTAATCACGTATACACGAGTATTGTCAGTGACGCTTAAATTTAAAAAAAAATATGAGATCTTGTAATCACAAAATATCGGGATTTTATTTGAATCTATATTGTTAGATCATTTTTAATTGTAACCTTTGTATTTATTTTACCTTGTGGGTATATAAGCCCTTGTCTTAGTAGTTTTAAAAGAGAAGAGATTACTTTTTTCATATCTTGGATATAGAACTACTTTTGGCTCCACATTCACTTTCTCTCTCTAGCTTTCTCTCTCTAGAATCTTTAGATATTGTGTTCACAATTGGTATCAGAGCAGGTTAGATTTTGAGAGATTTGAGAGTAGAGTACTAATTTCGTGTTATCAGATCAATCGGTTTTCTAATTCGTTAGAAATTTTTTTTTTTAAGAAAATCGTTTTCTGGACATTTCTTTAGATCTAGGTTGATTTTCTGAACGTTTTTCAGTGTCTTTTGATTCAATTGCTTCGGAATTCAGTTTAGAACAAGTTTTGTTCTTGTTTCGTGCAAAGATTTGATCATTTTGTAATCGAATTTGTCAATTTTGTAAATTCCAGAAAAGTTCTCGAGTTCTCTGTTCTTCGCGAATTCTTGCTGAATTTTAGTGTTTGATCTATATTTGGATTAGTTTTGGATTATGAACCTGTTTCTAAATGAATTCCGCGAGAGTGTTTTGAGGAATTTTGGTTTTGTGTGATTTTCTTCGATCATAAAATTGACAGAATCAATTTTCGGTTCATTCATAAGGGTTTTCGGGTTATTCATCAGAGTTTTCAGTTCATTCTTCAGGGTTTTCGGTTCATTCATAATAGTTTTCGGGTACTCATCTGGATTTTGGGTATTTCGGGAAGTTTTCGAATTGTTCTCTTCGGCTAAGGTTTTCGGCGATCTACTCAGTATCTTTCGGTTTCTTCATCAACCGAGAAGCTAGGTTTCCGGTCCCCTCTATAACCGAAAGGTTTGGTATTCGGTTTCTTCAACAACCGAAAAAGGTGGTTTTCGGTCCTTATTTTCTTCAGCCGAAAAGCATTCTGCTTCTATTCAGCATGTCTCTTCAATCTCAAGTTTATAAGAATGAGTTGATGATGTCTCTCGGGACAGATACACGTCCCCCTGTGCTTATCAATGAGAATGAGTATTCTCAATGGAGAGATCGATTTATTAATTTTCTTGAGAGACAACAGAATGGGGATTACATGGTTCGAGCTTTAACAAATCCTCCTTTTGAGAGACCTGTCAAGATCATTCCAGCCACTGCTAATACTGATCAAACCACAATACTAAAGCCAGTTGATGAGTACAATGAAGAAGAATCTTTAAAGTACAACGGAGAAAGAATTGCTAAGTCTAATCTCATTCTTGCCTTGCCAAATCACATATACAATCGTGTAGATTGTTACAAGAACAATCTAATGCTCATGTGGACTCATTTGGAGAAAATCATGCTTGGCTCAGTGGTGGCTACTCAACTTCGAAAAACGAGATATATGAACAGTTTTGAGGAGTTCAAAGCAAAAAGTGGGGAGGATTTGAAGACTGTCTTTGATAGATTCTGTGCTGTGATAAATGATTTATACAAGATTAGTGTGGAAAAGTCCCCGTTGGAAACAAACTTAAAGTTTCTGAACGCTCTTCAACCTGAATGGACAAAGGCATGTCATAGACTCCGTATTGATCCAAAGATTTCAATCATGCCAATTCAAGAAATGTTTGAAATTCTCCTGAATGAAGAAAATCTGATTGTGGCAAAGAAAGAAAAGCAAGAAAAGAAACAGAAAGGAAAAGATGTAGATCCTATTGCTCTAACGACTGCAAAATTTACTGAGCAAGCTTTTGAGAATGCTTATGATGGGAATATTGATGATGAAGGAGAAGCTCTTCAAAGAGCAATGATCTTACTTTCTCAGCAGTTTGCACGAAAGTTTCCTAACCGGGCCAGCTCCAACAACAATTTTCGACTTTCATCTGGGTCAAGGAAGGTGGATTTTTCTAGGTCAAAGACTATCTATCCAAAGCCTGATCATCCAAAGCTTGTGGAAGAAAAGAGGGATGAGAAGAAACCTCCCACATGCTACAACTGTGGTAAAGTAGGTCATTACTCTAAAGAATGCCGAACAAAGGTGGTTCGTGATTCTACCTACTATCAAAAGAAGGCTGATATGTTGAAAAAGAAGGAAAGTGGAGCTGTTCTCTTAGCTGAGGAAGAATCATTTATCGATTTCTCTGATAATGAAGAAGAAAAAGAGGAAACTGCAGCAATGTGCTTTATCGGTGATGATCAATCTGATGATGAGGATGATGATTCAACTGATGAGTCTGAGGTATACTCTGACTTAGAAATTAAATTCATTATCTCTCAGTTTGATACTATCATTTCTGCCCTGCAAAAATTTCGAAAAATGCTTAAATCTGAAAAGGAAGTGAGTCAAGAAAAGTTTTATAAAATTGAAAAATTACAAATTTCTTTGGAAGATCAAAAATTAATTCTAAACGATACCAAAGAAAATTTGCAAAATAAAATAAATGACTTGGAAAGTTCAAACAAGACTTATCTTGATTCATTGACTAGCTTGACCACTTCTAAAAATGAGCTTTCAAATAACATTGTTGATTTAGAAGAAAAACTATATATGAGAGCTCAATCTGAACAAACAATTAATATGAATAAACCTCGTAGTTATGAATCCATTAAAGAAAAGTGGGGGCTTGGATATGAAAGTCCTAAATATTTAAATTTAGCCATTAACAAATCCCCCACTATATATCACTTTGAATATTTGAGACTTGCTCGTTATGCTCCCCAATTTATAATAGATTGGATGAATGAAAAGCAAATCTTAGATATTGAGGCTAAGAGAAGAATGAAAAACACTATAATGGAACTCCCATTTGTTTATTCGCGTGAAAATGCAAAATATTTTCCTGATCCTCAAAAGAAAAAGAAATCTGGAATATTTTTAAATACAAACTCATCTAACAAAACAACTTTACCAAACGACTATTTTGATTCTTATATTGTAAACAAAAATGAGGATAGTGTTTCTAAAACATCTTATGATACTAAGAAATACGTTCCTCCTTTGATTTTAGAATCTAAAATTGTTGAGTTGGAAGATAAGATAGATGATGATTTTATTCAAAACAGTTTGGAAAAAGATATCATTTTTACTGTTTTTAAATCTAGTTTTGAAGAGAATGTTATTTCTGAAAAACAAGTTTCTGGATTTTCTGAGGTTTCAGTTGAAAATAAAATGGGATTTTCATCAAGTGTTGGTTCTCGGTCCCAGTTCGAAACGAAAACTGGACTTTCTCGGTCTCAGTTAGAAACGAAAACATCAGTTTTCGGTTCATCCTTGGAACGAAAACCAGATTCTAACTCTTATCATTGTGATAATTTTACGACTTGTGCTACTGATGGTGAATCATATAAATTGTCTGATCAAATGGATGATTCTTTGACTTTCAATGATTTTTATTTTTCAAAGAAAAGAAAAAGAAGACGGTCAAGAAAGTCTAAGAAGAAAGATAAGGTTGAGTCTGATAAATCTGATTCTGATTCTTCCTTTTCAGATAGGCCTTTGAGAAAGGAAATCAAGATGGAATGGCGGGTGAAGAATAGAAAAATAGATGATATACATGTATTAGATAAACGTGATGATACTTGTAATAAAAACACATTTGCTAATTTGAATAATATTCAAAAATATTCTCGTGAGCAAATGTTGATTCTTCAACAGGATGTCGCATGTTTGTCTTCTCCATGTGATCTATCTTCTATTTCTTTACACACTTCATCTAAATGTACTAACTCTTATTTGTTTCAATATGCAAAATCTTTTGTGAAAAGTACATTTTTCTTTAACAAACTCATGGAATGTTCTAATAAAAAGGGACCCATTCTGAAGTGGGTTCCTAAAGCTTTGTGAGTTTACATGAATGCAGCCTAGTCATCTCTGGTATATGGACTCTGGATGTACAAAACATATGACTGGCATTAAATCTTTATTGTCAAATTTTAAAGAACAGTCTGGAGGTCGTGTGAGATTCGGAAACAGAGACACTTCTCCTATTCTTGGTTATGGCGATCTTGTACAAGGCAACATAACAATTAAAAGAGTTAGCTATGTTGAAGGCCTCGACTTCAATCTCTTTAGTATCGGGCAATTCTGTGATAAGAATTTGGGAGTCAATTTTAAATCAAAGAGAGTTACAGTCAAAGATGACAGTGGTAAGGAACTTCTAATTGGTAGAAGACGGTCAAATCTTTACACTATTGACTTATCAACAGCCAAGTTCCCTTCCAAGACTTGTCTTCTTTCAAAGGCTTCAGTTCAAGAAAGCTGGTTGTGGAATAGACGGATAGCTCATCTCAACTTCAAGTACATTGATCGTCTTGTTACAAACGACTCAGTTCGTGGTCTTCCGACTCTTCGATTTCAAACAGACAAACTTTGCCGAGATTGTGAGAAAGGTAAAATGAAGAAAGTTGCACACAAGCCAAAGCCTGATTTTTGCACAAAGGATATTCTAGAAATCCTTCATGTAGACTTGTGTGGCCCAATGAAGACAAAGAGTATTGGTAAGAAACGCTATGTATTGGTAGTCGTTGATGATTATTCAAGATATACTTGGGTTCGTTTTCTGAAATCCAAAGACGAAACCCCGGAGATACTTATCACTCTCATCAAGACTACTCAGACTAACAAGAAAAAGCCAGTCAAGATTGTCCGATCGGACAATGGTACAGAATTCAAGAACAACATTTTACAAGCTTTTTATAATGAACATGGCATCCAACAACAGTTTTCTGCCGCACGTACACCACAACAGAACGGAGTTGTTGAACGCCGCAATCGTACGCTTGTAGAAGCTGCTCGTTCTATGCTTGCTTACTCTGGTCTTCTTATCTCTCTTTGGGCCGAGGCTATCTCTACTGCGTGTTATACTCAGAACCGTTCGATTCTACATCGCAGATTCAATAAGACTCCATACGAACTGATGAATGGAATCAAGCCCAATATCAAATACTTCAAAGCGTTTGGGTCAAAATGTTATGTTCTCAACGATTGAGATAACCTCAACAAGTTTGCACCAAAGGCTGATGAAGTAATCTTTCTTGGTAATTCAATTTCTTCAGTTTCTTATCGAGTATATCTCACTTCTTCGCGCAAAGTCATCGAGAGTGTCAATGTCAGATTTGATGAAGCTGCTAGTTTGGCTTCTGACCAGCCTGGATCAGAACCCGTTGTTATTAAGAATGCTTCTGATCAACCAAGATCAGAACCAGTGAAGATTTCTGATAATCAAGATTTTTCATCTAATACTTCATCTATTATTCTTACTGATCTTGATTTATTATTTGAAAATTTTTATGATGATGTACCAAAAACTAATTCTTCTAATGTTTCTACTGCTGTACTACAGGAACCTGGCATTGCTTCTACTAGTTCTTCCGCTGCTACACAAAATTCTGATGATACAATTCCAGATGTTCCTGTGACTGAACTTCCTACATCAGCAGTTGAAACTACATCTCACAAGGTACAACATGAAGTGGATGACGTATTTCATGATGAAACATCTACACCACTTCCTGCAAATGATCAATTGATTGAGGAATCTGTTCCTTCTTCTCAACTGGAACCATCCATTGTTATAGAGCTGAATTTTTCTCCAACAGTTCATTCTGACAATGCTCCATCTATTTATGATGACTCTCAAACATCATTTCCAGATGATACTTTATCTGAATCAGTTGAAGTAGTCCCTCCTCCAACAATTCATACTACACAGATTATCTCTTCTGATTCAGAACCTCTCATAATTTCATCTCATGATATTCAAAGTGTTCAAGATGAAATAATTCCTCTACCTCATACGACAAAATGGACAAAGGCACATCCTCTTCATCAAATCATTGGTGATCCTGCTTCTTCGATATCAACTAGGTCAAAAGTTGCTTCTTCAAATGAATGTTTGTTCACTTGTTTTCTAAGCAAGCTTGAACCTACAAAAGTTTCTGAAGCATTGGCTGACCCAGACTGGATCATTGCAATGCAAGATGAACTGAATCAGTTCAAGGCATTAAAGGTATGGCGTCTTGTTCCAAAACCACGAGGAAAGAGCATTATCGGAACGAAGTGGATCTTTAAAAACAAGAAAGATTCAGAGGGTATTGTTGTCAGAAACAAAGCAAGACTTGTTGCAAAAGGCTATCGTCAACAAGAAGGGATAGACTATGATGAGACATTTGCTCCCGTTGCACGTCTTGAAGCTATTCGAATGTTTCTTGCTTTTGCTGCTTATCAGAACTTTAAAGTTTATCAGATGGATGTAAAGACAGCGTTTCTTAACGGTCGTCTAAAGGAAGAGGTCTATGTCTCTCAACCGGAAGGTTTTATGGACAAAGATCATCCAGATCATGTTTACATCCTCGACAAAGCATTGTATGGCTTGAAACAAGCTCCAAGAGCGTGGTATGACGAATTGTCTGCATTTCTGCTAAGCTCAGGTTTCACAAAAGGTTTAATCGATACTACTCTGTTTGTTTTTAGAAAAGATTCTGATATTTGCTTAGTTCAAATTTATGTTGATGACATTATTTTCGGCGCTACTAATCCTTCACTTTGTACTTGGTTTTCCGATCTCATGACTTCTCGATTTCAGATGAGTATGATGGGAGAGATTAAATTCTTTCTCGGACTCAATGTTCAGCAACTTTCAGATGGGATTTTCATCAATCAAGCCAAATATGTCTTTGACATTCTGAAGAAGTTCAATATGGATAAATCTACGAGCATTGGAACTCCAATGGCTCATGGTGCAAAGATAGGCTTAGACCCAGATGGAAAAGCTGTTGACATCAAGACTTTCAGAGCCATGATAGGATCTCTAATGTATTTAACTGCCAGTAGACCGGACATCATGTTTTCAACATGCTTACTTGCACGATTTCAGGCGAATCCAAAGGAATCTCATCTGTTAGCTGTAAAGCGGATCTTCCGTTACATCAAAGGAACACCATATCTAGGTTTGTGGTATCCTAAATCATCTGATTATTCATTAACAGCTTTTTCAGATGCAGATTACGGAGGTAATCATCTTGATCGCAAAAGCACTTCCGGGCATATCCAGTTTTTGGGAGATCGTTTGATTAGCTGGTCATCAAAGAAACAGAACTGTGTGTCAATCAGTACTGCTGAAGCAGAATATGTGGCCGCTGCAAGCTGCTGTGCTCAAGTGTTATGGATGAAAACGCAGCTGCGGGATTAGGGGATGCATTACAACAAGATACCCATCTACTGTGACAGCAAGTCTGCCATTGCTATTTCAGTAAACCCGGTTCAGCACACTAAAACAAAGCATATTGATATGAAATATCACTTTATAAAGCATCACGTCGAAGAAGGTACGATTGAACTTTATTTTGTACCTACTGAGTATCAATTAGCTGATATCTTTACTAAAGCATTGGATGAAAAACGATTTAATTTTCTTCTGTCGAAAATTGGAATGCTTAATTTAAAGATTCAAAATGATTAACAAATATTGTTTAACAGAATAGAATTTTTATAAATTTTCTATCTTTTGATTGCCTGTGCATGCCTAGGAAATATTTACAAGTTTATTGTTTATAAATGAGTGTTATTTGTTCAAATTTCAAAATTTCTGATCTCGAATGGTCCACTTCATGAAAATTTTGATATGTGTTTTAAGATATGTAGGTCAATATATAATAGTCATCAAGGCTTTGAAATCCTATTCTACAAATTTTATGGATGATTATGGAGATATAGGCTAAACTAATTAGTTAGTTGATCCTAGTGATTGAGATGATAAAATATTTCATATTACGTAATACAGAAATCATTTAGTTTGATAGTTCATATCTGTGACCTTTCTGGTTTGGAAGAGTAAGATCCGCGGGGTGCTTGACATCTGACCCCTAAGGCTACGGTTTGGGAGCGGTCGATTAGAAATTCTGCTATAAAACCAGTTAGAAAGTCATGTTTTACTGATATGAATGGGCTTAGGGAATATTGATATAGCCTTTCTGATCTGGGTAAGTAAGTTCCGAGGGGTGCTTGTCACCTAGTCCCCTAAGGCTATGGTCTGGGAGCGGCTGATCAGAAAACCTGCTATAGGATCAGATAGAAAGTTATGTTTACGATGTTTTCTAGGCTTACTAAACTCTCTGATTTAAAAGATGCCAAAGTGCACAAATGCAAAAGATGCTATAAGAGCACAATCATTTGAAGATGCCAATGTGCACACTGTACAAAAAGATGCCAATGAGCACAACATCTCATGATACCTGGTGAAACTGCTAAGATGTGATAAACCTGTAAATCTATGAAAGTTCTATTTTTTTTTAGTGTGAGTAACAGCTGCTTTTACTCTTATATAGTGAAATACATTTTTCTTAAGACTGGTCATTTTTTCTCATGTTTGTCCACCTATTAGAAGGATGAAAATCTTTGTTTTCGAACTTATATAAACTCTTTTTTGCAATAATACATGTCTATAGTTCCAAAAGCATGCATAGGATTTCATTAGATGGTTTATTTTATGAAAATTTTATTAGGTCAAATTTTATTTGTCAATTATTTTTTATTCTTTAAAATACTCAGTAATTACAAAATCTTGTTCAATTTTATTTTCTAAAAATGTTGATGTAATATGAAATGATTTTTTTTTTCTCAATATTTTAAATTTTTTTTTTTTTTTTTGTGTTTTTCTTGAAAACCCGGTTCTTTAATTTTCTTTTCAAATTTCACTTTTCCCAAGGTTACTATTCATCTTCTTCATTTTCAAGATCACTATTCATTGAAAACCCGGTTCCAGTTCTCTTTTCAAATTTCAGTTGTCTTCGAAACATTTTTGAATACATTTGTGTGTTTCGTGGTTCGCCGATTCAACTTCGGTGGTGGTGAAGTTCAGGGGGAGTCTTCGAATCGATTTGTTCTTCTAGAGTTTAAGTCGTTTATTGTCTTTTGATTTAACGAATTTCCGTATTACAGGTATGTTTTTCTACTCTTATGTTTCGATTAAAAGGTTTTATGTATGCATTTTTGTAGGGGGAGCAAAAGGGGGTTCTTTCGGTTCTAATCTGGAACGAGAAAGTATCCTTCTCGGTCCTCTCCTTACCCGAGAACCTCACTTCTCGATTCCCTCATCAACCGAGAACTTCACTTCTCGGTTCCCTCATCAACCGAGAACCTCACTTCTCGGTTCCCTCATCAACCGAGAACTTCACTTCTCGGCCCCTTCAATAACCGAGAACCTCTCTTCTCGGTTCTTGGTGCAACCGAGAACCTTGCTTTTCGGTTCTTGTTTCAACCGAATTCTTCACTTTTTGGTTTGTTCTACAACCGACCACCTACACCTGAAGATTCTCTCTCTGCTTTACGATCAGACTTTGAGAAATTTAGAGATGAGGTACAGTTAGGTTTGGGTCAATTGCAATCCACTATTTTTGCTATTGCTCAACACTTGCAGGTTCCAAATGTCTCGTGTCGTGCTACAGCTGGACCATCTAACAAGCGTTCACATGATCATGATGATTCTCAACCTGATCATGAGGGGGAGAAAAAGAGACGCTTGGATGAGTCTGCAGCTGATCTTTCTAAAGAAAATAAAACGGAACCTGCTCCAAGTGAAACATGCTCTGCTGATAAAGAAAAGCCTAAAGAAGCAGAAACAGAAATGCAGTCTATGTTTGAAGACATGTTGAACAAAGTAAATCTTCTAGAGACTGACATTTCTACAGAAAATAATTTACAGCTGGTACTTTATGTTGATCCAGATTCTGAGCCAGTTTCTTCTGTTATACCAAAATCTGTGAATATGACTGAGGCTGAAGCGTTTGAGAATTTCAGAGCATCTTACGAAAATATTATTAATGTGGATTCTGAAAATGAAATTGATGCCAAGTTTGAAAGCTTCTGGAAAGTCAAAGAAGAAGAAGAAGAAGATGATGATGATAATGATGCCGATTTATTGTATGCAGATCTTTCATCTCAAGAAGTTAGATTCCCTTTTCACAATGAACAGAATTCTCCACAAGATGATTCTTCTCAGATTCAGTCTGAAGCAGTTTCGAATCCTCTGGTTGTCTCTACAACTCTTATATCTTCTACATCAGTTGTCTCTGAGCCTCCAGCAATTGTTTCTAATATGTCTATTCCAGTTGTGATTCCACTTACCAAGATTCCTCATGCTCCAACAAGTAAATCTGGTAAGTCAGTTGATCCTAATTATATGGCTCCTGATTTTATTCCAGAAAACCTTAGATCTTCAGGAATTCTTATTTCAAGGGAGCACAGACGACAAAGGTTTGAGGCTAGAGATATGAGACAGGTGTTTCGAAATGTATACCTTGAAGATACTCATCGAAGTATTTTTGTGAAACACAAGACTGCTTTGAGTATTGAGTTTTTCTTGGGCATTGAAAAAGAGTTTGATCTTGTTAAACAAAACTATTTGATGGCCATGAGGTATTTGAGACAAGGGAAAGAAACAGTATATTCTGAGAAGGGGATTGTACAAGTTAAATGTGTTTCCATGTTTAACATATTCAACATCTGGGTTTCTAATTTCACTGTTCAACGAAGAGACTGCAAAGACTATACCTTCACAGAAGCAAATTTTAATGAAGTTCATGTGGATGATATTGAGTTTCTATTCAATTTCTTCAGCTCTCTCAATGAACGATCAGATGATATGAATAGAGCCTTCAACACTGTCAGAAGACATATTATCAGAACAATTCGCTTTTATAGCTTATTTGACTTTCAGTTGGGTGTTGAAAATCATCAACCTACGGTCAACATGCACAAGCCGAAACAGAAGCTCGACAACATTGAAAGTTTCTTATTATATACGGTTGTTGATGAACCGTATGGTGTGGTGTACAGAAACTTGAAGGGTCGTCATTGTTTTATGAGATTTGAAGAAATCTGCAAGTATTCTGATGGAACTTTGAAGCTTATTAAGATGCATCTAATTCAGAAGTTGAAGTATGAAAAACAGAATGTGGCAAACAGACAGAGATTCAATTTTTATCCACAAAAGGAAGGAAACAAGGAGTTACTGAGATTGGAGAAGGCAATTGATGTAATTCAAGACCGAATCAACTTTCGAAATGCTTTACGTCGCTTTGAAGCTCAAGTGGATATCAGAAGATTTTCTTGATTTTAGAGCTCGGCGCCAAAGGTTACAAAGGGGGAGATTGTTAGATCATTTTTAATTGTAACCTTTGTATTTATTTTACCTTGTGGGTATATAAGCCCTTGTCTTAGTAGTTTTAAAAGAGAAGAGATTACTTTTTTCATATCTTGGATATAGAACTACTTTTGGCTCCACATTCACTTTCTCTCTCTAGCTTTCTCTCTCTAGAATCTTTAGATATTGTGTTCACATATATGATTCAATAGTAAACACAATCATGACATATGATAACAACAAATCCAACAATATGGAAAAGAAAGAATATGTAACAACAAATCACAATTTTTCAAGAATATTTAGAATCGTTCATATCTTCTTCAACTATCTTCATCGTCCTCCATCAAAGGAAATCTAAAGTTGAATCTATATGATTCAATCGTAAACACAATCATGTCATATGATAACAACAAATCCAACAATATGGAAAAGAACAAATCACATTTTTTCAAGAATCTTTAGAATCGTCCATATCTTCTTCAACTATCATCTTCATCATCCTCCATCAAATGAAGTTTTATACTTTCATTTTGTTTATCGGGATTTTATTTGAATCTACATGATTCAATCGTAAACACAAAATATGATAACAACAAAATCCAACAATATGGAAAAGAAGAAATATGTAACAACATACCACAATTGTTCAAAAATCTTTAGAATCGTCCATGTCTTCTTCAACTATCATCTTCATCATCCTCCATCAAAGGAAGTCTAAATTTGAATCTATATGATTCAATCGTAAACATAATAATTTATGTCATATGATAACAACAAATCCAACAATATGGAAAAGAAGAAATATGTAACAACAAATCACAATTTTTCAAGAATCTTTAGAATCGTCCATATTTTCTTCAACTATCATCTTCATCTTCCTCCATCAAAAGAAGTTTTAGACTTTTATTTTGTTTATTATTGTAACTTACAAAAACAAATTTCATTAAAAGATCTTTGAAAGTAAATGAAGAGGCAAATCAAAAGTTAGAGGTTAAACTTAGACATGTAAAATTATGAAAATAACCCAACTTAATAATGAATTACACATTTCCCATCAAGGGGCAAAAAAGACATTAACATAAAACTCAACATTTTAAAAAAATCAAAAAAATGAGAAAAAAGATAAAAGAGAATCTAAGCAATAGGAGGTGTCACGTCATCCTCAATAGGTTTTCCTTTTATATATATATATATATATATATATATATATATATATATAGATAGATAGATAGATTGTTCATGTATGTGGGTAATCAAATGGTGAAGTGACACCTCCTTCAAGGTCTATGATGTGGCAACCTTGTATAAAAGTCAACAAGATCAATGATGTAGTAGATTATGGAACTTTTATATGCCCTATGAACACGAATTCATGCTTCTGACATGTTGATGGGCCTTTTATTCTAATGGCTAGCCTCCAAACACTACAAAGAAACAACCCCTAAAACATACCTAGCTAGTTAGGATTGTAAAGAAAGTTCTTTGTGTGCTTACATCCATAGGTGGAGATAGTTGATTGTGTACCATAGCCGGAAGGTGCAACAAAGGTTCAAACTATAATTAAAGGAATAAAGTAACTCAACTTTTAAAAACTTTTTTTTGTTTTTGCTTAATTGTTCTTTCTTTAATTTGTTGCTTCTACAAGTCACCGGACTATCGCATACAATGAGAACATCTAAAATAACGTATATGATGGATCCAAACCTGTGAACTCCCATAAATAGTTGATCATGTTTCTGGGTAAAGATACTTAATCAAAATAGTTGATCATGTTCCCTAAACTCTAATGACAAAATTCTGACACTTAGGCATCCGAGGCCACAGTCCTAGATGTCGCAACTGTTTGAATAGTCACATTTGAACCAACTATCACCGGTCACCTTTGAACTGACTCTCACTAATAGTGACGCTTCAGATTGTCGCATATGTTATGAGTCATCACACACACACACACATATATATAGGGGCAGGTTCAAACGAGAAGCTAAATATTTTGCGAGAAGGCGAGAAGTGTTTAATCATAAATGATACACAAACTTAATCATATATGATTAAACACATGTTATATTGGCAATACATAGACGTTTAATCATATATGATTAAGCACACCCACATGCCGTGGTATCATATATGATTAAACACTTCTCGCCTTCTCGCAAAATGTTTAACTTCTCGCATGATCATTCCTCTATATATATATATATATATATATATTCATAGACATGCACAACAAAAGTGTCATTTCATTGTCCATGCATATATACATCTCATGTAAACCGTCACCATTTGACTAGACAAAAACAAAATTTATGGCTCAAAGTAGCAATGCATGCATGCAAAGTGTGTCGTCAAAGCGCCACATTGTGCCCACAACCATAGTCGTATGTTTGTAAGGTCCTTTGTGTGCTGCAGTTGCACCCTTTTGAAGCTCATGCCATTTCTCATAGGATTAAATTATGAGATAAATGGTTTCACTTATATACCTACTTTTATTTTACCTTTTTCGCCTATGGGGCAAGGTGAAGCCCACCAAAACCAATTTTATCTTCTTCCTAAGACTCAACCCAAATTACTAAGTGTTATGTATTACTGTAAACCCCTACATTTTCAAAATAGACTCAATCTTTAAAAAATACTGACACAACATGACCTAACTAGATTCTAAAATTCTTGGGGATGTTAGTCATAAACAAAGGTGAAACTTTACACATTGAACATTTATGTAGTGAAAACACTTATGCTAACTAGCGTAAGAATGGTTGAACCAAAGTCGTTGAACCATGTTCCTTTTTATGTTAGACATAAATGTCTCACATGTAGAGGGGTTGATCATACTAATTTTGTTGATGAAGATGTTGGTAGGGTTATGCGCTAGGTATCTTATATCTATATACATCTGTTGTTGTTCCAATTCGTGGATGAGGTTACTATTCTACCAACTCATATGCTATCAAGTCCAAATGGTGAACATTCAACATCATACCTTGTCATTGATGTTGTTGCGGTTAAAATATGAGTTATTAGCTTGGCATAAGATATTTGCATTGAAGACTTATACCTTCATTTGACTTATATGCTCGGTTTATAATTTCACATGAGTTGAGGGATTTAGTTGTAATATGGAGTGTACTATGTATGAAGATCAAAAAAGGATTTTGGCCTACTCTCGATTTATTGCTACAAAGTAAGTTCTTGTTTTCTCAACTAAAAATATTGTTGTAGTTTGGTTTCGGCTTCTATATTTGTCACGTTGGTTATTATTTTGGATGAAGTTGTTTTGGAAACCTAGAAGGTCAATTTGGTTTTGGGTGTTGTGCTATGATGGGAGTATGCACCATGCGGTGCACATACAACATCATACTTAGTTTTTAATGTGGTTCAAATAATTTTGGATCGACACTTAATGATTCATGTGAGCAGGTGGACGAATGGTGGAAAGTGATGGAGTTTTAACGGAAGAGAAGAATAATTTTGTGGTGGATACTTATTCATATGATTGATAGAATGGGTGGTGGAACATTTTTAGGTCAAACCCATGGTTCCAATTTTGATGGGCTAAGACAGATTGTTATATTCGGGATTTATAAGCCTTTTATTAAGAACCTCGATGATTCCAAAGTGTTTTGGGCTACTGAGTTTATTTTCATAAGTATAATAATTTGAGTAGGTGTGGTGATTGGGCTTGAGTTGGGATATATAAAGTTGGACTCATCATTGCAAGGGAGGAAACAATTTTTTTAGGGTAGTATATATGAAGAATAGGATTTACATAAATGTAAATGGTTATAGTAGGAGGCCTTTACTTGTAGTTTTTTCCAAACATTTTTGGGATGACATTTTGTTCTTTGGTTACATTGGCCCAACTGTTGTTATTAATTCTTTAGCTTGTTGAAATAATCTTTTTCCCACGGGGATTTGTCCCCTTTATCCCAAAAAAAAACGTTTGGCACATATCTTTCCTGTCATTCAATCAACCATGCACTCTAGTAATGTATTATCGATTATTTACTGTATCGTTAATGTCCATCAAAGTTATTTTCCAAACAAGATTTCACCGACAGATCTCTTCTCACAGACATCCAGTAGATTTGCAGTGGATCTAGTTGTCACTGAAAGTCCTAAGAAACTAAGGTTGTTAACATTATTTGAGGCAAGGGGTAACAACTCGTGTTAGTTGTTAAATGGAGATGTGCCACCTGCTTGAGCGTCTATAATGTATCAACCTTGTGTGAAAGTCAAGAAGAACATGAATGCAATTAATGTTGATGGGCATTTTATTTCTATGGCTAGCCTCCAAACTCATGTTTAATATTCCACCCGATGGTGCAAGTACAACAACAAGATGATGAATTTTACGAGCCGACATACATTACAATGATCATTTCTTTGAGTAGCATGTAAGTTTTTATTTTTTAACGATCAAAGACGCGACATACATTATATTACAATGATCATTCCCCCATCGATTTTGATTTATGTTTTGTAACACCCGCGATTTCGGGGCTTCCAATTATGATTAATCACTCTATAGTTTTCCAAATGGGGTAGCTATTTAGTAAGACTTTAAGTATTATTGATATTAGAGAGCTTGGGGTTCGAATCAAGATCGAAATCGGAGGAAAACGACGAAAAAATGGCAAAAACAGTGGCACGCGACCCAGGGTCGTCGCCCAAGTTCTGCAACTCACTGTTGCTTGAGATGGGACACATGCGACCTTAGGTGGTGGACAAGGTCATGTGAAGGCCTGGTTCAACATAAAAGGTCGAAAATCGGGGTTTTTTTTCATTTGCTCATAACTTTCTCATTTCTTAGCCGGTCGGGGAAATTTTGGAGGCTATGATTTCCGTTTTTGAATCTCTTCAAGGGGAGAACAAAGAGGATCAAAGTTTTTTTTTTTTTTTTAATATTTGGGGTTCATAGAAGTTGAAAGGTAAACTTCTAATCTACCATCTTTTGACGTAGGGTTTGGACATTTTGCATCCCCAACCTTCTTCTCCATTCAGTGGCGTACTGTTAGGGTTTAGGAGTTTAAGGGAGTGTTCTTAAGAGCTTTGCAACTTAGATCTAAAGTTCTAGCTTGAGAATTTGAATTCTTCATCAAAGAAAGCTCAAAATTTGGGATAAAGTCATAAAACCTAGATTTAACATAAATCTAGCAAAGTGAATTATAATTGATTTGCAAAACTATAAACATATCAAATTAAAATATATCCATTTTAGGTTTTGAATACATTTCCTTGAGTTATTTCACCTTTGATGAGTTTTATGAATAATGGTGTTTGGGGGTAATATTTAGGTATGTTTTAGGTTTCAATCTTGAAAGGATGTTCATGATTTATTTGATTATTTTGAAACATAAACCTTCAATGTTTACTCCAAATGATATTATTGCATCAAATGAGGTATCTTGAATATTGGATAATTGGGAGCAATATATGGTTTTGATTGGTGGAAAATGTTGTATTGGGATTTATCCAACTTGTGAGCCACTTAATCCCCCTTTTTGGTTGCGAATGAGTAAATCTTTGATAAATGCCTATTATTGGCATGGTGAGGATCTTGAAATTATAAATCAATCGGTTTTAGATCGACCTCGAACTTGTTTTTTATGTTTCAATAAAGTGATGATTTATGGACCCAACCATGTTATGGCGCCATGTGTGTTTTAAATGTTTGGAAAACATATCTTTTTAGCTTATATGGGTTACATTAAATTTTATTTAAATAGTTAAATGTTTTATGAGGCCTTTTGGCTTGATTTTAACTCAAATTAGTTTTGAGGGCATTTGTCTAGTTTAAATGTTTTATGAGGCCTTTTGGCTTAAAACTTTTTCTTATCTACATTTATATCAGATCCTGAGGACCTGAGTAGCATTTTGGAGCTTTGTAGAAGTTCTGGTAGAATGGATTTAAAGGCGTCATCTGGATTTTGAAGATAACAAGTTTGATGGTTTTAGTAACCCTCGACCCTTTTCTAATTTTGTCAAGGATTAGACTGTTCGTTTAGACTCTTATGCTCATCTTGTCTTCCTTCTTTTGTAAAAGTTAAGTATTTCATTATTAAAGTTGTTTCAATATGAAGGATTTTGGAAGTTTTAAATTGTCTACTATTTTTCAAATTTATGGGTGTTACATGTATTTTAGTTATGAAAAACAACAAGCCAACCACCACAACTCTATTGTGTTTGTTTACCTTTTCCTGCCATGAAGTACCTTATGTGATGAGAAAGTGAGGAGATATATTTGAGAAACAATGTAATTTAAGTTAGACGATGGTGGTGACAGCCGAAAGAGGTGGAACTGGAAATGGATGGCCGAGTGAGATAGAACTAACTGGATCTTGAAAGAAGGGGGAGGACTGGTGAGGTTCTTCTCAGTGGAACTGGATATGGAAATCGATGGTCGGAGGAGATAGTACGATATGTGGGGTACTTTGCGGTGGTAGGACTTGTAGCTGGCGACGACATGGTCAACAAAGATTGTTCATCATGTGTTTGTGTGGATCTGATCCTTGTGTATATGTATAATTATATATATACATATATACACATACATACACACACACACACACATATATATATATACATAGTGGTGGTTTACTTTGCAAATCAAGCCATTTATACAAACCATACAAACCATCTTCATCCTTCGATTTCATTGTTGGAAACTAATGATTTAAATCTAGTTTAGAAGCCTTAGTTTATTATTATTATTATGTAAATAAGTATTGAAAATAGGAAATTAATTAACTGCAAAGGCAGTTATGTTTGGCGCCAGTTGTGAACCATTGTGTTGGTTCAAGGCACCTGTTCATGTCTATAAATATGTGTATTGAACATAATTGTATATATCGATATATCAGTTTGTGTATATTTCTTGTTCTCTTGTTTTGTTTTCTTCTAAAACACACACGCACACAAGCACTGTGCGAAACCAGAAGGCTATATGAATAGTAACATCAGGCGATCAACAAGGATGTCAAACCTGATCAGAATCGGTGATCTGATCAATTCTAACAGTTGGTATCAGAGCCCAAGGTTGGGCAGATCTTTGGGAAGCACTGATTGCGAAACGGAGAATTCAAGGATTCAAGAAACTCGTGATTACGATGCTGGGGACAGTGACCAATTCAAGAGGAAACTATGGCATCTACGAAGGAAAGAAGTATTAAAGAGGCTGGATCATTTGAACCTTCGTGAAACTGATTTTTTAGCAAGTAAACCACAACCTTCGTTGTTCTTGAGTAGAAAAATGAAGAAAGCACGGTGTTATTTTTGTTTTTCTCGTGGACATATGTATTGGAATTGTCCAAACATGAATAAAAGAGTTTTATTCAAGGAAAGGAATTCACAAGAATTAGGAGGTTGTGTAAAATCAAAGAAGAAGATAACAAGGACTCTTTCTGATAAATTAATAATACCCTCACCAAATTGGACCGTAGTCGGATCGGATGTAAGTGAGTGGAACGAAATCTGGTATATATCAGATGAGTATCCACGCCATATGACAGCAAATATGGATTTGTTTAAGCATTTCAAGAAAGGATCTATTGGCACAAGTAGTATGGGAATTAAAGTTGAAGGTTTCGGTGAAGTTGTGGTATCAACCGAGGGAAGAAACTACCTAATAGCAGGTGTGTATTTAGTGCCTAATTGCGCACTGAATGTGTTGAGCCTTCAACAATTAATTGTGCAAGGATTTAGGGTAAGACTCCAACATACGAAAGCCATTCTTGAAAGAGCTTTTGAAGAAGAGTATGTTAAAGAGGAAGAGGAAGTCAATGATATGGATGGGATGTGCAAGAACGAAGATTTGTACAAGTTAGATTGCATCCAAGAAAAGGCAATCATTGAAGTGTTCAAGTATTACAATTCATGTGATGAATTATCAATAAAGAAAGTTTTAGACGGTAAAAGGGTTGGAAAGGTGCCAACTAAAAGTGAATTTGAAAGTTTAATAGGTTTCATGAAGATGGTTAGTGAAGATGAGATCAAGGAAGATAGAAGAGCCTCGTTAAGGAGCATTTTGAAAAGTTAGTGGAGTGGTTTTATAAAGACTACTTGGATTGTGAAGAAAGGATTACTCCGGTTGAAATACATGGAGTCGAGATATGTTTGTTGGACGTTTATTTAACTGTACAAGGCTTTGGAGGTCATGTGTATGTGACCACGAAGAATGAGTGGGAAGATGTAGCAAAGGCTTTGGGTTTTTCAAGTGATTTTGCAAATGGTATCAAGAAGGTGTACATGACACACCTTGGACTTTTGGGAGCCTATTACGATACCGCCACAAGATACTTGAGGGACGAGTTAGCACCAAAGGCAAAGAGTGCAAGGGTGCAAGTGAGGCGAAGGGTTTGGGTTTACCAAAAGGAGAAGACTTACCTGGAGGAGTTGGAGATACCGGCATGGAAGAATCCGTGAAAGAAGCTGACTACTACAAGGAAGAAGATGATGTTTTCATCATCATAGACTGATCAAGCATAAGGGATTTAGATTAAATCATTAGGGGGGCATGTTGGAAACTAATGATTTAAATCTAGTTTAGAAGCCTTAGTTTATTATTATTATTATTATTATTATTATTATTATTATTATTATGTAAATAAGTATTGAAAATAGGAAATTAATTAACTGCAAAGGCAGTTATGTTTGGCGCCAGTTGTGAACCATTGTGTTGGTTCAAGGCACATGTTCATGTCTATAAATATGTGTATTGAACATAATTGTATATATCGATATATCAGTTTGTGTATATTTCTTATTCTCTTGTTTTGTTTTCTTCTAAAACACACACGCACACAAGCACTGTGCGAAACCAGAAGGCTATATGAATAGTAACATGAGGCGATCAACAAGGATGTCAAATCTGAACATTATCGGTGATCTGATCAATTCTAACATTCATTGATCAATGGAGACTATTTATGTCAATAATGGAGACTATTTATGTGAACAAAAAAATTAATATGATTCATTAATTACAAGAGGCCGGAAGGGTAAAAGCTATGACAATTATGGAAACCGTTTAACTATGGGGTTTTTTCTATTTTCTTAATGTGTTCTTGTATTTTTATTTTATGTATTTCTCATCTTGTTGAAATTGTTTCATGAAATTGTTTAATTTGATAAAACTGTCTCATGTATTTGTTTCATAAAATTGTTTAATCTGATGAAATTATTTCATCTAATTCGTTTTCTTGATAAAACAATTTCATGTATTTTTGTTTCTATGTGTAAAAATAAAATTGTTTTTGATGTATTTCTCATTTTAATGGAATTGTTTGATAAATGGACGATTTTGCCCTCATATGCCTTGTACGTAGCCACATAGGCCCGCTTAACGGACAGAAATAAACGGACGTGAGGGCTAAAAACCATATCCAACATAAGGAATATACCACAAGTACATAATAAATATAGTCCGAGAACTGATCCATAAAAATCAACATACCACATGGACCAATATGGGTTGTTTGGCAGTTGCTGAATGGTTTGGTGCATAATGATTAAGACGCTCTTATGATATAGTGTCAAATGAAATATGTTTGTTTGCTAATTGTTCAGAATAAAATCAGGGCTCTTAATGGTTAAGGCATGGTCAACATACAAAATCATTCAGGGGGTTTTGGAACCATTAAGAGACAGAACTTTTTTTTACCAAACAGAATAATGATTCAATGGTTGTATCTTAATGGAACCATTAAGAGGTAAACAAACACCCCCTAGTTTACTCATAAAATAAAAAGTTTAAAAAATGTCATCTTTTTATACTCAATTTCAGTCCCTCTCTTGGAAGTTTGGAAGAACAGCAATGGCGAAGAGAAGCCTCACTCTCCTTCCCAAGCTCACACCCACATTTTCTTCTCTCTCTTCAATCTCGAACCCAAAGTTCCTCTCTTCCAACTCCAACAATGGTGTTATACAATCTCATGATACCCACGAACAACTCACAAAACTTCACCTACTAATTCAACAAGGTCAAACCCAAACCGCCAAGAATCTAATCAAATCCCTCATAACTTCCAAATCCATCTTCACAACACCTTCTGATATCTACACTCACTCTAAGGAAAAATCCAAACTTTTTTCAAGCTTGGTGTTATCGGTTTGTGCAGAATCAAACCTCCCCAATGAAGCCATTGACTTGTACATGTTAATCAGGAAAGATGGTGTCTTCCCTTCTCTTGTTTCGTTTAATTTACTTCTCGAATGTTTGGTTTCTTGTTGTCAGTATGGTAGAGTGTTGGATTTATTTGATCATGTTCTTAGTTCCGGTATTAGGGTTGATAAGTTTACGTTTGGTAAGGCTGTTCAATCAGCGGTTAAGATGGGGAACGTGAAACGGGGTATGGAATTGATGGATTGCATGAGGAATAATGGTAGAATGAGTGTTGGTAAGTTTGTGTATAATGTTTTGATTGGTGGGATGTGTAAAGAGAAGAGAGTGAAGGATGCACGTAAGCTGTTCGATGAAATGCTTGAGAGTGGTGTGGTGCCTGATAAGGTTACGTTTAATACGATGATTGATGGGTATTGTAAGGTAGGGGATTTAGATGAGGCGTTTACGATTCGTGAAAAGATGAAGGCTAGTAATGTGGGTGCGAATCTTGTTACGTTCAATACGATACTAAACGGGCTTTGTAGAGCGAAGAGGATGGATGAGGCGAAAAGGGTGTGGGAAGATATGAAAGTTCATGGCTTTGTTCCTGATGGATTCAGCTACAGTTTTATGTTTGATGGGTTCTTGAGGTCCGGTGATTTGGATGTTTGCATGTCTTTGTATGAACAGTTGGATAAAGATGGCATTCGTATAAATGGATACACTTGCGGGATTTTATTGAATGGGTTATGCAAGGGAGGGAAAACCAATAAGGCTGAGGAGATTTTGGTGAAATTAATGGAGAATGGATTCGTTCCAACGGAGGTAATATTCAATACGATTGTCGATGGTCATTGCAGGGAGGGTAACACAGGAATTGCCCTTTTAACAATCGAAAAAATGAAATCCCATGGGTTGAATCCCGGCTGCAGCACTTTTAATTCGGTGATCAACCGGTACTGTCAATCTGGTAATCTTGTTGAAGCGGAGGAATGGGTGAGGAGGATGGCAGAGATGGGTGCTTCACCAGATGTGGTGACTTACAACATACTACTTGATGGATTCGGACGTAGTTTTCAGTTCGACAAGTGCTTCGAGATCCTTGAAGAAATGGAAAGTTATGGGTTAAAGCCAAACGCCGTAACTTATGGCTCTCTAATGAATCAATTATGTAAGGACGGAAGGCTTGTTGAAGCCGAAGTGGTTTTCAGAGATATGATAGGTAGGGGTGTTTTGCCAAATACAAACATATATAATATACTTATTAACGGGTACTGTACTGGGGGGAAGATACAAGATGCTTTCAAGACTTTTGATGAAATGTCGAGAAATGATGTTGTTCCAACTTTGGTTACGTACAATACACTCATAAACGGGCTTTGTAAAATGGGTAGGGTTGAGGAAGCCGAAGAACTGGCGTCGAAAATGACAAATGGAGGTCTCGAACATGATGTGATTACATATAATTGCTTAATCTCTGGCTATTCAACCAAGGGAGACGGCCACATGTGTTTAGAGTTATATGAAAAAATGAAAGTATCTGGAATCAAACCTACTATCAATACGTATCATCCACTAATCGTTGGATGCAAGAATCAGGGTTTAATAATTGTTGAGAAACTCATCGATGAAATGTCACAGATGAACTTGACTCTTGATCGTGTGCTATATAATGAACTAATTCGTTGCTATTCAGAGCATGGTTTTGTAGAGAAAACCTTTGCGTTGTACCATGAGATGGTTGGTAACGGAATTCGTCCTGATAGGATGGCCTACAATTGCTTGATCATCGGGTACTTAAAGGAGGGGAAGCTCCACGAAGCAAAGGATCTTGTTGATAAGATGAAAGCAACCGAATTAATTCCTAAAGCTGATACGTATGACACACTCATCAAGGGCCTTTGTGATGTCAAGAAGTTTAGTGAAGCATATATTTGGTATAGGGAAATGGTTGCCAACGGGTTTATGCCAAGTGTAAGTGTAGCTAATCAGCTTCTTACTGGTCTTACGGAAGAAGGAAGGTTACAAGAAGTCCAAATGATGTGCTCCGAGATGAGCATCAAACGATTGGATTATTCGAGTGCAAATGACGATCTTTGTGCTGCTGCAAAATTGTAGATAGAGTTGAGGTGAACTCAGTATTACAATTCTTTTACCAAGTATAACTTTAATTACCCTCTTGTAAAGTTGCTTCGAATTACATTCAATAACTTTTAGTATTTAGCCCATAAATATAGTATCTTTTCGAATTACTTTCATTAACTTTTAGTATTTAGCCCCTTGGGTAAGTTCCTTTCTCCTAAAACTTGGATGGTTATCTACGTGTGATTTAGCATATTACTCTATCCGATGGCACATTGGCCCGAGCTGCTGTACGCATTGGTGTATCCACCGGTAAGTTATGTTTCAATGGCGGCACTTTACTATGTATTTCGTGTTTTATGTAAAGGGGAAAATGCAGCCTTTTGCTCTATTTGAGTTAGTGATGGCCAAATGGGCCCGGCCGATCCGACCCGATCGGTTAACCGGGGGCTTGACCGATCCGGACCGGGACCGACCTTAACTGGTTAAGGGCCCGAAATTTATAACCGGCTACACTTTTGGAGCAACTCGGCGGCCCGACCCGATCCGATTTTTTTTCAAAAAAAGGTGCCGTTTATAGCCGTTAAGTTACAGTTTTTTTTTACTGTGTTTTTATAATGTTACCGTTTTTTTTTGCCTCCTAACCCCCCAAAAACACTATAAATAAGTTGTGTAGTGTATGGGTTTAGATACCAAGTTACAAAACGCAAACAATTCTCGCTATATTTTGTGATTTCGACTTGTGACCGGCCGAGGACCGGTTGGGCCTTAACCGGTTATGTGGGTTACTGTTTGGGCCCGATGATCGATTGGGCCCGGCCCGGTCCCTAAATTGACATTTGGCCACCTCTAATTTGAGTAGGCTGTTGCAAATGTTGACATAATCATTGGCCCTGTTCTTGTAGGCAAGGTTTGTTCATTAACCTCAACTTAATCCTCAATCTTGATTTTGTATCGGCAATTTAGGCCTAGAGATTCATAAGGGGTGCAATATTTTGTTCTTGTACGATGCAGACGATCTTAATATATCTTCTGTGTTACAGGACCCAACCGATGATACGGGTATTGATAACAACTTGATGGAACTCGACATGAGCGGGGCTGGAGCAAGCAAAAGGTATAAATTTAATAAATGTTGATTTTGTTATTTCATAATCTTTTATGTAAACTATACTTATTGCTGAATCACTGTGTTGTTTCAACTCCTATACATAACCTGTCAAAATGTAGATATTTAGAATAATTTCAAGTAGAAAAATTAGTTGGAATCCCTTAAATTGAGGTATATATATATATAGAGAGAGAGAGAGAGTGAGAGAGAGAGAGCGGTTCTAATAAGAAGGCCAAATGTCGTGAGAAGGTAAGAAGGGTAGGTTCATATGTGAATCCATTGAAAAAATCCAAAAAAAATCTATTTGAAGATGCATATTTGAACCAACACTACATAATATTCATATGGGTTTATGCATCTTCAAATAGATTTTTTCAATGATTCACATATGAACCTTCCCTTAACATTTCCTTCTTACCTTTTCACGATATTTAGCCTTTTCAGTTGAACTTCCCACCATAACTATTCAATTCATTATTCGTGTCATGGTATCCGAGCCTTCAAATTTTTTTCAGGAAGTTACAACCTGCAGTCTTCTTCTTTCCCAACCTTGATTCCTGTTTTTTGTTGTTCTCTTTGTGCAACCTTCATCGTTGCCATTCCTTCCAATTCTTCCTGTCCATAATTCCTAATAGAACAACCTTAATCGCAGCAATTCCCTTCCTTCATCATGCCGACCTCCAAAAACAACGAAGCCGTGACGCCACCATCTTTAAACCATCTGATGAGTTCAGTTATGTCCAAAGAATTGGAGATTTGCAACCTAACAAACTTGATGAAACAAAAAATCTATCTCCTTTGGTCTCAATTTGTCGAACGTACCTAAAGGGCGAACGGAGACTTAGACATCTTATTGTAGCATGTCCGATTGCAAATGGTTCAACATTTAGAACATGTGGATCAGTGACCAATGCATGTTTTTCTCTACTGTAAGAGAGATTTGGAAATTAAAGGGAAACCACCCTATAAAGAGAAAAGACATATGGAGATGATTTAATTCATTGTAACCTTCGATTATACCTCTAATGCTTATGTGACTTGGTGGTTTGTATCCTCAATTGATGATTGCACTCGGGTTAAATGGCTCTTTCTCCTCAAACAAAAATATGAAATTTACATTGTTATACCTAATTTCCACTCGATGATTCAAATTTTCAAAATAAATAAATAAAAACTTTAGGACAGACAATGCTAGGGACTATTTCAACTAGATGTTATCACCCTACGTCTAATCGGAACGAATTATTCATGGTTTAGGGTTGTTAACACACCTCAAAGGTCAAACTTCATATTTTTGGGGGGGAAAAAGGTATATATAAATAAAAAACAAAAATTTTGAAACTTTATGGGTGTCAAAGTGACCCCAAGCTAATGAATACATCTGCCCCCTTCCCAATTTATTACCCTAAATTAGATTAATAGTCAACTTTTTTAATTTAATCTTTATCAAAAATCATTTAACCTTGATCAAATAATCATTCTTGTAAAAAAATATAGAGACAATATATATAAAAATATTCTAATTATAATATTCATCAATGAACCTATTTTATTAATACAAAATAACATAAAAAAACGAAACAAATATATACTTTACATGGAAAATAGAAAGTAAAACAAATAAGTTTCTGCATTTTGAATTGTCTCAATGAAAAAATGTCACATGTTTAAGCTCGGAAAGTGGTTCCGCGCTCGTACTCTGCAAAACAAAAATAATGAAGGTAACAAAAAAAATTCAGTCATGATGCATTGCAAGATATACAACCGAACCTGTGCTACGTACTACGGATACAATGATCTTCAACCACCCGACACAAGTGACCTCCTTAGGCACTGGTCGATGAACACTTCTGGATCTGCGGGGATGTACATTACAACGAATTAATAAGATTAATTGGTGCATGTTGTTTAGTATATTTGTACATCTTCATGACTCTGCTTTTGCAGGATAACCAAACCAAATGGACCACCGGATTCAAGTGGGGTGTAGGGAGGTAAGATGGATGAGTAGATCTCACATACAGGCATTGTTTGGCAAAAAAAAAAAGCTAGGTTATAAGCTAGGTTTTTTTTTTGGGTACATGTTTGGATGACCAAAAACTAGCTTATAAGCTAGCTTATTGAAAAGCTAGCTTATTAGTTACCAGCTAGCTTATCAGCTAGTTTGCCAAACATAGCCACAGTGGGTTGTGGGAGGGTATATGGACCCATGGATCCCACATAAATAGGGGTGTAGGGAGGGCAAGATGTATATGGTCTTTCCCCTACCCAAGGGTTAAAGAGGTTGTATTGCGTAAATATTTGGCTAGAGGCGGATACAGAAAAATTATTTCCCGACCCGATAGATGAAGAGGTTGTTTCCGTGAATATCTCTCGCTAGAGGTGGATCCAGGAAAATATTGAGCATGGCACAAAATAGATAACATAATATAAGATAAAACAAAAATTAATTATAAAAAAGTACGTTTTAATTAAAAATGGCATACAACTAGTTTTTTGTTCTTTTTTCTCCTTCGAACTTGCAACTTGTAGGGCCACATACGATGATATTACCGGTAGGCTGCAAGCATTTTTTTGTTAACTTAGTGGGAATGCACATCAAATTAAAACGGGCATGCCTTTAAAACCCCTAAGATTTTTTTCCATTGCATCGGGATGGTAGAGTGGGGACACTACCACCCCTAGGCTATTACCGAATCGTCCCCGCCACGGGCTTGGGAAAAAGGTTTTGCGAAGATTAGAACTCAAACGAGCAAAAAAAGAAGTTTTGAAGAGTTGAAAAAACGCTTGAAGCAAACTTGAGAAATGAAGTACGTGCGTTAAATAACATGAAGTACGTTTAAACAAATAGAACAGGTACGCACATGCAGTCAATGTCACAAAATAAGAGTAAGCAAGTAGCGCAAGTATGTACTTCCAATACGATAAAATATGCTTTTGCAGGATATAGTACCTGATTGACAAGCATGTTCACTTGTTCTCTGTACATTTCCTTCACGTCCACAATATCGGCACGAAGTTCTTCAAGCTACATGTTAGGGAATTCAAGAGTATAGTAAGAAAGCAGTGAGTATATAGCTCGGATAAAAACTGAGGACCACCATCCAGGGGCGCACCTCACTTGACCCTCGCCATCCGGCGATCCCGGGTTCTAGTTAGCTTACACGAGTGTGCACTCCACACCGCCTAGCTCGTGATATAGTTTAACTAACAACCCCATATTCTCTTGTGAATCCAAATACATAAAATGAACCCGATGATTTCACTAAAATCACCAGACACTACACAAAACAAAACGTTGTTTTTTGTATTATTTGAAAGGTTTATAAATTGAAATCTCTAAACTTGATCAATATTGCAAGTTGTGTACCTCTTCATCTCGTTCACCCATCAACTCTAGTGCAGCAGAGTGCCTGACTCGTAATGCTTCTAGCTCGGCCTTAATGCTAGGCAGCAGAGCCACTTCTGATCGTAGTTTTTCACACTGCAACAAAAAATAGTGTGTCCCAAATCGAAGATTAATAAGAAACACATGATCATTTTTATTCTACTAAGAAGACGGAAAAAAAAGAAGGAAAGCATTAAGCATACCTCCTCGGTCATTTTAACCAACTCCTCTGAAAGAGAGTCGCGAATGGCTTCCATGGATGCCTATAATGTATGATGAAGCAAAAACACTTGGAATTAGATATATGGATGAGGGTGAGCTATATAATGTGTAGTTGATACGGGTTCGCTTGTTATGCGAACGGAATGGGACAGGACTGGACAAGCGAAAGAATTGTGGAAGGTTTTAGGTTTTATTTTGACGGGGGTATTTAGTAATTTACTATCCCATCTCCCTAATTTTTGTTCCACCTAAGTGCATTTTAATCCCAATTAGTCATGTCATGTACCAGTCTAATATCACACCAAACGTGGAACAAGTTATGGTTATGTCCTATCCACCCTATCCTATGTACCAAACACATAGGAACAACATCTTAAAGGTTCATTTAAATTCAGAAATGGATGTTATTATTCAGAATATATTCATACCAATCTAGACATATAAGATGCAAGTTCACCCTCCTTTTGACGTAGCGCAGCTGCAAAAGCACTCGGGGTCATGCTCTTTAAATAATATGGGCTTATGGAAGGCTCCCTGAGACTTCTTTCAGAGAAAGTATGAGACGAGTCTAAAGATGCCTGAAGATAGAAACTTTCCTCCATACTACTTAAACTGCTAGCACTTGAAAGTCTGCGAGTCAGTCCTGTACAAGAAGTCAGTAGACCAAAAAAGAGAAGATCGAAGAGATATCATATTAAAGAATAGAGCTACTCTCACCATTCTCAGAGGGAGACTTGGGTTTGGGTATGGAACCGTGTCCAGAAACAGGAGAAAGCTGGGGGCGAGCTGTCTTTTCTAGTTCCATACGTGCAGCTTTTTGACGTTCTATTTCCTATACTCATCAAGAACGTAATTTATATAACTTATGTATTTAAAGTGTTTTCATAAATAGGGAAAGTATCAAGTTAAAATTATTTACGTAAATATTTTGAGAACCTGGGAACCAATTATTCATGATGAATTTCATGATTAATATTCATCAAGAAAATTATTCATAATGAAAATGCATGATACTTATGATGAATAATATACATGAATTATTAGCGTCGTTAATCATGAATAATTAATGAAATAGTTGGTTTTCAAGCTCTCAAAATGTTTACTATAGGTTGTGTTGCTATAGAAACACAACCTTTTAGTTCCTAGAAATCCTTGCAAACTCAATGGTTCACCGGGATTATCACTGCTATATGCGGTGTTGATAATTGTTCTATATACGTTGCTTCATTGTATATCGGGAAGCAATTCGCGATAAACCCAAAGCATTATGTTCTTAGCAACAGTGGGAAATTGCTTTAAGGAGAGAGGACTAGCCTTGAAGCAATTAGTAGTAGGTTTCTTATTCTCGTTTATTGTCATTAGTTTAGAACCCCAAAAACCAACATAACTTCAAGAGAAACAAGTATAATGCATGTACACTTTAAAAAAAGATATGTATGACTACCTGCTGGAGAAGTTCACGGTGTGTCAATGCTTCATGCAGCTCGTGCTTATGTTTCCTCTTGAGTTCCCTCATCTCTTCGTTGAGTTGATTTACATGACCGTTATGAGTATCAGCTTCCTCTTTTAGAGCCAGGTAATCCTGCCTACTTTCCGACGCTCTCTGTCTTTCCTTCTCAAGAGACCTAGTTAGTTGGGTTTGCTCAGCTCTCAAACATGATATCTGCAACAGATTATCATTGTAAGGTACTGATTGTTGTATGGCTCAGTCAACGAAGGTCAAGCCTAGAGGGTGTTCCAACGTGAGATATGGAAAAAGGCCCCAAAATTTTGGAGGCCTAATTATACATTTTAGCCTTTACCCAATATTATATGTTTTAACCTTTAGCCCAATTATAATGTTTTAGTCCATGCATAAATGTTTTAGGCTTTTACTCTTTTAGCCGATTTGGCTATTCCGGCTTTTAAATAATGGTAGAAGAATAGTTCTATTTAAGTAATTGATAAGTTACTTTGTCAATTTAGTATATTTTTGTTGTTTTAGTTTGTAAGACTTTTAATATAACATATGGTATGAACTTTTTATATTTGTTTTATTTATTACTCATCCGTCTTGGTAAATGTGTAACAACGACCCTGAGTAAAAGTAACGATTAAGGAAAGGACAGCAAAAGTACCTGAGCTTCAAGAACATTTATTCGAGATAATGTTTGGGATAAGCGTTCACTAACAGAATGTTCTCTTTCCTCTGCAGCTGCAGCTTTGGCCTCTGCTTCCTGCAAATGGAAATGTCAAGAAGTCTATGCAATAAAGAATAATAATGTAAATAATGTTGCACTATTCATGGGACCTGAAGTCGAATGTTTAGTGATCTCTCCACAGCAGCCCAAGCTTCTGCCTTTCTAGCAGTTGCTTCCTATTCAAGGGATATTAGTTAAAGAGCAGAAAAGCTCAAGGAACAATGTGTTAAATGAAATCAAACCTGTATAGCCTCGATCTGCCTCAAAAGAGGCCTAGTAGATTCAGGAACTTGCATAATCAGCTCTTCACATCTACGCTCACTTGCCTGCGGACCAATGATATAGGTAGTTTACCAAGTTGGGAAGTAATAAATAACAGAGGACCAGTGATTCCATAAAAAGAAGAAACAGAATGTATACTTAATGCCCTATTATGGAAGCAACACCACAAAACATACTTGATATCGTTTTTGGAGGTCATCGATGTCTCTCCTTAGCATATCTTCTCTTAAAACTGCCTGCAGCGAGAGAATATATATATATATATATATATATATATTAGAAAATCTTATCAAGTGAATTTTCAACTGAAGTGTTGAAAACGGAGACCTGCTGCTCCTTTCTACTCAGTGTTTGCCTTAATTGTTCCAGAGTTTGAACTAGCATAGCTTCCCGTTCCTCAGCCTCCCTTAGGTGGCCCTCTAATTCTGTTCTGGCTTCGTCGTTCACTCGTGCTTCTGCTAGTGCTTTTGCCTCCTTGGCTGCAGTCAACGCATTTGTATAGTACTCTTTTAATGTTGCAAGTTCAGCGTGGTTTTTCTCTATTGATTCTTGCATACTCTCCACTTTGTTCTCTTCAACCTGAGCTTAATAAAAAAAAATGAATACAATTAACAATGAATGGAAGAAATAATAATAATAATAATCTGGAGGGACACTGGTCTGAGAAAGAAGAAAAAAAATACAATTATATCATGATGGTGATGAGCTATATGCTATTCATCTTACTAAACACCTCGGATCCTTGTCAACAGTAAGTGAAATTTTGGTAGGTTTTGCATAGTTTTAAGATAGCACTGTTCTCAACTGCTATTATCAATTTATCATCATAAAGTTCCATAAATGCACATAATTTTCAAATCATAGTATGCCAAAAACTCGAGACAAGAAGTTTTACAACAGATTTTGCAAGAAAATTGAAGATCACTTGTAAGATAGAAGAAGGATGAAGGTCCAAAACCAGTAGAACCAAACCACAGAGATTTGCAGATGTAGTTAATCTTCACTCATGATGCCATGTACGAATTTTTGTGAAAATTATCTTGACAACAATACATTAATAGGCTGGAGAAGTAATTACCTGCAGCTTGGTTATCAATCCTTTCTTCTCTTCTTCAAACTCTCTAATCTAGGATTCTCAAAAAACAATAATTTAAATAATAAGAAGATGTGCAATGAAACACTTTTAGGTTCCAAAGGTAAGACAGTGTGTTCTATCCTATACCTGTGCCCGTAGTCTCCTAATTGTAGATTCTTGAACGGCTTGTTTCTTTGAAAGCTCTTCACCTATGTGAATGAAAAGGAATAGCACCATCATTTGTAGTACAGATAATGTGGTCTTCAGAGAACTCTGAAACTATATTAGCAAGTTGTAGATGTCACAAATATATCTAGCAAAAGTATATTGTTGAAACAGATTTAGATTGATAATCATAAACAACACATATAAAATCTTTGAACACTTATTTCAGTCTGTGGCTCACACATTGGAATGGCACTTGTAATTCATATTCGTACAAGAATGGACCCTTTAGTGCAACACGGAAAACAGATGTTGCTAGAATATGGGAAACCTCTTCTCGAACAGTTAACTGATTCATTACCTTCTGCCATAACTTGAGTGATTATCTCATCTTTTTCCTTTAAAAGAGCATTGGCATCATTTCTCTTATTTTGCTCTCTACGTAGTGTATCCCTTTCCCTCATAAGAGCATAAACCTGAATTATTGAAGCTGAGTTAATGAATAGCAACTAAATATTAGACCATTAGTTATGTGGTTCTTATGGACCATGACAGGGCACCTACATAGTCACAAGTATAATACTATTTCACAGAAATTGGGATATCCCATTCCACTCGACACTTATGGTCAAGTGTTTCAGATTGATGGTTCATAGTTCATATAATAGGGTTGGGTTCACGTGAGACCAGCCTGTTTTCGTGAGACATGTGAGACCACGATTTTACACGTGAAACTTCACAGCAAAATACTCTGAAGGTAAAAAAAATCCGAACCTTCACAGTGTTTTGTTGTGATGTTTCAAGTGTAAAAACGTGATCTCACGGGTCTCACGAAAAGAGGCTGGTCTCACGTGATCCCAAGCCTCATATAATATATGTAATGATTGAGAAACAAACAATAATGTATCGAACTACATGAATTTTCACTTTCTTATAAGATAGGTTGCTTGAGTCATAGAGAAAAAAATCCAAATCCAGATTTACCATATTGCTTAAAAGAAAATTAATCAAGCTGTAAAATAGATAAATCAAGACACTTGGATGATAAATCAAGTGCAACCTATAACACTTTCTTCCAATACTTTCCTACAGTATTTCTAGAAGTAGAAGTCTTGTGATTAAACAAGATATAGAAAAATGCAACAGTTTACCTTTCTTTCAAGAGTCGAAACTCTTTGATGATATTCTTCTCGTAGAGACTCAATTTCGGCTTCATTTGATTTTCTCTGTATAGCAACATGAGAGTCAGAATAGAAGGAAGGAGTGACGAATAACAAAAGAGAACTTAGCTGATTAAAACTTCAGGCAGCAGCTGCATCAAAGTGGGACATAATTGTTTGGTTATTATGTGCGCAAGCTTTTCTCAATCTTTCCAAATTGTTTAAGCAACTCTCTTTCAATGCCCTCTTTAAGATAGTAAGACATGTTGGCCAATTACATTTTTAAACCAACAATAAGAGCATAAAATACAGAAGGCACCTCAATACGTAACTACAAGTGGTCTCTCATTGGCACATTCTCTACAGATAGATGTGTAAGTTAATGGTAATTTTAGGTATGTGAAAAGAAAGAAACATTCTACAAAGCATAAACAGAACGACCAGAAAACAGTAACATAGAGGCCCTGGATATAGATGTATGGAACATTGGAACTACATGATTAGTCTTTAATATATAATTAAATCATACACAGTCACGCACATATATATAACTATATGGATATAGATGTATTTATTGCATACACTTGATTGCAATATTGAATAATTGGAAAACCTGAGTTCACGATGACAACAATAAACTTTGTACATACCCTCTGCTCATCGATTATAGATTTCAGCTGCTCATTCTCATTCATCAGCTTTGCAATTTCATCAGCTTTTGCCTGTAACAGATAACTATTATGATTGGGAACAACTGAACATATGAATAAATATAAAGAAGTTGCAAGAAACGGTGTAGTACCCTGGAGATACACGTCCAAACAAAATGCACACAATTTAGCCAATTAAGAATATATAAATATAGACACCAACATTCAGCAAGAGATGCAACATAAAACTATGAAAATAATGAATAAACATAGATTAATTTTTAATATAAATAACTTGTCAACACTCACCAAGCATTGTCTGGCTTGACGATAAAACAATTTGATCTAAGCTTGTAGCATAACAAATACTTAACAGTCCATGGAAGAACGTATATTTCACATAGCTTTAAACAACTCATCCAAGTATCACCAAATAAGTACATGTGCATCAAGAATATCATTTTTTTCATAAACTAAGCCAAAATTTAAATACCTGCGCTTGTCTAGCAGCTCCTAGAAGTGCAGTTTCCATCTTTTTCATCTCCTTCTTCAACGTCTCCAATTCAACGGTCGAATCTGCATTGCCGGACAAATTACTTCCCGAACTCGTTTGCTGTTCTTTTTTGTCTCTCTGATCATCACCAGCAAGCTGGTTTACTAGATGAACTTTAGCATTTTCATTGTCATCCTTAGAAGCTACTTCAAGAACCATCACAGAAGCATCATCTGAACTTGGCAATAAATGTGGTTGGCATTCTTCGACACTTTCAGCCACTTCAGATACGGGATATTGAGGTCCAAGTGGCTCTGACTCTATTGCAGATTGGCCATCATATGATGAGTCCACCGCTTCAACTGCAGAAGCTTCGTGTGTGGTCATTTTATCTTGCATATTTAGTTCATGGTCACTCTTCTGCATATCAGGAGCAGCTTGCACTTCATTTAGCTCAGGGGAAGTGGTTGGAACTTGGTCTACAAAATTTGTAGACTCATGATCTACTGATCCAGAATTATTTACAGATCCAATTTCCGTGTTCTCCTCACGGCCCAAAATCTTTGATTCCTCAGCATCATCAGCACTTGGTTTTGCTTGTGAATCAGCTTCTGCTTCAATGTGATTGTCAGCAACAGCAGTTGCCTCATCAGATGTTGCAATATTAGTTTCTACAGGTTTTTCAGCAATGTTTTCTGCGTCTGTATCTAAGGGTTTTTCAGCACTGTCCTGTGTTTCCTCGGGAACTGTGATGTTCGTCTGCACAGGGTGATCTTGATGTTCTTCAGGCTTTAAAGTTTCTACACTTGCTTCTGTGACAGGTGGGAAATGTTCCTCTTTGGAGTTGGTTGAATCCTCAGCAGCAGATCCTTCCTTTTCTTTGGAAAACACATGACGTTCTTCAGGCTTTGAAGTTTCTTCGCTTGATTCCCTAACATGGGAGTTATGTTCCTCGGTAGTGGTAGTTGAATCATCAGCAGCATCCCCTTCCTTTTCCTTTGAAAAAGATGGACGACTTGAAGATTCATGTTTGTCTGAAGATTCCAGTGTTTTGGAAGACTCCACAATGCCTTTTCCATCTTTCTGTGCGGTAATGTTAGTTGAATCATCAGCATCATCCCCTTCCTTTTCCTTTGAAGATTCATGTTTTTCAGAAGATTCATGTTTTTTAGAAGATTCATGCTTTTTGGAAGACTCAGCAGCAATGCCTCTTTTTCCATCGGTCTGTCCCGTGAAGGCCATTAACTCGGGAGACCAGTAGTGTGAAGCTGGAAGCAAGCAATAGAAGTTTGATCAGATAAAGAAATAGAAAAATCATCACCATCACCACTCTTGATATGATTCATTTTTTGGAACCACAATCCTCAAACCTTTTGCAAACAATGATTAGGTAGATATATTCGATTGCTCACTCCAATATAACCAGTACATAATCCAAACCCAGTATATTGCAAATTGTTCTCAGGCTATGCCATAGAATGCAATGTTAGAGCAAGGTATTGAGAATAATTGGCATCTAGCAACTTAAATCAAAACATATCCCCTACAAGCCTTCACAGTACCCTTAGACCCTAAAATACTGCTGAATGGTAAACTAGAGGGTTTCAACTTTCAAACCTAATTATGCAACAACTCAACATTCAACGAACTGCAGTTTGATAAGGAATGCACAAATCGTTACTCGTTAGTTCCCTTGCCATGCAAGTGCTAATAAACTAATCTACTAGAAGACATTACTGCTCCAAAGTCCTAACATGCAAAACTATCGAATGAAACATAAAACAAAGTCGGAGGCATCTTAATCAACGTTGCAACTGTTGCATCCAACATGCTTTTCCAGTTTTCTGTATGATATTCCATATGCGTTTGCATCCATATGGAGAATTAAAACAATGAAATGATGAATGGATTCCAAATCAGGAAGCGATCAAGTACGTACCTGCATTTGTGGAAGTAGAAGCATCAGATTGGCCTTCTAAACCTAGAGCATTGTCAAAATTCTTCTCAATGTTCTTCACGCTCTCACTGATCTTGTTAACGGCTCCAGCTAAATCCGGAAAGCTCCCTAATGCGACCTTCCCGCGTAACCATGCCATCTCCAAATCTACAACTTAGATCTCCCAAATTCCTCAAACTACATGGATCAAACGCTTCCGGAAACCCTACAAACTGAAACGAAAACTCAACAATCATCAACATTCTATTGCAGATTGAAAAAAAAAAAAAAAAACTACAAAACTCGATTTGAATGCGTTTTTTTTTCCTTGATTGGCGAATAGAGATTGTGAATCATAGATCAGGATACATACTGGATTGACGTTGCAAGTTTTGGAATGCAAGTGTGAATCATTATGAAGAAGATCTGTGATGATTTGATGGATTAGCCGACCGTTATTCAATTCTCGAAGGTGATACTGCTTCCGTCCATAACCAGATTCCATATACTTTCCAAATATCAAAAGAGTAAATTACATTTTTAGTCCCTCTGGTTTGTTAAAAATTGTGGATTTTGTCCCTATGGTTTAGTAATTTCGGTTTTGGTCTTTATGTTATGGATTGCAATTTATTTCTATTTTCGTCGATGAGGCCAAAACAATGCTTTTATGGGGTGTTTGGTATTGCTTATTTAAAATAGAGTAAACTACGATTTTCATCCTTGTGGTTTGTTGTTTATAACCATTTTCGTCTCTGACTTTAAAAGTTATTTTTTTGGTAATTGTGGTTTGCAATTTCTTTTCATTTTCGTCTCTAAAACTAATATTTTCAGGGACTAAAAGTGAAAGAAGTTGCAAACCACAAGGACCAAAAAAATAATTTTTAAAGATCAAGAACGAAAATAGTTATAAACAACAAACCACATAGACGAAAATAGTAGTTTAGGCTATGTTTGGCAAACTAGCTGATAAGCTAGCTTATGACTGATAAGCTAGCTGGTAGTTGATAAGCTAGATGGTGACTGATAAGCTGGCTGATGAAAAAGTCATGTTTGGCAAAAACTAGCTTATAATCATTTAAATTACCAAAAAGAACATTATTTATTTATAATTAAAAGTTAATATATAATAATGAATATTAATGAGGGACATAATTGGAATATTTACAAAAAGTTCCTCATAAGCTACTTCAAATAGTTTATCAAAAAGCTAGCTTATGGTCATCCAAACATGTACCCAGAAAATAAGCTAGCTTATTTTTGCCAAACAATGCCTTACTCTTTAAAACAACTTATGTTTTTATATAAAAGTGTTTATTAACTTTTGTGGTGTCAAACCGAAGTTTTATAAAAAGTGTTTGGAATAGTTTATGGTGGTACCAAAACGTAATAAGTTAATAAGTTGTTATTTAGGGGTGTTTGGGATTGCTTATACATGTAAAATAATTAAAAAACTCATAAGTTGTTTCAAATAAGTTAGAATATAATGACTTATTAAAAACTCCTTATCAGCGGTGACAAAAAACAATATAAGCAGTTTTTTTTCTCTCATCCAAACACTCAAAATTGTTTATTAGCGGTGACAAACGGAATAAGTTAATAAGTCATTTAAATAAACAATCCCAAACACCCCTAAGTATGAAAGAACTAAAATATAAATAAATTGTAAACCATAAGAATGAAAAGGCAATAAAATTTAAATTATAAGAACGAAAAAGGTAATGTCTTATAAACAATAGGGATGACAATCATAATTTCAAAAACCATAAGAACGAAAATAAAAATTTTCCACAAACCATAGGGACTAAAAACATAATTTACTTATATCAAAATGTTTCCATGATTACATACATCGTTACCTTCTCTTTTTCGTTTTTAACCGTAGTTATTTGGATCAACTTTATGCATAGCGTTTTAAAAAAAATATAATTTTCTTTTGGTATTTTTTTAAGTTAATCATAGGTGTCTGGATTACTTGTATACACCTCGACTAATCTCAGGGACCTTGAAAAACAGTCGGAAAAATCCTCAGTGGTCTTGCAGGACTGGAACTTGTGACCTCTGAGGAGGATCCCCAAAGGTATTTGGATGTTTGATAAAAGCAATTTTTTGGAAGAGTCCTAGCAAAGGTGAGAGAATAAAGTATCAGTCTTGATAAACTCAATGGCTTTATTTTTACACTAGTAATTAAAATTGGTTTTTATTTTCATTTTTTAGAGGCAGAATGATGGTATCTGTTTGATACTTAAAAAAAATGATTATTCAAACTGAACTGCTTCTAACATCTAATCAGGTTTTAAAAAGCAAGTGAACTTCATTTGAGAACCCATAAAATTGTGATAACCTTGAGAACTGGTGCATCACGTGCTATTTCACATGATTATCTTTCATATCCCGCTTGGATTTAGTGTATTGATTAACGTATATTTGTTTCACAATGTGAACATCAGAACATTTTTATGTGTCTGTGAAGCAAAAGATACAACTAAAAAGTTTCACATTTTGAACTAAATATATATTACAAAAAAACTCATTGTGAAATAAATGTGTTAATCACGATATTAAATTCTATCCTTAGTTGAAAAAAATCATGTAGAACAATACCTTACTATGACAGTTATCACAATATACGAGGTTCTCAAATGATTAAGTCCCTATATTTGTGTGTGAGAGAGAGAGATTGACCAATAGAAGATTTTTAATTATACGACATTTGTATATGATCTTAGTCAGGTTTAAAAATTAAAAACTTGTCTTGTCCCATTCAGTCACTCTCTATTTGGTTTTTACAAAACAAAAAATGTTGTGACATTTGTCTTGATACATAATTTAATACTTTTTAATAGTAATATCAAAAACTAAAATGGTTTTTTTCAAACATGTCACAAAACCAATGGAGCAAAAACTAAGGGGATGTTTACCAACTCTTTTCGGGTAAGTACTGTCCGGGTAAGAGTGTTGTCCTGGGTAAGTACTGTCCCGGGTAAGTGTTGTCCGGGTATGAGTGTTTACCACATGTTTTTTGGTAAGCACTTACCCACTAAAAATGACCATTTTAACCCAAAATCCCCAATTATTACCCAAACAAGATTTTATCTCCTAAATCATCACTCTCAAAAAAATCCCACAAAAGGCGCCATCAATGGCAGAGCCTGAACAAACCCTCACAAAATACCCCTCCCCCACCCCACCCCACCCTTATCTCCCCCACCTCCTTCCCAAAACTCTGCCTAATCATCGACAACAAACCCAGCTCGAATCTCACATCACAAAATCGCTAAAAACAAGATCAAAGTCGATGGAATCCCAGTCACCAAAGTCGTCAAGCTCTCAAAGCTCAAAACCGACTACAAACCTTTTGAGTCAAAGCGAAAGTTGTGTGATTCTTACGAGATGTTTTTCGCCGACAAAAGGGTGATCCCACTTCTTCCTAAGTTATTGGGGAAAAGGTTTTTAGAAAGAACTTGTCGTTGCCTGTTGATTTGGGTCATAAGAACCGGAAGGAGCAGATTGAGAGAGGGTGTTGTTCTGGGTTTTTTTAGGACTGGGAGAAGGGAGGAGGGTCGAGAGAGACGATGGAGGAGGATGAGCGATCGAGCGGTGGTAGGAGGATGAGCAATCGAGTCGGGTCCGACGAGGGTGGAGGAGCGGCTGGAGTGAAACCTCATCGCAGAAAGGGCAAGTCGTGGAAAGTCTGTATCTGACTCGGGTAAGCAACATTTTGGATCTGGCTCGGTAAGAGCTCGGTCAGTTTCTCGGTCAGATTTCGGTCAGATTCGGGATTTAGTAAACAAGTTGGCTGCTGACCGAGTCAGCCGAGTCAGCAGTTAGTAAACAACCCCTAAGCCCAACTTCTTGAGCTTTGGCCCATGTCTAACATTGGCCCTTTCATAATTGTGAAATGGCTTTGTTTAGTTGTTTTTTTATTAATTTTTGTATGAATAAAGTTGTATGTATGGACTAATCTGTTTGTATAGATTGGAAAGGTTTTTGCTTGGGGGGTTTTCATAGATGAAAGAAGCGTGGTTTTTTAATTAGGAGTAACGGGTTTGAAGAAAACTTGCCTTTCTGCATAAAACTCCCTCTAGAAAACTTACTAAATAAGTCATTTTTTTCATTAAGTCACTACCAACATTCATGTATAGATTACCGAATGAGTTGAAAGTCTCATTAAACTTATTAAACTGCTAACGAACATATTTCATGCATTTAGTTTTTTCTGTCTATAATAAAAAGAAATATGTCTAATTATTAATCAAACTGGTCTTTATTAATAACAAGAACGATTACTAATGATCAAGAAAAACCACAATATATTAAATAAAGAGTAAACTTTAATTTTGGTCCTTGAGGTTTAGTGAAAAGTCTGAAAATGAGACCTGAACTTTCATAAGTCTAGAAATCATCGTTGTGGTTTTCATTTTTGAAAGTAGTCCCTAGTCGTTAACTCTGTTAAATTAAGGGACATTTCAGTCTTTTCATCAAAATCTGTAATTTTCTCTTTAACAAATAAATCAAAAAAAATTATATTTTTTTTAAATAACAAATTTTAGATTGAAATACAAATTTTATAATAAATATTATGTTATTTAAAAAAAGGTTAAAGATTTTTTATGAAAACACTAAAATGTCTTTCACTTTAACGGAGAAAATAAACAGAGTTAACAATCAGAAACCACTTTCAGGACAAAATTAATACCACAAGGATGATTTATAGACTTAGGGGCCAATTACCTAAACGCTTACTCGGTAAGTGCTTACCGGTAAAATTCAACAAACCCGGTTGCCTTATCCAGTAAAACTCTAGTCTATCAAAACGGTGTCGAATGCAATAATTTACCGGGTAAGAGTTTGTGCGCTCACTTATCGGGTAAGACTTTCAGTCCTTGAGATCGCTCTTACCAAGTAAGATTCTTGTTACTTTCCAATTTCCATGTTCATATACAAGGTAAGTGACTCGGTAAGCACCTATCGGGTAAACATTTGGGTGTCGTTTGTTTTTTAAGATGTCTGAAGTCTTATTTTAGTTATGATTAATAAAAGGTGATGTATAAAAATGTTTAAACGATTCAGACTTAAAAGCCATTAACAGGTTTTTAAAAAAAACAAACAACCTCTTGGTAAACGACCCTTATTAAAGTTCAGTCCATTTCAATTTTTTCACTGACCCTCAAGAACCAAAATTGAAGTTAATGTGAACCAATTATTACTTTCATTAGGTTCATGCTAGTCATTAGTCATTATGATAATATGATGAAAAGTTGTTTCATAATGTGAATTATTTGAACATGAAATCCATTCAATTCTTAGCTGTAACTCCAAGTGAAGATAATCTAAAGAAAATAGAGATTTTGTTCTCTGTTTTGCTTTAAAGAACTCTTTATATCGTTCTCTAAAGTAAAAAAAAACTTTAAGTTTAGATAATTCTCTAAAACTTAATGTATGGAAAGATGAATTAATTTTTTATTCATTCCTGCCAAATAGATTGAATTATTATTTTTGATATTAATTTTTTTTAAAGTGTATTGAGATGATAAATTTATAGAATATTTTAATAAATATAATGAATATTGGGATCTCTAAAATAGAGAATCTGTTAGAGTTAAATGTAATTTCTTAGAGATTTTGAATTTCTGTTCTTTATTTTAAACAAATTATAAAGAATCTTTTGAAGATGCTCTTAATTCTCACGTTTTAATTTCATGCTTTTAGTTTTCTTAATTTCAAATTATTTTTATTTTCTATCTAAAAAGATTGGTTTAGTCATATAATAAAAGAAAAAAAATTAATTATTGATTATAACAGATTCTTGATAAGAACAAAAAGACTACTAATAATCAGGAAAAAAAAAACTAAACACGTTAAATAAGTATGAAATAGTCACAGTAGACCGTAATCAAAAATACCAAAACCAAAAAATAATTACTCATAAATAAAAAAAATTCTAATTAAAATTTATTTGTGATACGGTTGAACATTATATTTAAATAAATATGACCGATAACAAATATACTGTAATTCACAAAAGGTAGTGAAAAATGATCCGTTTGATATATAACGTCTTTTATACATTAAAATTATGTATATAATGATAGTTTTTGGGATTATCTCTATAGTAATCATAGGGGTTCTCTTGAGGTATCAAATGAGAGTTTATGGTTCATGAGGGAGGATCATGTGAGAAGTTAAACATTTTGCAAGAAGGCGGGAAGTGTTTAATCATATATGATTACACGGCTTGTAGGTGTGTTTAATCATGTATGATTAAACGTCTATGTATTGCCAATATAATATGTGTTTAATCATATATGATTAAGCTTGTGTATCATATATGATTAAACACTTATCGCCTTCTCGCAAAATGTTTAGCTTCTCGTTTGAACCTGTCCCTATGATTCATAACTGTTCAAGATTACCAATCTTTTATTTAGTTCCGACAATAGAATATATCATCTCTATATCAGATTTTGACAAATGAGTCTAAGGTTTACCATAAATAATGGAGTCAAGAAAAAACTAGTCTGATGATTCAAAACAGCTAATACAAATCAGTTGATCAGCTAACTTTTTGTCTTTTTTATATTTTAATTTTATAAATAATTAATATATTAGACATGGTCATAAAAACTATATTATCCAAATAATAATTTAATATTTTGGAAATTGAAATAATATATAACGTGTATGTAGTCAGATGCACTGAGGATGACTTTAGTTAGATTTTTGTTAAATGTGAATGTCTGGGTCAGCTTGTATGCACCTCAACTAATTTACGGGATCTTGGAGAACAATCAGAAAAATCTCTAGTGACCTTGCATGACTCAAACCGATGACCTCTGAGTAAAATCTTCTAATACTCAAACCTTATTGTTAGTTAAATTAACTATATAAGATTTTATATAGATTTTCCTTATTTGAGTGTAGAAAATAAAATCCAAATGTTGATATATATATATATATATATATATATATATATAGAGAGAGAGAGAGAGAGAGAGGGAGAGTCTCATTCATTTGCTAATCACGACATTGGTGCTAACCGTGCTAACCAATCTCAACCGTAGATTGATGAGATCAATGGTCCACAATTAATTGATTTTTAATTAAAATAAAATATTCAAAACGGTTGATAAGAATTCATTGCATATATGCACAAGGGTATTATAGTAAAAGTATAATCCCTTTATTTTGGTGAACACGCGCCTACCAAATTAAAACCCATTTAATTAGGAATGAAGGGATTTCATCCTACAAAATCGGTTTATCCAAAGCAACACGCGCGAACACCATTTTTTTGAAATCGACTCCAAAAATTACTATCTACCACGTCAAATTAGGAGTAAACCGACTAAAATCTTTTCGATAATCACGATCATCGTCAAAGTCGGGATCAAGAAATCGATTTGGAGAAAATGACCTGAAGAATCGATCAATAAATCGATTTGGAGAAAACGATCTGAAGAATCGATCAAGAAATCAATTTGGAGAAAACGATCTGAAGAATCGATCAAGAAATCAATTTGGAGAAAACGATTTTCAGGGTCATTTTTGTTGTTTCGATCTGAAGAATCGATTTGGAGAAAACGATTTCAAGAAATATGTTGTTTTCGATATGAAGAAATCGATTTCAAGAAATTATTCTACTCACCTCATCCATGGCGGCATCCAGTATGAAGACGATGATGGAGGACACCCACGGATGAGATCCAAGAAAACAAAAAATTGATTCAGATTAGCAAACCCAGATGCTGCTAATCAACAAAAGACGAACACCTTTGTGCTTATTCATGGAATTCATGTCATTAATATGCAATGAACTAATGATCTCTTTGATGCTAGTCACGGTTTCAAAACTTAGAAAGGAAATGGAGCATATAGTTGTAGTTGTAGGTGATTTTTAGAGAGATTTGCAAGAACAACTCTTGTATAAAATGTCATACATTTATATGGATATGAAAGGCATGGCATGAAAGCACCACCATCCCTACACCTTACTTGAGTGTAGAATTATCCATGCTTGAGTGTAAGACTTTCCATACACCATCACTCCCTTACAAAGGTCATCCCTAGTCAACTTTATTTATGTCTAACACAAATAATATCTGGTTTTATTTAATCAGATTAAATCAATACAAATCAGATATAATAATTAAACGCTTTAATTATTTAAACTCCTTATTTGAATATGTCCAAAGCGTGTGACCCAATGAGTTCTCGACATGTTGGTAATAATTATAAATCTCGTATTTATATTTATAAACAATGAGCGGTATCTAGCAATACATCATCGTCACCCAAATGACGAGAATTGGTGATACAACAAATTATCGGTTTGTAGTCAATTTTAGTTTACACATTTAATTCCTTTGTCCTTGATGTCTACATTGAACACGAGACATTGAATGTGTCATTCTCGTTATGTCCAATCTCTAGTTTCTTGATTCCCTAATATACTAATAAAACAGATCATGATATCTCATATCAATTATCCGAGCATGCATGCATTTCCTTAGTATATATATTTATCAAGGGGCCCAGAGACATCACTCCCGTCATAAAGGATGGACAAATCCTATCTCGATATATGCTAGTTCTACCATGTGATTTATAACATACCCAACAATAATTTTGTCATCCAGTTACGGAATGATTAGAACAAATGTCAAAATATATTACTCACAAATAGCAAACTCCATATTTCTCAAGTCAAAGAATTACATGTACATTGACCACATGAGAAACACTTATGACACTCACATGACATCCAATGAAGTGTTCTCATAGCGAGTCACGTCCGATACACAAAATCTCCATTTTGTACCCATATGCAGATTCAATATCTCTATATGAATCCCTACATATGCTAGTCATTATCATATTACTTCAACCTTAAAACCCAAAATAATATTTAACTAAGGACATTTAGAATACATTATTCTAAGGTTATTTATTATGAATAATTAAAACACAGAATATAACATATACATAATAAATTGGGCAATGCCTTTTATTTATTTATTAATTTCATGAAACAAATCTCAAAATTACAATCATCGTATGATTAGCTTTTGGGCATTCACTAGCAATCTCCCACTTGCACTAAAGCCAATCATCCATGCATCGTATACCAATGGATCTACAGTGGCCATCATGCTTCTGCTGTGTTAACGACTTGGTTAGTGGATCAGCAACATTGTTGTCAGTTGACACTCTGCTTATACTAACATCGCCTCTTTCAATAATTTCTCTAATGAGATTATATCTTCTAAGAATATGTTTGGATCTTTGGTGAGATCTAGGTTCCTTGGCATGTGTTATAGATCCATTGTTGTCGCATAACAACTTTATAGGACAATCACTGCTAGGAACAACTCCAAATTGAGAAATAAATTTCTTGATCCAAACGGCTTCCTTGGCTGCATCTGATGCTGCGATGTACTCAGCTTCCATTGTAGAATCAGTTACCGTTGCTTGCTTGGAACTCTTCCAGCTCACAACACCACCATTAAGACAAAACACAAAACCCGACTGCGATCGAAAATCGTCTTTATCCGTTTGGAAACTTGCATCAGTGTAACCCTTTACACTTAACTCTTCTTCACCGCCATATACCAAGAATGAATCCTTTGTTCTTCTTAAGTATTTTAGGATATTCTTGACGGCAATCCAGTGACCATCACCTGGATTGGATTGGTATCTACTCGTCATGCTTAAAGCATACGATACATCAGGTCGAGTACATATCATAGCATACATGATAGATCCAATTGCCGAAGCATATGGAATCTTACTCATTCGTTCACTCTCTTGAGATGTAGTAGGGCACTGCGTCTTAGAAAGTGATATGCCATGAGACATTGGTAAGAACCCTTTCTTGCTATCAGACATGTTGAACCATTTCAACACTTTGTCTATATATGTACTCTGACTTAAGCCAAGTAATTTTCACGATCTATCTCTATAGATCCGAACGCCTAATACATAGGCAGCTTCACCTAAGTCTTTCATTGAAAAACATTTTCCTAACCAAGCCTTTACAGACTCAAGCGTCGGAATATCATTTCCAATGAGTAATATGTCATCTACATACAATAAAATAAATGATACGGTGCTCCCACTAACCCTTTTGTAGACACAAGGTTCATCCTCATTTTTTAAGAAGCCAAACTCTTTGATCGCTTCATCAAAACGATGATTCCAACTCCTTGAAGTTTGCTTCAATCCATAAATAGATCGTTGCAACTTGCATACCATATGAGATTTTTCAGGAGCGACAAAACCTTCGGGTTGTATCATATATACATCCTCAAGTAGATTTCCGTTAAGGAAAGCTGTTTTGACATCCATTTGCCAAATCTCATAATCGTGATATGCTGCAATGGCTAGTAAAATTCTAATAGACTTAATCATTGCGACTGGAGATAAAGTTTCATCATAATCAACACCTTGAATTTGTTTGAAACCTTTTGCAACCAATCGTGCTTTATAGGTAATCACATTACCATCCATGTCGGTCTTTTTCTTAAAAACCCATTTGCACCCTATAGGTCGTACCTCGTTGGGTGGGTCAATTAAGTTCCAAACTTGGTTTTCATACATGGAGTCCATTTCTATTCTTACAGCTTCTAGCCATTTCTTGGAGTCGGTGCTTGCCATAGCATCTTGGTAACTAGTGGGCTCATCATCCATGAGCATCACATCCCCGGTATGAGTGATGAGAAATCCATATCTCTCAGGCTCATTCCGTTTTCTACTAGATCTACGAGCACTTTGTGTTACGACATCAGACTGCCTTTCCACATCGCTTTGTGGATCCACAATTACTTGTGGTGTCTATGTTAGTTCTGTTGATCCAAACTCTCTCAGTGATTTGATAACGACCCTCTTTTATACTTAGTGAAAATTACGTTTAATATGTATTAGTGTTTCACCATCAGCGATCAGACTGAATCTGTTCAGTTATCGCTGATAGTCTTTCTTACAAACATTTATATGTATTAGTGTTTCACTATCAGTGATCAGACTGAGTCTGTTCAGTTATCGCTGATATTTTCTGATGTAAACAGTAACATAATCCCCGAAGACAAGTCTCGCGTCAACAGATGTTCATAGTTGAATCGAAGACAAAGCTGCTGAACAAAGACAAGTCTACTAATGACCTGATGCGGATATCAGTGAAGCAAAGACGAATCTACTTATACGCGAAGGAACATGAGGAAAAGCTTCAGCGATAGCTGAACCTCTTTATATCTCAGAAGGAAGAGATATTCAGCGATCAAACGATCACGAAGCTTATGCCTTAAGTCTCCTTTTGTCTTACCTTGCACAACCAGTACGATGTGTTAGAACGGACATACCTCTGCCACAATTCGTACAACGACTCTGTCAACTACACTGTTCATGATACGGCCGAAAGCATGTCTCCCAAAGTCAGACTCTCTCAGCCAATCAATGAAGGACACGTGTAAAGTGCCCTGCCATGCATTTAATGCATAGGGTATAAATAGAAAGATTACCTCTCCATCTGAGGGAGTGCTCACCTCTGGCCTTCATCTTTATACATTATAGAAAGCCTTGTTTTTTATACTCTTAATCCCTCATTCTCTATATTCTTGTGCAACCATCTTAGTGTTTCTTAAGTTTGTTTAGATTGAGTCTGTCTTAATATTATTCCGCAACAAACTTGTAAATTGTATTCAAACCCCCCCTTCTACAAACTTGTTAAGCACCTCCGGGACCAACAAGTTCCATATGTGTTGAAATATTTTGATCTTGAACAACTTCAAGTTCTACATTCCTCCCACTAATACCTTTGGAAATAAATTCATTTTCCATTAAGACACCAGTACGCACAACAAACACTTTATTGTCGTGAGGATGATAGAAGTAGTATCCCATAGTTTCTTTGGGATATCCTACAAATATGCATTTATCAGATTTTGGTTCTAATTTAGTTGTGATTAGACGTCGTACGTAAACCTCACAACCCCAAATCTTCATAAAAGATAATTTAGGACTCTTCCCAATCCATATCTCATATGGTGTCTTTTCAACAGATTTTGATGGAACTTGGTTTAGTGTGAAAGTCGTTGTCTCTAGAGCATATCCCCAAAAGGATGTCGGAAGGTTAGATTGACTCATCATAGATTGTACCATGTCCAACAGTGTACGATTCCTCCTTTCGGAGACACCATTCCATTGTGGTGTTCCAGGTGGAGTGAGTTGTGATACAATACCACAATTTCTAAGATGATCAAGAAAAGCATGGTCTAAGTATTCACCACCTCGATCAGATCGAATAATCTTAATACTCTTTCCAAGTTGGTTTTGTACTTCATTTTGAAATTCTTTGAACATTTCAAAGGACTCGGACTTATGTCGCATTAAATATACATAGCCGAACCTACTGAGATCATCAGTAAATGTAATAAAGTATCTATAACCACCTCTATCATGTATGTTCATTGGACCACATACATCGCTATGTATGATTCCCAATACATCACTTGCTCTCTCACTTTGTCCAACAAAAGGAGCCTTTGTCATCATTCCAATTAAACAAGCTTCACACGTCCCATATGATTCAAAATCTAATTTGTTCAATAATCCATCTTTATGGAGTTTGGAAATGCGATTTTCGTTTATATGACCAAGACGACAATGCCAGAGATAGGTTAAATTTGAACTATTCGATTTGACATCCCTTTTATCTATGTTATAAATCGGATTATCCATATTAAGAACATAAAGACCATTAATCAAACTTGCGTCACCATAATATATATTACCAAAAGAGAATGAACAACATTTGTTTCCAATACTGAAGGTAAAACCTTTCTTGTCCAAACAAGATACAGAAATCAAATTTCTAGAAATAGATGGTACACAATAGCAATCATCAAGTTCTAATAATAACCTGGTCGGTAAAGTTAACAAAATAGATCCTATGGCTATAGCAGCAACCTTTGCCCCATTTCCAACACGCGGATCAACTTCACCTTTACTCAACCTTCTAGTCCTTTTGAGTTCCTGCACATTTATACAAATATGAGAACCACATCCAGTATCTAATACCCATGATGTATAAGAAGTAGAAAGATTAGCTTCTATCACATAGATACCTGAAGTGGAAGTTACACTTCCTTTCTTCTTTTCCTGAAGGTAGAGAGGACAGTTCCTCTTCTAATGCCCGGGTTTGTTGCAATGAAAGCACTCACCCTCCTTAGGTACAGTTACCTTGGGTTTCTTAATGCCTTCTTTTGGCTTCAAAGATTTAGAAGTGGGTTTGGCAATGGACTTTCCTTTGCCTTTCCCTTTCTTGTCTTTACGGACCATCAAAATGGTGGACTTGTCCTTTGCAAGCTCTTGCTCGGCTGTTCGTAACATATTGAGCAATTCTGGAAGGGATTTGTCAAAGTCATGCATGTTGTAGTTCATCACGAATTGACTGTAGCTATTTGGCAACGATTGCAAAACTACATCAATGTCCAACTCCTTTCGTAAAGAAAAACTTAGTCCTTCAAGACGCTCAATATGCCCAATCATTTTAAGCATATGAGTGCCAACAGGACTACCTTCGGACATTCTACAACGAAACAGTTCATTGGATGTTTCGTACCTCTCATGTCTATCTTGCTCTTGGAATAGCAATTTTAGGTGTTCGATCATATCGAACGCCCCCATGTTTTCATGTTGCTTCTGAAGCTCAGGTTCCATGGTTATTAGCATTAGACAAGAGACGTCCAAAGCATCTTCATCATGTTTTTTTAAAAGTGTTCCTTTCAGTTCTAGGAGCACTAGAATTAGGTTCTTCAGGGATTTGTTGCTCCAAGACATACAGTTTCTTTTCAGCTTTGAGGACAATTCTCAAATTACGATACCAGTTGATGAAATTTGTTCCATTTAGTTTTTCTTTCTCAAGAATCGATCGCAAAGTGTTTTTGTTTTCATTGTTGGTTTGTGCCATTGGTAATCTACAATAGAAAAGCAGAGTTCTTAGTGTCATGAAATTTTATTGTTTAATAAGGACTTTCATCAAACAAGCTCCCACTATTTTAATCAAAACAACAACCCTCTTTTATTGTTTCGGAAAACGTCATAAGCTTTCTAGCGGGCCAAGATCCATATTCTCATTATCGATCAATTTAACTTTAGCTAACCGATCAACCAATAATGTTTTAGGTAAGCAACAATATTGCTAATTACATCTCTATGTAACACTTGGATAGTTAGGTGAATAACTTTTATTTAAATTCATCAAATGAATGTTCCCAACACATGCCTCCAAATCCCCAATCCTATTAGGCTTAATTTGGTTAAGTCTAACCCAAAATGGCTTGTAGGAATCCTATGCTTACCTTATCTTACTAAGATTAAAGAGAGTACCCACCTTTAGCATGACCCACCCTCAATGATCAAAGTCTTGACAAGTGCCATGTTTGGAAGGCGTCTTAAACTTAATATTTTGGTGAGAGATTTTAGTTAGTTTGATCTTACTATTCTTTCTTTTGTAATAGATCGTTTCCTCATAGTTTGATTTAACCGGAATCCAGATTGGAGGAGGACCACGAGGATCACTTAAATACCTTCCTTTCTTTGGTGGTTTAGGCCTTTGTGACAAAACCGATTGAAATCTTACTATGATGTATTAAGACCTTATCACTCAAGATCGACGGTCCACTTTATATCTTATATAAATATCAATTTTTATTTTATCAAAACTCATTTTGATTTGTAAAACTCCTTTTACTTATATATTTTAAAATCATATTTGTTTTTAAATGTTGTAACAAATATCACATACATACAACCACGCATAATATATCATAATATATAAAGCGTAAAATAAAGCATAAAAATAAATGTGAGATGGTTATAGCCCCCCTATGCGATATTCATAGAGCCAAGTATGAATATCATTACATAACATAAACTCTTATGGTTCTAAGTCTTCTCATCTTCATCACTTCATAACGCCTCCATCTCTTGCTTTCTTTTATACAAAATATTTTACATTTCAAACAAAGAAACCTCGAGTTACATTCGAGGGGATTAGATGAGAGGAGAATGTACAAAGAGAGTATATAGAGAAAGGCACGACATGCAAGTCGTATTTACCAAATATAATACATCCATGACTAAGGGCTATAACCATTCACCAAGCAAATCACATTATACATATTCAATCATATTGAAACATAAAGCCGATTTGCAACACCACCGTATAAAATTAATACAAAATTCATACGATATCGAAAAAGGGTGATTCAAAGTTCTTTGGAAAACTAACAAAAAGATACACATCTTTTATGTTTTAGGATTTCAAAGATCTAGAACCCTTATGGGTCGAAAATCAAGTCAAACCCGTAGTGAGTTCGATTTTCGGACAACATTGCGACACTGTCGTCAAAAATTCATAAAAAATTCATACGAAGTATAAATGATGCGATTCAAAAGCCTGTGGAACCCTAACAGAAAGCTCCACGTTTTTCATGTTTTAAGTTTTCTCAGATTCAGAATATTTCTGGGACGCAAAAACCAAAACATTTACGAAACAAAAACATACAGCAGCAAAACAGTTTTTAAAAATGCATGCATGTCACCAAAAAACGATCTAGAGGTTCGTAAGTAGCTATGATACCACTGTTGGGTTACGGGATCTCAAGCACAGCGGAAAATAAAACCGTAACCCTCCAAGGACCCATACGAACCGGAATAAATCGGGTGTTTCGAAATTATACCTCACAGTTAACGAGACTTTGAATCACAACAACAAAGCAAGCTTGATGCCTCCACGGTATCCACACGAACAATCTGAATCCTTTGCATTCTCGTGATGCTAGTCACGGTTTCAAAACTTAGAAAGGAAATGGAGCATATAGTTGTAGTTGTAGGTGATTTTTAGAGAGATTTGCAAGAACAACTCTTGTATAAAATGTCATACATTTATATGGATATGAAAGGCATGGCATGAAAGCACCACCATCCCTACACCTTACTTGAGTGTAGAATTATCCATGCTTGAGTGTAAGACTTTCCATACACCATCACTCCCTTACAAAGGTCATCCTTAGTCAACTTTATTTATGTCCAACACAAATAATATCTGGTTTTATTTAATCAGATTAAATCAATACAAATCAGATATAATAATTAAACGTTTTAATTATTTAAACTTCTTATTCGAATATGTCCAAAGCGTGTGACCCAATGGGTTCTCGACATGTTGGTAATAATTATAAATCTCGTATTTATATTTATAAACAATGAGCGGTATCTAGCAATACATCATCGTCACCCAAATGACGAGAATTGGTGATACAACAAATTATCGGTTTGTAGTCAATTTTAGTTTACACATTTAATTCCTTTGTCCTTGATGTCTACATTGAACACGAGACATTGAATGTGTCATTCTCATTATGTCCAATCTCTAGTTTCTTGATTCCCTAATATACTAATAAAACAGATCATGATATCTCATATCAATTATCCGAGCATGCATGCATTTCCTTAGTATATATATTTATCAAGGGGCCCAGAGACATCACTCCCGTCATAAAGGATGGACAAATCCTATCTCGATATATGCTAGTTCTACCATGTGATTTATAACATATCTAACAATAATTCTGTCATCCAGTTACGGAATGATTATAACAAATGTCAAAATATAGTACTCACACATAGCAAACTCCATATTTCTCAAGTCAAAGAATTACATGTGTATTGACCACATGAGAAACACTTATGACACTCACATGACATCCAATGAAGTGTTCTCATAGCGAGTCACGTCCGATACACAAAATCTCCATTTTGTACCCATATGCAGATTCAATATCTCTATATGAATCCCTACATATGTTAGTCATTATCATATTACTTCAACCTTAAAACCCAAAATAATATTTAACTAGGGTCATTTAGAATACATTATTCTAAGGTTATTTATTATGAATAATTAAAACACAGAATATAACATATACATAATAAATTGGGCAATGCCTTTTATTTATTTATTAATTTCATGAAGCAAAACTCAAAATTACAATCATCGTATGATTAGCTTTTAGGCATTCAATAACACCTTATGTGACAAAGATTTCAATTGTAAACTAAACTTTCTTGAAAAGGTTTCCTTTCGGTACAATTGTTTATGTCTCTTGAATTTATAAACTGTATGTTCTCACTAGGCTTTAAGCCTAACATTTTTTCTCAAATGATATGTATAACAGGTTCCCTTAGCGATGGGTTGCCAAGGTTGTGAGTGACGAGCATGGTCTTGAGGCATTTTTTAGATGACTAGTATTTGATGTTGGGCATTTGTTTAAGTCTCATCTTTTGGTATTTTGGGTCGACAACCGATGTAATCTAGATAGTTATGTTTAAATTAGTTTGTTGTTAATTTCCATATCCGTTCACAGGTTTTTGTAAAGGCTTAGTACTTTTCCCCTTTTGGGGAGGTTTATACCAAATACAAATGTCATATTGCCTAATTTCCGAATTTTAAATTACTCTAATTTTTAGGGTGTTACATATATGCACACTAATCTTGCAATGTGAGTATATATGCACATATGAGCAAACTTGTATATGTGTAAGACTTGATAATTGTGAGACTTGGACATATGCACATATAGAAGTCCGCACGATTCCAAAATCAATAAAAAAAATTCCTCATTCGATTAATATAAAAAAATTTGCAGTTAGAAAGTTGAAATCTGCTTAAAATAAGGAAACAAATAACTTCCGAAAAAAGAAGATGCACATCCAATTTTAATTTTAAAATATTATTTAATATTTAGATAACTATTATATTTAATAACTCCTCGAAATATAAAAATACATTACATAGGCGTGAATTATGAAATGCCCATATTACCCTTTGAGAATTAATAAGATTGAACGCAGGACATAAACACTAGGATAATTCTGGTTGGTTAAAAATTGGTTAGCACGGTTAGCACCAATATCGTAGTTAGCAAATGAAGGGACCATATATATATATATATATAGAGAGAGAGAGAGAGGAAGTTTTGTTCGTCTTTTTCAGATTATCAAACTTCTTTGAACTTCGTTTCACTATTCTATTGATCTTCAACTTCGTAACGAATCGATAGCAAGATTTCAGGGTTGAAGCTTTTCGAAAGCTTTTGGGAACGAACGGTTTTTTGTTCTAGATATTTTGTATGATCGTGTATAATGATTTCCCCCCTTACGTGATGGACCATCTATAATCACAAAATAGGTGTTTTGCCTAATTTACCCCCGTTAAAAAGTACTTTAAGTGGCACAAAAATTACAAAAATTGCCACTGAAAATTTGAATCGTGGATTAGATTAATAAATGGTTGAGATGCATCCCTTTATTTTCTTAATTAGGTCCCCTCCTCGTATGAACCCACCTCTATATATATATTAGAAGTGTACTCGTGCAATGCAGCGAAATACATCACGATTTTAATGTTTAATTTTATTTTTTGTCGATTTACAATACGATTTTGAATGGTTTTGAGAAAGTGATAATGTTTTTTTTATAATTTTTTTTAATTGAGGCTTAACAATATAATGTTTTTTATATAAAAAAAATTAAGTAGTTTGTTAGAATTCAATGATTATCTTATATATTTTAATGACATCTAGAAAAAAATAACAATTACATATTTAATAATATAACTAGTGTTGGACCCGTACATTGCACGGGAGGATAAATTTTTTGTTGGAATATTGAACCAAGTTAAAATGAAATGTAATTTCTCTGTTAACAATTAATGAAATACAATGTGAAAAACGAATGTATTTTCATAAGTGGTTAACTTGCATATATTCTTAATCGTTTGTTGTTATGAGTTTGTGCAATAATATTGGTAATACTTTTGTATTATATTATTTAAAACTCAAACGACATGTCTCACAATATATCACTAATATTGAAATAATTATAAATATGAACATACGTTCTTACAGATTTTGCAATTTTTCTGAAACCTCCTCGACAACACTTGACAATCACTTTGAACGTATAAATTTGTAGATTAATTAATAACATTCAACCCACATCAAATATGACAAAGAAAATAAATGATTTCTATCTTTTGTAACCACCAACTCAACTGGTATAGTTCAAATTCACTCGGTATCACTTGAAAATTTATCTGACTATTGACTTCAAAACCTCATAGTATTAGTCGATAAAAATAAAGATATGTATATATATCTTATTCCCCTACTTCGAAAAATATGATTGTGGGTTTTGAAAAATATAAACAAATCCTCAGTAAATAAAATAAAATAAAATAAGTAGTTTTCAAAGAAACAAAAATATAGTGGAATATCTTTTGTTCAGCTGCAGGTTTCGCCATTGACACCCGACCGTTCGTCTTCTTCTTGTACTCGGATTATACATAGAGAAGCTATATATATTTATAGTGAATGTAGAGAATATTTTAAAATCTTTTATTTTCATTTTCGATTTTACATTTAAATGTAAATATATTAAAATATGGAAGAATATTTTTATATCTACATCGTTTCTATTTTATTTTCTTTGCACTTGGTTAATTTGGAAAGTATTGCGGAATATTTTTATTTTAAAGAATACGATAATTTATTAGTGTATCTCGTTATTTTTTATTTTTAATTATATCAACCTTCTTTTTTCTTCTTTTAATGCTCGTGAAAAAAAAATACGTGTAGATTTTATATTAGCAAAAAAAATACGGAAGAAAAAAGAGTTTAGATTACATCTCATTATGTAAAAAGATTTTATAAAATAAAATATGGAAAAAGATTTTATAAAATAAAATATGGAAAAATCATTATGAGATGTAATATAAAAAATACGGAAGAAAAAAGATTTTATATTACATCTCATTAATATAGATTTAAATGTAAAATCTACATTTAAAATAAATTATGCTAATATAAAATCTATTTTATAAAATCCTCCACAAAAAAAAAAACAAATATTTATATTAATAAATGAGTATTCATTCCACAAATAGATGATTATGTGAGATACTGTGCTTGGAAAGGTTGTACCAAAATATTAAGAAATTGTAAATTAAGTAATTGATTTTAATTAGTTGTAACTTGTGCTTAAAATGTTGTAATTAAGAGTTTTTTATGTCGTTTTTATAATATAGTATAGATTAAAACAAATTTATAGTAATATAATATATTAATTAATAGTGATATATGAAAAGGTCTGTATAAAAGGAATGTCTTGTACATACCAAATTAGTGGGTGTTAGAAGTCTCCAGTAGTAATATATATCTTGTGCTTTGATACTTGTAAATTAAGAGATTTTTAAAATTTTGCATAAAATGATGGTACCTTGTGCCTAATAATTTGTATTTATATAAAAGTTGAAATTGATATGTTTCTATATAAAATAATCGAAATAAAAATATATGATTATTAAAAAACAAAAAGTCTAAAAGGTCTTATCTATACTATATTATAAATAAGACATAAAAAACTCTTAAAAACAAGTCTTAAAGTTTAATGTACCGTCATTTAATGCTAATTACTTAAAAAACAATCATTAAAGCTATATGTACTACATTTAATGTTATTTATTAATTTTTAATCATTATCTCTAACCATTTTAACTCCCCTAAAATCATTTCCCACTTTAACTTCCCTAAAATAATTCTCAACATAATTAATCTATATCTATATCTATACTATATTATAAAGAAAACATAAAAAACTTTTAAAAACAAGTCTTAAAGCTTAATGTACCATCATTTAATGTTAATTACTTAAAAAAACAACCATTAAAGTTATATGTACTACATTTAATGCTATTTCTTAATTTTCAATCATTATCTCTAACCATTTTAACTCCTTTAAAATCATTTTTCACTTTAACTTTCCTAAAATAACTCTCAGCATAATTAAATATAAAAAATATGAAATATAATTAAAAAAATCTAACATAATATTTTATAAAATAATAATATTATGAAACCAAAATAAATTACATTATATTATTAAGTCTAAATTAAATAAATTTATATAAAAAAAACATTATCACTCTCTCACAACCATTCAAAATCGTAATGTAAATCGACAAAAAACAGAAAATAAAATGAAACATTAAAATCGTGATGTATCTAGCTGCATTGCGCGAATACACTTCTAGTTAATTTTTAAAATGATTCGCCGCCCCCTAAAAAGACTAGGATTGCCGCAGACAGATTTTAACGTTTATCGTATCAAGCACGGGAGCCATTTGTCGGTGCCAACCGGCGACCGTTTACGTCGAAAACTTGATTAAATCTCAAAATTCAGGGTTCATATTTGAACATAATCCTAAACTAAAAGGTTAAAAATGAAAATTTACGATTTATTCATTTATTAGGTCCGGTGGTTTGCTTTTGTAAGAAAAAATTACTATAGATTTAAAACATAAAGTAATTAAGACACTTTAAATCAATATTTATTTCGGTTGATTCACGAGGGATTAGAACAACTTGTACCTACCTTAACTAAGACATTATTTGGCTACATATAGCTTATGTCCCTCATTAATATTCATAATTATATATTAACTTTTAATTATAAATAAATAATTAATGTTCTTTTTGGTAATTTAAATGCTTATAAGCTAGTTTTTGACAAACGTGACTTTTTCATCAGCTAGCTTATCAGCTATCAGCTAGTTTATCGGTCACCAACTAGCTTATCAGCTACCAGCTAGCTTATCAGTCATAAGCTAGCTTATCAGCTAGTTTGCCAAACATAGCCTAAATTTAGGGGGTTTTAGAAAAAAAAAATCAATAAAAACTTAAGTGACTTTGAGGAAACTCAAACTCGTTATGGCATGTTATGGCGTCAAGGCATGGGTTCGTCACCACGTTAACCCCTATGGTTCCATTGTAAGACTTGGGTTCATCGCCACATTAACCCCCGTAGCTCCATTGTAACGCGTTATGGCACGTTACGACACGTTACTTTGTTAGGTGTGAGGTTATATTTTTTTATATATACTTAAGAGATAAATGATAATTGTGTACGGAACCTAAGACATAAGCATAAAACGAAAACTTAAACTAGAACTTGTAGATAGGTAGATACTTACTCTCATTCCCGTATACGAAGAGTTGAACACTAATTCTTTGAAAATTGAAGACAACAGTGATTAGAGATTCAAGAGATTTAATCCCGATTTTGCACTTATAATGTCATTTTTTATAAAATCTATATATTTGGTATCAATGGTTCTTCGTTCATTTTAAATTTTATTACTTTATATAATTTAATTTGTTCTACGGTATTATTCAAAACACTAACACACACAAGTGTGTGTGTGTGTCGCCTTAGGGCACGCCTTGAAATACATCATGGCCTCACCATAAATCGAAAGGTTTAAGGTTTGACCTCGCTGCCACGTCACGCCTCACGTCATTTAGAACCTTGATTAACATGTACTTAAGGTAAAAAAATATTAGGCTCGTTTGGGTTTTCATGAAAACAAGTGCTTGCTTTACGTTTTGAGATAAATGTTAGTTTTACGTACATCATGTCCCTCATACTACACCTCCTAATAAGAAATATCGGGCTTGTTTGGTTTGCTTTTTTATTACAAAAATGTACACGGAATAACATAATATTTTTGTTTTCATCCATTTTAAGCAAAACGGTACAATATTTTCAACTATCTTTCAGTGTGTTAATATATGTTATTTTCATACGACATAAAGGGGGTGTTTGGTTCATGGATTTTGAAGGAATTGGAATAAATAATTCCTTTGACCAAATTCTAATTCCTTTGTTTGGTTCACATATTGATCATGATGGAATCTTTTGAATTCCATTCAATTCCACAAATCAAGGAATTCATCATTCCTTGGCTAAAGTGAAAGAATTGAATTCCATCCAATTCCTACCAACCAAACACATGGTCAAATTCCATTCCAATTCTTCCAAAGTCAAATTTCTTCAATTGATTCCAATTCCATCAAATTTCATTATGCAAACCAAACGGCCCCAAAGTGTTTTACAAAATGATGCTCAAACATGCATGATCATTTATGAGTACATGTATAGGATCATGTGTCGAAATGCTATACTTTTAGGTGAGGCACCCGGAAGATGCATAGATATATTATAGAGTAAACTACTATTTTCGTCCATGTGGTTTGTTGTTTATAACTATTTTCGTCCCTAATCTTTAAAAATTGTTTTTTTGGTCATTGTGGTTTGCAAATCCTTTCGCTTTAAGTCCCTGAGAATAATAGTTTCAGGGACAAAAAGAGAAAGAAATTTTAAACCACAATGACCAAAAAAGCAACTTTTAAAGCCAAGGACGAAAATGTTTATAAACAACAAACCACAAGGACGAAAAGCGTAGTGAACTCTATATTATATGTACAGTGAGGTGCCTCTATGATCAGTTTAGACAAATGGCACCAGTATACATTACGTTAATTGTACTTGGTTGATTTAGACAAATCGACCCCTACACTATGCAAATCAGTAATGATACTTATTGGTGCGGACTCAACATGGCATGCATGTTCAGTTGTCTATACATGATCAATAATATGTGATTAGATTATATATGTTACTTGTTTCAATTCATTTTTATTGTTCAGAAATATGTTTGTATTCAGGTATCATGTTTTAAAATTAAGTATGTTAAGATATTGTTTAATATAAAAATCGGAAAACTAATATTACTATTGTGTCACAAGCATTGTTAAGACAGAGACCAATAAGGGAAAAGAGAAGGGTTGTTCCCTTTGAGTTGAATGATTTTTGAGGGATTTAGATTTTGTGAAAGGATTTGAAATCTTTAATGTGTTTGGTTTGTAGGATTTGGAATGAAATTGAATTTCATTTTTTATAAAATCAAATTATAAAAAAAATTAAAATATTTTTTTATTAATTGATTATTATAAAACGAATATTTTTAACATATTTTAAAACATTATTACACACAAATCCTACCAAATCCCGTGCAATACCAACAACCCTCTAAATCCCATATTTGCGGGATTTTAAATCCAAGTAATCTTCAAACCAAACATGTGATTGTAATAGAATTGAATTCCAAATCCCTTCAAATCTTATCTAATCCTACAAACTAAATGGGACTTTAGGTCTCGTTTGGTTTGCATAATTTGATAGGATTTGAACGGATTTGGAATTGAATTTCATTTCAATCCAATGTTTGGTTTGAAGGAATGCATGGATTTGAAATCTTACGAACATGAGATTTAGAAATCCTACAGGATTTTATAAGATTTGTTTGTAATAATGTTTTAAAGTATGTTTAAAACACTTGTTTTGTAATAATCAATTAATGATAAGGTAATTTACTTATTTTTATAATTTGTTTTTACAAGTAATGAAATCCAATTTGTTTTTATAAGTTATATTTGGTTAAAACGTTAATTTAGAAAGTATGATTTATAAACGATAAATTATTTCAGAATTTGTATCCTTAATTCATTTCTGCGTAATTGCCAAAAAAAAATGGAAATCAACCAAACTTTAGTTGTTGTTTGTTTAAACAAAAACCTTATTCATCCCTTATGTCTTACCAGATAAGAAGTAATGCTAATCAAACTGGTTTTTTCTTTCTGCCATAAGAGTTTAAAACCTCTTAGGGGGTGTTTGGTTCATGGACGATTTTGAAGGAATTGGAATGGATACTTCCTTTGACCAAATTCCAATTCATTTGTTTGGTTCACATATTGATCATGATGGAATCCTTTGAATTCCACAAATCAAGGAATTCATCATTTCTTGCCTAAAGTGAAAGAATTGAATATTCAATTCCTACCAACCAAACGTGTGGTCAAATTTCATTCCAATTCCTACAAAGTCAAATTCCTTCAATGAATTTCAATTCCATCAAATTCCATTATGCGAACCAAATGACCCCTTAATGTCGTCATATCAGACAAAAGGTAAACTCATTTTTCCTGTATGAACCAATATAGTCAATTTTTGTAAGTGTTCATTTCGTAATTTACAAATGTACATTTTATAGAGAAAAAAATGAGCTAAAAGTTAAAGAAATGTTGGATTAACGAATTAATCCCGTTAAATGTTGTTAAGTATTATGTAGTGTTTAGTAGTATGAACTAGTGAAGTAGGAGGGGTGTATTGTAAATATGAATAAGTTGACAGTTAAAACTGTCAAATTGACACCTCTGTTGAAACGTTGTGTCTTCTCCATGACACCGTTTCATTGTGTATTTAAGTTGTATATTTATCAGTTGCAATATAATTAACAGTATTCTCTTGTGTGTTTCTTCTTGTTCGATTCATTCCTCTAAACACTCGTACACTTACTGTTAAATATGGTCGCACGAAACCAGAAACTAATTCGATCTCCACGCTGCTGGAATCTGAATGAAATCGAACGAAGTTTCGAACCCAATACTTGGTATCAGAGCGCCAAACCGATTCTTAGGACCGATGATCAGTTTGTTCGGAGGAAGAAAAAAAAATACTGTTCGACGCAGACGAGAGTTCAAGAACGATTTATGGAGTCAACGAAAGAAAGAAGTTCTTATGAATCTACACAATTTAACCTTGAACGATCAAGTTCGTGTGCATCAACCGGATACTCTTTTCTTCAAGAATTCAAGAAGGATAAAACGGTCAAGATGTTATCTTTGCCACTTACGGGGGCATTTCTATTGGAATTGCCCGAATAAGAATCGTAGGGACGAAATCAGAAGAGGAAAGAAAGTTACTACAGAAAATTGGAGGAAAGAACGAATCCCAATCTCAGTCCCTGCCTCTATTCGCGACGTTGTAGGTTCGGACGGAAAAGGGTGGGATGAGATATGGTATATCTCGGAAGAACACACAACCCATATGACACCAAACTTGGAACTTTTTTACAAGTTCACTAAAGAACCGATTGGTACAAGTACCGTCAGTCAAGATGGGTTTGATGTCAAAGGCACCGGAGATGTGTTGGTCGAGACGGACAAACACAGATTTGTGATTCCCGACGCGCTTTACGTTCCAACCGTTGATCTTAATTTCTTAAGCCAAAGTAAACTTGAACATCAAGGCTTTAAGATAACATTTGATGGACTCAAATGTCATATTGAAGGATTGTTTGACACAAGCAGCATGGAGAACGCGAATATCAAGATGGGAAGTGAAGTCGAGGGCAAAACCGAGATGGAAGAAGATACCTTGGATCAAAATAAAGAGAAGGCGATACGGTCCATTATGAGGTATTACGAATCTCTTTATTTTAAGGATAGCATTGTAGATGATGGAGAAACGGAAACACCATCCCGAAATGACTTCGAAAGCCTTATCGGATTTCTTGAAATGGTGAACGAACAAGAAAATCCACGAAGGGTGTAAGGATTTGGTGATCGGTCATTTTGGAAAGTTGGTGACATGGTTTCACGTTGTTTTTATGAAAAATGGAGAAACACCAAAAGCCACAAAGATAAACGATACCGAGGTATGTTTACTAGACTTATACCTAATCGTAAAAGGCCTAGGAGGACACGCACGGGTAACCATTAAAGAAAAATGGACCCAAGTTGCCGAAGCTTTAGGATTTCCAAAACATAATGGGAAGGATTTAAGGGAGTATTATAATACTCACCTTAGTCTCTTGGAAGCCTACTATGGAGTAGCAAAGGAATACCCCCGAGAAGAATTTGTGTCTGTTGTTGCATGTAAAAAGGACACAAAGGGAGTAGAAGCAAATGAGTTGCACGTGAAAGAGACACCCATGATGTGTAAAGAAACTAAAGCTGTTTTTAAGGAAGATTGTGGACTCATGGCCAAGATAGAAGAGGAAGATGGTGACACATTAATTGTTACCCTTGAAGACGACGATGAAGAACGTGATTAAATCGTTAAGGGGGTGACTGTTGGATTAACGAATTAATCCCGTTAAATGTTGTTAAGTATTATGTAGTGTTTAGTAGTATGAACTAGTGAAGTAGGAGGGGTGTATTGTAAATATGAATAAGTTGACAGTTAAAACTGTCAAATTGACACCTCTGTTGAAACGTTGTGTCTTCTCCATGACACCGTTTCATTGTGTATTTAAGTTGTATATTTATCAGTTGCAATATAATTAACAATATTCTCTTGTGTGTTTCTTCTTGTTCGATTCATTCCTCTAAACACTCGTACACTTACTGTTAAATATGGTCGCACGAAACCAGAAACTAATTCGATCTCCACGCTGCTGGAATCTGAATGAAATCGAACGAAGTTTCGAACCCAATAAGAAATATGCAAGAATGGCTAATGGTCGATTTCCAAAAAAAGGAACAAATATGTAGGAACGAGCATTTCTTTATTATGCTCCAATTTCGCGGTAAAAATTACATATAAAAACTTGTCGTTTTATATATTTTGTTTTTTTAATAAAAATAATAATTAATATAAAACAAAACTAAAAAAATCATTCCAATTAAAAAAGCAAAAATATTGTACGTATAACTCATTTATGAATTTTGTCCACTTATGATTTGTTTTTACTTGTTATTTATGCTCTTTGGAAATTAAAATGAGCAACTATTACTTTAAATTATTCATGATCATTATTGAGCTTTATAAATCCCAATAATTACAACGGTTGTGAACGAATATATGTGATCCACGTAAGTCTATTTACTTTTTTAAACGATAAAACAATAGGGTTGAGTTTTGGTGAAAAATTGAGTGAACGTTGAGAAGTGGTTATCAACCGTTGAATGAGAAATGAACGCACATTAGGATGAGATGCACCGAGATGCACCATATCAATTCTCTTTTAAGTCACAATTCATGGGAGGACTTGAGATTAAAAGAGATCAATGATTTAGATCCACTTCTCACGCTTTTCACCGTTAACTCAACTTCTCACACAATATATATATATATATATATATATATATATATATATATATATATAGGTGGCCATTCAAGGGAGAACTTAGTTATCTGTGGTAACTGTGAGATCCAATCTTAATCACAAATCAGAAGATAAATTAGGAAATCAATAATTTTGGTAATTTTAATTAAAGAAATTTTAAGTATTTTTGAGATCTCCTCTCTCTTCTCTTCTCTCTCCTCTTTCTAGCAAATATTATTCCGGGGAATACATGATGCCCACTGTGATACACTTTATAAACTTCGAAAATACATGATGCACACTGTGATACATTGTGTAAAGGTTGAAAATACATCGAAAATACATGATAGCACACTATGATACCCTTTTGTAAACATCGAAAAAACATCAAAAATACGTGATAGCACACCATGATACACTTTGTAAAGTCCGAAAAAAACATCGAAAATAAGTGATGCACACTGTGATACACTTTATAAAGATCGAAAATACATGATAGTACACTATGATACCCTTTTGTAAACATAAAAAATACGTAATAGCACACTGTGATACCCTTTTGTAAAAGGAAATAAGAAAATTTAAGAATTATGTTATATTTTAGGAATTAAACAAATTTACTAAAATATCATTTTCTATTATTATTTAAAATTAATATTAATTATTCTAAATGTGTGACTCATATTGGATCTCACAGTTATCACAAATTACCTAGTTCTCATTTGGTTAGGCCCCTATATATATATATATATATATATATATATAGAGAGAGAGAGAGAGAGAGAGGGCCCTTCTTTTGTTAACGCAAAATTTAGTGTTAACCTTGTTAACTAATCTGGACCCTTAATCTTGAAAATTAATGGTTGTGATTAAAACAGTTTTTTAAATTAAAAAAAGGGGAAAAATTGGTTCAAATTTGATGTTCCTAAATGAACAAGGGTAAAAAGGTAAAATTGTATTTGTTGATAATCAAGGAAAGGTATCAAATCCCAAAATTATCGGGATCACGTCTTCTTCCTCAATACTACAACTCGATCAAGAAACCCCAACTCGATCAAGAAAACTCGATCAAGAAATCTGACAGTGAATCACCCTTAACTCTCTTCTTCTCTTAACAGTGAAACACCCTTAACTCTCTTCTTCTTCCTCAAGAGATCAATTGAGGATTTTCCAACAACGATTGAGGTTGCTATCGGGTTGTGTAACACCCGCTATTTTAGGGTTGGGTGAAAAGTTGACTTTTACCCGAAGTTCAAGGGGGTAAAATGTAACTTGGGTTATATAAATAGAAATCAGATTTTAGATATTTTGAAAATATCACAAATATCAGTTTTTGAGAATCAGAGAGAGAGAGAAGAGAAGCAGGAGAAAGAGGTCGTTCGGTTTTCTCCAAATCCAGGTAAGAATCTAGCTTAATGCTTTGATCTGAATGCTTTTAGCCGCGTAGAATCTCGTTGTGAAGGTTTTAAACCGTTCCATTGTGAGATCTGAGTATTTTCTCATTTTGGATCTGGGTTCTGTATTCGATCTGTTCTTGATGTTCTTGATGAACAAGACGATGGTCCTTAGACCGGGGTCGTGTTCGACCGATGGTCCTTCGACCGAACCGTTGTTCGATCGGACTGTTGTTCGACCGGATGGTCGTTCGACCGGACCGTTGTTCGATCGGACCGTTGTTCGACCGGTGTTGCCGTTCGACCGGTACTGTGTTCGACCGGTGTTGGGTTCGACCGGATTTGGTACTCGACCGGATCAGTGTTTTGGCAGTGTGGTATTCGTATTCCAGAGTTGTAGGTCAGTGAGTTGTCTTTATAATTGGCTTACCGATGTATCGGTGTTGTCATAGGTAGCATTCGTAAGGAGCAGTCTTTAAGCAAGAAGAAATCTGAGGTGAGTCCTTTTAAGCTAAATCGGTCTGTACTTCGAATGCTATGTGATAAATGTATTATTTAAATGTGGAAAACCTGGTTTCAAAGTGACTGATTGTCGTTGGGAATACCTTCTAAAAATCCCATATTTTCAAGAATCAAGATTTATAGAATTGAACCGTTGTTCATATGAATTGCCTGTATATCTGATTTAATATGAGTATGCTCTGAAATGACATGCTTTGGCTTTGAGTCTTAGTGCAATGGATTCATAGGCACTGTGTTCCTATGTCCCCTGTTTTGGGCAATTGGTTCACGTTTTAGCACGGGATAGGCATCGGGTTGCCATGATAAGTAAGGTGTGGGCCTATACGGTCGGGCAGCGTCTCATGGTGCAGTAAGGTGTAATCCCATTATGTGCTTGGGTTCCCCCTGTTTTGGGAACTCTCAAGGATAGATCCAGAGGGGTTGACTTGAATGTTTTGAGCAACAGATCTAGAGGGGTTGAGCTCGTTATGTGATTTTGGGTATTACTTATACCATGTTTAATCACTAATGGTTTATTGGATTTCTTGACTTAGCTCATGGCTATACTACCGCGTGGCACCAATTGGGTTTAGTACTCTATTTTATTTGGCTTGTTCTCACTAGGCTTTAGCCTAACGCTTGCTCTTGGTTGTCATGTTGGCAGGTTATCTTAGCGGTGGGGCTCGTCGGGGCTGAGGGAGCGACCTTGGTGTCGTGAGAGATTCTTTTGAAGATTTATTTTGGAAGTATAGCGACACCCGTCCCTAATCTAGATATAATTGTAGATTAATAGGTTGTCGTTTTATGCTTCATTTATATACCACATTAATGTCTACTCTGTACCCCGTTGGATTAATATGTATTTTGAAATTGTTACACCCTATTCCGCAAGTTAGTCTTTTGCTGATTTCCTTTTCGAAAACTTTATTTCCGCAAATTTCTAGGGTGTTACAAGTTGGTATCAGAGCCTTGGTTTAAGTGAACTAGGTATGACTGTAAGATGCCTAGACTTAAGCTGAGACTATTAAGTTACGACTCGTGAGATGGGGTAGATCTTATAAGATAGGATGGTCTTAGGGTCAACGGAAACTTGCACAAGTTGAAAGTTGTAACGATGGTGATAAGCACTCTTGCGTATTATACGTTCATAATTTCACTTAGCTAACGTAATTATGAAAATGTCTTACGTGAGCATACTTAAATTACTGTCGTTATAATGATTGATAAGTGTAGTAGTACGTTCTCTGTGTTTTCCGTAATCCTTATCCTGTTCTTTTGCATAATTGCGTTCAGCAGAACCATGGTTAATACCAGAAATCGTCCGGAAGGCCAAGAGGCCGACATACCTACGGCCGACCATCCGCTGGCGACCGTAGTGGGAGAAACTGTACGCGCGAGTAATATGCTGGGTGGAGGACCCGAGCATATTCCTCGACGGAATTTAGAGGCTGATGAGCCTATTATCGAAGAAGTGACGGCAGAGACGAGAATGATGGATCGTATGATGTTGGCCATGAATAGGGCCATGGCTCAACAGCAGGAAGTATTCTTGAAACTTCTTGAGGACCGAGACGCTAACAACCGTAGGCACGAAACGGTTGGCGAAAATGTGATTGTGGCAGGATCCGGGGGTACTGGACCTGTAATTTCCCCTGTGGTGACTGCAACCCTGGGTGTCAGTCGAACGGCGCGGACTTGCACGTTCAAGGCTTTTCTGGGTTGCCGACCCCCAGAATTTAAAGGCTCAGACAATCCGCTAGATTGTATGGCCTGGGTTCGAGAGATGGAGCAAGCTTTTCGCTCAAGCGAATGTGGGGAGGAGCAGAGGGTAATTTTTGGTTCCCGAATGTTGCGGGGAATAGCTCTTACATGGTGGGATGTGTACTCTACTTCGCTGGAGCCGACTGTTCTGGACCAATTGTCTTGGTCTACCTTCAAGGAAAAGTTGCTAGAGGAATACTGTAACGAGCGGTCGTTGGACCGAATCAAGGATGAATTTCAGAACTTGAAGAAGGGAGGTATGTATGTGAGGGAGTACAGCCGTCTCTTCATGGACAAGTTGGGCTTTGTGGGACATCTGGTCCCGACAGAGAAAGATAAGATCAAGGCTTACATCAAGGGTCTCCCATCGGACATGATGTCGATGGTTCGTGTGACAAAGACCTCCACCCTTCGGGAGGCAATGGAAGAAGCTCAACTCATGGAGGATGCTTACAGTCTCGGCAGGGATCAGGGTGGTCGCCAAGTCGAGAAGAAAAAGTGGGAGGGAAGTTCAATGCCCTCAAAGAAACCCTTTTATGCCAACAACAGCGCTCAGCGAGGAGCTGATCCTAGACGTGATGCCAAGTGGTGCTCCAGGTGTAGAAACAAACATTTCGGCCCGTGCAACTTTGTTCCCGGAGTGTGCTACAAATGTGGGAAGACGGGTCACACGTTCCGAGATTGCCCTCTCAAGGGACAGGTATGTTTTGAGTGTAGGGAACCGGGGCACGTAAGGGCGGAATGCCCGAAACTCAAGACCGGGGGTTTAGGTGGGAAGAAGATGGAACCTCCGCGGTCGACCGGAAGGGCTTTCCAGATGTCGTCAGAGGAAGCTAGAGCATCGACCGATGTGGTGTCGGGTACGTTTCTTCTAAATTCCGTACCAAAGCGTGTGTTATTTGATTCTGGTGCTAGCTACTCGTTCATATTTGATTTGTTCTGTCAAAGGCTTGCTATGTCTAAGAGTTTGCTAGAGAATGCTGTTGTGGTAGAAATAGCAAATGGGGGTCAAGTTCTAATTCATTATATCATTAGAGATTGCATGTTAGAGCTTAAGGGAAAGAAATTTCCCATTAACTTACTACCTATGCAAATTGGCGGATTCGACGTGGTGGTGGGTATGGACTGGTTATCTAAGAACCAGGCCGAAATCGTATGTTCCAAGAAAATGATTCGCTTACCTGTGGCAAACGGAGAAACGACTATAATCTACGGCGAAGGAAGGAAAGGCGATGTGGCGATTATCTCAGTGATCAAAGCTAGGAAGTGTTTGGCGAAATGATGTCTATCTTTCTTGGCTTATGCCATCGATACCAAACTCGACCAACGGAAGTTGGAAGAGGTTAGGGTGGTACGCGAGTTTCCCGATGTGTTCCCGAAAGACTTGCCCGGGTTGCCGCCCGATCGTGTTGTGGACTTTCGTATTGATCTCATTCCAGGAGCGGCTCCGATCGCTCGAGCTCCTTATCGTTTGGCTCCTACTGAAATGCAGAAGATGGTGGTTCAACTTCAAGACCTTCTCGAAAAAGGTTTCATCCGACCGAGCTCGTCACCGTGGGAAGCTCCGGTTCTATTTGTCAAGAAAAAGGACGGTGCAATGAGAATGTGTATCGACTACAGGGAACTGAACAAAGTGACGGTGAAGAACAGGTATCCACTTCCAAGAATCGACGACCTATTCGATCAACTTCAAGGAGCGGGTTGTTTCTCAAAGATTGACCTTCGGTCAGGGTATCACCAAGTGAAGGTAGCAAAGAGCGACATTCCTAAGACGACATTTAGAACTCGCTATGGGCACTACGAGTTTCTGGTGATGCCATTCGGCCTAACCAACGCACCAGCAATATTTATGGACTTGATGAACCGAGTGTGCCGACCGTTCATCGACAGATCAGTAATCGTGTTCATCGACGACATCCTAGTTTACTCCAAGAACGAAGAAGAGCACGAGCAACATCTCCGTGAAGTATTGGAGGTGTTAAGACGAGAAAGACTCTACGCCAAGTTTTCAAAGTGCGACTTTTGGCTTTCAGAAGTTCAATTTTTGGGACATATAGTTTCAAAGGAAGGAGTCAAGGTGGATCCCGCAAAGATTGAGGCAATGACGAATTGGGAACCTCCCAAGAATCCGTCTGAAATCCGAAGTTTCCTAGGTTTGGCAGGATACTACCGGAGATTCATCCAAGACTTCTCGAAGATAGCCTCGTCGTTGACAATCTTGACCCGGAAGAACGTGAAATTTGTGTGGACCGAGAGGCAAGAAGAGGCGTTCCGCACCTTACAGAAGAAGCTTTGTGAAGCTCCTATCCTATCCTTACCAGACGGGACGGAAGATTTTATGGTGTACAGCGATGCGTCGAAGATGGGTTTGGGTTGCGTCCTGATGCAAAGAGGGAAGGTGATCGCTTACGCATCAAGGCAACTTAAAGTGCATGAAGTCAACTACCCTACTCATGACTTGGAATTGGCAGCAGTGGTGTTTGCACTGAAGTTGTGGCGGCACTACCTTTACGGTACGAAGTGCACTCTTTATACTGATCACAAGAGTCTGAAGCATATCTTTAATCAGAAAGAGCTAAACATGAGGCAGCGAAGATGGTTGGAGTTGTTGAAGGATTATGATTGCGAGTTGCTCTACCATCCGGGTAAGGCAAACGTGGTTGCCGACGCCTTGAGTCGGAAAGTCTGCAGAGGAAATTCTCGTGCTACCTTTGCACGGATTGAAATAACTTCAACGCTTATTGACAGAATCAAGGTATCGCAAGTCGAAGCCTTGCTAGAGGAAAACCTCAAAGGAGAAGTCATGGCGAAACAACATCTTTTGTTGACTGAAGATAGTCGAGGGGTGAAGCTTTTCAATGGGCGAGTCTGGGTGCCTAAGATTGGGGGCAATAGAGAACTTCTTCTCGAGGATGCCCACAAGTCAAAATACTCCATTCACCCGGGAAGCACGAAAATGTATAGAGATTTGAAATTGCTTTATTGGTGGCCAGTCATGAAGCTCGACGTGGCGCGCTACGTGGAACAGTGTGTCACTTGCTTGCAAGTGAAGGCTGAACACCAAAAACCCTACGGAAGTTTGCAATCCTTGGAAATTCCGGAGTGGAAATGGGAACACATCACGATGGATTTTGTGACAAAGCTACCAAAGACCTTGAAAGGTCACGACGCCATTTGGGTTATAGTTGACCGCTTGACCAAAAGCTCTCACTTCTTGGCCATGCGGGAGACCTTACCAATGGATAAGTTGGCAAAGTTGTACATCGATGAAGTAATTTCCCGGCACGGCGTGCCGCTATCTATAGTCTCTGATCGGGATAGTCGGTTCACGTCGCATTTTTGGGATGGCTTACAAAAGGAATTGGGTACACGTGTGAAGTTGAGCACGACCTACCATCCTCAAACCGACGGACAAAGCGAGAGGACAATCCAGACGCTAGAAGATATGTTAAGATCGTGCGTAATCGACTTTGGGGGTAGTTGGGATACGCACCTGCCTTTGGTAGAGTTCGCGTACAACAATAGCTACCACTCAAGTATAGGGTTGGCACCGTTTGAAGCATTATACGGTCGCAAGTGTCGAACTCCCGTATGTTGGCTCGAGGCGGGGGAAAAGCAGTTCGCCGGACCAGAAGTGGTACAAGAAACGGCGGACAAGGTCAAGGGCATCCACGAACGTTTGAAGGCGGCCCAAGATCGACAGAAAAGTTACGCCGATAAGAAAAGACGGCCAATGAAATTCCAAGTAGGAGACCGGGTTATGTTAAAGGTGTCCCCTTGGAAGGGAATTATTAGGTTTGGGAAGCGTGGGAAGTTGAGCCCCCGTTTCCTTGGACCGTTCGCTGTGACTAAGCGGGTAGGACTTCAAGCTTATCAGCTGGAACTTCCTCCGGAGATGAAGGGAATTCATAACACGTTTCACGTGTGCTATCTACGGAAGTGTCTAGCAAAGGAGGTGAGTGTTATTCCACTCTCCGAGATCAGAGTGGATGAGGGAAATCGTTGCGTTGAAGAACCTGAGGCGATTTTGGAAAGAAAGACGAAGAAGCTTCGTCACCGGGAAGTCACAATGGTCAAGGTTCAGTGGAAGCACCATCGAGGTGCCAATGTGACTTGAGAAGCGGAAGAGGACTTGAGGCGGAGGTACCCTCACCTCTTCCCATAGCCGAGATTTCGAGGACGAAATCTTCTCCAAGTTGGGGAGGATTGTAACACCCGCTATTTTAGGGTTGGGTGAAAAGTTGACTTTTACCCGAAGTTCAAGGGGGTAAAATGTAACTTAGGTTATATAAATAGAAATCAGATTTTAGATATTTTGAAAATATCACAAATATCAGTTTTTGAGAATCAGAGAGAGAGAGAAGAGAAGCAGGAGAAAGAGGTCGTTCGGTTTTCTCCAAATCCAGGTACGAATCTAGCTTAATGCTTTGATCTGAATGCTTTTAGCCGCGTAGAATCTCGTTGTGAAGGTTTTAAACCGTTCCATTGTGAGATCTGAGTATTTTCTCATTTTGGATCTGGGTTCTGTATTCGATCTGTTCTTGATGTTCTTGATGAACAAGACGATGGTCCTTAGACCGGGGTCGTGTTCGACCGATGGTCCTTCGACCGAACCGTTGTTCGATCGGACTGTTGTTCGACCGGATGGTCGTTCGACCGGACCGTTGTTCGATCGGACCGTTGTTCGACCGGACCGTTGTTCGACCGGTGTTGCCGTTCGACCGGTACTGTGTTCGACCGGTGTTGGGTTCGACCGGATTTGGTACTCGACCGGATCAGTGTTTTGGCAGTGTGGTATTCGTATTCCAGAGTTGTAGGTCAGTGAGTTGTCTTTATAATTGGCTTACTGATGTATCGGTGTTGTCATAGGTAGCATTCGTAAGGAGCAGTCTTTAAGCAAGAAGAAATCTGAGGTGAGTCCTTTTAAGCTAAATCGGTCTGTACTTCGAATGCTATGTGATAAATGTATTATTTAAATGTAGAAAACCTGGTTTCAAAGTGACTGATTGTCGTTGGGAAATACCTTCTAAAAATCCCATATTTTCAAGAATCAAGATTTATAGAATTGAACCGTTGTTCATATGAATTGCCTGTATATCTGATTTAATATGAGTATGCTCTGAAATGACATGCTTTGGCTTTGAGTCTTAGTGCAATGGATCCATAGGCACTGTGTTCCTATGTCCCCTGTTTTGGGCAATTGGTTCACGTTTTAGCACGGGATAGGCATCGGGTTGCCATGATAAGTAAGGTGTGGGCCTATACGGTCGGGCAGCGTCTCATGGTGCAGTAAGGTGTAATCCCATTATGTGCTTGGGTTCCCCCTGTTTTGGGAACTCTCAAGGATAGATCCAGAGGGGTTGACTTGAATGTTTTGAGCAACAGATCTAGAGGGGTTGAGCTCGTTATGTGATTTTGGGTATTACTTATACCATGTTTAATCACTAATGGTTTATTGGATTTCTTGACTTAGCTCATGGCTATACTACCGCGTGGCACCAATTGGGTTTAGTACTCTATTTTATTTGGCTTGTTCTCACTAGGCTTTAGCCTAACGCTTGCTCTTGGTTGTCATGTTGGCAGGTTATCTTAGCGGTGGGGCTCGTCGGGGCTGAGGGAGCGACCTTGGTGTCGTGAGAGATTCTTTTGAAGATTTATTTTGGAAGTATAACGACACCCGTCCCTAATCTAGATATAATTGTAGATTAATAGGTTGTCGTTTTATGCTTCATTTATATACCACATTAATGTCTACTCTGTACCCCGTTGGATTAATATGTATTTTGAAATTGTTACACCTTATTCCGCAAGTTAGTCTTTTGCTGATTTCCTTTTCGAAAATTTTATTTCCGCAAATTTCTAGGGTGTTACAGGTTGTTTCTGGGCGGCAGCAGCGGCGGCGACGTAGGCGATGATGACGATGATGTTGCTGTCGGGTTGTTTCTTCTCTTAACAGTGAATCACACAGGGTTTCATATGGAACAATCAACAGATCATCGACGGGTTTCTCTGTGGTTTGTTGTTTTTTCCACTTGGTTTCTCTGTGGTTTGTTTTTTTGTCACTTCACAGATCATCGGTGGGTTTGTCGGAGGCGATGATGACGATATCTATGAACACCGAAGAGTAGTTGAACACCGATGGTGAGATCTATGAACACCGAGGTGAGATCTATGGACACCGAGGTGAGATCTATGGACACCGGCGATGGCGAGATCTATATTACGGTGACGGTTCTGGTGTGCATATATGAACACTTAAGAGTTTGGGTTTTTGTGTGCATATATGAGTTTTATGATGTGCATATATGAAAATGAATTTTTGTTATGCATATATGTTTTTTACTTTACGGTTCATATATGAACACTTAATACATTGGTTGTGTAGTGCATATATGAAATATATGAAGTTGAATTGATACAATTACATCTTGGTGTGCATATGTGAAAATTGGATGTCCATTATGTGCATATATGCACTTTTTATTACGTGCATATATACAATCTGGGGTTGACGTCCATAATCTATTAACAATCCCATAAAATATCAATCCTATATGTCTTAAAAATTTAAAATTCCATAAATATCAATCCCATATGTAATTTAAAATTCAAAAATTTCTAAATAATCCCATAAATATCTCAACTTCCATATATATATATATATCAATATAATATAATATTAGAAAAAAATAAAATTCAAAATTCCCAATTTACCCTTACTAAAAAACGGTTACAAATATTAAACCAAAAAAAATCTTGCAATCCTATTGGTCTAAAATGGTTAACAAAGTTAACACTAAATGTTGGGTTAACAAAAGAAGGGGACCCCATATATATATATATACTATATATATATATATATATAGAGAGAGAGAGAGAGAGAGAGGTGGTGAAAGATCGTATGAGAAGTTGAGTTAACAGTGAAAATCGTGAGAAGTAGATTTGAACCATTGATCTCTTTTAATCTCAAGCCCTCTCATGAATTATGACTTAAAAGGGAACTGATTTTGTGCATCTCGGTGCATCTTATCCTAATATACGTTCATTTCTCATCCAACGGTCAATAACCACTTCTCCCGTTTCTCACTGTTAACTCAACTTCTCACCGGAACCCAACCATATGTGTGTGTGTGATTAAAACAAAAGGCCGGTCAACAGAAAAAGAAAAAAAATGAGAATGGTCAAATCATATGTGAATTATGGTAAATCACATGTGATTTACAACACGTCAAGAAGGGTCGAGTTGACCAGCCATTGCATGTGTGCGAGTTTCAGGCGACATTGGTCGTGTTGACCAGTCACTCGTGTCCTTTTGAAGGTGTTGTGTAATTTGACTGTTTTCGCATTTCTCGTAAATTGATTGTCTTCTCATTTGATTATCCTTCTATGTAATACATACATATATATACAAACACAAATGTTTAGTTGGATTTACTGAAAAGGATCATATTTATTTATTATCCTAAATATATTAAAATAATTTATATTTTTAAAACCTTTATTGTAGATCTAAATAAATTAAATCAAATAATTATTTGAGGAGGTGAAGTTCATTATTGTCCTTAAATAAATAAATTATTTTGTCCCATTAAGAACTATAATTATAGGTCTTTTAGAAATCACCCTCAAAGTTAGAATTTTATGTAGGGTGGGGTACATAAAATCTCCCATGAATATCGTCAAATCTTGAGTTTTTAAAGAGTCTATAGATGAAAATCACCATGCTTTTGACATATCTCTCTCTCACACACATATATATATATAAATAGAAGGAAAATAATATATATTTTAAAAATATATATTGGTTCATGAGTTTGATGAAACACTTATTGGTTCATGAGTTTCAATATTGTTTCATCAAACTCGTGTTTCATCTATCGGAAATCTTATCAGAATCATTACTAGGAATTTCATCAACCGGATGAATAAAATACGATAAAAACATTTCATCGTTGTCGAGTAGATCTCGAACATGGATTTCTTTAGCTGAAATATCATCAAACATGTTACCCTTCATTCCTCCGTATGGTTAATTTTTTACACTCCAATTAAAAAAAACCATACAAATATATAACAAAAAATGATAAGAATATAAATTTTAAAAATATTTCAATTCAATGAAAACAAATATTGATTTTAAATATAATTAAATATTTGAATTTTCTATAAAAATAACTCCTTTTCAAAATTTGATGAACGGAAATCAAATAAATAAAAAATAGTTTACCTTAATTATTCCAATTAATATGAAACTGAAATCGGAATCAAAGAAAATAGTTTAAATTAATAGTAATTAAAAAATGAAAATTTTAAATTAAAAATAAATTGGAATAAGAATCAGAATCAGAATCAGAATCAGAAAGTGCATACTTTAAATTGATATAACATCAATTATTACCATATATAAAATGCATTCAAATTAAATAATTAATATTATAGTAATAATAATAATAATTATCATATATATTACGAAATTAGGTAAAATACTAAAATACCCTTATTAATTAAAAAAATAAAAAAAAGAAATTCATTGATTGGTCAATATTGGTTTCCAAAGTTTACAGTCTAATGTTGGTTTTCAATAAATCTTAGCAGAAACAATACACTAAGATTAGTTCCTCACAAATGTGTGTAAAAATATAACACTGTTCAAGTTTTCCTTCAAAACATCATTCAAATAATTAGAGAGCGTTTGCATACACACATATATATAACACTTTACTTTCATTTTTCCCACCTATATGAGATAACTCTTAAAACTTGAATTGATAAGTAGATATCACATCCAAATACTTATTGATAGTGTAATCTCGATTACAAAGTTGAATCTGAATACGTAAGATAAATCAAAACATTGTCAAAATACATATACGGCATCAATGTCATACTATTTCATGGTTGACAGGATATCGATATCATTAAAGAAATTTGTTTGAGTAAACTATGATTTTCGTCCTTGTGGTTTGTTGTTTATAACCATTTTCGTCTCTCACTTTAAAAGTTGTTTTTTTGGTTATTGTGGTTTGCAATTTCTTTCCATTTTCGTCCCTAAAACTAATATTCTCAGGGACTAAAAGCGAAAAAAGTTGCAAATCACAAGGACGAAAATAGTAGTTTACTCAATTTGTTTTCTTTATTATTGAGTATTTCTCAATAAAATTGATACAACAGGAGACAAAAATATATACAGCCCAAAGCCAACAATCAAGGCAGAAATCAAGGAATAAAATAAGGAACTAAATATGATACAAAAGGAATGTGGTTCGAAAAGGAATGGATATATGCACGAGTAATAGACAGAAGTTATTTATGGATGGAATTCTATACTCCCCCTCAAGGTGGAGCATGTAGATTTTGCATGCCCAACTTGTTGAGTAGAGACTCGAGCTATTGCATTCCCAAAACTTTAGTCAAGAGGTCTGCAATTTTCATCTTCGTTTTGATAGGAAGAGGCACAAATTCTTGAGTTTTTACCCGTTCTCTGACAAAATAACAATCCATCTCAACATGTTTGGTGCGTTCATGGAAAACTGGGTTGTTGGCGATATTTCGGGCTGCTTGATTGTCACAGAAAAGGGGTGTAGGTCCATCTTGTTTAACTTTGAGTTTCTCCAAGAGCCACCGCATCCATATAATTTCACTGACTTTGGTGGCCATCGCTCGGTACTCGGCTTCAGCTGAAGATCGGGACACGACTGATTGCTTCTTTGACTTCCACGAGACCGGTGCTCCTCCCAAGAGTAACACATATCTTGTCTGTGACCTTCGAGAAAAAGGACATCCAAGCCGATCTGCATCACAATACGTGATCAGATTGGTTCCTCCTTGCTTTGGTAAGAGAATTCCTTGTCCTGTTGTTGCCTTTAGGTATCTTAAGACTCTCATGGTTGCATCTAAGTGACCTTGTCGAGGACCCAAGATGAATTGAACATTCACGGCATAAGTGAGAGCTGGTCTCATGGCTTGGAGATACAGTAGTCTACCCACAAGTCTTCGGTACTTGCTGACATCTACACGAGGCTCTTTACTGTCCCTTTCAAGCTTTAGGTTTTGCTCCATTGGAAAGTAGCATGGTCGACATCCCTACATTCCAGTGTCTTCTAGGATGTCTATAGCGTATTTTCTTTGGCTTAGAGCCAAACCATCCTTCGTACGAGCCACTTCTATTCCAAGAAAATACTTCAAGGGACCAAGGTCTTTTATGCTAAATTTCTTGTCGAGGTAGACCTTTGTTTCTTGGATTTTGTCCAGATCATTTCCCACAATGATTACATCATCAACGTATATGAGAGTAGCAATAAAAACTCTGTCTTTCTTGTATATGAAAAGGGAATGGTCCGCATGCGATTGTTTGAACCCGAGTTTCGTGAGTACCGAAGTAAGTTTCTGATACCAATTTCTCGAGGCTTGTTTCAACCCATAGAGTGATTTCTTCAACCTGCATATGCTTGTGCTTAAGCAGGAAAACCCATATAGCTCTACTATAATCATCTACAATGGTCAAAAAATAATTTGCTTTTGAAAACAAAGGCGTTCAATATCTTCCCCATATGTCACAATGTAGTAAATCAAAACATGCGTTTGTTTTAGTGACACTAATCGGATAGGGTTGTTTCATTAGTTTGGACTTTACACAAGAATCACAAACATGATCTTTATTTTTAAATGAAATGTTTCTAAGGAAATTTATTTGAAACAATTTCTCCTTACTAGCATGCCCTAACCTCTTGTGCCACACATCCACCGTCGTCGTCATTGCCTTCCTCTTCCTCCCAAACATTTCCATCCGATACAGACCATTTATCCTCGAATCTAAACCCTGCATGACAAAAAAATCAGGGAAAAAGCTTACGACACATCGTAAATCATTTGAAAGTTTGCTAACAAATAAGAGACTGCAATTGAATTTTGGAACATGTAATACTCCTTGCACTTTAGTCCCATTCGGCAGGGAGTGATTTACCTTTCCTTCCACAGGCACAGATTCTCCATTGGGTATGATAACTGGTTCTTCGCCGGTTGATACGGTCCTATCTTCAAGGATATCAGTCCCGTGAGTCATGTGCTCGGTGACTCCTGTGTCAACAATTCAAGCATCCTTATGGTTTATCTTACATGCCATGTTTGTTGTTCGTGGTGTGTCGCTCTTTGTTTCACTTTCTTCAGGTGTAAAGTGTTTTAGGAACTGCTGGTACTGATCCTTGGTCAAACCTTCGATTAGACTTGTTTCAACCTCAGCACACTCAACCCTTGGTTTCGTCTTATCTTGTTTGTTCTTTCCTGGCCACCACTTCGGATAACCGATGCGTTTGAAACACCCATCGCGAGAGTGACCGTCTTTGTCACAAAAACTGCAGTGCTCCATCTGTTTCACGTTCTTCTTCATAAATTTGTTACTTTGTTGACTTGAGCCCCCATCGCGCTTTACTGGGACTTGAAATGTCGTCGCTTCTGCAGTTGGTCTCTTGGCATTAGTTATGGATCTCTGTTGCTCATCCTCTGCGATTAAGTGATATGCATTTCCCAAAGATGGTGTAGGTTTCATGGCAATGATTTGTGTTCTCACAATTGAAAACTCATTGTCTAGCCCCATGAGAAACTCATAGAGTTTTTCTTTTTCCCTGAGCTCACTGAGATTTTTCGAGGCCACAAGAACACCCATTACAAGTGCATCGAGGAGTAGGGAGAATAGACTGAATTTCGTCCCATATTCCTCGCAACTTTGTATAGTAAGCGGAAACGGTCATGCCGTCCTGTCGGGTATTAGAGATCGCTTGTTGTAATTCATATGCACGCGACGTGCTTTCCTTTCCAAACCTCTCATGAAGGTCGAACCATATCTCAGCGGCGATGTTGGCGTATTTTACACTGGTTCGAATGTCTTTTTTTTAAAGTTGTCGTGAGCCATCCTTTGATCATTGCATCACATCGCATCCAAGCCATGTGATCCGCAACGGTCTTTTCTGGTTTCCTGATCGTCCCATCGATGAAGCTGATCTTGTTCTTAGCAAACAAGAAGTTTTCCATATCTTGAGCCCAATCGTTATAGTTGTTGCCCTTCAAAACATCATTGACGTGCATTTGTCGTGGATAGTCTGACGGGTGAATGTAGAAAGGAGAGTTCACATCCGCACTACTTCCTTCACTCTTGTCGGTCTTGTCGTTGGCCATGGTGTCAGCGATAGCTTCAGATTAGGTCGATCGATTGGCGGTGTGAGACCTGCTCTGATACCATAAAGAAATCTGTTTTCTTTATTATTGAGTATTTCTCAATAAAATTGATACAACAGGAGGCAAAAATATATACAGCCCAAAGCCAACAATCAAGGCAGAAATCAAGGAATAAAATAAGGAACTATATATGGTACAAAAGGAATGTGGTTCGAAAAGGAATGGATATGCACGAGTAATAGACGAAAGTTATTTATGGATGGAATTCTATAATCATCTCACTGAAGTTTAGTTTAGGCTTGTGAATCGGTCGGGTCGGGTCGGATCAGGGCCCTAAACCCCAAACCCGATCGGATATCGGGTAGTGTGTGGATGCCCTGAAATCCGACCGATTGTACTTCGGATATTCGGGTTTCGGGTGGATCGGGCTTCGGGTGAGCTCGGATCGAGTATTCGGGTGGCTCGGGTGTAATCCATAGAATGGGGAGTAGCTTCCAAGTTCAAAATCAAAGTGTAAAACAATTCAAAATCAAATTGACTAATTCAAAAGCCAAATCAACAGTCGTTGGATGGCTGGAGTAGCTTCTAAGTTCCAGAGCAAAGTGTAAAACAAATTAAAACCTAATTCAAAGCAAAGTGAAACTAATAAAACCAAATAAAAAAATTAGGAAAAAAGTTTAGACATTCAAAGCAGAGGTGTAATTGAGAGAATGGGGACCTCAGACCTAGAGTAAATTAGACTAATTTTGCGTCGGTGGACAGTGGTTGGACTTATAGAGGTGAGCAGGTCACAGGTGGCTGGAGGATTTGCGTCGGTGGTTGGAGCTGGCCGCCGCCCGCCGGTGGCTGAAGTCAGAGTCGAGAGGAGATCGATTGGACTTTGGAGTCTTTGTGTTCGTGAATTGCCGAGAGGAGATGATCGATTGGAGTCTGGAGAGTTGATAGGAGATCGATGGATTAGGTTTAGAGTCAGTAACTTATCAGGTATAACTATATATAATATAATATATTTAATTTTAAAAAATAGATTTTAAAAATAAAAAACAATTCGGGTTTTCGGACGGGTTCGGGTGGGGGTTTTGGATACCCAGCCCGATCCGTATTACCCACATAATAGTTCGGGTGCGGGGGGGGGGGGGGGGGGTCAGGTTATCGGGTATCGAAAATTCGGGTAGTTCGGGTCTCGGGTAGTTCGGGTCGGATGGGTTTTGCTCACCCCTAGTTTAGTTAGACCATTAACATATCAAATCCTTGATATATCAATAATAATGCATTTGCAAAATGTCGTTAGTATTGGGTATCAAATAAGGTTCGACTCACCAAAAAAAAAATCTATAATGCATTCACTAAACTATTAATATCTGAAAAATAATAATAATATTGATATCATATTTTCATCTTAAAAATTACACTACATAATTCATTTTCAACCAATACTCCTTAAAATTATTAAATTTGTCATGAGTATATTAATAACCAGTGGCGGACCTAGGATTTTAGATGAGCGGGTGCACAAACGAAAAGCTTAAGAAATTGTTATCGATGTGTTTTTAGCCGAATTCCCCTATTGGGGGACTTTTTATATTTTTGGTTGATTTCGAGGGATTTTTTAAGTTTCTGTGTTGATTCGATGGATTTTTTTGGTTTTTTTGTGTTGATTCGAGGGATTTTTTGATTGATTTCAAGAGATTTTTTTGATTTTTAGTTGATTTCGAGAGTAAATTTTGGTTTTTTGGGGACTTATGCACCTTTCACCTCTCAAAAACGTATATATCACGGAGCACCCCTATAGTTGAGCGGATGCACCTTACGTACCGAAAAAAATTTCGCCCTTACGAAACGAACTTGAACAGGTGTATGGGACCCCTTGGGAAGGATAGGTCCACCCCTCTTAATAACTAAATGATTACATATTATTTTAGTATTATTTTTTTCTAAAGGTTATTATTTTTGTCATAAATCATATGCACCCGTCGGCATCCACATTAATTGCACCAACCTTTGCTAGAAGCCAACATGTTAAAAAGGGCCCCAATCTTTATTTGGTTACCTCCAAATATTAGTAGTTTTCAACCCCACCATGAGCCATGGAACATAAATATAAATCAATATTTATAGATACGTAATTAAATGAGAACTTTATATATTGTAATAGTTATGGTTTTTTTTACCTTGAATTGGTCTTTTTTTTCATCAAAGACTAGCATTTAATGTATTGATGAACATATATTTGTCTCACAATCTGTTTGTTTCATATGTATTTTGTTCACAATACGTGTAAGTTTTGTTTAACAAAATAGCTAAAAAGGTTTATATTGTGAAACAAACATATTATGAAACAAGTATATGTTAATCAATATTCTAAATCATAATCTTAGATTAAAAAAAATCATATGAAGTAGCATATGATGCACTAGTGATTAATGTTATCATAATTTCATGGGTTCTCAAAAGAAGTCCCATGAAATATAGGGGCACAATCAAATGAGAACTCCATATATTGTGATAACTGTAAAAACTTTTACCTTAAAATATTGTTTCACATGATTTTTTTCATGTCAGATTATTATTTAATGTATTGATGAACATATATTTGTTTCACAATGCGATTGTTTTATATTAATTCGGTTTAAAATGTGAAACTTTTTTACGTGTATTTTCTTTCACAGACAGACTAAAAAGGTTTGCATTGTGAAACAACCACATTGTGGAACAAATATATGTTAATCAATATTCTAAATCCTACTCTTAGGAGTTGTTTACCAAACGCTTATCCGGATAAGTGTTTATGGATAAATTCAATAATATCACTTACCTACCGAGTAAGGTTTTAATCCACCAAAACGGTCTCGTATGCAACAATTTACCAGGTAAGCGTTAACGGTGGTAAGAGGTGTCACCCTCACTTACTGGGTAAGACTCTCGGTATTTGCTTTCGCTTTTACCCAGTAAGATTCTTAGTCCTCGCCATATTCATCCGGTAAGGTAATCTGATTGGGTAAGCGCTTACCCGAGTAAACATTTGATAAACGGCCCCTTAAATTAAAAAAAAAATCATATGAAATAACACATGATGCATTAGTTCATAAAGTCATCACAATTTTACGGGTTCAAAAAAAACCCTATAAAGTATATATCTATACTATATTATAAAACACGGATAAAAAACTCTTAAATACAAATTGTTAGGCACAAGGTACCATCAATTTATGCAAGATTTTAAAAATATATTAATTTACAAGTATCAAAGCACAAGATACATATTACTACTGCAGACTTCTAACACTCACCAATTTGGTATGTGCAAGGTCTTCCTTTTATGCAGACCTTTCCATGTATCATTATTAATTAATATATTATATTACTATAAATTTGTTTTAATTATGTTATTAAATTTAATTGGTTATTTTTCTAGATGTCATTAAAATATATAAGATAATCATTAAATTCTAACAAAATACTTAATTTTTTTTATATAAAAACATTATATTATAAGCCTAAATTATAAAAAATTATAAAAAAAACATTATCATTTTTTCAAAATCATCCAAAATCGTACAATGAAACATTAAAATCGTGATGTATCTCGCTGCATTGTACGAGTACGTTTATAGTATCTTTTAAATATAAGTCGTAAATAATTATTTCTATTTATCATTTATATCCTAAATCCAATTGGATTTGAATAATCATAATCGATCATTAATTGATTAAAGTTAGTAATCTATACTATATTATAAAAGAGACATAAAAAAACTCTTAATTATAACATTTTAAGCACAAAATACAACTAATTAAAGTCAATTACTTAATTTACAATTTCATAATACATTGGTACAACTTATCCAAGCACAGTATCTCACATCATCATCTATTTGTGGAATGGATGCTCATTTATCTATATTATATTATAAAAGAGACATAAAAAACTCTTAATTACAACATTTTAAGCACAAAATACAACTAATTAAAGTCAATTACTTAATTTACAATTTCATAATACATTGGTACAACTTATCCAAGCACAATATCTCACATCATCATCTATTTGTGGAATGGATACTCATTTATTAATATAAATATTTGTTTTTTATATTTAATGGACGATTTGATCAATATTATCTACTATTATCAATATTTATTTTTTATATTTATTGGACGATTTGATCAATATTACTATTATCAATATTTATTTTTTATTTTATGATTTGCTCTTAATATATCTATATTAGTTATAATCTCATAACTAATATATCTATACTATATTATAAAAACATGCATTGATATAATAAATATATTTAAAAAAAATAAAACAGGTAGTTTATCTCATAGTGTTTATCCTGTATTTAATATATTTATTTGTAGTTAGTTATACAAATAAAAACATGAGCTTTAATAAGTTATAATTATGTTTCATTAACTTGTAATTTTGAATTTTAACTAATATATTTATACTATATTATAAAGCATTTAAGCTAAACTCTTAAAAACTAATTTTTATGCATTAGGTACCACTTATTAATGCATATTACTTAAAATCCAAAAGTACAAATTGATTAAACATAAGGACAATTTATAAAAGCTCAATGTTTGAATTTGTGTAACTAACTGCAGATAAACACTTATTTTTATTTTCTAAAATATCTAAATTTTTTAACTACTGATATAACTAACCGATAAATATAAGAAAATTCGAAATAAAACATCTTATTTTTATTTTTTATTGAAGTATGTTATCTTTTTAATTTTAAATATAAACATTTTTTGACTCGTAACAAAATTTATTATTATTATTTTTTTATAAAAACCCATAATTAAACTAAACTAAAATATATTTTTGTTTTAAATCTAGGTTTCTCAAAATCGTAAAATAAAATAAAAAAAGACTAACAAAAAGTATGAATAATGATCGAGGGTTCGAGTTCTAGATTTCAGAAACCCGCTGCATTGCGATGGTACATTTCTAGTAGTTAAATAATTTAGATTTATTTCAGTAATCAAATTATTTATTAATTTAGGTATGTTGGGTTTTAATAACAATTTGTAACCGATAAACGCAGCGGAAAAACAAACAAACTTTTGGTTACAACAAATATAGAAAGCTTTTCTAAGTAAACCTTAAAAAGCCAATCGGATCCAATGATGCATTTAATTAAAATAAACCACACCATAGGGGGTTTAGAATATGTACCTTTGACGGGATTAAAACTGAAGCACCAAGAAACTAAAGTAGGTTTCCTTCATCGGTAATCCACACACGAACACGTTTCCCGTCTTCACCGGGTGCTAGCCCAAGAACCCTAGATCTATATGTGTTTTTACAGAAAAGAAAATGGTTTCTTTTCTGTATTTCTCGAAAGGCTATTCTAACTCAATTGTATATCAAATGGTTTAGCCTAACCCCTTATTTATATCAGAAAAATTATAGTTAGACTATAATTCAACTAAGGATTAAATAAGGGTTAGTAATTATCTGTAATATTCAAATTCAAATATATATATATATATATATAGTTATCCTTTTAAACTTTAAAATATAATTATATATATAATTATCCTTTTAAACTTTAAAATATAATTATATAACTACAGATAATTCCCCGTAATTAATATAATTACGTTTTCACCCTGTAATTATCATAATTACAGTTTAACACATATTTTCATAAAATCCGGGTTTCTACAAATGGAAACACACACATTCTTTGTGTGCGACCCTATAGGTTTACATACTCCTCAGCAGCATCTCTGTGTGACACGTGTCGTGGGCATATAATATCTTACATTCTCCCACTTGCACACGATACACAGTAACACAGACGATCGTAAGCGTCTAGCAACACGTCACCGCCCCCAATGCTATGTAAATGTGCTTTTACCTTCGAGCAATTTGATTGATCTAATCAATCATATAGTAGAATCATTCATTATCCTTTTGCTTCACGATATTTTATTTTGAACTTAAGGCATAGATCTATCTCATCATTTATAGTTCAAAGATTGTGTTTCTCGATCCCAACATATTTGATTATACAAGTACCATTAGTCCAACTAATCCACTTGTTCATGCATGTAAATCAAACTATGTAATCGAGGGGCCCAAAAATATCTCTCTCATCTTGAGAGAAGCAAATCCCATATTGCATGTACACGACTAACTACACAATTCATGTTATACCTAACATAACCCTTATGATTACCCGGTTAAGGGTAACGTTAGATTATGTCAAAGCATAACACTCATTGTTCATTAGATCCCAATGCACATCTCAGGTATGAGGATAAATAGTGTTTACTATTTCGGGACTCACCTTATGACGTCGATCTATGAGGTGATCCTGACCGTGGGTCTTGTCCAACGCCTTGTGCACCGACAAGCATATGTGACTCTGGTTGCACCTAGTGCACTTCCAACTTGGACTATGACCAGACTTCACAATGATCTTGATTTATTACTAGTCCCCTAGTAATAATCGATCAAGGACAATTCTAAATAATATGATCATCATATTTATTTAAGGATACGTAAACATGCTAATAAAGAACACATAAATGTTTAATGCATATACTCATACTCAGTGTGCCATATCAGATAAAACATAACTGTTTTAATGTTCCAGAAAGTTTAAAGTTTACTAAAATTATTATTCAATATAAAAATCCTCAAGCCTATAACATGAACATCATGTTTGTTTTGAGACATAGGCTTGACAAGTAGATTTGTATGTAAGTTCTTATAGCTCATAGTACCTCCGTTCAATACATATATCCCTATTACAATTCAAGTCATTACAGTCGGCTTGGAAACTAGCATCTGTGTATCCTTAAACACACAAATCTCTTTCATAACCGTTGTACAGTAAGAATATATCTTTAGTTATTCTCAGATACTTCGAAATGTTCTTCACTGTTAAACAGTGAGCATCACTTGGGTCTGACTAATATTTGCTCGTCATGCTTAGGGCATACGAGACGTCCGGTCTTAGTACATTAACATGGTGTACACGATTAAACCGTTGGTTGAAGCGCATGGAGCACCCTTTATATGGTTCATGTCCTCTTTGGAGCTAGGACTCTGAGTTTTACTCAGATGTACACTATGTACTATTGGCAAGTTTCCTTTCTTGGAATCCTTCATCTTGAAATGTTTCAAGATCTTGTCAATATATGTACTTTTGCTTAAGCACTTTGATCTACCACGATAGATCTTTATACCAAGGACTTTGTCTCTTCTAGATCCTTCATCACGAAGTACTGTTCTAATCCATGATTTTACACCTTCAAGCATTGGGATGTCATATAGGATCTAGAATACTGTTATGCTCCCACTGACCTTCTTGTATATACAAGATTTCAATTACGAGATGATTGTTCTAGTCCATAAATGGACTTTTGCAACTTGCACTTTTAGGTTTGATGTTTTAAAGCCTTGTATACGTCCTCGCTCAAAATTCCTTTTAAGGAATGTGGCTTTTGACATCAGTCTACATGGTTATCTTGCCATTTATCAGTAATCCGATCTTCGGATTATTTTGTATCTCGTTGATTATCTTCAACAGCTTGTTGAAGCTCAACATCTTGTTGAATGTCAGTGTCAACCATCGTTCCATCTTTGTGGTTCTTGAATTTCTTCAAGATCTACTGTGTCCCCATTTGTGATTCTTGACATAAAATCTTTTCTTAAGAACTCACCAGGGTGCGTTAACAAAACTTTTGTTCTCGCTAGACCTGTAGAAACAATATCCAATTGGATATCACATAAAGATGTACCTTTTGGACCTTTGAATCATGTTTTCCAAAAGCTTTATGCTTAGCTTAAGCATTATAACCCCATATTCTCAAATATGATAACTTTGGGATCTTCCTAGTTCATTTAAGAGAGTGAGTTTTATTGGTCCTTGTTGGTTGCTACATAAACTAATATTTGGGCAACTGTTTCCAGGGCATAATCCTAGAAACATTTAGGCAGAGTGGTGAGACTCATCATAGAGTGAACCATGTTCAACAGGGTTCTATTTTTCTTCTTGGATACGCCGTTGTGATGCGGTGTCCCGTGAGGAGTCAACGAGGATACAATCCCAAAAATCTCTAGGATGATCTATCGGCTTAGATATTCATGACCTCGATCTAACCGAAGCATCTTTATCCTTTGCCAAGTATACTCACTACTTCTTTCTAAAACTCTTTGAAAATTTCAAAGATTTTATATTTGTTCTATTAGGTAAACATACCTATGTCTACTGAAGTCATCAGTAGGATGTAAAGAAGTAGTGATGACCGTATCTTGTGATATAAGTATAAGTCTCACATACATCAGTATGGTCAACCCCTAATAGTTTTTGTGGCCCTTAAAGGTTTATCCTTTGAAGGCTCTTTTGTCATCTTGACTAACAAGATACACATATATCATATGAATCATCATATGATTCCAACTTTCCGTCCGCCTGGAGTTTGGCTATGTGTTTCTTGTTTGGATGTCACAAATAGATCAGTTTTAAGCCCCGCTTAATTTGTTATAATGATTTATAATTACAACTATTAATTTCATTTATTAAGATAAAACAAAAATTTATTTTAAAACATAAATTCGGTTCGTTGTAATTGAGAAAATAAAACTAAATTCCTAGTAGCACTAGGTACATGATGACACTTGCTAAGTGTTAATGTAAGACCATCTGGAAGGTTCATATCATATGTCCCTTTGAGCAACAGCTAGCTTAGCTTCATTTAGTCTGGTTTCATCTTCTTTTCACTTCTTATTTTCTGAAAAGGTAGTACTAATATGAGTATCATACTCAGTATTACTCAGAAGTGAATTAAATCAAATGGTAAACATACCTGAAGGTCCGGCTCTGGTAGCCTTTTGCTTCTTGATTTCTGACAATCGGGCTGGACAAGTTCTCATTTGGTGCCCATGGTGAAAACAATTATACCATACTGCAACCTCAGTAACTTCTCATTTGCCCTTATCTATGCTGGATCTTCCAACATATGTTTTACCCTTGGTTATCTCCCCCTTTTTCTTGATTATCCCACTGTCAGGTTTGATCATCAAAGCCTGTTTTAGTTTGGTTGAACCCAACTTGGATTTCATATCCTTCTCAGTAGTTTTAAGTAAGCTGTAAAGCTCTGTGAGAGTTTTATTCAAACATTTCATATTATAGTCCTTAATGAACTGCTTATATGTTTTGGGTAGGGAGTTGAGAACCATATCGATTTCCAACTCTTGACCCAGTGGGGAACCAAGACGGGTCAGTTGATCAAAGTATCCTTTCATTTTCAAAATGTGGGTACTAACTGACGAACGCTCAGTCATTTTACAATCAGCCAATGCTTTAACTGTATCAAATCTCTCCCGCTTTATTTGTAACTGAAACATAGACTTCAGTGAAGATATCATATCCCAAACAGTCATGTTTTCATGATCCCGTAATAATTCGGGAGTCATGGTGGCTAACATTAGGCAACCAATAATTAGAGAGTCATTTTGGTACTTATCATAAGCAGTTCTGACTTCAGTTGGAGCATTTCTGACAGGATCATTTGGAGGGGGGTTTTCAAGAACGTAGAACTTCTTTTCATGCCTAAGGATTGCCCTTAGGAATCGAAACCATTCGATGAAGTTCGTTCCGTCCAATTTTTCCTTATCCAGGATTGACCGTAGTGTAAATTAGTATAAGTTGTTTGAGTTTGAATATGAGGTAGACATCTACAAAAACATAATTTTAATTTTAGTAACTTTATTTTATTTTTTTTGGAAAAAGGGGACAGAACCCCAGGAAAACTTTATTGAATTTTAGTAACTTTAATATCTCAAATAAATGGATTAACCTTTCAAAATCATTTGTTTTGAGCTAAGATTCATATTTCACCTACTTCCATAAATGGCCAAGCAACTGTCTACGGAATTAGGCTATTTAGGTAGGCATCATCCAATTATGTTCAACATAACTCTTAGATATCGTGGGATCCTATTCACTATATCATATATTGAAATTGGCACGTTTAATCCCACTTCAACGCCTTAAAAATACTCATAAATGGCCGAGCAACTGTTTATGATATTCTCATGTAAACAAACCATACTAAGGTATCGTGATCCCACCTAAATATTGGACTTAGGGTTTATTGGGATCAGTCGTCCAAAATACGACTATTTAAGTGAATGGCCAAGCAACTATCCACTTAAATCTCAATATTTTGGCTCCTTGTCCAACACTACATTCAACCGGCATGATTGGCTAAGCACTGACCATACCGGGATCCTGTATGCTTGACAAGTACCTTAAATGGGTGGCGTTAAGTTTACGTTTTGTAAAAGGTTTAATTTTAGAAAACCTTCTAATTCTGTTAAAACGTTTTGATTTTATATTTAAAAATCTTGTTTTGAAAGCTTATCTTTATTAAATCGGTTTGATTTCGATAAACATATCAATTTAAAATATCATATTTTAATTACCGATTTAAAATTTATTTTGCGTTTGATTTTTTTTATTTTTAAAACGTTTGCAATTATAATAACAATAATAAAGCAATAAATAAAAGCAAACACAAAATAAACAACCACAACAATAATATATGGATTTGCCCCTAATGTGGTGTTGTGAGCCAACACAACAACCACGGTCAATTTTAAGGACGTCTTCAAGCTCCCACTGGTCTTGCCATCTTGGTGAATTCTAGGGACTCCGTTTCGACCTCTTGGAACTCCGTCTTCGTTTACAATTTAAAATAGAAAGATAACATATCCTACTCTATTTTACAATTACCCCTATATAGGAAAATTTAAAATTACAACCTATGTAATTAATACATTTTAATTTTCCGAAACATAAATATAAACAATCAATCCAAACCACGGGTCTTCTCGGGGCAATCCATATATTATTTATTTATTTTAAACATAAAATAAATACAAATTCGGCCGGATTATAATTAACATAATTAAAAAGCCAAAATGAATTGGAACAAATTATTATATGACAAATTTAAATTTATTGACCTATTTCAATCTTAGGTTAACAAACCAAATCCAACAAGAGAATTGACCCATCAAATCGGGCCTTGGCCCATTCTACGCCCCAGTCGTCTACGACACAAGCCCAACAAGGGTAATAACCCAAAAACGATATGGATAGGTGACTGTTCAAAGCTTAATTTAAAAGCCTAAATCCAATTTTGAAAAAAAAAGGCCCAAAACTTAACGGCTTAAGGCTTAACGCAAAAAGAAACTTTCGAGCCTATTTGGTCTGGACCATGGCCCAACCGTATTAGGCACCGGCCCAAAACTTAACGACTCAAACCAAGACAACTCCAACATGGAGTCGTTTGGGGCAACAACCAAAAACGATGCCAACAACCAACATTAAACCCCTTAACATCAATAACCAAAAAATAGACATGGAACATCGAACGACTAAGGCCCAACCGCTATATGCGACAGTATGGTCACACCACGGCACGGGACTGAATAACCTTTATACGAGCAATATTTGCCAAACGACTAAGAACCAAAAATAGTAAAACTGTTTGAACAAAACAATATCTCTACTTAGGCCAAAAACTAAGTCTTGGCCTCAAATTTTATCCAACGTGTGTGTGTGACCAAGAGAAGCTAGTGGCCGGAGGAAAACATCGGTGATGGTCAGACGAGCGACAACAGCCGCTAGTGACGAGGACCAATGGCAATAGCCATGGTCGATCGACGACGTTTACTACCGCCAACCTTACAAAAACATGATTAGGGTTAACAACCCCTTGTGTGAGTCGACGAAACGACAGTAGAGGACACCGGCGACCGGCGACGGCCGGCGGCGGGGAAGACCGGCGACACTGGTGAGAAAAACAACCAGTACCACCAGTTAATAATGGATGTTCAATGAGAAACCCACGGCCTTGGTCGTGGTTCATGTGTTCGTCGAAAAAAAACAGCCTCGGCGGTGAAACACCCGTAGAGACCAGTGGTTTTCGTGGTCACAAAAGGGAACCGACAACTAAAGTCGGGGGCGATGAAACCTGTTTGGGTTGTCGCCTCTTTGTGATGGAAAGAGGAGAGTTGTAATGGGAAGGTCGGCCAGTGGCGGGCGGCGATGAAAAACCACCGGCAGAAGCTAGCGGCAACTCAAAACAAAAAGATGGAGACCAAATATGCCTGTGATCTCTTAGATGGCCAAATATTAGGGTTTGCAACCCGTTTATTATCCTATTGGACTTTTAGACCCAATTAAAAGAAAATGGGTCCAATTAGATTTTAGGTTAACATTTTAATTTGCCATTATAACATTATTGTTCCCCTTTTGATTAAATGACATCAAAGTGGCTCTGATACAACTGTTGGGTTTTAATAACAATTTGTAACCGATAAACGCAGCGGAAAAAAAAACTTTTGGTTACAACAAATATAGAAAGCTTTTCTAAATAAACCTTAAAAACCCAATCGGATCCAATGATACATTTAATTAAAATAAACCACACCATAGGGGGTTTAGAATATGTACCTTTCAAGATCTGACGGGATTAAAACTGAAGCACCAAGAAACCAAAGTAGGTTTCCTCTATCGGTAGTTCACACACGAACACGTTTCCCGTCTTCACCGGGTGCTAGCCTAAGAACCCTAGATCTATATGTGTTTTTACAGAAAAGAAAAGGGTTTCTTTTCTGTATTTCTCGAAAGGCTATTCTAACTCAATTGTATATCAAATGGTTTAGCCTAACCCCTTATTTATATCAGAAAAATTATAGTTAGACTATAATTCAACTAAGGATTAAATAAGGGTTAGTAATTATCTGTATATACCGTTGGTCACTATCGCTGGTCACTTTCGCTGAAAAGTTACCGAGGGGTCTTGAACACGGGCGATTGTGCCGGCGAAAATGACAAGTGTCACAATCGCTGGAAAGTGCAGTCTAGTATAAAAAGCCAAGTCGCGATTTTAATTCATTTTATCAGATTTCTAGGGTTAAGGGACGATTTTCTCAGTTATGTTTGGTAAGACTTCATCCCCAAAACCTCTCCCTTCATTTATGATGTTCTCATAATTATTAATAGTGATCTTTGATACTTTTAGGAAGTGGTATTAGGGAGCTTTCAAGTGGTTAACTCCTCATATCTCATCTCCTCCATTCTAGGGTTGGTTTTCTCTTTGAAAACTACCAAGGTGAGTTCATCCCCTTTTAAAAACTTTATACATATTAAAATCATGGTTTTCAACCTACTAGACATCTCCATTTAAACTTATTGATTTAGGTGAACTTTCACCAAAACCCTAATTTTGGAGATTCTAGGGTTTATGTGATTGAGTAGGTTTTCAAGGAAAGAAACTTATATCTAGGATTAATATGTGGTTATTACAGCTGGGGGGCGTTCGCGGTGTGGTTTGGGGCAAAACCGCAAACCGCACCGCATATGCGGTTTGAGCATTTTTCCAAACCGCAAACCGCACCGCATATACCTCAGACCGCACCGTAAAATGCGGTGTGTTGCGGTTTATATGCGGTTTGTACTTTACGCATTTTACATCTACAATTCAATAACTATAAGATCAACACATTATTTTAAAATCAACGATAACATAATCGTAGTCCCTAAAAATAAAAATATTCAGTACGTTCGATTCTAAAATACATATTAAGTAAATATTGCAATTATTTTATATATACATATATATATATATATATATATATATATGTGTGTTTAATGTATAAAATTAAAAATATATACATATATATAATGTGTGGTGCGGTGCGATTTGAACCGCGGTTTGATAACTCAAAACCGCAAACCGCACCGCATAATACGGTTTGGTAACAATCCAAACCGCACCGCGGACGTTCTAAACCGTGCTTTACGCAATGTTCTAAAAAACTCGCCGTACAGCCGCCATGGCGCGCCATGACACCAAGGCTTGTGTGTCACGCCACGTTAAGCCCATGGCATGCCATGGCCTAATGCGCGGTTATTGTAATAAGATATTTGATTTTCTTTACGTTTTCAATGTCTTATTTGCAAGTTTTTTATATATACAACCTAATTTAACTTCCCTATTACTATTGACTCACTGAGTAACACTACAAAACATACGTTTTTATATATAATATTATATATGAAATAGAAATTTGACGCCATAAGTCACGCCTTGAAAACGTCATGGCTTCGTCGTGGCTTCTAAGGCTTGAGGTTTGGCCTCGCCGCCACGCCACGCCTCACACCATTTAGAACCTTGGCTTTACGATGCGGTGTGAGCAGTTTTTTGTGGTTTGACGGTTTAAATGAACACCCCTACTAACAACTATGTTCAATTTTCCTTTAAAAAACAAGAAAATAAAAAAAATCTCCAAACTATAAAAAAGAGAACAAAAATATAGCGTATCTATTAAAGATATTCTAATAACGTAACCTAACCCGAGTTTAACTTAACTTAAACCCGGGTTAAAAAGAAAACTAGTTTGTTGAAAACCAGAGGAGGATGCTACTGGTCCAACAATATCTAACGGTCAACCCCTACCAGCCCCCACTCACTTCCTCCACCATCACCCCTCCCCCCCCCCCCCCCCCCCCCCCCAATTGCGTTTTCTGCGTGTCTTCTCTCTCTCTCAGCGTCACAGTCCCACACACAGACGAAAAGCAAAGAAAACGTTGCGACTTCATTTCCTCCTTTTGTTTTCTCCAGCCTCTGACCCCACTCCCATGGCAACAGTGGACACAACCGACTAGAAACCAGTAGCAGCAGACGAGCATACCGCCATGGCTAATCCATAGCAGAAGAAGAAGAAGAAGAAGAAAAAAAACAGCAAAATCAGTTACTGTCATGGTCATGTCGTCGTCTAATGATAATAGTAATCCATCAACTTCTCTCACTAAAGACCTTTTTCCGTCTACATCTCTCGCTCTCACTCTCGTAAGTCGTAATTTAGCTTCTTCTGTATGGTTTGATTTTGATTGGATTTTTTTTTTGTTTTGTTTTGTGGTTTGATTTTTGTGTTTTTTTGGTTTTGGCAGGGGATTTTTCGTGAGGGAGAGGAGGAGGCGGTGGATGATCGGAAAGAGGATGGTGCGAATACGACGGTGACGGAGATCAGTAGTGAGAATTCTGGACCGGCGAGATCGCGATCGGATGATGATTTCGATGTTGATCCTGACGTCGATGACGGAGACGACGATAATAATAAGAACAAAAGTAAGAAGAGGAAAAAGTACCACCGCCACACCGCTGAACAAATTCGTGAAATGGAAGCGTACGTCACTTGTTTTTTTCCTTATACTAAATGTGTTTTTAATTGTTTTTGGCCCTAAAACATCAGTACACACACCAAACACACACAGAATTGAACATGCAGTTGATCATCCAAAATCCGGAATTGATTTATTGTAGCTAAGAATTTCCTATCCTTCGAATTTTACACAAACGGATCATGATGAAACTTTCACTATGACAAAAATTGTCTTGCCTGACGCATCTAGATCTTATCATCCGGTTGCGTAGAATTATCCTGCGTTCTAAATTATTTAGGGATTGATAACAGATGAGTAGTGCAATTTGATGCATGATCGTACCTCGTGCAGTTCTAGAAGAACAGATTGTTGAAATTAGGAATCAATTTACACTGGCTCTAAGTTTAGATATACAAATTGACATTTAATTTACATAAACTCACATTATACGAACCATAATTTCTGAAGATCATGTAATTTTACCAGGAAGGAGGGGAAGCATTTGATTGCTGATTGGTTGGTAGCTTGTGACTCGGTTTATCAAGAATAGACTCGGTTTGAGGACTCAGTAGACCATAAGTGAGAGGTGGATAGCCATCAAAATAGGCTATAAAAGAATCTTTGCAAGAAAATGGAGGTGGTTGGGTAAGATGATACATTGAATAGGATCACTAATTCAGCTTTAAGAAACAACAAAAAAGGGTAAAGCTATTTATTGTTAAATTAAAATAATAAAAACATAAAGGCCATCATGTAAAGCTCTTTCTTTTCTCTTATAATTTAATAAAAAAAATGTATCACTCAAAATCAAGAAAGGGGGGCAACAACTAACCACAAGCATGTGTGTCCGCATATTTTAAAGGTGATGTGGTGAAGCTTGGGACAATATTGTCACATGTATATATAAATATAAACTAGAAGCGTACTCGTGCAATGCAGCGAGATACATCACGATTTTAATGTTTCATTTTATTTTTTTGTCGATTTACAGTACGATTTTGGATGGTTTTGAGAAAGTGGTAATGTTTTTTTTTATAAATTTGTTTAATTTGGGCTTAATAATATAATGTTTTTTATATAAAAAAAATTAAGTATTTTGTTAGAATTCAATGATTATCTTATATATTTTAATGACATCTAGAAAAAATAACCAATTACATATTTAATAATATAATTAAAACAAATTTATAGTAATATAATATATTAATTAATAGTGATACATGGAAAGGTCTGCATAAAAGGAAGGTCCTGTACATACCAAATTGGTGGGTGTTAGAAGCCTGCAGTAGTAATATGTATCTTGTGCTTTGATATTTGTAAATTAAGAGATTTTTAAAATCTTACATAAAATGATGGTACCTTGTACCTAATAATTTGTATTTAAGAGTTTTTTATCGGTGCTTTATAATATAGTATAGATATAGATATGCCAAATCTTTGTGTTGAATGACAAATGTGGTCCTTTGAGTTTGTTATATGACAACTTATTCAGAATCATTAAAATTTTCTTTAGTGTTGGTCATCAGCTTAATAGTAGTGGGAAGTCACAAATTCTAGATGCCACTTTGTGTGTGAACTCCCTATGATCGACCAGTTACACTTCAAACTTTATAAACTCTACTAAATCTCATTTGCAAGTCTTGTGGAAACTTTATATGCCTTCAGAAGTATACAACTTTGCCTGCAAGAACAATTTTATTGATGGCATCTTTCGTGATTTGTTTGTTTGGTTCCCCAGCTATCTTTTGGGTGATATCCCACCATTGATAGCTAATCCCTGAAGAAGTAAAGTTAGTCATCGATATACAGAGGGAAGTTTGTATTAATATACATACAAAATGAATCTTGAAGAAATTTTGTTAGATTGAATGAGTAGTGGTTATACAAAAATTTACTCATGACCTTGTTTCTCTACATCAATAATGCATCACAATTTGAAGTACATCCTATCTAATAGCCTTTCCTAACCCAATGGTTAACGAGATCTCACGGAAATTTCTTTGACATACTAGCACATTGGATGACTCAGATTGAATAATATACAATGTAGCAGGTCAGCATGCATGATTATGCTATAAATCAATGGTTGACCTTCCATGTGCAGGCTATTTAAGGAGTCACCTCACCCGGATGAGAAGCAGAGACAACAGTTGAGCAAGCGGTTAGGCCTTCATCCCAGACAAGTGAAGTTCTGGTTTCAAAATCGCCGAACCCAAATTAAGGTTAGTTAGATGCATGCCAACGAAGATTTGTTGGTTATACTTATGATAAAAGAAAACCTGTCATCTGTTCAGGTTGCACAAAAAGTGACAGCAAAACTGTGTTGCTGTTGCAGGCTATACAGGAGCGCCATGAAAATTCATTGTTGAAATCAGAAATGGATAAACTACGTGATGAGAATAAAATGTTGAGGGAGACGATCAAGAAGGGTTCGTGTCCTAACTGTGGCTTTGGTAGCTCTAGCAAGGATGCCACCACTTACACAGATGAACAGCAGCTTCGTATTGAAAATGCGAAACTTAAAGCCGAGGTTGTCTAGTTACCAATTATTCACCTGAATTGAATCTTTATTCATTTGTAATTTTCCTGAAATGATGCACCTCAAGTTTATAACTAAACTGGTGTTATATGTAGATTGAGAAACTGAGGACATCGATTGGGAAATATCCACAGGGAACGTCACCAACAAATTCCTGTTCTGCAGGAAATGAACAAGAAAACAGAAGCTCCTTAGATTTGTGTAGTGGGGTATTTGGGCTTGAAAAGTCTAAAATAATGGAGATTGTCAATCTAGCTATGGAAGAGCTCGTAAAGATGGCTAGTGCTGGGGAACCACTGTGGATCCGTAGCTTTGAGACAGGTCGAGAAATACTTAATTATGATGAGTACTTGCATGAGTTCCCCATCGAGACTTCAAGCAATGTTCAACAGAAGAGATGCATCGAGGCATCTAGAGATAGTGGCATTGTCTTTATGGATCTCCCGCAGCTGGTTCAAAGTTTCATGGATGTGGTAGAGTGCACATATAACTTCATTTTTCAGTCCTAATTTTCAACTACATGATCTAGCTAAGACTTATGTTGTGACTTGTGAGTCTTAACATATCCATTAATACCAAAAACCCAAGATATAAGCATGAACCAGTATGGATGAAAAGCATTGTCATTCATCCACAGATGCTATCTACAAAGCAGGATTGCATCCGATTTATCGCCCACTTGAACTTTCTGGTTGACATGAACAAATATGATGGTAGAATTCTGTTTGGATAGGTTCTAATAGTCATTTTCTAATGTCTATTTGTTACTGCAGAAACAATATCAAGAGATGTTTCCATGCATGATATCGAAAGCAGCTACCCTTGATGTTATCTGCAACGGGGAGGGTGCTAACAGAAATGGGTCGGTTCAATTGGTGAGTACAAGGGAAACTATTGATAATGTACTCGTTATCTTTGGTGACATAAAAAGTTGGTTGATTTTTCCCATTGGTCGCAGATGTTTGCAGAGCTGCAAATGCTAACTCCTTTGGTGACCACAAGAGAAGTGTATTTCGTGAGATACTCCAAGCAATTGAATGCTGATAAGTGGGCAATTGTGGACATTTCTGTTGACAATGTCGAAAAAAATATTGATGTATCCCTTGCTAGATATAGAAAACGTCCATCTGGTTGCATCATGGAGGACAAATCAAACGGCCATTGTAAGGTAAGAGCATCACAAACTTGCAAGAAATAGAAACCAAGGATTTCAGATGTGATATTGACTAAGTTGAACTGTTTCAGTGACCAACAAAATTTTCATTGGGTTTTCATATATGCCTTTTTTCCCACTAGATGGAAATTCCTTTTAGAAAGCCAAGAGAAATTGCTGTTAAATGTTTTTTTATGAAAATATTGAATGTGTTATTTCAGGTGACATGGATAGAGCATTTGGAATGCCAGAAAAGCATCTCTCATTCTATGTATCGGGCAATCATCAACAGTGGTCTAGCTTTTGGAGCAAGGCATTGGATGGCCACATTGCAGCAACAATGCGAGCGTCTTGTATTCTTCCTTGCAACAAATATTCCTACTAAGGATTCTACTGGTATTTAAATCTAGACCTCTTCATATTTTTCTTTCGTATGCCATTTTTGTATAACTTCACCCTGAATACATCTATTCAATCAGGCATTTCTACACTGGCCGGGAGGAAAAGTATTTTGAAATTGGCACAGAGAATGACATGGAGTTTCGGTCGAGCACTAGGAGCCTCAAGCCATTGCACATGGAAAAAGATACCAAGCAAGACAGGAGATGACATAAGGGTGGCTTCTAGGAAGAACCTAAATGATCCTGGTGAACCCTTAGGGGTGATACTTTGTGCAGTATCATCTATATGGTTGCCCGTTTCTCACACCGTTCTTTTTGATTTCCTTAGAGACGAAACTCAAAGAAATGAGGTACGCATAAACTCCTTTTCAGGCTTTTTCCAAGATTGTTGAAGTTGATACTCAAAGAATAACGTTAAAACAAAGACTAGATCAAAGTTTTTTAGATTTATTTTGTCTGAATTTCAGTGGGATATTATGTCTAATGGAGGTCCGGTGCAATCTATAGCAAACTTGGCAAAAGGAAAAGATCGAGGAAATACCGTCTCCATCCATGTAAGATTTCCCCTGTTCTATGTTCACCATGTGCTAGTCTCAGGACATTCGACATGTGTACTCACACTCTTGCATAAGTCGGGGTCTTCACAGAAACAACCGCTCTACTCTTTGTTGTAAGGTCAGGTCTGCGTACATCTCACCCCAACCCTACTTTCGAGAGGTATTTACTTGTCTGTTTGGTTTTGTAAGGGTCCAAACCTTGCCAACAGGGGCGGATTCACTTTGTAGTTTAGGGGGGGAAGGGCCCCCATTAAAAAATAAAAAAATGAAAATTTTTAGGCCAAAAATATTTTCTTCTTAAACTTTATACCATAGACCCCCCCAGTAATTTCTCATCTGAGCCCCCTCAATGTAAAAAACCTCGAAATCAACCAAAAAACCATAAACACTTTTGTAAATCAACCAAAAAAACCGAAAAAGTCCCTCAAAATCGACAAAAAAACTTAGAAATCCCTTGAAATCAACAAAGGAAACTTGAGAAATTCCTCGAAACGGTGGAATCAGGCTAAAAACCATCGGACTATTTTACGGGCATTTAAGCTACCTTAAAAGTGCCCCCACTAGGAAAAAATTCCTAGATCCGCCACTGCTTGCCAAACAAATCCGCAGGTCCAAAAATACCATAATCCAAATGAAAGTGAACCACAACAATAAATACGGAAAATCTAGGTCTAGCAACAAGTAAATGGTCATCCAAGCATAATATACCAACCACAAGCTAAATCCAAGGCAATATAACCATAAACTAGCAAATGTAGTAAAGCAAGTAACGAGACACAAGATTTAGCGTGGTTCCACTATCGTGAGGTAGTGTACATTCACCGGGGGAGAGAAATCACTTGTATTAATACACTACAATGAAGATTGATCACCAAAACTAGCTATAAAAGAACACTAGAAGTTTTTCTTCTAAAAACTTAAGAAAACTGAAACTAGGGGGCCTTTTACCAAATGCCATGGGTAACATTCTTGGCCATCAAAATGGATTGTTTGTAAGCTTTAATCGAGTAAGAACCTCGGTTGTTGTCATGGCTCTTACCGGGTAAGATTCTCGGTTCTTGACATGCTCACTCGGTAAGCTAAGTGACCCGGTAAGCGTTTGGTAAACGGCCCCTAAAAGGCTTGTATATGGTGAAAATGAGCTAGGGGTCCAGGGCCAAAATGGGGCGAAAAAAGTCCCAAATCTGCCAAGAAAATTGCCCAAAAAGGGGCCCCTGCAGATATATGCGTTTGTGGCCGCAATTGTGGCCAAAGTGTCACACTTGCCAAATTTGTGATCGTGGCCAAAGTGCCACTATCGTGAAAATGGTACCTAAGGTTCAGGGCCAGACCCGTTCAAGCCTTGCGTAGAAGAATTTCACCTGTTCCTGTTTTACATAGCAATCATTTTCAACTGGTTTGGTTTGGTTTGGTTTATCCATGTAAGATCTGTTTCTTATCGATCAAATAAAAGGAGAGAAAAATGTGATCATCGTATTTTGATATTGTTTCTTTAATCCAGACAATGAAGTCGAAGGAGAACATGTGGATGCTTCAAGATAGTTGCACAAACACTTACGAGTCCATGGTCGTTTGTGCTCCGGTGGGTGTGAGCAGCATGCAATCCGTAATGTCTGGCTGTGACTCTAGCAACATTGCTATATTACCCTCGGGTTTTTCCATTCTTCCTGATGGAGTGGAGACAAGGCCGTTGGTGATCACTTCGAAAGCACAGGATAAGAGTTGGGAAGGCTTAGGGGGGTCATTGTTAACTGTCGGTTTTCAGATCCTTACAAGCGACTCCCCCTCGGCTAAACATAGTATGGAATCCGTGGAGTCGATCAATACACTTATCTCGACCACCCTGCATAATATCAAGGCTGGTTTACAGTGTGATGATCAGTGATCGATACCCCCCCCCCCCTCCCTACCTATCGAGTTTAGATATACTAATGCAGCATGAGGATTTGATTCCGAAAAAGGTCTCATAAATTTGGCTTTTTCCAAATATTAGGTGAAAAGGTCTTTGGTACAAGTAAATATATTTGGTGGGTTTTATGCTATGGAGAGATGAAGACAATATGCTGTAAAACTCCTTGATAATGGTTAATTTTAAGAACACATCGTATAGCTTTTTATGCCAGAAGATGAACTGTGGCTTAATCTTAAACTGTAAAATTATCTATTTGATTTAGTGGTAAACCATATTCATAACTGCTTGGTCTTGAGAATCTAGGTATCATCGTTACAGTGATTTGGATGAGTTCTTGGATCGTGTATGAACAGCATTTCCAAATGCTATGTTTTGATCATTTACTGTCTTAGGTTTCACGAAATCAATATTGGGGTAATACAAGAATTCACTCCCGTATCTAAGACTATAAAACTCGAGTATGTCACACCCTAGATAAACCATTTAATATATTTATATGCCATATCGATTGTTAGACAGTTAGTTTATAATTGCACAATAGTTTCAACTGCTTTTATATAAGGTTGAAACGGACCAGAGGCAGTCTCAGAAGCTCTCAGTCAGAAGACTACTCAAAAGCTTTCGGTCTCAAAAGCTGAGTCAGAATACTACTAAGAAGCTTTAAAATCTCTCTAAAAAGTTCTTGTAGAGAGAAGATATTCTTATATATATATATATATATATATATTACTTACATGTTCGACGGAAAAGAGATGTTTCGAAAAAATGTCGTTTACCGAACGCTTTATCATACCGTGTGCCACTTACTTGGTGAGTATGACAAAAACTGAGAATCTATCCAATAAGTCAATAAAAGGACCATTACCCTTTTTAATGCTTACCAACAAACAAATTTGATAACCTCGAATGTTACCTGATAGAGTACTTGGCCCCTAGTCTATAAATTTGTGCAAAGCCCGGAACCTGACTCTGATATCATGTCTGATTAGGGTTGTAAACGAACTGGACGAACGTGAACGGAGACTTATTCGTGTTCATTCGTTTAACTTAAACAAATGAACGAACACGAACAATAAACGAACAGAATATTTTGTGTTCATGCTCGTTCGTTAATAAAATGTGTTTGTTTGTGTTTGTTTATGTTCATTTTTTAAGATGTTAAACGAACGTAAATGCATGAACATAAACAATGAACAAAAATAAACAAAAAACAACCCCACTAATCATCATTTCACTATAAAAAATAACATAACAGAAATGGAAAACCAAGTAAATTTATGAGAGAGAAAATGAATTATAAAAATCCTATTTAATTTATGATTTTACATATTAATGATAATATATAAATAGAAGAAAGTTCAAACGAGAACGCTAATTAAACAACAAAACAACAAATAATGTGCAAAATCATATATGATTCGGAATTGACGGCCAAAAAAATGAACACGGACGACTTTGGCCGCGACTTAAGTCAAGAGCAAAGTTGTGTGAATCATATATGATTTTGTATGTATTCGACAGTTCTTGTGTTTTTTTAAATATATATTGTTCTCGTATGACCCACCTCTATATTAATATATTTATATATATGTATAGGGAGAGGTTCATTTGAGAAATGGTAAATATATGAAAAATAGAGAAGTAATCTTAGCCATTCATCTGGTCAACATTTGCGGCTTTGACCGCGAAGCATCGGATAATTCCTTGTGTGGTCTATAGAAGGTAGAGGGGTAATTTCATAAAATACACTGGATGAGTTCATATATGAATCTGTATGAATCACAAAGATTCATATATGAATCTGTTAATTAGATTAACAGATTCATATATGAATCTTTGTGATTAATACAGATTCATATATGAATCTTTGTGATTCACAAAGGTTCATATATGAATTTGTTAGTTAGTTCAATTGATTCATATGAATCACAAAGGTTCATATATGAATCAGTTAAAAGAGTTCAGTTGTGAATTGCACTGGTTCATATATGAACATATAGTTCATATGTGAATTATACATGTTCATATATGAACACAGCTCGTGTGTTTTGTAAAATTTACGAAATTGTCCTTCTATTTTTGGGATAGCCGCAACTTTTGACCAGTCAAAGCCGCAATATTTGACTAGTCAAATTCGATCTTGACCATATGAATGACTATGATTACTTCTTACCATTTCTCAAATGAATCAAACAATATATATATATATATATATATATATATATATATATAAACAAAAGTAAATGCATGAACACACGTTCACGAACATAAATAAACAAACGAGATCATTGTTCATGTTATTTCATTTAACTAAACAAACAAAAAAAAAAGTGTTCACATTCGTTCATATATTAAATAAACAAACTTCAGCCAAACAATAACGAATCCTGCTCATTCACTTCATTTACTATCACTCTAAAAAATTTCTTAGACAACAAAATGTGGGAAGGATGGATTCAAACCATACAAATTGTTCAACAAAATGTGCCATACATAACACTCATCGGACATTGAAGGTTTGTTCTCTGAAGCATTCTATCGAACAGATGGTGGACAAAATCGGTGTATGGATGACCTGCCCGATGTCCGAATATCTCCAAACCGAGCTCGCGAAACGATTCACCGTCTTCAAATCATGGGAAATTTCATCCAAAACCGACTTCTTCAACCAACACTCACGATCAATCCAAGCAGTTGTCGGAAACGGAGCTCACGGAGCTGACTCCAGCTTGATCGAATCACTTCCAAATCTAGAAATCATCTCGAGTCACAGTTCCGGATTAGATAAGATCGATCTGGTGAAATGCAAAGAGAAGAGAATTAGGGTTACATCTACACCTGACGCCGTGACCGATGAAGTCGCCGATTTGGCCGTACTACTGATTCTGGCGACTCTCAGAAGGATTTGTGCCGCCGATCGGTATGTGAGGAATGGGATCTGGAATCAACGAGACTTCGACTTGACCACCAGAGTACGTTTCTTCCTTACTTCATTAGAACATAAAATCAAATATCAAATCGAGCCAAACATTTTGAGGTGGAACTATCTGCCATCGATTCACATCCTGTAAACGAAACGAAGTAACACAAACGGAGGCTTGTTCATGATTATTCATTTAACTTAACTGAACAAACGAACGGTAAACGAACTAATTTTTTTTTTGTGGTCATGTTCGTTCGTTTAACTTAACCGAACGAACACGAACGATGGAAGTTTGTGTATTCTTGTTTGTTCGATAAGAAAATATGTTAGTTCGTGTCCGTTCATTAAGATGCTAAACGAATGAACGTAAAACAAACGAAATTTCTTTTGTTCATATTTGTTCGTCTTTGCGTTTGTTAAGACGTTAAACGAGCGAACTAATTAGACAAAATGAAGAAAAAACAACCACTATTACTTATCATTTTGTTCTTCTAAGATAACATAACAAAATGTAAAACGGTAAATTTTGGGGAATAAAAAAGGAATTCTAAAAAACTTAAATTTAATGAATGATTTTACATAATAGATGAAGGTTCAAACGAGAACGCTAACTATTTAAAAAAACAACAAATCATATGCAAAATTATATATAATTCGGTATTAACGGCTAAAAAAATGGACACGAGCGACTTTGGTCGCGCAAAGTCGCGTGAATCATATATGATTTTGTACGTGAATTATATATGATTTTGTATTGATTCGGCCGTTCTTGTATTTTCTTAAATAAATATTGTTCTCGTATGAACCACCTCTTACATATTAATGTCATAATATATACACATATTATGTATATAAACTAATGTAAACGAACAAACATAAATAAATGTAAACGAACATAAATGAACGAACAAGGTCATTGTTCATGTTCGTTCATTTAACTAAACAAACAAAAAAATATGTTTACGTTCGTTCGTTTATTAAATAAACGAACTTTCCACCGAACAGTTCGTTGAACGTTCAGTTCGTTTCCAGCCCTATATCACATCCAACACCATCTGGCTCTAGAATTTCTGGTTTGCTAGAATCACTTATTCATTTAATTTTACTTTTTCAGGTAAGTGGGAAACCAGTGGGGATTATAGGGTTGGGAAGAATAGGGTTAGCAATTGGGAAAAGATTGGAGGCATTTAGTTGTTCTATTAGTTACTACTCCAGATCAGAGAAACCAAATTCAGGTTACAAGTATTATCCAAATGTGATTGAATTGGCTTTCGATTGCGAAATCTTGGTTATCGCTTGTTCATTGACAGAATCCACTCGTCGTATAATCAACCGTGAAGTAATCGATGCTTTGGGGCCAAACGGGTTTCTGATCAACATTGCACGAGGGGATCACGTAGACGAACAGGAGCTCGTGTCAGCTCTTGTCGAACGTAGACTTGGTGGGGCAGGGCTTGATGTGTTCGAACACGAACCTGATGTATCTGACGAACTTGTTCGTCTTGATAATGTGGTTCTGTCGCCGCATGTAGGAACTTGCACAGCGGAAACCCGCAAGGTTATGGCTGATCTTGTTGTAGCGAATCTGGTGGCTCACTTCGCTGATCAACCGTTGCTAACGCCTGTGATTTGAGGGATTATGCATCTCAAGGTATTTCGCGTAAATATTTTATCTTTTACTGTCGTTGCAAAAAGTTTGGAGAAAAATGCTATAGAATATGAATATTTGACGATAAATTAAGTACCTTGTGAAAAAACCGGTCCTTGTTTACCAACCACATGTTATTCCTTGTTTAAGCATTCTTGTGTATGAAAATGATATTTATATGGTGAGTAGTAGTATCCTAAAACCCTGTTGAGTAATAGGATTCTAAAACCTGTTCGAAGGTCATAAATTTAATATATAAAAAAACCTGACAAAAGTTAACTTAAACAAAAGACCCTTTGAAATGGATGTTTGTTGATTTATTGAATTGTTAGGATTGGAAGATTCAGCCCCTCCAAAAAATTTATAATCTTCTGAAGATCTTGCACATCCTAAAATATGACTTTGACCCAAGATTTGGGTGACTCAGAGGCCCTTGTGATTATTATTATTATTATTTATTTGTTCATTTAGTTAACAGATTTGTTTTTAATTAGGGATGTAGAAAATAAAATACATCAAAAGCACTAGTAATCTACATTAAAAAACCCAATAAAAGACAAAAGGGTAAAATCTTACAGGCTGCTGCTAAACCACTAAATTTCTGTGACTGCATAATATATTATTAGTATATCCCTAACATTAGGTATTAGATATAAGTTGAGAAAAAAGAAGATATGAACACAGACAGATTATATATCTAATATTAATTTTTGTGGGTTTTTCAGTATTTTGGGAGATGTAGAAGATGATATTATGAAGAAGCCCCTTTGAAGATGAGGAAATTGAGTGTCTCCAGTGTGAAGTAGATGAAAGTTCCTTTGGTGTGAGTGAAGAAACATCCAAAATTTGATCCCACCACACATTGCCATCCACTCCCATATTTCTTGTCAAACTCCTGTCACCATTTCCATATCATCATCATCATACATTAATCAAACCTCATCCATCTTTCTTCAAGATTCACAAAACCACATGTCTATATATATATATATATATAGGTGAACGATCGTGTGAGAAGTTGAGGGGTTGTTTGGCGGTTGCTGAATGGTTAAGTGGTCAGAATGATTAAGAGGTATAGTTCAAAGTGAAATAAGGTTGTTTTGTAATTCTTCAGAATGAAATTAGGGCGCTTAATGGTTAACGGAGGTCCAGGATACAAAATCATTCAGAGGGTTTTAGAACCATTAAGAGGCAAACTTTTTTTTTCCAAACAAAATTCACCTCTTAGTGATTCAGAGGTAAACAAACAGCCCCTGAGTTAATGGTGAGAAGTGTGAGAAGCAGATCTGAACCTTTGATCACTTTACGACTTAGAAAGGAATTGATCCGATGATGCATCGCAGTGTATCTTATCATTTCTCGTCCAACGGTTGATAACCATTTTTCACCCTTCTCACATTAAGCCCGATTTTTCACTGGAACCCAATTTTATTGGGTTCACATGAGAAGTGGTTATCAACCGTTTGGCTGAGACATGGCGCACATTAGGATGACATGGGGAAGCACATTAAGATGTACCAAATCAATTTCCTTCTAAGCCACAACAATTAATGGGAGGGAATTTGATTAAAAGTAATCAATGATTCAGATCTACTTCTCACGCTTTTCACATTAACCTCAACTTCTCACACAATCCTTCGCCTATACATATATATATATATATATATATATATATATATATATATATAGATAGAGAGAGAGAGAGAGAGAGAGAGACGGGATATTTGATAGAGAATTGTAGTACCTTTTTGATGTGGTGGGCAATGGATTTGCAGTCAAGAACATCAAAGAGATCAAGAGCTTGAGAAGCATAAGCCATGGCTTGGATCTGCATCTTGATTGGCATGTCTGTGTCCTCTACCAATGCTTTCCCTTCCAACATCTCTCTACTTTCTCTCTCTACCCCTTTATCCACAAAATTTTAATATATGGTGTTTGTAAGTAACTGATAATTATGAGGTAAAAAGAAAAAGGGATTTTGGATTTATAGATATATAGAAAGGCAGACAACTGACTGATGACTAATTTTGTACTCATCTAACATTTCCCCTCAATTTTATTTTCCTCTAAAATGTTAAAAACGACGTGGGATTAATGTCCGCGCGTTGCTGCGGATGGAAAGAAATATTAAGACCATAAATTTGAGCATCACCAATTATGAGAACAAAACATTTTGTGTCTGTTAGCAGCATGACTATAATTTACAAAATGCCCTATGAGGATGATGTGTGTGTATGATAGGAAGCGAAAATAAATTGGCAAATGGTACATTACATCATTAAACTTAAAAAAAGTTACATTGTTATTAAACCTAAATTAAATTATAATAAAAATATGAATTAAACAAATTTTACATCATTATTAAAACATAAAATAAATTATGATAAATTACTTTATTAATAAATAAAAAATTGGTGCGTGAATCACCTACGACTATGTGCTTGGATTGATGGGGAAGGCGGAAGGTTTTGGGTTGGAGAAGACACAGTCATTGAGATGCGATGCATGTTAAGGGATCTTTATTTTATGCTTATATAATAAAAATAATTTTTATAATATAACTTTTATTTATTTAAATTAGAAAATGAAAAACTTATAAATGATCGAAGTGTCATTTACTTAATGGTCAGGAGCTAACAACTTTTACTTTCGATAACCAAAACGTTACACAAATGCAAAATCGAAAGTGTATTTTGGAATCAACAAATTATGGGGACTAAATCCAAGAAGAAAATAAAACTATAGGGACCAAATCTGTAACTCTACAAACATAGAAAAAAAAAGATAAAAGCTCAAGGACCAAATCTGTAACTTACTAAAAACCTCAAGGACCAAAAGTGTAACTTACTGTTCATCTACAGTAACTTCTTCCTGATAAATGTTAGTATTCTAATGGTGACGTTATTTCATTCTGTTTTTTTTTTTTCAGACTTAAGGAAATCAATCTATTTCACTCGATAAGGTTCTAGTGAATGTTTTAATTTAATTTTTTTATATTTAAGAATTTAATTATTAGCAGTTAAAAATTGACAATATGTTGTAAATGTTGGGTTTAGTAAAAAACCAAGTCTGGAACGAACAACGATGTTAAGGATAAAGTAGAAAAGGTTGGGTTGGGGTGAGGGCATGAGTCCAATAAATAATAAAATCCCTTGGGATAAGGAAATTGAGTAAATGAAATGATTTTGACATTTTATAATGTCTGTAGGCGTCTTGAAAGAAAGGAGAGCATATGAAATGAGACAACGATAAGAGTTTTTAAGAAGTTAGGTCACCACTTCTTATTTCAAATATATTTAAGAGTTAAGAGGTTTTGAAAACTGAGGATAAAAAAAAACAATTTGAATGTAAAAAGATCTGACCAATTCAGACTTAAGAGTCATTAAAAGTTTTTTTTTTTTTTAAACATTTTTTTTTATTTGTAACTCAACGACATATTTGTTATGAGTGGTTTGAGATCTTATATCATCTTATTAATTTTAAACTCTTTAAGTAAAATGTCGATTAGTTGCCAGTATGTTACATCTTTCTCTATTTGTGATCGATGAACTCTCGGTATCCTTAAACCTCCAACAATGGTCGTGAACTTCCCAAATACCATTTTAATAAATCCATACGTTAATTTTTGAATTTGGATACAACAAAATAAGGTTTACATCAAGTTCCTATCAAGCTCCATCAAACAACTATCGAGCAACACACTGGTATGTTCTTGATGCAACTCGATGATGCTCCACCACAATCACCTTCGACCACTGGCCACTACAACCTATAGCCGTCACGACCACCGCTAGTGGCACCTGCACCACCATCGTCTACCACTACCTCCGCCCATAACCACCTCTACCTCCACCACATCGGCCACCACCATCTCTGTCTCCTCCATAACCACCATCTCCACCCTTGCTGACCGCCACCATCACCATCATCCGCCGTCTCCACAACCACCATCAATCACCTGCCACCACCGCCTCTACTTCCACCATCATCAGTAACAACCATATAATTATAATTGTGTCAAACATCAGGTAGACAACTTGTCTTGTCCAGTCATCTTCAATCCAATGCATTCTGTGTACCAAACACTATTTAACCGTAATTTCTATTTTATTGAAACAAGTTTCAATCTTTTTTATACAACAATGAATTTTGGTAATGTTTTTGTAACAAATAAACTACCAACCAAATTAAATTTTTTGATTTAAACCAAATTAAAATGTATTTTACTTTCTAAATTATTTAACCTAAAAATAACACTATACTCTTTAAAAAGTACACATTAAATATTATGTTGTTAAAATCTATACATATATTATATTGTTGTGATATCTTCAACTCCACATTTATTTGGGAGGTACGATACAATAATACCATAATCTTTTGACACGTCATTTTCTTGCTTGAAAATATACCATAATCTCTAATACGTGGCAACATCTACGAAATCCACATATCTTGTTACGAGTCTCTTCTAAATTTGTATACTTTGTTTGAAAAGTAAAAATTTTTAAAAAGATTGCTGTTAGATATTATAATATTAATTATATTAATAAAATATTGTGGACGTTTTGTTTATAGAATGAAATTTGATGGAATTGAAATAAATTGAAAGAATTTGATGAAATTGAAATACATTGAAGAATTTGAATGAAATTTGATGGAATTTGACCACGCATTTGCTTGGTAGGAAATCAGTTCCTCCACTTATATCAAGAAATTATGAATTCCTTAAATTGTGGAATTCAATGGAATTGGAAAAATTCCACCACTTTCTTTCTGTGAATTAAACATGAGCTTCGAATTTGGTCAATGAAATTGGTCATTCAAATTTCTTCCAATTCCATGAACAAAACAGCCCCTAGAGGTTTATAGTCTTAATATTTAGGGAGTGTTTGAAATTGATTACTTAAAATGTTTATTAACTTATTCCGGTATGATATCTGTAATAAGCAGTTTTTAGTGTTTGGATGGATGGGAAAAAACTGCTTATACCGGTTTGTCACCGGTGATAAGGAGTTCTTGATAAGTCATTTCATTATAACTTATTAACTTATTTGAAACAATTTGTCAACTTTTTGGTTATTTAATAAGTATAAGCAATCTCAAACACTTCCTAAATAACAATGTATTAACTTATTACGTTTTGGTACCACCATAAGTTAATCTAAACACTTTCTATAAAACTCTTATTTGACACCACATACGTTAATAAACACTTTTACAGAAAATTATAATTTGTTTTAAATAAGCAATTCCAAACACCCTCTAAATTCTAATAATAAAAAATTATGGGTTAGGCACCGTAAATAACCCACCAAGAAGCAAATGGGTTTTTGTGTGATTTTTTCAGCGGGCGTTAATCATCAGATATTCAGATGACAAAGAAAAGTATTTACAGTTTAAGGGGCTGTTTGTTTACCTCTTAATGGTTTCATTAAAAGGCAACATCTGAATTGCTAAGAGGTAAATCTTGTTTGGTAAAAAAATGGTTGCCTCTTAATGGTTCCAAAATCCTCTTAATAATTTTGTATCCTGACACTCCCTTAACCATTAAGAGCCCTGATTTCATTATGAACAACTAACAAACAATCATATTTCATTTTACACTATACCATAAAAATCTCTTAATCATTCTGTACTAAACCATTCAGCAACTGTCAAACAAACCCTAAGGTTGTTGTTGTAACTTTAGAGTATCTCTAACAGCTATATTAAATTAAAGAAAAGTGAAATTTTAGTAAATTTTTTGCTCCATCAGTTATGCTATCTTGTATGTTAAAAAAAAAAAAGATAGAAGATAAAAATCTCCAAATTTAGAAAAATTTCTAAGACTCACTATTTAAGAAAAAAAATATTTTAATCTTTCCACCAATAAGAGGCATTGAAGTAAAATATTTAGTAGAGAAAAATAATATTTTATTAATGTATTAATTATTTTGATAATATAATCAATGCTACAATCTCTAAAATAGAATGACTATTGGAGTTAGAGCATCTCCAACAGCTTTCCTATAATTTATCTAAAATATAGAACCAAAAGTGAAAATCTCTAAAAAGTATTGTAACACCCGGTATTTTCGCAATGTGAGTATCCGTCCTTCGTTGGTCTTTTATCCGTCTTTCGTTTATCTTTTTGGGTGAAATGAGTTGTATTTTCGAACCTTAAATCGACCCATGCGAAAATACCAAGTTCTGATCAATTTTTGGCTTCGGTACAGTGGTCGCGAGAGTGACTCGCGATAGTGACAAGTGTCACTATCGCTTGGCACAATCGCCGGAGAGGTACCGAGCCCTCGGTACATTCCACGCGAGAGTGCCTCGCGATAGTGACACTGTCACTATCACATGGCAAGATCCCGAGCGGGGTGCAGGGGATTAAATGACCTTTTCCTCATTCATTTCTCATTACTCTCTTCACCAACCTCAAATACTCTCTCATTTGGCGATTTTCTAGGGCATTTATTGTTCTTCAAGGTCTTGCAAATAAATCCATCTTAGTTTCCAAAGGTTCTATCATCTAAGGGTTCAAGTAGTGAGCTTCAATCATCTCCTCCATTGTCATCTTCTTCAAAGGGACAAAAGTTAGGGTTTTGGGTTTTCTTCAAAAACCCACTTGGTGAGTTTATGTTACCATTTTATAAACTTTATACATGTCAAAACTTATAATTTTGAACTCCTATACATCTCATTGGTTTTAATTTATGATTATCACATTTGACCTAACTTGAGTTTTTGGGAGATTCTAGGGTTCTTGTTAGGTTTTGTTGAAAGGAAAGGTTTCATTTTGTATATGTTAAAATAAGGTATATCTTGTACATTATGGTGTAGCACTTGAAAGAATATGTAAAATCTCATTTTATGATTTTCATTCTTATCAGCAGTTAAAATTGGAAAAATACATTTTTGAGAAGTAAATGTTGTTGGGAGCTATATGTTTAGCTTTGGGTAGTCACAAATGTAATTGTGACAAGTCTAGACTATTACTAGTAGATCCCTAGGTATTGAGTCGGCTTATATATATATTTTGGGATGTTTTTCCCCATTGTAGCTATGGATGCATTTGACCCTCGGAGGCCTTTGGTACGGTTATGTGGGACCGGTTACTAGTCATGGATCATAATGTAGTCCTAGTGAACGAGTATGACTTGGTTTCCTCGGGTGCCCTCCCCCACGTCTTAGTACGGACCGGCGTTGTTCGTGGCCATGGATTCCAAGTATTTAGCTCATAACTCGATATTGTAGCCTACTCGGTGTTCCGCTACTCTCCTTGGTAAATCGGGTATCCCCCGTCATCGCAAGATGAATTTTGGACCGAACGGTCCTTACTTGGCAAAGTTTTAATTTATAAACTCAATTCTCTTGCAAAGATTTCCTTTATTACAAATGCTTATTTCTTTAAATTATAAATTGTATGTTCTCACTAGGCTTTAAGCCTAACACTTTTTCTCAAATGATATGTATAACAGGTTCCTTTAGCGGCGGGTTGCCAAGGGCTTGAGTGACGAGCATAGCTTTGAAGCATTTTTGTGTTGGCTAGTTTTTGGAGATTGAGGCATTTTAGTTAGTTCCATCGTTTGGTGATACTTGGGTTGACAACCGATGTAATCTAGATAGTTTATGTTTAGATTAGTTTGTTGTCAATTTTCATTTCCGTTCACAGGTTTTTGTAAATGCCTTATACATTTACCCATTTTGGGTGGTTTACTCCAAATACAAACGTTATATTGTCAAATTTTCAAATTTTAAATTACTCTAAATTTTAGGGTGTTACAAGTATTACATTCAACTCTGACAGATTTGCTATTTTAGAGATTTTAAAACAACTTATATTATTATAATATTTCCTAATTTATCATCCCAATACAATTTTAAAAAAAACTTAATGTAAAATGATAATAATTGAATCTCATTGGTATGATTGAATAAAATAATCATTTCTCTCTCCTACCATCAAGTTTTAAAGAATTTTCTAAACTTAGAAAATTTTGAAGTTTTTTTTTTTATTATAGCAAGCAAGATAGGCAAAGCTATTGGAGAAGTTTATAGAACAAAAACTTACTTTTTTTCTATTTTATCAATGTTGTTGGAGATGCTCTTAGAAGTCTTGTTTTTAGAGATTTTGACTTGTGATACTGTATTTGAGAACAAATATAGCAAAACTGTTGAAGATGCTCTTATGTTTTAGTTAGATATGGTTGGGTTCCGGTGAGAATGAAAGTTATAGTAAGAAGGGTGGGAAGGGATCTTCACCTTAGATGCACATTAGGATGAATTCCGAGCATGATTTATGGGTGGGTTTGAAATTAAAAATGATCAGGATCTCACCTTGTCATCTTAACTTTTTTTCTCACATGATCCTTCGCCTAGCTATGTATATGTTAGTTTAGTATAAACTGGTTTGTGATCAATCACTTTCCATTCAAGTCAATACAATCAAAATTTTCTCATTTCCTTGATACAGTGTCAGAGTTGATAAATATGGTCTGAAACTTAAAGTTTATGCATCTTGAAATACACTGAAGTTAGAAATAAGCTTCAATTTGGTGGCGATTGGGTTAGTTATTCTCTTGAGTTGCAAAACCTGTTTGAATATCGGAAAGGATGTCTCAAATTGGGAGGTTGAAGGTTCATAAAAGGATTGTTGAAGTTAGGCCTTCCTGTTATTGATTTTTCGTTCTGATCATCTATCCTAAGCCTCTAAACAAACAACAAAAAAATTTTACAAGTAAAAGATTTGTCACATCAAATAATAGATGAACATGTATACAATGATATGACATAAGCATTTGTTAGCTCGTATCATGTTATCATAATTCAAACAGGTTAATCTACAATAATGAGTAAATTCTTCAAAATATAATTAACAAATACAACATTATAAAATATTTGAGTCAAAAGTATGACACTATTCATGCCTGACTTTCGATTTAGTATTTATTTTAAGAACCTCGACGCCTTCGTATTAAATTTATAAACAACAATTTTTATTGAATTTTGTCAAATGAAAATCATAATTTTAAATTTTTAGGCATTGAGAGCATCTCCAACAACATTGTTAAATTTTTTCTAAAATAGAGAATGGAAAGTCAAAATCTCTAAAAACATTTTCTTCCAACTCCAACAGCTTTTCTATTTTAGAGAATCAATCATTATTTATTTTATTATAATATTCCCTAATTTATCATCCCAATACACTTTTAAAAAAAAATTAAAATAAAATTTTAAAACTTCAATCTTATTGGTTGGACTGAATAAAATAATATTTTCTCTCTCCAATTTAGAGATTATAGAGAAATCTCTATATTTAGAGATTTTTTGTTCTTTTTCTATTTTAGCAAACCATGTAGCAAAGTTGTTGGAAAGAAATAGCAAATAAAAAGCCAATTTTTTCTATTTTAACAATGTTGTTGGAGATGCTCTGAGCAAAAGCCACCTGTTTGGGCTAAATGTTAATAGAAGTGATAGAGAACAGCCCCCACATGGACCAACAATAAAATGTTTTAGGCCCACATGGCCCGTTAACTTTAGCTTGATATTGGGCTTTCAATTGTCTTCTTGGGCCCATAGTGATCCCCACTTGTTTGAGTTGTTTCTACTAACTTCTATAGATAGGTTGGATCCACATCTAATCAATTGTACTTTTTCTGTTATAACTAGAAAAGTTATATCTAAGATAGAAGGGTGCATGATCTTGTGAATTACTTCTGAATAAATTCAGAAATCATATGTAAGAACTATAGCATTTCGTAATTTATTGGAATCCACTTTGATTATCTATCAACAATAATGTGGAGACCATTAACATAGTTAATAAGTCGTTTGAAGTTCAGATGCAACATGGTAGGAGAAATACCGGTTTGGATCGATGCTTGAATCCCGGATTATATTTTGGCAGTTTAATGAGTTTAATGGGTCTCACAATTTATTCAGTCAATTATATATGGTTGTTTGGTACTGGCTTAATGATATAGAAAGTGGCTAATTTAGTAAACTTGTAGGGGAGCTTTATGCTGAAAGACAAGTTTTTTCATACTCGTCCATTTCAATTTAAAAACGCGTTCCGTCCATCTATGAAAAAAATTTCTCAAACAAAAATCTTTCCAATTTATACAGATAATTTAATCTACACATATAGCTTTATCCATACAACATTTGATGAAAAACCAACCAAACAACCCCTCATCCATTGGGCCAGGTTAAAGAATCCTGGATATACCGGCTGGAAAAAGTCATTGCTTTTCAAATAATAAAAAGAATTGTTGGGTGACAACTTTAAAGCCGTTAGGGAGCGAGTTTGGCTGTTTTTAGTCTATTTGACCATCCAAGAGTATATATAAGGGTTTTGGGATGTTGGGGAAAATAATCAAACTCTCAAATGCAAAGATGCTCAAAACTCGTTATAATTCATGATTTTGACTCTCCTGTTTTGGTTTCAGCTCTCAATCTTCATTATTAATGTTGTATTTGTTTTGCAACAAATGGCATCCTCCAACAATACTATTTCATCACCCCGCCAATCCTATTTTTCATGTCTTTGCCGAGCACGATCAAAATCCGATGGATTCAATTCGGTTGTTCTATGGGAAATGAAAGACAAGATGCAAAAGGTGTGAATGTCTCATTCCGGCAGAAGAATATTTGGCGTCGAGGGCTTGAGGTCTCACCTCAAGAAATCATGTGGAAAGATTATCTTGTTTCGGAGGACAAGACTTATCTCTAAGTCGATTGAGGGGGTGTTTACTTGGGGCTTAATGAGCTTAATGACAAAATCGGCTTATTCGCGCAAACGTTTGGAGTGTTTACTTGGGGCTTAATGACAAAACCGGCTTATTCACACAGATATTTCCGGCTTATTCACTAAGTAGGGGAAAGATGTGTTGTCCCCATTAAGACACATTTTTGACATTTCTACCATTTAAAACTAAATACATGCCTACCCTCCTACTCAATAATCACACAATAAAAATCTAGCTGCTTGATTTCACCTTCACTACTTGTTCGATTTCGATTTCACATTCACCACTCGTTCGATTTTACTTGTAACACCCGTAAATTCTTAAGGTAAGTGTTATGTCTCCCTTAATGCATTGATTTCGCTTATGTGTGAATGTGTGTGTCTTTGTGTACATTTTATGATCTTGAATTATGTTAAAATGTCATGTATTGAATTACCTTTGTTAATCGTTCAAACCTCGCCCTCGCCATCGAATTTGGTTAAGTTTCGGACTGTTTTGGGATGCTGGCGATTGTGCCTGGCGATTGTGCCTGGCGATTGTGCCATTGGCACTATCGCCGGAGGCACTATCGCCAGAGACGTACCGTGGGCTGTTGGATGCCAGCGATTGTGCCACGCGATTGTGCCTTGGCACTATCGCCAAAGGCACTATCGCCGGGCTTGTACCGTGGGGGTGGGGACCTCCGCGATTGTGACAAGCGATAGTGCCCATGGCACTATCGCGGGGCACTATCGCCGGGCATTATCGCCCGCGTGGTCTGGTTGATTTAAAAACACTTTGGCAGTCTTATTTCTCACATTAACACTTTACAAAAACGGGATAGCTCTTCTTGGAGGCAATTTTTAGGGTCTCATCACCTACCTCATTCATTTCTAGGTTTTTGGGTTGTTGGGAGCATTAAGTGGTCATCAAGCTTCATCCAAGTGTCCCCATTGAAGTGTTCTTCAAGATTCTCATTTCTCACCTTCAAGTCTCATCTTCTCCAACTTCTAGGGTTTCCATATTTTCTAGGTTTTGGGTTCAAAACCTAGATTGTGAGTTTACTAAACCTTTGTTAAAACTAGATACACATCATAATCTCCTATTTGTTACTTTATCTCTATATGTTCAAATATTTGGGGATTTCTTCATGAAAATAGTTGGAGGATGTATATATAAGGGTGATTTGCCATGATTATTGTTATATGTATCATTATTTGGGATTTGTCTCATAGATACATAATTTGGGTACCTTGATATGTTAAATGTATGCATATATGGGTATTATGATGATTCTAGTTGGAACACCATTTTGGTGATATGTTTATATGCATGATGAGCATGATTTATATTGGATCTTTTGTTAGACATCACGAGGATAAGGTGGTAATATTATACCCGTAGTTGGTATTGAATTATGTGGGTTGAAATATACCTAAAGGACCCCTTATAAATGTTATGTGGACGAACCAAGTCAGTACACTAGGAGGATATAGTCTTGGGCGCCACTGTGATGGTATGTGCCTAGACCTCCGCCATTCGGGGAATTTTCTTAGCGATAGTCTTCGGGTGTGCCGGGCCTTTGGGGTGTTCCTTGTTAAGGGCATCAAAGTATATCGACTCTTGGGTGGGACTTGATTGGTGCTATGGGTCTCCCCTATTGACTCCACATTTGTTGAACTATGGTTAACTGCTGATAAGAAATGTGACTGTTCATGCATGCTTACTATTGTTCAACTCACTAGGCTTTTTGGCCTAACACTTGTTTGGTGTCGATGTGTATCTCAGGTTCTAGCGGCGGCGGTCTTAAGCAGGTTTAGTTGCTTTGAGGTGTGAGCTTGGGAAATTGCACATGGACGCGTTATACTTTTGGATATAGACCGTTTGGGTCTATAGATGACAACCCTTTTTGTAATCTCTTTTCTAGATGTAGAAATTAGATTAGTTGGTTGTTGTTTATTGTCCGTTAAATTACAGTTGTGATTAAACAGATTATTTAAATGTATATTCCCCATTTTTGGGAGGCTCTTGCCATGGCAATTTTAGCATACCTCATGTCCGTTTTCCGGATTTTTGTTATCCCTATAGGGTGTTACATTACTGCTTCGAGTTCATTGCTGGTTTGATTACACTATTTCAATTCAGCGCTGGTTCGATTTCAACCCTAGACAATAATTTCCTTTGGTCGATTTCTCCAAAGGTAATGCTTTTATTGATTGTTCGATACTTGTTTCTTCTTCATACTCGATTGTTGTTCCATACTTATTTCTTAAGTCGATTGTTGTTCCATACTTATTTCTTAAGTCGATTGTTGTTCCATACTTGTTTTCTTCAGTCGATTGTTGTTCATTACTTGTTTTTTCAGTCGATTTTTGTTCCATACTTGTTTCTTCTCCATAGCTGCTAGACATTTCTGCAATGTAGATTTTTGTAACCATGATTTCTACAATGTCGATTTCATACTTGCTACTTTTTGTTTGAACTTGGCTACATTGTGTTTGAACTTGGAAGTTTAAGTACTTAATGAATTTTTGTTTGATTTTTTTATTATATCAATGAATTTATCAATATATGGCTCAAAAAATAAACAACAATTTATAAAACAACTTAAAATTCATATTCAGGGGTAAATTGGTCATTTCTGTTATTCAGATTGTTAATTGACTTAATTCAGATAAAAAAGTAAACAACAACATCAATTTATCCAGACAGACACATTTATCCATACAGGACTTAATGGAAAATTTAGTAAACAACCCCCGAGTATTGTGTGAGCTTGAAGGATTAGTTGGATCATGGGCAGACCTAATAAGAAAGCTCAATTGCATGTGGAGTTGCTCTACCATCCCGACATAAGGGAATTTTTTAAAAGATCTTAACGCCCCCCCCCCCCCCCCCTCCCCCTCTTTTAAATTGATGCTCTAAAAATAACAAAAAATGGACGTAGCTTACTAGTAGGTGTTATTACATGTGATATTACAAGTTGCAAGTTTAAATATTGTCTCTTTAAATTTTTTTTAACAAAGTAAAAGAGAAGATACAATCTACTTAGGTCCTGCAAAAAAATTTATGCATGTTATTTCTAATGAAACCATATTTCTTATCATTAATATTACTTAATTTTATATTATGTTAATTATTTTGTGCACCCGTTTAAAAAAAAAATTGGACCCAACATTGACTTGGATGCTATTGAAAAAAATTCAACAAACAACACTAGAGTTAGAGTTAGGGTGAGAACCAAATTCAAAACAAAATATAAACATCGAATATTTTTCATGTGATAAATAAAACTTAGATGTTAATCTCGTAATAAACGGCAAACCATCGAAACCAAATCCATAACAGACGAAACATCGTGTGAGAAAAAAAGTTAAGTTGAGAAACGTAAGAATAGATTTTGGTCCATTGATCACTTTTTAATCTCAACCCATTCATAAATTGTGCTTCTTACGAGAATTGATCTGGTGCATCTCGTTAGTGTTGATCTTCAATGACAATTAGGGTTGATCGAAGAATATAAATAATTTATTACGTTTTTCAGAATAACTTCCTTTCTTACATACACTAAAAAGTTCCATATGATAACACTAATAAAAAGTTCCAAAAACCACTGGTTTTTTCATGGAATCAAAGATGATAGTTATTAAATCCGTGATTTAAGTTAAAAAAGAAATCCTCAATTATTGAAGCAACAATAATTGGAAATATAAAAAATAAAAATTATATATTTTCAAAAAAAAAAAATTATAACGAACATTTAATAAATATCATACACCTCAAATTCAACATCATTTATGTTTTTTTTGTCAAAGATCTCTTCATGAGTATTTATAAAATATAACATTATTTTACAAAAAATATAAACTTCCATTTTCTAAATATGTTGTGACAATTCGTTGCTTTTTTATTTGTTATTTATCATTTTTCTTTGACTAAATTTGTTATCTATACTATATTATAAAATACAGATAAAAAACTCTTTAATACAATTTTTTAGGCACAAGGTATCATCATTTTATGCAAGATTTTAAAAATATCTTAATTTACAAGTATCAAAGCACAAAATACATAATACTATTGCAGACTTCTAACACCCACCAATTTGGTATGTGCAGAGTCTTCCTTTTATGCAAACATTTCCATGTATCACTATTAATTAATATATTATATTACTATAATTTTGTTTTAATTATATTATTAAATATGTAATTGGTTATTTTTTTTCTAAACGTCATTAAAATATATAAGATAATCATTGAATTTTAACAAAATACGTAATTTTTTTTATATAAAAAACATTATATTATTAAACCTAAATTAAACAAATTTATAAAAAAATATTATCACTTTCTCAAAACAATCCAAAATCGTACTGTAAATCGACAAAAAAATAAAATGAAACACTAAAATCGTGATGTATTTCGCTGGATTGCGCGAATACACTTCTAGTTAAATATTAATAAATAAATACACATATTTTTAATTGCTTGATGCATTATTTTTGGAATTAATAATAGTATCATATCTTTTTCCATATCTTTATATTTTTCTTTCCAAAAATGACATTTTTGTATTTAAGGGTATAAAACATCCGCAAATAATACAAGTGTATCAATTGAATATAGATAATATTGTTCTACTTATACTTTGTGGATTGAATGTACTTTTATGATACTTTATTCCCAACAACAGTAACACATTTAAATCCATTAATTATTATTCATCAAGATTTAATTAAAAAGTTTATTATAAATTGAGAAAAAAATTAATATAGATAAAAATGAAAATGTAAAATTCATGCTTGAACATAAATTGTTAAACATATGTTAAATTATCTTTATTTTTTTTAAATATGGCTATTCATAGATAAAACCTAAAATGTGAAAATATATTACTATCAAATAGATTAAGTGACATCCTGGGAGGGTTAGTGGATGGTATCCCTGACTACCCAGGTTCGAACCCCGTGGTGAGCATCCTGTGACATCCATGATCATGGGTCTGCCACATAGTGGTACTCTTAATTGGGCTGAGTCGTGATCGACGGGGATTAGTCGGGTGGCACCCTTAAGTGGGAGCCCGGATACCCCGGGAACGTGTGTTAACTTGCCGTTCAAAAAAAAAAAAAGATTAATCGCTCAAATCAACACTTGAGCATCTTAAAAAATTATGTAATAATTTTTATAAAACAAGGTATCAAAGTCAAAATTTCTAAAACTTACATCTAATTCCAACAGCTATTCTATTTTAGCAATTTTAGTATTAATTATATTATTAAAATATTATATGCATTTAATAAAATATTATTTCTCTTTCTTAAACATTTTTCTCAATACTTCTTTTTCAATACCTTTTATTGGTGAGGAAAAATTAAAATATTATATTATCTCTCATATATAGAGTTATAGAGATTTATCTAAGTTTAAATATTTTCATATTCTTTCTCTTCTCATATATGGAGTATAATTTTATCACACAATATAGCATAATTGTTAGAGCATAAAACTCTCACGGATCTCACGAAGATAAGATTTCTAAAATACCCAAATCGCCATTTATCTAAGACTTTAAGTCAAAATTATCAAAATCATTAATTTCCTAATTTAACCTTCGAATTATAATGAAATTAAATCTCACAAAATACCAAATTCTACATTAAACCTTCCCTTAATTAATCATTATCAAATATACACATGGTTAGTTTAATAATTAGCAATCCTTAAACATTAATTGAATACTTTATATAAAGACCCAAATCTCTAAAACACTTTCTATGTATATATATATAGTAAATGTGTTGAGTTAATTTAAGGAAGAATTATAGTAATGTATTTATTAAAAAAAAATCAAAAAGTCATACCATTATAAATGGTTAAAAATGTTGATTAAAATTAAAAAAATATCAAATGGGAAGGTTAGTTGCCGACACTGTGGGTTGTTTTTCTAGAGTCAAGAATCATTGTAGGCTTGGAAGCAGCCTCGGATTCAGGTTCGGTAACTATTTGTAGAATCATTGTAGGCATGGAAGCAGCCTCGGATTCAGGTTCGGTAATTATTTGTTTGTTGATGGAGACTCTTGTCTTCTTTAATCCCTGCTCACAGCTCACTCCTTGGTCCTACTCATGCATATATTGCAAATAACACCATTTCACACACACACAAAAACACCACCAAACAACACACACACAAAAACACCACCAAACAACACACACTCACTCTGTGTTTTGTGTCTGCAAGATAAACCCTGGTTAGCTTCTCATAATCTTTGCCCTGAAATCATTTTCCTTTTTGGGTCTTTTGCTTTTTATTAGAATCAATTTTGCAATATATATATATATATATATATATATATTGTTTCTTGATTCTATCAAGTTTTGGATTCTGGGTTTGTTGAATTGTTGTTAATTTCTTCTGTAATTTGTGGGTTTTTCAAGATTTCCAATTCCCATATACTCTGCAAAATTTCTCCCAATTTCATGGAGTAAAGCTTAAACTTTTTGTTAAACACTTTGTTTTTGCAACAAAAAAAAGGGTTATTGTTTCTTCATGTTCTTGATTCTATCAACATTTTGAATTCATAATTTGTTGAATTGTTGTTTATTTCTTCTGTAATTTGTGGGTTTTTCAATATTTCCAAATATCCTCTGCAAAATTTCTCCAAATTTCATGTAGTAAAGCTCAAACTTTATCTTGTTAAACACTGTTTTTGCAAAAAAAAAAAAAAAGAAAGGTTATTGATTATATCAAGATTTTGAATTCAGAATTTGTTGAACTGTTGTTTATTTCTTCTGTAATTTGTGGGTGTTTCAAGATTTCCAATTCCCATATCCTCTGCAAAATTTCTCCAAATTTCATGGAGTAAAGCCTAAACTTTATCTTGTTAAACCACTTTGTTTTGCAAAAAAAAGCCTAAACAACTGTTTGTATAATCATGTTGCACACAAAATCAGAGTCCGATATCACAAGTTTAGCTCCATCATCGCCATCAAGATCGCCGAAACGACCTGTTTACTTTGTGCAAAGCCCATCAAGGGACTCACAAGATGGTGATAAATCATCATCAATTCAAGCAACACCAAATTTCAGGAGTCCAATGGAGTCACCTTCCCACCCTTCTGTGGGTCGACACTCGAGGAACTCGTCGTCCAGCCGGTTTTCCGGGATTTTCCGGTCACATTCCGGCCGGAAAGTTGGCCGGAAAAGGAATGATAAAGGGTGGCCGGAGTGTAATGTGATTGTGGAAGAAGGGAAGTATGATGAATATGATGATGAAAAAAGGTTTACTAGAAGAATGCAGGCTTTTATGGCTCTTCTCACTTTCATTGTTTTGTTCACTGTTTTGTGCTTGATTATATGGGGTGCTGCTAGGCCTTTTAAACCCGATATCGCGGTTAAGGTTCGATGAATTCCCTTAATTTTTATCTTGATTGATTGGTTATATAGGAACATGTTAAGGGGAAAACGGTAAATAAATGAAAAAACGAGGAACATTCTCTCGTAATCGTTCATGTAGATGGTATGCACATGTGAATACAAGTAATTTGTAAGGAATTTGTCCGTATGCACATGTCAATAACATGCACATGTGCATAAAAACCAAGAAAAGTGTAGATGGTATGCACATGTGTATACAAGTAATTTGTAAGCAATTTGTGCGGTATGCAGTGTACATAACATGCACATGTGCATAAAAAAGTGTAGATGGTATGCACATGTGAATATAAGTAACTTGTAAGCAATTTGTCCGGTATGCATATGTGCATAAAAAGTATAAAAACAGCTTGTATGCATGTGCATACCATCTAGATTATCAGGGTACCATCTAGATTAATGGTTATCAGGGTGTTACTCAGTTTCTCATTTCTTTCTTTTTTTTGCTTTTTCCTTGAACCTCCTTATGATTATATAATTCAACAAATCGATTTATATATTGAAAGGTGTTCATGAATCTTGTTTTCTTTGATGATCATGGTGTTAATTGTTAGATATGATGGAATCTTGAATTGGGTTTTGATTGGATTCTTGTTATGTTGTTGATGATGGTATGGGTTTGTTGCAGAGTTTGGCTGTGAATAGCTTGTATGTTGGGGAGGGTTCGGACTCATCTGGGGTCATAACCAAGATGCTAACCATCAATGGTTCGTTGCGGCTCGGTATTCACAACCCGGCTACGTTCTTTGGCATCCATGTTAGCTCTAGCCCGGTGAATCTAATCTATTCAGAGGTCGTTATTGTAACTGGTCAGGTTAGTCCCACGTTAGCTAGACTTCCATTCCACATATATATAGGGGGGGGTAAGGGTTCAGGGAAAAAAATAATGAAAAACTAAAGAACTACTTAATAACCAGTATGCAAATGTACATAAAAGGCACACATGCATAGAAGTCAGAAAACATTTCCAATTACTTTATACCTATATGCACATGTGCATACCGAGCTAATGAATGGTTATTACTGTATTTCTTGGTTTTCCATTTTTTGAGATTTTCCATGTCATTCTAGGGACTTAACGGTCTAGGCAATATGTACTTGTCTAGCCCCCTCTTTATACTTTGGGATAATATGTACCCGACTACCTATCTAAGATTTGTTGGAGGGGGCATGTTAGAATCTCACATCAGCTAAACTTGGATTTCTTCTCTGTATATACATGTTTAAAACCTATATTCTTTTTATAAATTGGCTCTTTTGAAGGATAATTTAATAGGGGTCAACATATTTTTACATCGTGGATTACATATACTAATTTGGTTATTGTGATCTCAGTTAAAAAAGTATTATCAGCGAAGAAAGAGTCGAAGAACGGCCATTGTGAGCTTACAGGCGACCAAAGTACCCTTATATGGTGCGGGTTCAAGTCTAGTGGTCTCTGATACAGGAGTTTTCGAAATCCCGTTAATGTTAGAGTTTGAGATCCAATCAAAAGGGGAAGTTGTCGGTAAACTTGTGACCACGAAGCACCGAAAGCAAATTTCTTGCACTTTGATCTTGAAATCAAATACAGTCAAACCAATGAAATTTAAAAAGAATTCTTGCACCTACAAATGAATGATCATCTCAAGAACCAAATTTTTTTGAAGGGTTATTTGTAAAAATGGTGTGAGTTTTGATCAAATATGTGTTATATTTTTTCCCCTTGAAATTGGATCAAAAGAAGTGGTTGAATTCTTATAGTCAAAGGCTTGCCATTTTTAGTAAGTTTAAAGTTGTGTAAATGTTGGTTGGTGTGGTAATAAAATGTCCTTTCTCTATGTGAATCTATCATCTATATATGTTAACCAACTTGACCAAGAAATATCACTCATAGTCATATATACAGAGAGAGAGGTGGGTTATTTTGTTAACCAATAAAATGTTATTAACTATGTTAACCATCATTGACCAATAAGAAAGCTTTAAAATCTTTGATTGATTAAACTCATTAATTAAATGCTTAAGGGTAGAGTTGGTATTTTATGTAGTTTTTTAGCCTCATTAATGAGAAGTTACAAAAATTATCATCCATGAACAATAATAATATGAACATTCATGAAGAATAATGATATGATCATTCAAACATGATATGATCATTCAAACATATGAACATTCATGAACAATAATAATATGAACATTTAAACATATGGACATTCATGAAAAATAATAATGTATGTCAATGAACATTCATGAACAATAATAATATGAACATTCAAACATATGAACATCCAACGTACGTTGGTTTCGATTTTGATTGAGAGTAATTAATGAGCTAAGCTTTATGTCTCAAAATATTGGGGAAATATTTTCCCAAAAATACCCTTTTTCACATTGATTCAATATATTGGTCATTTAAATAAAACACATTAAATGCATATTAATTTAGATTAAATCTCATTAATCCAATCTCATCATCAATGGTGAGGATTGATTCACAAAGTTAATAACAATTGCAAGGTTTCACTATATTAATATTTTGTGTCACTATATTAACATAAATTGATGAAACATAAAATGTTAATATAGTGACATTTTCAGTTTTTTCTAGTTGATTTCGAGTGACTTTTTCGAGGTCTTTTTTGGTTGATTTTGAGTTATTTTGTTGTTTTTTTGGTTGATGTATGTTGTATTTTCTAATATCTCAAAGCACCCCTCAAAGTTTAACAAATGCACCTTTCATACCCAAAAAATATTCTACTTGCAAAATTCGATTGAGGGGGTGCACGGAACCCGCTGGGCCTTCATAGGTCTGCTCATGCATCATGATTTGTGCCTAATGAATGTCGGTATATGTGTCGGTACGAACATTGTGAATTTAAACATAGTAGGATCTACAAATGATAAGATACACAAACCTTAAATTTACTTCAAAGAATAAATAGGTTATATTCGTAAAGATATGACCTGTAAAAAGTTTAAAGGAAAAAAAAATATTTTTTAAAAATTACAAGTATTAGTAGCTTAAAGATGAAAATTGTTGAAGTCGAGAAATAAATTTATGTGATGATTAAAACAAAATATTTAAATAACACATTTTATTTACTCTAAAATCAAAGAAATACCAACTTAACAATGAGTAATTGAGTATGTTAGGTTTCAATGGTGAGAACATTTAATTTCATATAAAGTTCAACAAAAAAGCAGTCAAGTTGTTGCATTTCAATTTATGTTTTTCTAAGCTTTCCCTATTTATATCAAATCATTTAACATTTTAGTTATGGATATTTAATTTATTTCGAGAAAGAAATAAGTTCTTTTTATATCAAAATCAGATCCAATATCCGACACATTTTTGTGCCACTGTTTCTTGGGGGCAATGTCTATCCTCCATTTTTTTGTCAGAGGGACATGTACCATCAAATATATATATGCACATATACACACACATGTAGGGGTCGGTTCATATAAGAACGACTAAAAGTTTAAGAATTGTGAGAATCTGTATATCCATTATTGTCACATACAAATTAATGAATTTAAGTGACTATATATAAGGTTGGATTTTGGTGAGAACTTGAGTTAACGATGAAGAGCCCAAATAGGGAGTTATAAATTCCCCATCTCATCGGGGGCGGAAAACGAATCGACATCTCGACATCTCGATGTGTTTGGGGTGGGTGGTCTAGTGTCTTTATTATTTATTAATTTATTTGTTTTTTAATTTCTTATTAGGAAAAAGACAAAAACAAGTGTATAAAGACAAAAATACCTCTTGAGTTAACTGGGTTAACAGATTTCGTTAGATGGAGGGATCTTCTGTGTGCGCTTTTACATATCACAGGGACGTCTAGTGTAATAAACAAACACGTTTTAAGAACCATATTCAAAATATCAACAAACCAAAGGAACCTGAAATGTAATTTACTCTATATTCATTCTAGACAAGACGAGAAAAGGAAAAGGAAAGAGGCATTGTTTTGCAAACTAACTTATAAGCTAGTTTTTCAAAACGATACTATGAGTAGTTTTTCAATAAGCTAGCTTATGGTCATCCAAACATGTACCAAAACAAAAAGTTAGTTTTTTTTTTGCCAAACATAGCCAGAGTAAACTACGATTTTCGTCCTTGTGGTTTGTTGTTTATAACCATTTTCGTCTCTGACTTTAAAAATTGTTTTTTGGTCATTATGGTTTGCAATTCATTTCCATTTTCGCCTCTAAAACTAATATTCTCAGAGACTAAAAGCAAAGGGAGTTGCAAACCACAAGGACCAAAAAGAAAATTTTAAAGATCAGGGACAAAAATAGTTAAAAACAACAAACCAAAGGGACGAAAATAGTAGTTTACTCAAAAGGAAAAGGAGACAATCCAAACAGGGATCCCGTTACTCACTGCACGTCGCCCGGGAACATAAAAAAGAAAAAAGTAAATTACGTTTTTAGTCCCTGTGGTTTGTTGAGAATTTCTATTTTCGTTCTTATGGTTTTGAAATAATGATTTTCATCCTTATGATTTATAATTCATTACCTTTTTCATTCTTATGGTTTAATTTTTATTTTTTTTTCATCCCTATGGTTTACAATTTATTTCTATTTTAGTCCATCATACTTAAAAAGTAGTATTTTGACCTCAGGGATGAAATTAGAAATGAAATGCAAATCATATGAATGAAAACTGTAATTTTAAAACCACAAGGACCAAAGAAATGTTGTATCAGACTCCTTGTATTCTTGTAGTTGGATCTCCAAGTTTTTGTTGCTCGTTCGAGAACTACGATCTTTAGCTCTGGAACTTAATCATTCTTACGAAGCCTGCTCATGTATGACATGATTGGTATCTGATCATAGAAAAGATGAATTTCACAATATTTAACAAACCACGAGGACTAAAAACGTAATTTACTCAAAAGAAAAAGAAAAAACAGTCTTATTTCTTCCCCACTCCGCCATTTTCGTTTCACATCATTCTCCTTCCAAAATTTCACACACAGATCTCATTAACCCACAATAATCTTGATCCTTAACCCACCCAATTCTACACATAACTACAGATCTCAATCCAAAACCCACATCATTAATTTCTCTTCACAAATCCCCCCAACAAAAACTCCAAACGATGCCTACTCCAAAACCCACTTCAAGATTCATCTTTCTCACAATAATCCTCCTCCTTTCACTCACTTTTCTCACTTCAAAAGCCACTGAAGATTCCGACGACATTGAAGAACTTATAGCATTAGACGAAGAACAAGAACTACAAGAACATGGTGGGACCCACCACCCTAAACCACCGTCTGAGGCGGAAGTATTGAGCAGAGCTCAAAGAATCGTTCTTGAACTCAACAATGACAACACCCAGATGGCAATTGATGGAAACGAGTTTGTTTTGATTCTGGGTTATGCACCTTGGTGCGTTAGAAGTGCAGAACTCATGCCTAGGTTTGCAGAAGCTGCTGGTTCTTTGAATGAATTAAAGAACCCTGTTTTGATGGCGAAAATTGATGCTGAAAGATACCCAAAAGTTGCTTCGAATCTTGGGATCAAAGGGTACCCAACTTTGCTTCTGTTCGTGAATTCGACTTCTCAAGCTTACACCGGTGGATTCTCTGCGTAAGATTTCTGATTTTTCAATGTAATTATGTATGTAGAGGTGGTTTATTTTGCAACCCGGTAAAAAGTTAACCCTGATCTAGACCATTCATTTAGCTCATTCATTATTGATTATTGGATTGGATAAATGATTACTTGTTTCATGCAATAATCTAACCTCTAATGCATAGTATTTCATTAAATGCGGACACTGAACATGAAATGCAATTGTATCATGAAAGTACCACCTTCATTCGATATATAGCGACATTTGTTGTGGAAATTCGACGAAATCATGTAAATTCATTTAGAAAATCAATGAGAAGCCAAATGCAATGGACGTTTAGATGAGAGTTGCACGGGGTTGTTAATCTTTTACTGGGTTGCAAAATAACCGTGGCCTATGTATGTATTTCGGAAATTTGGATGTTGTAAAGGCATTCAAGAAAGGAAATTTTGTGTGAAACGGTAAAAGGGTTTGTTGATTTTGTTGTGTTTTTTTGGGGGTTTTTGTGAATTAGGGAAGAAATGGTGATTTGGGTAAGGAAGAAGACTGGTACGCCTGTTGTTAGAATTGACTCGGTTGATGAAGCAAATGATTTCGTCAAGAAACATTCGATGTTTGCGGCTGGTTTATTTGATAAATTTGAGGTATTTGCTTGTGTTCTTGTTTCTTAATTACTTAGAAAACTGTTTTATTTGCAAACACATTGGTGATGAAAAGTTATTGTATTGTTGTTAGATAAGCAAGTTTATGTGTACTCGGACAACAATGTCGTTGCAGTTCATTTTACATTGCCATGATGCCATCTAGTTTATCTGTTAGTTTTTACCGGACATAGCTAGGTTATCGGCTAGCTTATTAGTCAACAACTAGCTTTTCAGATAAAGTTTAAAGTTGTCCATGTGGATTAATCTGTGTGTATCGATTATGAAGGTTTTTATTTGGGAGAGTTTTTTTCATGGATGGAAGGACCTGTTTTTTATTTGAGAAGTGCGGGTTAAAAAAAAACTTGGTTTTCTACATAAATCTCCCCCTAGAAGCGTTTGCTTATTTCGTCAGCTATACATAACTGTTTGGTAGTGGCTTAATAATATAGAAAGTGGTTTATTCAGTAAGCTACTAAGGGCAGAAAGCCAAGTTTTTTTTTTCAAACTTACCCCTCCCAATTAAAAAACATACTCTTCCATCTATGAAAAAAAAACCCTATCAAACAAAAATCTTCCCAATCTATACAGACAAATTAATCCACACAAATAGCTTGATTAATAAAGGACTTCATGGAAAACCAACCAAATATCCCCTTACCGAATAAGCCGCTTTCTATATCATTAAACCACTACCAAACATTTTTGTATAGCTGACCGAATAAGTTGCGAGTCCCATTAAGCTCATTAAGCTACTAACAGACATACCCTTAGTTCATCAGTCAATAGTTAGACTTAGATCAACTAGTTTGCCAAAGATAATGTTAGTTTTAAATCTATATGTATTAGGAGAAAAGAAAATTGTTTCGTAGAGCTTAAGTGACGGTACTATTTAGCTTCAAGATGAAAACTTCTAGAAGAGAAGTATAGACACCACTCTCACGCATACTCCTTACTTTTGGTGAGGTTTGAACCTTTGACCTCCTCGAAGGCTAGGATCTACCAATAACCGGGTACCGCTAGGCCAATGACCTCCTAACTTGGGAAGTATATAATATCTACCCGATTCACTCATACCATTCTTATATAGAGGGAGAACGAGAACAGTAGCAAAATAAGGAGAATAAGAAAGCGGCCAAATCACATGTGATATTGCAGTAACGGTCAACACAAGGGTGTGTGGCGACGTGGCCCGCGACCTGAGGCGTAAATCACATGTGATTTTACACGTGATTTTACGTAAAATCACATGTGATTCGACAGTAATCTTATTCTCTTATTTGGTTACTATTCTCGTATGAACCTGACTCATCTTCTATAATCTTGATTGTGGTGTAATATCATGTTAACACGTTAAGATTGCATCTAATCGCTCATTTTCTTCCTGTTTAATTCTTGTACGCGTCTAAAATTTATCAGGGACCCGATTACGAAGAATTTGTAAAGGCGGCAGCTACCGACAACGAGATTCAATTTGTTGAAACGAGCAGCCCCCGGATCGCCAACATTTTATATCCAGATGTTAAGTCTACTAACCTGTTTTTTGGTATCGTTAAAAGTGAGCCGGAAAGATACACTTCATATGGTAAGTGCAGATTTCGGTAGTCTATAATCCATTCAATCGACATACATGAATTGCATACAGCAAGTGAACATTGGCTTTTGCAGAAGATGCTTTCGAAAAGGACAGGATTCTGCAATTCTTGAACGATAACAAGTTCCCGTTGGTCACTTTTCTGGCCGAAGTGAATTCTGCCAAAGTTTACTCCAGCGATAAACTTCAGGTTTTTCCGTCACTTTAGAAGTTCATTTCGTTTTCTTTTCACGTCGTTGAATCTCAAAGATGATTCAATGTTTGAGATCAAACTTTTTCCCATGTGGGTGTTTGTCGTTTTTTACCTTTTCGAGTTCCCAATAATTCGTATCTACATTTCAGGTTTACGTCTTTGCAGAAGCTGATGACTTCAAGAAATTACTAGAGCCGTTTCAAGATGCCGCCAGAAAGTTCAAATCAAAGGTTGGCAACTCGGAATAATTAAATTAGACTTACCCAAAAGCGCAAAATGCAACAAAGTTTGGTTTAGTTCCTATTCGGTGTAACCAATATTTTTTTTTTCTAACGAAGTTTCAAAATTTCTTATGTTGTATCCATTTTGACCGGTAACCTGTTGATCTTGTAACATCTGATATGTGTCTGCAGATAATGTTTGTATTTATAGACATCAAAGACGACAATCTTGCAAAGCCGTTCCTAACTTTATTTGGGCTGGAAGAATCAGAAGGCACTCTTGTTAGTTTCGTGATATAAATCGAACATTTTCAAACCCAAGCTTCTCCAAATCAGTTCAAGTTTTATTGACGATATTATGATTTTTGATTGCGTTTAATAGGTAACTGCGTTTGATTACAAAAGTGGTGCCAAGTATTTGTTAGAGTCGGATCCAACGCCTGCGAGAATAGAGGTATTAATTTGATCACTTTGATCATTTAATGTTGCTTCTATGCAAAGTGAATTTGACTTCATTTTTTTTCTTTTCTCTAGGAGTTTTGTTCGAGGCTTCTAAAGGGTATTTTGTCTCCGTTCTACAAGTCCCAAGCAATACCGGATAACGTGAGCTACTAATAACTTCTAACCTTGGTTTTAGTTGATTTGGAGATTACTGAATGAGAGGGAAGTTCCGTTAGGAACCCAGGAACCGCCCACAGTGCGCGACATGTCCCTCTTCAGGATGACTATATTCATCATGAATGTGAATATGGAGGTGTTATTCATCTTAACACATTAGTGATGAATATGGACGTGTTGTTCATCATGAATCACACATTCATGTTGAATAAAATGTCCATATTCCTGATGAATATGCCACGTGTTGCTCTGTGGACGGTCCCCAAGTTCCTAATCAATTTTAGGTTCTTAACGGAAGTTCTGTTAGGAACCGAAAATTGAGTAGGAACCCGGGAGCCGTGCATAACGCGCCACATGTCCCTCTTCAGGATGAATATTCATCATGAATGTGAATATAGAAGTGTTATTCATCATAAATCACACATTAATGATGAATATGGACGTGTTGTTCATCATGAATCACACATTCATGATTAATAACACATCCATATTCATGATTAATATGCCACGTGTCGCGCTGTGGGCAGTCCCCGGATTCTTAATCAATTTTAGGTTCCTAACGGAACCAACCCCTGCTAAACGAATCCATCACTCTAGGCTCGGGTATTACATTCATATACATTTTTCATGGTTAAAACTAACAATAATCTTGATCGTGAGATCGCAGAAAGGAGCAGACATTCTAACCGTTGTCGGGAAAACGTTTGATGACTTGATTCTAAGAAGCTCTAAGAACATCATTCTAGAGGTTCGTATGCCTTTTTTTACACGATTTAAAAATATCATTCTTCATGTTGGAGTCCCATGTCAGCTAGACTTGGACAATTTCTCTTCGATATATGTTGGAACCTCCTTTTTCTCCTCAAGGGCTCTTTGGAAAGTAATCTAATGGGGTTCCACATATTTATACAAATCATCATGTTTATGTTTATCTTTTTTTTTTTTTTCTTATTTCATTCCGCAATTAAAAAGGTGTTGGTTAATTTGTTTTGATGTTGATTGTATTAAAGATACACACACCATGGTGCTTGACCTGTGAAACTACAAGCAAACAAGTAGAGAAGTTGGCAAAACACTTCAAGGGGTTGGAAAATGTGGTTTTTGCAAGGATTGACGCGTCTGTAAACGAGCACCCGAAATTGGAGGTGAGTGTTCTTAGACCACTTGGCGGGTTTTCAAAACGGAAGAACATAATTTTATTGATTCGGTGTGTTTACTGATGTTGTGCAGGTGGACGATTATCCAACATTGTTGTTCTACCCCGGGAGCAACAAGTCGAATCCGGTGAGTGATTGCTTCTTTATGACATTAGTTTTGTTAGAGTCTCACATCGGTTAAACTTGGATCGTTTCTCCTATATATATACAATCCACATTAACATATGGTATCAGAGTCAAGGTTTACCGCTCTGGGGCAATCTGTACTTGTCTAGCACCCTCTAGACACTCTGGGACAAACTTTGCCCATCTAGCTTCCTTTGGAGGGGGGGGGGGGGGGGGGGTTAGAGTTGGACCATTTCGCATATTGAGGGTTGCAAAGTATCCTCCCCCTCTCTAGAGAGGTGGGTTCATACGAGAACAATATCTATTTAAGAAAACACGAAAACAGTCGAGTACATACAAAATCATATATGATTCATGCGACTTTGCCTCGCGACTTAAGTCGCAGTCAAAGTCGCCGACGTCCGGTTTTCGCCGTTTAATGTAAAATCACATATGATTTTGTACGTGATTTGTTGTTTTCTTGTTTTCTTAAATAGTTATCATTCTCGTTTGAACCTCCCCCCCCCCCCCCCCCTCTCTCTCTCTCTATATATATATATATATATATATATTGGAACATTCCTTCTTTTCTCAAGGGCTCGTTTGGAGGGTAAATCTGCAAGGTTCCACATATTCTCGCATAGTATCAGAGTCAAGGTCTACTACTCTGGGGCAATCTGTAGTCGTCTAGCTTTCTCCGGACACTCTAGGACAATTTGTGCCTGTCTAGCATCCAGCCCATTTCTTCTGTGTATATGTTGGAAACTCCCTTTTCTTATAAAGGGCTCTTTTGAACAGTAATCTAACGGGATTCTGTATAACTTTGGTGTTTTTGCAGATCAAGATGCCTACAAAATCTAGTGCCAAGGATTTGGCAATACTGATCAACAAGCATTTAAAAGCAGAGGCAGAGACACAGGATATGGCCAAAGATGAGCTTTAGGCATATAAATAGGATGACACTATACCCTGCTTTTATGGGTTAAACTGGAAAAAAAAAATCATAAAGTTTTAGCTTGATTATGGGTTATTGACCCTCCCACATGTACAATTAACTATAAATTGGTTTTAAAATTACTTCTTATTCAATGTCTTATCGAATTTAGAGTTATAAAACAATTTATTTTTTCAGAAAATACCTCTTTTTTATTTATAAAACTGGAACTAATGAACCCCTTAAAATTTAATATGCTCTAAAAGTGTCACAAAAGGGGAAATGGTCATAGGTTTTAAATTTGGAGTTATGATAATGTCAGAGCATCTTCAACAGATTAATGGTAGAATTATTAAAATAAAATAGTTGTTGGAATTAGATATAATTTTTTTTTAATTTTTAATTTTTAAAATTTACTTAAAAAAATTATAACATAGTTGTTGAAGATACTCTTAACTGATCAATTGATTGAAAAAATATCGAATTTTTTAATTAGAATTTTTGTTAATATCGATGGGCAAGTAGGGAGGGTGGGCACCAATTGGAGTAAGGCCATAAGTATTAAGAGCATCTCCAATAGTTATGCTATAATTTTTCTAAAATAGAGTATAAAAAGTTAAAATCTTTAAAAAAAAAGTTACAACCAACTCCAACAACTACTCTATTTTAGCAATTCTATCATCAATTATATTAATAAAATATTATTTCTCTCTCCTAAACATACAACTTCAATGTATCTTATTGGTGGAAAATAATCAAATATTATTTCTCTCTCTTCAATATAGGGTTTTTGAGATTTCTCCAAATTTGGAGATTTTCACCTTCTCTCTCATCTTTTCCCTATTTTAGCATTTGATATTGCATAGCTGTTGGAGCAAAAAATTGCTAAAATCTCACTTTTTTCTATTTTAACATAGTTGTTGGAGATGCTCTAAGTAGACGTGTTAGGTGGTGCAGCCATGGACCTTTGTTTTTGTTAAAAAGTATTTTATGTATTTAATAATTATTTATTTATTTTAATTAAAGAGTAAACTACAATTTTGGTCCCTGTGGTTTACCACTTTCTTTGAAAGTGGTCCATGTGGTTCAAAAACTGCAATTATCGACCCATGGTTTGCATTTTGCTTTGAAAGTAGTCCCTCGTCGTTAACTCCGTTAAAATTTTTCGTTAAGTTAGGGGCATTTTCGTCCAACCATATTTTTTCCTCTCCTTTTGCAATCTTTCTTTGTTTTTTCTTATTTTTGTTTAAACCATAAAAACATCAGGGACCAAATTGTAATTTATTTAATTTTTGTAATGATATTATTATTAAAATATTAATATGAATATATATATATATATGGAAAGTGAGAGAGGAGATACAGATCGTCTTCGGTGGTCTTCTCCGGCGAGGTCGTCTTCTCTCTCTCTCTCTTCTCTCGATCTCTCTCTCTCTCTGTATCTCATATATATATATATACATATGCAGACGAAAATCGTGACCCACCACCTGGACGAAAATCGTGACCCATCGTCGGTGAAGACCATCTCTCTCTCTCTCTCTCTCTCTGTATCTCTATCTATCTCAGATATATATATATACATATATACATACGCAGACGAAAATCGTGACCCACCACCTGGACGAAAATCGTGACTCATCGCCGGCGAAGACCAACTCTCTCTCTCTCTCTGTATCTCTCTCTCTATCTCAGATATATATATATATATACATACGCAGACGAAAATCGTGACCCACCACCTTGACGAAAATTGTGACCCATCGCCGGCGAAGACCAACGTCCCTCCTCCGGCGACAAAACCTTCGATATATGTATGTATATATATACAAATACAGGGACGATATCGTTTACATCCATCGCCGGCAAACCCCTCAGACCTTCCTATGGTGGTCGCCGGAGATGGAGACGTTTCACTGTGTATACATATATATATATATATATATATAATATCTAAATTAATATTAATATTTCAATAATAATATGAATGCATAATTTACAATTTGGTCTCTAATGTTTTATTGTTTAAATAAAAATAAGAAAAAACAAAGAAAGATTGCAAAAGGAGAGAAAAAAACATGATTGAACGAAAATACCCCTAACTCTAACGGACAATTTTAACGGAGTTAACGACGAGGGACGATTTTCAAAGCAAAATGCAAACCATGGGTCGATAATTGCAGTTTTTGAACCACAGGGAAAGTGGTAAACCACAAGGACCAAAATTGTGGTTTACTCTTAATTAAATTATATGTGAATCAAAAACTTTAAGTAATAAATAATATTTTCTAACCAATGACATTTGAAATCTTATAATATTGGATTGGAGACACATCTAGAAAACGTTATCTTAATAAGTTTATGTTTATCAACTTATAGAATAATATAGTTGTTGAAGATGTTTTCGTTAATCAATTGAACTCTTCAATTCTAATATATTCAAATAACTATCAAATTATTATTAAACTTGGAATTTTTTACTTTTGAATTGCATAATATGGTGTCAATGAACTATATATATTTTTGCTCGTCAGCTTGCTTGACTTCCACTTGTTTTCCTCTGGTAATTTACACATATTTTATTTATTTTTGTTGTTTCTCCTTAAATACAACAATACTTCTTACCTTCGTTGGTATATTTAGATCTTATGTAGTTCAAACAATACAACATTTATCTTCTAAATGCATTGTCGTTTGATCACAAATGATGTACCGATAATTCATATGTAACACTCGTATTTTTGCAAGTAAGCTATAAGACCCCTTCATCTTAAAATGGTAATTAAGACTTGTAATTTAGATTGAGAAAGGCTAATTATAGTTCCCTTTAAGTCGAATGACTTCCTTACGCTAAAAGGTCGAATGTTCGGAGCCTGACAGTGAGGAGCGACTATGCCCGACGATTGTGACAGGGTCACTGTCGCCGAGGGCACAGTCGTGGGGGTCATGGTGACTCGCAGTACGTCCGGGGTGAGTGTTCCCGACGATTGTGACAAGGTCACTCTCGCTGTGGCACAATCACAGGCGTTGTGAGGGACGCGGTACAAGTACGACGATAGTGACCCGCGACCTTGCCAAGGGCACTATCGCCCCGCTTAGTCACGGTCGGGGTGCAGACCTCAATAAATCCGATTTTTTGTAGCTTTTCTCATTTGTCACTCAACCTAACTTCAAGAGATTTCATCCTCTCCCTCTTCATTCAGAACCAACCTAGCTCATCTATTGCTCAAATCCTCCTCACTTTGAAGGTTTTCTTCATCATCTAACAAGGTTTTGGAAGCTAGAACTAAGATTCCCTCATCTTCATCTCCTCCATCAAATCTTCTAGGGTTTCATCCAACTCTTTTAACCATTTTGAAGATTGGGAGTTTGTGGCTCATTTTGGTGACCTAGAAGAGTATTGTTGATGGATTCAAACTATGGTAAAGGTAAACTTCTCTTCTCTTCAACTATAAAAATTAGGGTTTTGGGATAAGATGAGATCTTCATGAAAAATGTTTGGGAAACGATTCTATATGGTTGAATATGAATATTTATGGTTGGAAATTTATGGATCCATGGTTTTGGAAGTTTTTAGCTTGAGGATCCAAGTCTCTTCAAGGAAGCTCAAATTGGGGTAAAATCTAGATTTAGCCTAAATCTAGCAAGGTGAGTTCAAGTTGCTTTGTGAAAACTATGTACATGCCAAAATGTGTATTTTGAAGTAAAAATATAATTTACTTGGTAATTGTCAATGTGTCGAATATTTTGATAAGTTTTCATATTTGGTAAACTTGGGTTAATTTGATCTCATAAAATGCTCATAATTGGGATTTGGATATTTTGATAAGTAAATAGCATGATTTATGCATTTTTGATGATTTTGTACAAAAGAAGCCTATTATATGATTTATGTGTTTTCGGTGTATTTAATTTCATAAACCCTTTGGAAAATGTTTGTCTCCGTGTTATGAGACGTTTTGAAAACGTAAGAGTATGAGCCCATTTGGAAAATCATTTGTCCCAATTCGAGATGAGTTTTAGGTTAATCACATCCTTGAGGTATGCGTCGGTGTAAACGTCGTTTAAATATGTTTTATTATTTGAGGACGGTTAATTGTTGGCCAAAATGGATTTGAGCATTTTATCTCGGTTTTGATTTAAAAGAGTCTTAAGAACATTTGTCCGGTCTTAATTGCTCAATGTAGAGCTCCATTTATGATTTACATATTAATGCATCTTGTTGCATATTAATGATAATTACATGCTCGAGTGCGTTGGTCATTCCTGTGTAGTCATATAACGTTAGACTGTGTTGCATTTGATCCATATGCACATAAATTAGTCTTTATTTGATGGTCAATTGGGTATTACGGGGTTGGACTCCGGGACCTATGTTTTATGACCTGAACCTTTCAAGTGTACACTAGGAGGGCTGAGTCCGGTTGTGCCATTGTGTTGAAGGGCGTGTGGGGGCTCCGCCGCTTGAATGTAATGCCTTGGAGGTAGTCCTTAAGTGTGCCGGTCCTTCGGGGTGGAATTTGTAACACCCGGAAATTTATAAGGTAAGTAATCGTTTCTCCTACTTTTAATTTCGTAAATTGCTAATGTGGAACCTTAATTTGAGCACATGTCCACTCTTAAGATGCCTTAATGTTATATGAACTGTGTATTAATATTCTCGGTTGAACCTCGCGCTCGTAATTGAAATTGGTTGAATTTTCGGGACTTCAGGGAGTTGGCGCGACTATGACACGCGATTGTGACATGTCACTATCGCGGTGTCACAGTCGCTGGAGGTGTACCGTAGGTGGGTTAGAGCTCGCGACTATGACACACGATTGTGACATGGTCACTATCGTGGTGTCAATGTCGCCGAACATGTACCGTAGCTCAGGGGGAGACCGCGATTGTGACACGCGACAATGCCCATGGCATTGTCGCCGGGCAAGGTCGCGAGCGGGATGAATCCCTTAAATGGGTTCCAGCCGATCTTATTTCATTCAAAACACATTCTACTCCTTTCTTTGGCGATTTTCTCTCCCAAAATACTGATTCCTCTCCTCACCAAACCCTAACCCCATTTATTACAAAGTAGTTGGGAGGTTGGATCTTTGGCTAGCATTAAATCATCAAGGAGGATTTCTAGGGTTCTCCAAGTTGACCTCCTCTTCACTTCAAGTCTCATCTTCTTCAAAAGCTAGGGTTTCATCTTTTCTAGGTTTTGGTCAAAAACCTAGATTGTGAGTTTACTAATCTTTTGTTAAAACTAGATACACATCATTATCTTCTACTTGTCAATGTCAATGTATATCTCAAATGTTCATATTTAATGTTTCAAGTATTTGGAGGGTTTTTACCCATGGATTTATGTTTATGGAAGTTACCATGTGTTATATGTGTATATATTGGTATGTTGATGATTCCTTCTTGGAATGCCTTTTTGGCGACCTTATATTCTCACAAAGTATTTGGATGGATATTATGTTATATGTTGGATTTACATGAGTAGGATGGTAATAGTGTGTTCCTAGTGGATATCCGAAATGTTACGGATGGAATTACATCTTGAGACCTCCTAAATACATTATGTGGACGAACCAAGTCTGTGATTCACTATAGGAATGTAGGTGGGTGACATTTGGAGAATTTCCTAAGGCGATAGTCTCCTATGTACCTAGACCTCCGCCTTCGGGGAATTTCCAAAGGCGGTAGTCCCCGGTGCGTGTCGGACCTTTGGGTTGCCAGAGAAAGTGGCTTCAAGGTGCATTGCCTCTTTGGGTGAATCGGATTGGAGATATGGGTCGCTCCCGTTGACTCCACATCTATGTGATTATTTGTTAACTGCTGATAAGAACTGTAACTGTTTCTGACATGATTTTACTTGTTCAACTCACTAGGATTTTTGGCCTAACACTTGTTTGGTGTCGATGTGTATCTCAGGTGTTAGCAGCGTGACTCCTAGACAGGTATAGATGCTTTGGGCGAGAGCTTGGGGATACGGCACTTGGACTATTTTGAGAAGCCTTGGGTTTATAGATGACACCCCTTTTTGTAATCTCTTTTCTAGATGTAGAAATTAGATTAGTTGGTTGTTGTTTATTTATCCGTTAACTTACAATTGTGATTAAACAGGTTTAATTGTATTATTCCCCTTTTTTGGAGGCTCTTGCTATGGCAATTTTAGTATATCTCATGTCCGTTTTTTCGGATTTTTGTTATCCCTATTTTTAGGGTGTTACAAAATTCATAGTAATGTTCACCAATGTTAGCTGTCTATTTAGGTGTAGCTTGAAAGGAGTCGTAGGGTTACTTGGGCTTTTATGTCGTGAAATGTCATACGATTAACGTTGTATGAGTGACATACTTTTGTGTTCCTCCACTCTCACTGGATACGAGTCTCCCCCGTTGTCGACCAATAGTATTTTGGATATTATAATGTTCATGCTTTGATATTTGGATTTCATTCCCTTTTATGGTCGCGTGAGTATTGGGTTTTAGTTCCATGTTTTCGGTGACATATTATATTTATATGAATCATTTTCCCATGAGCTATAGGTTGCGTTTTATGACTCGTCCGTGTTTGGATGTCTACATAATAGAGTTTTATTACCGTTTACTTTATTTGGAGGTTTGATACGTTTTCACGTTTTGAGTGAATTTATGGTTGCATCCATTCATAAAGAAATGTTTTGCATTGGGGCGTTCGTCTTTAAAAATGGGTGTTGTTGGAAAACGAGTCGTTTTCATATTTAAAGTAAATCGTGTTGAAAGATTATGATTTAATTCACATTCCTTCCTTTTAAAGATATATTTATTCACGTTGAAAACTATTAAACACATAGGCGTTATCCTAACCTTTTATTTGTCGGCATGTGCATCAGGTCCCGGTTGGGGTATGGTACTAGCGACACTGTGAAGAGTTGAGTACTAGATTTATGCACGAGGGTGAGTAGCTTGGTGAAACCTTCTAGTATCTTAGGAACAGGGGTGAATCTAGCTAGTAACATATGGGGGGATGGCCCCCATTAAAATATAAAAAAACAATTTTTTTTAGGTTAAAAACAATTTTTTTAACTGTCTACTACCCTAGTTTCCCCCTAGTAAATTCTTATCAGGGCCCCCATAAAACAAAAAAACAAAAGAAATACCTCGAGATCAACCAAAAAATAGAAAAATACCTCTCGAAATCAACCAAAAAAAACCTAAAAAGTCCATCGAAATCGACAAAAAGAACTTAAAAATCCATTGAAATCAACCAAAAAACTTTAAAAATCTCTTGAAAAAGTGGAATTATTCTAAAAACACATCGGACGACTTCATGGCCTTTAATCTGCCTTAAAAGGTGCCCCCACCAGGAAAAAATCCTGGATTAGTCACTGCTTAGGAATAGTAATTTGTATTTGGGTTTAGTAACACCTGATCTTTAATTAGTTTTGTGTGAATCTCTATTCATTTTGTTGATGGTTAATTCTAGAATCATATTTCAAGCATAGACTTGTTGTAAGAGAATTTTATCTTTTTGATATATTATTAAAAATTTTAAATTAGTCGCTCTTTACAAATTTGAGGGTGTTACATCATACTTTATAACTTTCAAATAAATTGTTAATTTTGTAGATTTATTAATGTATTTTATATAATTTCATGATATATTACGTAACAATCAACTTTTTGGAATATTTTGATTTGATCACTCAAAATTTTTGGTGATATGTAAGTCATTAAACATTCACTTTTATCGTTTTTTGTTGTAACTACGTCTTTTGTTTTATGTGAAAATTATGCATACAGTAATAACGTCATTATGAAACCCCTTTCTAGAAGCGAAACTATAACCTGTTGAGTAAAGTTCCATTTTGGTCCTTAACTTTTTGTAATTTTAAACGAACAACGTCCTAAACTTTAAAAGCACGAATTTGGTCCCTCACGTTTGCCAATTCCAAACGGTTTTGGTCCATCTGTCTAACAGTCGTTAATTTTTTTTTGTTAAATTCAATTAAAGGAGAGGGTTTTTAGTCATTTGACATATTTTATTATCTATTAAAATTAAAAAAGAATTCTCAAAGAAAAGTTAATATTATAATAAATATATAATATGTTTTTTCTAATATAGAATTATCAAAAATAGATTAAATGATCAAAATATTCTTCATTTAACTTGATTTAACAGAAAAAGTTAATGATCGTTAGATTAAGAGATGAAATCCGTTGGAAATTGACAAACATGAGGGACCAAAACCAAGTTTATGAAGTTTAAGAATGATATATGTTGAAAAATGCAAATGTTAAGAACCAAAATTGAACTTTACTGTAACGTGTTTATTAAAATTTAAAACTATAAAACTTTATTTTATTTTAAAAGACAAAAAGCATAGGTTAATCACAAAAAAACAATACGTTAGATGGGAGGAATCATCAATCAATACGAATCATTGCGGGCTTTATTATGTATTATAATGTTGTTTTCAATTATATTATATTACATGATAAACTTAAATCGATGATTAAGTTTTTGAGTAAACTACAAATTTGGTTCATGTGGTTAGTCGAAAATAACACTTTTTGTTCATTTAGTTATGAAATTACAAGATGACCATCGTGGTTTGCAAAAAAAGGTATGAATTCAGTTCCTTCCTCTAACGGTCGTTAAAATTTTCTGCTTAAAGAGGGGAATTTTCGTCATTTTTACCCAATAAAAAACGACAGACACCAAAATCATAAAATCAATTTCGATTGGGTAAAAGACAAAAAAAATCGATAAAATGTCAAAGATGCCCTTCATTTAAAGAAAACTTTTAACAACCGTTAGAGGAAGGAATCACATTCAGATGTTTTTGCAAACTAAGATGACTATCTTGTAATTTTGAAACTGCAGAAACAAAAAAAATGTTCGAGAGGTAGGGAGATGGGTGAATTGGAAAGTCTAAAGGAGGTCATTCGAGAATGGGAAACCAAAAGTAGATGTTCGGGATAAAGTAAAATGGTTAGAGGGAGGGGCTGGGAACTTTTCAGTACAAGCGTTGAAGGAGATAATAGAGGAGAGAGTGGCGGCAAATGGAGAAAATCATGAAGAAACAAAGTGGTCTAAGGTAGTACCAAAGAAGATGTGCATTTTCCTTTGGAAAGCCAAACAAGGGAGATTTCCATGTCGTTTGGTCCTCGAAAAGATGGGAGTGGATTTAGAACCAACACTATGTCCGAGATGTGGGTTAGAGACGGAGTTGGTAGATCACACGTTGGTAAAGTGTATTGAGGTAAAACCGGTTTGGCAAAAGATCCTTAGATGGTGGAAGCATAAGTAAAAAAATATAAACTCGTTACAGGACCTTTTGAAAATAAAGTTTTCCGAGACAGATTCGACTTCGCAACCAAGGTTGTGGCAGGAAACAATTTGGTGCTTTCTTTACCTAATTTAGTCACAGGGTAACCAAGTGGTACACAAAAACGAGAAGAGCAAACTAGTGGATCGGTTCTTCGAAATGCAACGACGAAGCTTCGAGTGGATTACGAACAAGATAAAAGGACGGAGAATAGGATGGACAGAGTGGCTGATTAACCCAAGTGAGACGATATAAGCAACCAGAGTTGCGATTCGAGGTCGGTTCGTAACTGTATTTTCGAAAACAGGTCTGCAGCAACGATGTTGGTGCTTCCTAGTAGCAGGCGGTCGTTGTAACCTATTATGGGTTAGGGGTGACTAAAGGTGGATGCGAGACAACGTTCTATGAAAATGTATCAGGTATCACAGCAGTCTTTTGGTGGTTGTCTTAGGATGGTGAGTGATGTTTGTTGCGGTTTGCCTTTGGCAAACTGTGGCTTGGTTATGTTCTTGTTTGGTTGTGTATTTTGTGGCTATGGCTTGTTACTGTACTGTTCTGTGTCCCCCCCCCCCCCCCTTTTGGGGTGTTCAGTTTTTGGTTGGTTAATAAATTGCTTTTCAAAAAAAATGTTATTTTTCACGAACCACGTGGACCAAATTTGTAGTTTACTCTTAATTTTTTTGAATATATTAAGAAAATAAAAGTTTGGACTCCAAAAGTAGTTGAAAACTAGAAGTTGAGGACTTGTACGTCACAATTTTCTTTTTATCGCTCATGTTTAAAATTAATTAAACTATATATCTTGAAATTAAAAAAAAAAGTTATGATATTTAATCCATATTTTATTTACAAATTCTCTTAATATTATTTTTTAAAAGATTGAAATAAAAAATATCCTTTTGCTCATCATCGCTCGTTAATTTTGTTTCAAATTTGTCATTTTAACTATATTTTTAATCAAAACATGCAATTAATAACTTGTTTTAAGGCTATTAGGAATTGTTCTAAAAGGTTATCGGTTTGAGTCTTGTAAGACCACTGGTGATTTTTCTGGTTGTTTCAAGACCTTTGAGACTAGTCGAGGTATACATAAGTTGACCCTGACAATCATGGTTAATAAAATACTTGTTTTAAACAAATACATTTTTATTAACACAATAACCAAACTTCCGCATAATATAAAGTGAAAATTTACACATTCAAACAAAAACAACAAGCGATTAATAAAATTGGGACTGTTACGAATTTTAGACAAGGAGGAAAACCTATCAAACACGAATAAGGAAAATTATTGCATTAAATAAACTTGAAAATATGAACCAAATTAAATATGAAGCACATCAAATACGACCGAAGAAACAAAACATGGAACAAAATCACAAATTGTGAGGGACGAACCTATTAAGCCTTAAATGGGGTCTCATGCATCTGCTCAACTTATTTTTGTAAGTAAATTTTTTTAAGGTATGAAAGATGTATCCGTTAAACTTTGAAATGTGCTCTAAGATATTTGAAAATACAAGGAATATCAACCAAAAAACCTAAAAGAATTCCTCAAAATTAACTAAAACCCAGGAAAATTAACGAAAAAGCTTAAAAAATTCATCGAAACAGTGGAATTCGGCTAAAAACAATGAAACTAGTTGCGGGTCTTTTATCCACGTTAAACCCGTTTGGCAAAAATTCTGTATACACCACCTCAAATTGTTTTGTCACCAAAACTAATTAATCTTTTTCTGTCGTTCATCGTGTTTTCAACCAAATTTTGCGAACTTTTATGTATTGAAATCACATAAAGATCAAAATTTGGACAACTAAATATTCCATATTTATTATTATCATCATCAAAAGATTTGAGATTTCTTAGAGCATCTCAAACAATTTTTCTAAAATGGAGAAAAATTGGTTTTTTCCAATACCTTTTCCAAAATGAAAAAAAGTAGGAAATAGTGTAAATTTATCAAAAAATGAAGTATTCTAAAAAAATGATTACCATAGGAGAGAAATAATCTTGAAATAAAATGTTTAGAAAAAAGAAATAATATTTTATTAAATATATGAAATATTTTAATAATATAATATATTATGTAATCTCCAAAATGAAAAATATGTTAAAATTGAATGTAATTTTTTTAAGATTTTAAACTTTAATTTTCTATTTTAAAAAACTTTTGGAGAATATGCTAAGATACTCTAATTTCTTGAATCTTGATTTATTTTCCAACTTTTTCTTGTAAATTTTTTGAAATAAAAATCTAAATGCTTTAAGGGGTGTTTGGGATTGCTTATTTAAAGTGTTTTTTAGCTTATTGCGGTTTAACATCGGAGATAAACACTGTTGGTCCCGAAGGTGCTTAACAAGTTTGTAGAAGGGGGGGGGGGTTGAATACAAACACAGAAATTAAAGTTTAATAAATTGTTTATTGATAAATCAAAATACAATTTACAAGTTTGTTGCGGAATAAGATTAAGACAAACTCAATCTAAACAAACTTAAGAAACACTAAGATGGTTGCACAAGAAATTCAGAGAATGGGGGATTTTTAGAGAGATAGAAAACAAGGGTTTCTATTTTGGAGTTCAAGGATTGAGCACACCTTCAGATGAAGGAGTGAGCTTCCTATTTATACCCTATGCATTAAATGCATGGCAGGGTACTTTACACGTGGCATTCATAGATTGGCTTTGGTAGTCTCACTTTTGGAGACATGCTTTTGGCCACTTTATGAACAGTGTAGTTGACAGAGTTGGTGTACGATTTGTGGCAGAGACTTGTCCGTTCTGACACATCGTACTGGTTGTGCAAGGTAAGACAAAAGAAAACTTGAGGCATAAGCTTTGTGATCGTTGATCGCTGAGTATCTCTTCTTCCAGAGATAAAGAAGTTCAGCTATCGCTGAAGCTTTTCCTCAGGCTTCTTCGCGTAAGTAGATTTGTCTGGTCTTCGCTGATATCCGCATCAGGTCACTAGTAGACTTATCTATTGTTCAGTGGCTTCGTCTTCGATTCAGTTATGAACTATGTTGACGCGAGACTTGTCTTCAGGGATTACGTTAACTGTGTTACAGAGGAAACGATCAGTGATAACTGAACAGACTCAGTTTGATCGCTGAAAGTGAAACACATACATATTAATGTTTACAGAAAGGTCATCAGCGATAACTGAACAGACTCAGTCTGATCGCTGATGATGAAACACTAATACATATAATAACGTAACTTTCACTAAGTATAAAAGAGGGTCGTTATCAAATCACTGAGAGAGTTTGGATCAACAATCTCCCCCTATTTGATAATGACAAAGTAACAAAAGAAAATTACTTTTTAATTCAAAATATAGGAATAAAAAGGACTCATAGAATGCATGTCCCAATTACTATTTTGAGGGATCTTTTACAGTACTGATAGGGTTAAGTACATCACTGCTATTTTCATTTAATTCAGGGATGGAATTACAAGATATGAAAAACATTACAAGTGAGCAACTAACTACTGTAAGTATAACTAACAGATTACAGAGAAGGAAACTAATCTATCAGCTATTAAAAGAAGATTTGGGAGGATTGATCATATACTCAGGTATTTCTTCTCCTTTCTGTCTTCGTTCCAAAGATTCTTGACTGATAATTTCTTTAATTTTGTCAGCAGCAGGGAAGAAGTCACACCATAAGCATAAGAGATCCTTGAGATGATTCAGAGGACAGATAGGAATTTCAGAGATTCTTTGAAATCTGAGTTCCTCATCATCATCTCTGAAGAATATTCCATAAGGCTTGTCGATTACTTGACCAGCTTGGAAGGGACCACCAGGAGGCAGAGATAAGTCCAGAACTGAAAGATCAGGAGGAGGACCAAACAGTGCATCTCTTGAAAATTTGATAGAAGTTTCATTCCTGATGATGGCGACATCTTCAGAGGAGGAGGACCCAATTTTTCTCTTGAGTTTCAAAGATTTGGGAGGAAGAGGAGATGGCAGCTTTAGTACAGAAACGACTCTATGTATGAGGGCTTCAAGGAGTCCTTCAACGTAGCCTCTGTATGTAGATTTGGATTTCTTCAGCGCATCCCAGAACTCTAACCATTACGTAAATCCGAAGCTTTCAAGTTTTGATACGTACATTGCTTTTTGGGTTCCATCCTCTCTGGTAATCTCCATGGTCACTGAGAGTTGATCTTTCTTCTTGCGACCAGAGATAGTCACGGCTGATATTGGAAGAAGATCAGAACGATAATCCATCTTTTGTTTGCACCATTCGATAGACTTATCGTTGATCTCTTGTTCTTTGAAGCGTTCCTCTTCAATTTCTTTCAGTAGTGCTGCTTGAACTTCCACAGGTTTGCTTTTCAGCTTTTTGTCCCTAACTTGAGAGGATTGAATCTTTAAAGCGAGTTGGGCATCTCGTTTGCATTCAGCGATCAGCTTCTCAGCTTTGGCAGATTCTTCTCTTTCAGCTTCAGTGAGGAAGTCGAGCTCTGTGGATGTTTGAAGAGGGATTTTCAGCCGTTGACTTTCTAGTTGAGCGATCATTTCAACTCTTTTCTTCATCACTTCCTCTGACCAATGAGATGGTCGAGAGGGCCTTCCTGGATGGACCAGGGAATCTTCTTCTTCTTCATCAATCTCAGCGATAGAGATTGGGATTATTTCTTCAGCGATAGCCGCTGGTATTATTTGTAGTTCAGAACCCTTAAGCAGGGGTGAGAACTGTCTGGTTAGAAAAAGAAGGAAAGAAGGGATAAGTGTATTTTTAGAACGAGAGAGATAAAGGCTAGAAAGACATAGGGGTTTGGAAAGAGTAGAAAAGTGGTACAATTGAAAGACATACCTGAGAAGGATGCTCCCCCTCAGATTGTGATCCAGTCCTCAAGCATTCTTCAGCGATTGGTTGCTTGTCTTTGCTTTGCGAAGGAACACTTGAAGATGTATCACCTCTCACCCCTGTTTTGACAACCTCTTGCGAAGTTGTCCCTGATACGACGTTCGGCTTAGAGAACCACATAGATTGGTCTTCATCGTCGTCGTCGTCATCGGAGGGCTGATCCTTTTCTTGATCAACAAGATCTAGATCATCTTCCTCTTCATCATCTTCTTCATCATCCTCTTCAAAGAGAATGGAGTGAATCGATGAGGATTCTTTTGCCTTCTCCCCCTCAGATTGAGAGGGAGGTTCCTTAGCTTCCCCAGCAGCAATAGAGGTTTCTTCAGTTTTCTCCCCCACTTTGTCATTATCAGCGGTAGGGGAGTGTTCAGCTGCTGGAGTAGTTGTTGAAGCTTTTAGCACTTGAACGTCAGCCTCCAGACGCTTAACTCGGTCTTCAACCGCAGGTATGTCGCATGTGGCATCATGAATGAATTCCACAGCGATGTTGAGGTTGGTACGATCATCTTCAGTGAATGAGGGAGGCAGCGCTGGAGCTGGTGCATTGACTTTCTGTAGAATTTGCTGAAGAAGGGACGTGCAGAGGTCAACCTTGGAAGAGAGACCCTGAACTTCAGCTGTAAGAGACTCAAATCGTCCTTGAAAGAGTCGAGAGGACTCTTTCAATCAAACTTCTTCAGCATGTCTTTAACATACTTACCTTGGCAGATAAAAGTACCTTTGTCAGATTGTTTAATCTGAAGACCAAGAAAATATGTCAGCTCACCCATCATACTCATTTTATATTCTTTCTTCATTCTTTCAGCGAAGCGAGTACATAGAGATGGGTTAGTAGAACCAAATATTATGTCATCGACATATATTTGTACAAGAATTATATGACCTTTTATCTTCCTGAAAAATAACGTATTATCAATCTTGCCACGTTCAAAATTTTCAGAGATAAGAAAAGATGAGAGAGTGTCATACCAAGCACGAGGGGCTTGTTTTAAACCATAGAGAGCCTTATCCAATTTATAAACATAATTTGGATGCTTAGGGTCATAGAACCCTGGTGGTTGTTCTACATAAACTTCTTCATTCAGTTTTCCATTCAGAAAAGCTGATTTTACGTCCATTTGATAAACGATGAAGTCTTTATAGACTGCATAAGCTAAGAATAGTCGAATTGCTTCGAGCCTGGCCACAGGGGCAAAGGTTTCATCATAGTCTATGCCTTCCTCTTGTCTGTATCCCTGAGCAACAAGTCGAGCCTTGTTGCGGGTTACAATTCCATGTTCATCTAACTTGTTTCTAAACACCCATTTGGTGCCTATTACAGTTTTATCAGATGGTCTAGGAACGAGATTCCAAACTTTGTTTCGAGAGAATTCAGTCAGCTCTTCTTGCATAGCGCTGACCCAGTTTGGATCTCTGAGGGCATCATCAGTCTTCTTTGGTTCTATTAAGGAGAGAAAATTTACAAAGAGACAGATATTACCTGAGCTTCGTCGTGTCTGAATACCTGCATCTGGATTACCAAGAATTTGATCTATGGGGTGATCTCTGGTCCATCTCTGAGCAGGAGCAAGATTGCTTATTTCAGTGATAGGATCAACAATAGGAGCAGTCACTGATGAAGATGCTTGAGGTTCATCAGCTAGTAATTGTTGAACATTAGATACACCAATACTTTCAGAAGGGTTTTCAGACGTAGATGGATTTGATGGTAGAAGTGTGTTTAGAGGTTCAGCTGAAATCCATGAGTTGGATTCAGCGGTGGGAGGTATGATACTTGGTTCTTCATCAGCAGCTGAAGTTTCAGTGTGCTGTTGGTTTGAGAAGAAAGGTTCAGTTCCTTTATAGTGAGAGATCATCCAAGTATTCAGTTCTTCATTGTCAGCGATTGGTTTAGAGTTCCCTGAGCGCGTTTCATCAAACGTGACATGAATGGTTTCTTCTACGGTTTGTCTTCTTTTGTTGAAAACTCTGTAGGCTTTTGAGATGGAGGAATATCCTAAAAATATTCCATCATCGGCTTTTGGGTCGAACTTTCCAAGTTGATCTTTGTTGTTTAAGATAAAACATTGACAACCAAAGATATGAAGAAAGCTGATAGAAGGCTTCCTTCCAAGAAAGAGTTCATAAGCTGTCTTCCCAAATCGCTTTATTATCAGCGATCTGTTTTGAGTAAAACATGCAGTGTTTACAGCTTCTGCCCAAAATTGAGTAGGGAGGTGAGAATCGCTGAGCATTGATCTAGCAGCTTCTATGATCGTTCTGTTTCTTCTTTCAGCGACTCCATTTTGCTGAGGTGTTCTTACTGAAGAGAAGTTGTGAGAGATTCCCTTGTTCTCAAAGAAATTGTTCAGGGAACTATTTTTGAATTCAGTTCCATGATCACTCCTTATTGATCGAACAGTAAGATTATTCAGCACTTCCATCTTTTTGACAAAAGATATTAGTTCTTCTGGAGTATCATTCTTGCAGCGAAGAAAAATAACCCAGGTGTAGCGAGAATATTCATCTACAATGACAAGCGTATATTTCTTTCCAGCTATTGATTGGATATTGACAGGGCCAAATAGATCCATATGCAAGAGCTGAAGAGGACTTGTTACTGAGGAAACTTGTTTCGACTTGAAACTAGCTCTTGTTTGTTTTCCTTTTTCACATGCTGAGCAGAGAGATTCTTTAGCATATGAGTGCTGAGGAAGACCAGAAACTAGTTCCTTAGATGAGAGAGAATTCAGGGTTTTGAAGTTTAGATGAGAGAGCCTTTTATGCCATAGCCAGTTGACATCAGAAGAGGCCTTAGAGAGAAAACATAAGTTATCAGTGATAGTAGAGTCCATATCTATTACATAGACATTTTCTCTTCTATAACCACTGAGAGCAAGTTTTCCTTTTTCATCTACCACTGAACATGCTTTCTTAGAAAAGCGAACTTCGTAGTCTTTGTCACATAGCTGACTGATGCTTAGAAGATTGTGCTTCAGTCCATCTACATAAGCGACTCTTCGAAAGGTAGTTGTCCCATTGCTGAGGACACCAAACCCACGGGTAAATCCTTTTCCATTTCCACCAAAGGTAACAGAGGGGCCTTTCTCTTCCTTGTATTCAGTGAGCAGGTTTCTTTGTCCAGTCATATGACGAGAACATCCGCTATCGAGATACCAGATGCCCTTTGATCCCTGCATACATAAGGAAGATTAAGCTTTGTTTGGTACCCACTTTTCAATGGGTCCTTCAGAGTTAGTGGATAAGGAAGATTCAGCAGTCTTCACCGCTGATGAAGATTCAGCTTCAGTGGTAATCTTCACTTTGGTTAATTTCTTAACCTTAGTGGTATTTTTCACTTTGGTGACTTTATTTGCCTTAGAGGCATTTTTCTTCACTTTGGCTGTTTTATCAGCTTCGGTGGTATTTGGACACTTGCTCGCAATATGGTCAGTGAATCCACAGTGATAACATTTTCTATATCTGATGGTGGATTTATAACCAAAAGGTTTTGAAAACTTAAGATGAGCAGGTCCAACTCCAAGAATGCCTTTAGCACGAGATCTGGGAGGAATTTTCATTTCTTCAGATTTCACGGGCTTTAGATCAACCTTCAGCTTTGGAGGACAGATATCAAAGATTTCTGTCACTGAGCTAAAAGGTTTATCCACTGAAGGTTTGGAGGGAACTTTCAGTTTGGTTTTCTTGGAAGCCTTCTGAGAGAGAATAGACTTTCCTTTATCTGCAGGCTTAGATTTTGCAGATATCTCCTCAGGGATGGGATTAGAAGAAGAACAGGGATAGAATTGATTATAAGAAGTGTCAAAGAAAGATGTGACAAAAGTTCCAAACTTAAGCGAGGAACTTTCTTCTTTAGGATCATCCTGTGGTGTCCAAAAACCAAGACCAGTTTTATCACTTTCAGGAGTTTGAGCATTTATTATCTCAGAGATCTTTGTTGATGATTTGCACCATTTTTCAACATGAGCCTTTTCTGCTTTTAGAGCAGCGATGGCTTGTTCGCGTTCAATGCTGATGATTTCATTTATAATGACTTGATCTTTTAGCTTTTCTTCTAAAAGATTTAGTTCACTGATCTTTTCATGACATTTCTCTAGCTCTTGTGTTAAATAAACATTTTTATTTTCAGCTTGAGTTTTGTCGTTTAGAGCATTATAAAGGTCAATCGTCAGCACATCAACAGCGCGACTTCTCTCAGCTTCAGGCAGAGAGGGATTTGTAGAGATAGATACCTGAGATGATATGTAGCTCATAGAAGGTTCAGATGGTTCTTCTACTTCTTCCTTAATCTCAGCCATGAGGCAAAGATTAGCGACTTCTTCTTCATCAGAAGATGATTCTTCTGATTCAGCCCAGTCATGTTCTTCAGCGATGAGACCTTTACCTTTTTGCTGATAGCTTTTCAGCTTTTGATATTTGTTTTTCAGCTTATGGTATTTGTCATCACTGGATCTTCTTGAGGTAGAAGGTTTGAAGACCTTCTTAGACCTGCACTCACTAGCAAAATGTCCAATTTTTTCGCAGTTATAGCAAGTGGCTGTAGCCTTATCAACCGGAGTTGATTTTGGCTTTTCAGTAAGAGAGAGAGGTTTACTTCTTCGGAAGTTACTCTTTCTTGCAAATCTCTTAAAAGAGTTTGTCAAGAGTGCTAAGGACTCATTAAACTCTGAAAGATCAGGGTCTGATAAATCCTCAGATTCAGAATCTAACTCAGTGATGGTGAGAGTAGATCGCTGGGATGGAATTATCTCTGATGAGACTAAAGCAACAGCAGTGCTTTTGGAGTCTTTAGAATCTTTTACAAGATTCTTCTTCAGGAGATTAGATTGCTCATAGTTGAGCAATATTCCATACAGAGTGCTTAGAGAGAGAGTATGTAAGTCCTTTGTCAGCTTAAGACATATTGAATAACTGTCCCAGCTTTCAGGAAGACTTTCCAAGAATTTTGTTAGGACCTCAGAATTAGAATAGGTCCTTCCAACAGTTCTTAGGTCAATGATCAGGCAGTTAAACCGCTGATGAATGTCAGAAAGAGATTCATTCTTACCAGCGATAAAACTTTCATACTGTCTTACCAAGTTAATCTTTCGGGTCTCTTGGATTTCAGTGGTGCCCTCATATTGAACACATATGGTTTCCCACATTTCTTTAGAAGTTTTTAGATGCATGATGGAATGGAAAACTTCATCAGGCAGAGCCATTGATATAATGGTCTTTGCTCTTGCATCTATGCCTACCTTCTTTTTATCTTCATCACTCCACTGTCTTATTTCCTTAACGACATATCGTTCAGGGACAGCTTCAGTGGTGGCAGTAGCGGGAACCGCAGCTATAATTCTAACAGGTTCATAGGGTCCGTTTTCTATATATTCAGGTATAGTAGGATCCGCACCTTCAAGAAATAGCATCATTCGATTTTTCCATAGAGAAAAGTTATCTCTGCTAAATCGAGGAGGTTTAGAAAGTGAACCATTATCATAGTAGTTTGTGTTTGTGTTTAGTGCCATTTTAGAATAGCAAGGAAGAGTATACAGCAAGATCTTGTTTATTTGATTAAACAAACTGCTCTGATACCACTTGTTGGTCCCGAAGGTGCTTAACAAGTTTGTAGAAGGGGGGGGGGGTTGAATACAAACACAGAAATTAAAGTTTAATAAATTGTTTATTGATAAATCAAAATACAATTTACAAGTTTGTTGCGGAATAAGATTAAGACAAACTCAATCTAAACAAACTTAAGAAACACTAAGATGGTTGCACAAGAAATTCAGAGAATGGGGGATTTTTAGAGAGATAGAAAACAAGGGTTTCTATTTTTGGAGTTCAAGGATTGAGCACACCTTCAGATGAAGGAGTGAGCTTCCTATTTATACCCTATGCATTAAATGCATGGCAGGGTACTTTACACGTGGCATTCATAGATTGGCTTTGGTAGTCTCACTTTTGGAGACATGCTTTTGGCCACTTTATGAACAGTGTAGTTGACAGAGTTGGTGTACGATTTGTGGCAGAGACTTGTCCGTTCTGACACATCGTACTGGTTGTGCAAGGTAAGACAAAAGAAAACTTGAGGCATAAGCTTTGTGATCGTTGATCGCTGAGTATCTCTTCTTCCAGAGATAAAGAAGTTCAGCTATCGCTGAAGCTTTTCCTCAGGCTTCTTCGCGTAAGTAGATTTGTCTGGTCTTCGCTGATATCCGCATCAGGTCACTAGTAGACTTATCTATTGTTCAGTGGCTTCGTCTTCGATTCAGTTATGAACTATGTTGACGCGAGACTTGTCTTCAGGGATTACGTTAACTGTGTTACAGAGGAAACGATCAGTGATAACTGAACAGACTCAGTTTGATCGCTGAAAGTGAAACACATACATATTAATGTTTACAGAAAGGTCATCAGCGATAACTGAACAGACTCAGTCTGATCGCTGATGATGAAACACTAATACATATAATAACGTAACTTTCACTAAGTATAAAAGAGGGTCGTTATCAAATCACTGAGAGAGTTTGGATCAACAAACACTTTATAGTGTTTGGATGGAGAAAAAATGAAAGTGCATATAGCGGTGTCAAACAGCAGATAAACATTTTTTCATAAGTTATTTGGTTTTAACTTATTAGCTTATTTCAAAAGTGTTTATCACTTTTTGGTTATTTTATATGTGTAAACAATCCCAAACACCTTTAAATAATAACTTATTAGTTTATTACGTTTTGGTATCACAATAAACTAATTCAAACACTTTTTTAAAAACTCCGATTTAACACCACATAAATTGATAAACACTTTTCAAAATAAGCATAAATTGTTTTAAATAAGCAATCCAAACACCCCCAATAATCGATTATCATAAAAAAGATATTATGTTATAATTCTATTTTAAGTAAATTTATTTCTTGAAAATGGACTCTTCTTGAGGAGAAATCCTCTAAACCTAAAACTCGGATTCAGCCATTTTCGAATAACGGCACACTCCTATAACTTAATCACTATCCATCTCTTTCACTTTTTCAATTCTCCAATCAATCAGATTGCATAAAACTTCAAATTTTCAAGTGGATTTTTTTTTTCAATTTACAATTGAATCAGTGTTCTTGAAGTCTTTTATGATCCTTTCTGTCTTCGAATTGATCGGAAAAAGCTATTAGATTGCAAGATTGAGTCGCGATTTTAGTGAATTATATCAATGAATTTATTGCCGTGAAGATTGATTGATCAAAGTCCCAAAAAAATGAGCACTGGCAGGCAAACGGTGACGGCTCGAGACCTTGTCGATGAAGCCAAAAAACGGATCGTTTTCCTGTTCATGTGCGTTGTTGGACTCTCGTATCTCATGTCTTGTAAGTTTTCCTTTTCAGAATTTTGTTCAGAATTGTGGTTTTCTATTCAATCAATGTGTTAATTGATTGTTCACATGTTAGATATGTATGTTTATTTGTACATTTAGGGCTTGAAATTTGTTTGGAGTGAGAATTGAGATCATTAGCCCTTTTTGATTTGGTTGAGTTATTCAAATTATTCTGTATTTCTGTAATTCAGTTTGGTTGATTCATTGGCTGTATGAGTTTATAGATTCTTAACATTTCTTACATTCCTAATTGGTATTTTCGAGCTTGTTTGTCTTTGCCTCTTGTTTTACACTGTGTGGTTAGGGTGTTGATTGATAACTTAGAAGAGTTTTGTAAGTTTTTTGGATTTCATTGATATGATTAGATCATTGTTGGAATTAGGCTCAACGAATATCAGTATTGACTTTATCCCCTAATTGCTTACGAAATGTACAAGTTTCTTTTGTGAAGATCCTGGTCTACTTGCTGCAGAAAGTACATGTGTCCGAAAGAGTAAAAAGATGAGGCAATTCATCTTGTCATGATCCATATATGCTTGTATACTTAGTTTGAAGCTTTGCATCTAGTGTGGGTGGACGTAAAACGTTTCCTAGTTAGACCTTCTAATTTTTAAACCCATAAACGCACGATAATGGATCGATTTTAACCTTCACTTTGTTGTCTTGTCATTAGTCATTAACTCATTATAGATCCACACATAGATAGATCATTTTTCACACCATTCTGCAAATTTATTGGTGAAAAAGTAAATAAAATTCGGACATGGATTGTTGATTGCGACTTTCAGTTTGTACATCATGTCAGGTTTTTGTACCTATTGTGCTTAGTTACATTCCCAGGTTATGTATGATTTCCGGGCACACGTTCTGAGCAGCCTTTGATAATTACCGATTAAATGTGCTGATTATGACGATTCTAGAAGTGTTATTCAATGCTCATCTTAATTTTTTTTTCCTAGTATGGCAAGTTTTAACACCAAGTTTGCCTCTTCCTACTTGCATTCCTTTTTGGTTCCTCAAGTCATTTTCATGCATATACACGACTACATAAAGGTGTAGATATTTTGAGTAAGTTGTAGATTGAGACTTGATGTAAACTATCTCTATGATAAAATACAAGATTATGTATTAGAACCGTTGGCGATTCTTGTAAGTCAGTGAATCAGGTGACTTCGAAAAATGGAACTAATATGACGTGTGATGCTTCATGTGGCTGAGTTTTTAGGTTATATATGGGTTTGAAAAAGTGTGAGTTGCTGGGAATTCACACCCCTTGCAAACCTAAATTGTATGGAGTTAAATTGATGCCAGAAGGGACTGCATGATTCTGATGAAGATCACATAATAGGACCCCAAAAAATCATATTAAAGTGCTATCGGGATTTTTATACCATGTTCAATTGTGTAGTAGGGTAATCAAGGTTTTTATTAGTAAATATAGGTTTTGTTAATTTAAGTAATTTGTTATCCATTACAATATCTAGGATTATTTAGCTAGTATTAGTGCAGTCTTTATAAGTTTTTTTGTTCCTGAAATCCAGATTAGGATTTTTTGTCTCTATATGACTGAATCAACTTTTGGGTGTGTAGTCTATATTTTGGGCATGAATCCCTTGAAATCCTAGCTTTTCTTTTCGTGTGAAGCCTTAGAACCCTAGTTTATTTTAGTTGTTTCCTGGAACCTATCATGTAAATTCTTGTCCACGGTTAATGATCCGATTTCATAAAAAAGGGAGAGAGTAGTGGGTTGAGAATCCAGCCTGGATGAATGGGTTCCTGGATTTTGTGTTGCCTGTTTGAAAGGATGGTTGATCTTTAACCGCTTAGGCTTGTTCCCCACATGTTTATTAGGGAAATATTTAAGTTTGTTTTGCTATTTTTTTTTCCATTTTTGTCTCCTATTATAACCCAGAAGCGAAGTTGATGAGTATTATATATCATCTCTTTTGAATTTGTATCAATGATTTCCACTAGTTCTGCGATTATTGATCTCCTAATTTGTATTTATTTACTTATTTGAGATTCTCAAGATTTCGTGCATGTGTGTGATGCACCAAATAGTTTGAGATGGAAAGCTTGTTCTTCTTGTCGTTGTGCACGTTTGTGATATTAAAGATTTAATTACCGGAATATATTTTCGTTAACTGTCTCTCTCTCTCTATATATATATATGTGCGTGTGTGTGTGTGTGTGTGTGTGTGCGTGCGTGTGTGTATATAGAATTGGGGTCGCCTGAGAAATCAAAATTCCATGAGAATCATAGGAACATTATAATAAAATTTGAACATGGAAATGCTAGCATAAGATAACATGAAAATGTTAACGTAAGTTAGCATAAGTTTAAAGAAATTAACATACATTAACATATATTAACGTACATTCACATGTTAACTTATGTGAACCTCAACTAACAAAGTGCTTCTTACACTTCTCACGGGATTTTGATTTCCTACCGGAACCCAACCCTATATATATATATATACCTACATCTACCCAATTTTTTGGGAACAAAATAGCATTGTATTGATATTGATCCAATTGTGTGGATACAAGATGTTATCTTGAAATTATATTGATAGTGCAAACTCTTGCAACACACACATATGCTCACTTGTGTGGTAAACTGAGATTTTGGTACCAAAAGTATATTGGTGGTGCCGACCCCAACCAATTCGTAAAACAATTGCTTGTTATTGTGGTTGTCATTGAGATTTTGTAACCACTCGTATATTTGTCAATTTTCTTCTCTTGTATGCATGCATGGTAGATTGAAGTTTTATCGCCATTAACTATTTGCATTTCATGTTTGTTTCCTCAATTTTGTTTTTATATGTAGTAGATAAAGCTTTAAGCAATTTGTCCGGTATGCACATGTGCATAAAAACCAAAAGAAACTATAAAAAATAAAGATCGATGAATATGATGGTGTTCCTCAGTTTTTCATTTTTTTGCAGTTTCCCCCTGAACCTGACCCTATATATATATGATTGATTACATGATCCACATATTGATTTTATAATTTGTTTCACTTTCAGTGACAAGCGCCTCGGTGTTGGTAAACTTGCCTGCTGCACTCCTTTTAATTGTCATGCTTCGTTATTTTGCTTTGGATTATGACATGCGGAGGAAAGCGGCATCATATAGCAAAATTCCATCCTCAGCCAACATTTTTCCTCAAAAGAAACCGGCTGTGGAGCCTACATTTCTTTCAGGAAAGTCCGAGTGGAGAAGGAAAGTGAATTCTCCTGTTGTTGAGGATGCAATAGATCAGTTTACCCGACATATAGTTTCAGAGTGGGTCACTGATCTCTGGTACTCCCGCGTAACCCCTGACAAACAAGGTCCGGATGAGTTGGTGCTGATCATTAACGGTGTGCTTGGGGAGTTCTCTAGCCGCATGAGAAATATCAACCTTATTGATCTTCTGACAAGGTTGTAATGCTAAAAATTTCACTGATACATTAAAGGGTCTTATCTGAACTGTCTTTGCCTACGTTTTGCTTGTTTTGAAACATTGTAGGGACATTATCAAACTTTTATGCACCCACTTGGAACTTTTCCGTGCATGTCAGATGAAGATTATGAAGCAGGAGTCTCTGACGATTTCACAACGAGATACAGAACTCAAAGCCGTGCTTTATGCCGAGAATAAGTTGCACCCTGCTTTATTTTCTGCTGGTGCCGAGTACAAGGTTTTCTTCGACTTCATCTTTCGATTTTCATATGGTGTATTATGAAAATAATTTTGTTATATTTCTTGTAGGTTCTACAACATATTATGGATGGTTTCATCTCGTTAACATTCAGGCCTGAGGATCTACAATGCTCTTTATTTCGCTACATAGTCAGGGAAATGCTTTCTTGTGCAGTAATAAGACCTGTTATGAATTTAGCCAACCCGAGGTTATCGATTCAGTTAGTTTAGTGTTTTCTGTTCGATTAATCATGTTTGTGTTTAAATTTCTCCCATTTTTGGCTTTAGGTTCATTAATGAAAGGATTGAAAACCTGGTAATTTCAGCAAGCAAGACTGATAAAGGAGCTAACGCAGAACAAGCGAACTCGCAATCGAAGCCAAACGGATCTCCAAAAATCTCTAGTCAACCTTCGATGGTGCTAGATCCTTCTGTGAAGGGTGTTGAACTCACACTGTTAAAGAAAGATAATTCTGATTCTGCCACAGGCAAAGTTGTAGACAATCTTCATTCGAAAGACCCATTGCTTTCAATAGATACAAGATCTACCTATTCGTTGAGTTCTTTGCCGTCAGACCCTGGAACTGGTGATAAAGGAAATAGCGGGAAACACCACTCTGGAGGAGAATGGGGTGACAAGTTGGACATAATTTCTCGTAGGAAAACTGAAGCATTGGCTCCTGAGAATTTTGAGAATATGTGGGCAAAAGGTAGAAACTACAAAACAAAAGAAAGTGTGAACCGTGCTACAGAGAATGCCCGACAAAATTCTTCATCCAAGTCATCGAATCTGGTCAATCACTCAAAGACATTGCCTTTGCACCCAGAGAAATATAACCGATCAGCGCCTTTTTTGGGCACTTCCTACGAGGAAGACGAGGATGAGGATGAGGAAGAATTAAGGAGCAGCAGAGATTATTCAACCGAAGATGAAGAAAACAGTAACATTACGGGTTTAAATTCTCCAGGAACTAAAGTATGGGACGGTAAAAGTAATAGGAACCACTCTGATACTCACATTCATCATCCACTTGAAAGTTATGAAGGCCAGAAGATGAGGAAGAATACGAAAGGTTTTTCCAAGTCTGAAGGTTCACCGAAACGGCATCCTGGTAGAAAACGGTCGAGAGTAAGCAATCAGAAGGAGGAAGTGTGGCATGAAATTGAAAGAAAGAGCTTTCTATTGGGAGATGGGCAAGATGTTTTGAGTTCTTCCAAAGGACATTCGAAATCTGGGGATTCTAGTGATGACTCTGATGGAGAGTCATTGGGAAGAACGTATAGCGGAATAAGTGCTTCGTCTTCTCTCACTTCGATCACTATTCTTGAAAGTAACAGTTCAACGATTAAGTCCCAAAAGAGTTTACCGTTGGATGATTCATTTTTTAAACTAAGATGTGAGGTACAAGACTTTCCCACAAGGGTTTTCGTTCTTTCCCATCATTTTGTATCATGGAGCATATGAAAGATAGAATTTTTTTGCTATTGCAGGTGTTGGGTGCCAATATTGTGAAGTGTGGCTCCAAGACTTTCGCTGTTTATCCCATCTCCGTTACAGATGTGAACAATGTTAGCTGGTCTATCAAAAGAAGGTGCTGAAAATGTGCCATAATCTTTTGGTTCATCCTATATTCGTTGCTACTTACTCTTAATGTTTGATTACTTGTTTTGGTCTTCTTGAATAACAAGCCATTGTAATTCCCTTGACTGATTTATAAGCTATATACAGGTTTCGACATTTTGAGGAGTTACATAGGCGTCTTAAGGAGTATGCAGAGTATAATCTTCATCTGCCACCAAAGCATTTTCTGTCAACAGGACTCGATGTGCCCGTCATCCAAGAACGTTGTAAACTGCTCGACATATATTTGAAGGTGACACATTTTCTTGAACTTTCTTTTTCTCACCCCCCTCTGATCCTATTTTCAAGTGGGATTTATTTGGGTTAGTTTGGTTTGTGCACAATGATTTAGTTTCCATAACACATATGACTTCCAATAGTGTCTTCGTTTAACTGTATATATCCATTTCAAGTGATTAATAAAACATTTTCAGTTTCCGTCCATATTCTTTTTTTGAACAGTGAATGCAATACATGTTAATTCTGGATACGCTTATGTGGTTTCGTAGTATATTTAGTTGAAAATTGTAGTTGAAACAGGAGCCACTGTATCCTTGACATATGAAAATTATTTTCTTCACATAAGCGAAGGACATGATGAAAAAACTATGCAATTAAGAAGGCCATATGTAAATGTTAGCATTTTCCATCTATCTCTAGATTCCCATAAATACATGAAATACTTCCACCCAAGCGGTTTCTGGTTTAAATATGCTTGCTGTATCATAAAAACACTCCATATAGGTGCATAAAGAATGATTTCCAGAAGAAATATTTTTCACTTTTCTGCTGTTCTAACCATTTCAACTTCTTTGGTGCATGATTTCGTTTTTCCTGTTATCTTCTTTCTGTGACCGATTTGCTGCTATTTCTCAGAGACTTATGCAACTTCCAACTATTTCTGGATCTATTGAAGTTTGGGACTTCCTTAGTGTTGATTCTCAGGTTCGATTCATGGGATATCTGCTGCTTTACGTTCTTTTAAAGGCTATTTCTAACTTGTACATGTTGCTGAATGCAGACATATAGTTTCTCAAATTCGATATCCATCATTGAAACTCTATCAGGTGAGCTGTATTTATAAGAAGTGTTTTTTCTGTCCACCAGTGCTGGTTACTTGTATTTAGCATTTTCTATGTGTTTCTTTTGTGTAGTTAATTCAGCCACAACTGTTCGTGAAAAGAGTACAGGGGTTGGTAGTGATGTTAGGTTTGTAGGGGATCCCTTGAGTTCTAAGAGAGAACTTTCAGATGCTGTGATGAAGAATTCTTCATCATTGACGGATGGGTCAAGAGTATCTAAGAACGTTGTTTTTACCCTTGGAAAACCCGCAAAGGAACTTGGAAAACCATCTGAGGATTCTGATAGCGACACTGAAATTGGTGTTCAAAATAAATTATACCTGACCGGAAAGCCGGAGCAGACTTTAAAGGGATTGGAAGACAGGAATTTAGGTGCACCATCTGGGATGGTTGCAGATGTTGATGATGATGATTCAGTACTCCCTGAGGAGGTCATTTCTGTTGCAGTCGGCATTTTTTTTGTCACGTGAATCATAGTTCTAGAGGCCCGTTTGGTTTGCAGGATTTGGAATTGAACTCCATTCCAATCTTGTGTTTGGTTTGAAATCCCGGGTTTATTGAAATCCCACAACGGACGATTTAGAAATCTCTTGGAGATTATTGTCATTTGAAATCCAAATCTCGTGGATTTCAATTGTTCACATCGCGTCTTTACCCTGCCTCTTTCATCAAATCTGTCCTAATTTCTCCTTCTCCTTCTCCTTCAAACAAACAAATTATTTATAAAACAAACATATATTTACAAAAAATTAAATTCCATTCCAAATCCTACGAACCAAACAAGATTTATAGAAGAATTGAATGCGATTTCATTCCAAATGCCACAAACCAAACACACTAAAGATTCCAAACCAAACGGGCCCTAACTTTTTGTTTCTCCAAATATAGGTTTGTAAAAAAAAATCATCTTGTCTGTTCTGCTGCAGTGGGTGCCACCAAATTTAAGCGTCCCGATATTAGATCTTGTTGATGTTGTTTTCCAGCTTCAAGATGGTGGTTGGATCAGGTATTAAACACATGGATCGTTTGTAATTATGTACTAAAATACCATGTTATGATAACTTGGATCCATTTCCCACAAATTTGCTACTTCTTTCCTCTTTGATCGACGATCGTTTGGTTAATCCGATTATATTGGTGTTTTTACCAGGAGGAAGGCCTTCTGGGTGGCGAAGCAGGTTCTTCAGCTGGGCATGTCGGATGCCTTCGATGATTGGTTAATTGCGAAAGTCCAACTTCTACGCAAGGGCTCTATTGTTGCTTCAGGAATCAAGCGGCTTGAGCAGGTTATCCATTATGAACTTTTTGAATTTGCAAAATGTATATGTTTCTTAGGGGTAGCGTTTGGTGCACAGACTGGATGGGACAGGACTGGATTGGATTAATTGTCTGTCCTATGTTTGGTACAACTAGAACAGGACAAGACAAATCTGTTAAAATGAACAGATTGCCCCTAAAATATTGTTTTAATGTTTTTCTTTTATAGTATAATAGTTATAAATTATACAAATCAATGAAATATTTAAATAATTGTATTAATAAAATTAAAGTAAATTACACTTTTTATTTATTTTTTTATTAAAATAATAAAATCCATAATTTGTATTTTATATTTTAGTTTACTTTATACATATACACATATATAATGAACAAACACACGGAAAAATAGGGGTGGTGGTAGCATTTGATATTTCTATTAAATATTAATAATATAATATAATATCATTTAACATTTTAATAGAAATATATAATGATTTGATATAATCGTAATAATAACTAAAATATTACTAGTGCTGATAAAAAGTAGTAGTAATAATAATTTAACTATTATAAATAATAATAATAATAGTTATTAATAATTAATAATAATAATAATAATAATACTAATGGGATTATTGTTTTTGTCCAAGGTTGTTCCACCTTTTTGACCGGAACAAAAAACCTCCCTTTTTGTCCCATGAATTCGTTTTTGTCCCATCTTGTCTCACCTAGTTTTTGTTCCATGTCACGCCAAAATGGACTATTTTTTGTCTGCCCACCAAACGCACCCTTAATGACAGATTACTCGGACTCTATACTTGCGGTTTCTATAGTATATTTATCATCGAAAGATGCAATCATATATTACTACTCGTTTCTCTAAGACTGCATAAGTTAAGCAAAACGGCCCTTACTTGTTGGAGCAACGAGGGTCAATCAAAGGTTTCAAGTTAGCTGTTCTCTTCTTTTTTCCGTTATTCGTTTTCCATAGTTGATAAGATGTAGAAACTTGGTTATAGCAGAGGAGAGATTTGTAGTAAAAGATATGATTCTTTGGTATAGATTTTGGCCACTGCTACTTTTGCTTCTAACTTATCATTTCACTTTAGATACTTTGGCCGGATGGGATATTCATAACAAAACACCCAAAGCGACAGCAGCAGCCACCAAAGGTGGCTGCCCAAGTTTCACCTCCTCCACCATCACGATATCCGCCAAGTGACGAGGAAACATTGACGTGGGAAGAGATTCAGGAACAGGAAGCCAAGAGACGCTCTAAACTAGTTTATGAACTAATGATCGGTAATGATTTTTTTTTCATTAATTTTTGGTTCCATCCGCTTAATTACCCATTTCCATCCATTTCTCATCTCCATTTTTGTGGATCACAATCATGGATATGGGATATGCGCGAATGAAATGGATTAAATGAATGGACCCCACCGTATACATCTTTAATAGCTTGGTTGCATAAAGTGTCAGTGACTAATCTTGATCGCATGAATGGAATGCATAGATAAGGCACCAGCGGCTGTTGTAGGTCTTTTTGGTCGAAAGGAGTATGAGCAGTGTGCGAAAGATGTATATTACTTTATCCAGGTGAGCTTCGTATGGTTGTTAAATGATTACACAATATATAGGTTTTGATTAATCACATTACCTTTATTGAGATATCCATATCGGGGCAGGTTCAAATGAAATCTGTAAATGTTTTGGGGACTTGGAACTTGGGAACCAACTATTTATGAATTATTCATGATGGATACTATTCATGAATATGTCGGGGTCATTCATCGTGAATAACTCATGAAATGGTTGGTTTATAGGTTCTCAAAATATTTACAGTTCTCATATGGACATGGGATCATGTGAGAATAAGAGTCATGGTGAGAACACTTCTAAGCCTTTGGATGAGTTGACTTTTTAATTTAACTTCATTTTCCATCAACTACCTTCATCTACGTTTATCTTCACTTTTAGTCACTTTCACGAACTTTTACATACGTTTAGGGCATGTTAGCATCTTAATAAGCTTAATGAGACTCACAACTTATTCGGTCAGCTATATATGACTGTTTGGTAGTGGCTTAATTATATAGAAGAAGGCGGCTTATTCAGTAAGCTTGTAGGGGTTATATAGAAATCTAAGTTTTTTTTTCCAAACTTGCCCTTCCCAGTTAAAAGACATGTTTCTTCCATCTATGAAAAAACCCTCCCAAACAAAAACCTTTCAATCTATACAGACAGATTAATCCACAAACAACTTTATCCATACTGACAGATTAATCCAAACAGACAGTTGTATCCATACAAGACTTAATGGAAACCAACCAAAAATCCCCTTCATCACTTTCAAATTCATGAATTTGTTAAAAGTTTCATTGATGATAAAAATAGATAAATATAGGTTGTTGAAGGGAACGAAGGTATATGAAGATTTTGTTCTCACCGGAACCCAACCCTCTCATCTAATTTCATATGACAACATTTTCATATTTCCGCAACTATGATGCTATACTTAGCCATCTGATCTTGTGTTGTTAACAGTCATCTGTTTGTCTAAAGCAATTAGCTTTTGACCTTCTCGAGCTGCTGCTAATGTCTGCATTTCCGGAACTGGATTTTGTCTTCCAACAGTTGCAAGATGAAAAACACAAGTTTGGAGTTCTTGAACAGTAGCATTCTTCTTCTTCTTCTTATTATTATTATCATCATCATCATATCATTTAGAGTTTTGATTCAACTCAAAGTGATATTTTTTCACCGAGTGTTACCCTTTTCTTTTTCAAATACATGGTTGTCGGGGAACGACGCCCATCTCAAAATTTTCTAAATGATGAAAAGGTAATTAGAGTTTGCAATGGATTAGAACTGTAAATATGTTTTGAGGTTTTTGGAGACTTTGTTACAGATATATAACAGATATGATGCTTGAATACAACAACATTAGACATTGTTTTGTTTCCTCCTTTTGCAGTTGTTGATATTGAACTATGGAAGCTTGGGCCTTTTTTGATTTAATATTGGGTTGTTTTTTTCTTAACCTTTTTTGGTCATAAGACCTCTTATTTGCTGAATTTCAGCATCTCCAACAGATTATCTAAAATGAAGAATTAAAAGTTAAATAGTTTCTCTATTTTGAAGATTACAATATTAATTATTATTAAGATATTTAATACAATTTATAAACTATTATTTTATTTTTTTTAACATTTAATTTCAATAATTCTTATCGAAATTTGCTAGAAAGATTAAATAATCTATAGGTGTTCTTGCTTGTCCATGGGAGGGCGGGACGTGCGTCCGCCTAAAACCGAAAAATAGTATGAGTTCAATTTTTTTAAAGTATATAATGATAGTCTAAAAGGCTAGGCTATGTTTGGCAAACTAGCTAATAAACTAGCTTATGACTGATAAGCTAGCTGTAAGCTGATAAGCCAGCTGATGAAAAAATCACGTTTGACAAAAACTAGCTTATAAACATTTAAATTACCAAAAAGGACATTAATTATTTATTTATAATTAAAAGTTAATGTATAATTATGAATATTAATGAGGGGCATAATTGTAATAATTACAAAAAGCTTCTCATAAGCTACTCCAAGTAGCTTATCAAAAAGCTAACTTATGGTCATCCAAACATGTACCCAGAAAGGCAGAAAATAAGCTAGATTATAAACTAGCTTATTTTTGCCAAACAATGCCCTAGTCTATAATAAGAGCCAACACGAATGCCCAAAAATGTATCAAATAATTACATTGGGAAACAAAATCAAAAAAAGTAAAAGGGCATTTCTAGGTTTTTTATTTGATACGAAGGTCTAATGCTATTGGCTAATAATGGTATCCATATATACTTGATCTTGGTTGTTTCCGTGCTTCAATAGTTTTTTATGTGTTTGCTTTTGTTGGTTGTTTTATTCTACTTTTGTTTCTATTGGTTATCCTGTTTGTTTATGTTGTTTCTATGAATGCTTTTGTTGGCTATTGTTATTTGTTTTTATAGTTGGTATTATACTGTTGTTTAACGAACTATCTATTGTTTTTATGAGTCATGACATGTTTCATGGTTACATGATTAATCAATAAATTTTCCAGTTAAATGCATTCAGTGAATTTTATTATATCTGTTATGTTTCATAAACTTTTAATGTTAACATCTTATTTGTGTAGATCAATGAAACAAGGAAAAATAAATTCAAAATTTGTCATCAATAGTTGACTTTTTCATTCTTTAAGGAGATAATATTTATGTGTTAAACCAACCGCTCTTTTAGGTTGTAGATCATGTCTCTTTCATTATTTTTTCTTACTAGATCCCAACGAATCATCTTTTCTTTCACGTTCTTGTTGATCCTTATGTCTTTTTATACAGAAAACCCTAATAATGTTCTCCATCATTAATCTTTCAATTACTTTCTACACATAAGTTTTCTTTTTATATCTGAAATAACACATATTTCTTGTTATGAATTAAAAAAAAATCTTGAAAGCCCTTGTTTTACATATGCCCAAGGCCCTTCTAACACTTGTACCACATTCTTAGCCATAGTATACTTAGGGGTATAAACGAGCCGAGCCGAATAGTAGGTTAATCGAGCCGGACTTAAAAAATTAATATTGGGCTCGAGCTTGACTCGAGCTCGATTAACTTTTTCAATATAGGGCTCGAACTCGAGCTCGAATATTTTTTGAGTTATCGAGCTCTATGCTCATTTATGGGTTCGAACTCGCGATCGATTAACTCGTTTATCGGCTTGAGCTCGATAATTTTATTTTTTTATTGTATGATTAATAAATATATGAGCATGTTTGGCTCGAAAAAGAGTATGCTCGAATGACTCGGCTTGGCTCGGTTCGGCTCGACTCAAAATATTGAATCGAGTTTTCGAACGAGCCAAGTCGAACATTGGTGTTATAAAGCTTGGCTTGTTAAGTTAAACGAGTTCTATTTGTTGTTCGAGATCGACTCGAGCTTGAGAATAATTAAGCTTGAGCTCAAGATAAACGAGCTCGAGCTCGAGTAGCTCGTTAAAAGCTCGATTCATTTGCACCCCTAGGTATACTTATATAGGTTATGGAAAAGACTTGATTATATTCAACTCTTCGGACTTCTATTCAATCAAGAAATAGGTTTGATTGCAAAACGTGAGGCCATTTTCGTAAAAGTATTTGTTTATTGTTTTTTTTTTGAAGTATACAATATTTATATAGAGTAAAATTCACTCTCTTTAAACCTTTGATCTCCATGAAGGTTGAAATTTATCAGTAACCAGGATACGGCTAATGATCATTTAGTAAGGGTGATATCACTTGCACAACAATCAGCCATTAAATCGGTTGATTTTACCATTAATCCTATTAACAAACTTTTAGCATATACAACCTCGTAAGATTAGCTAAACTGACAATAAGATTTGGGCCTTTAAGGATTCTCCTCAAAGATCACCGGTTTAAGTCTGCAAAGATTTTCCAACTCTATTGTAACATATAAAAAGATTATTCATGTGTGCATAAAATATCTGAATGAACTAGATTCACAATAAAGATTGTACCTTTTAAAAGAAAAGTTTGTTAAAGATTCACAAACCAAGCTCTTGTGGCATGATCATTCACATGTGAATAACGTGTTATATATGGAATCATTGCATTCTATTCTACTGTAACATATAAAAGTTGGTTCTTGAACATGATGCATAAAGTATTTGAATGAACTAGATTCACAATAAAGATTGACCCTTTTAAAAGAAAAGTTTGTTAAAGATTCACAAAACCAAGCTCTTGTAGCATGATCATTCACATGTGAATTTTTGATCATTCACATGTGAGGAAGAAATGCTAACCCATCTTTCAATATGTGCTATATATAATATATAGGTACCCAGATGAACTACTTGATTCAAAAAGCAGAGTAAGTGTATGTATCATTTAATCCATGATTAAGAATCACAAATTTCTAAACAGAACGAACCACAATTGAAGATCAATAGATCAAGCACATCAAATGATGTTTCACAAAACTTTGATCACGAACTAAATTGCCCGATTCCAGTTTGAAAGAAATACCACATTCGATTCCAGACGACACCCCCTCAGAAATTTAAGCTGAAGACGCCGCAGCGATCTTCCTTGGAGCAGCTTGAGTACCTGAATATTTACCAAAATCATCACGATTGTCGACTCACGAACAATCAACAAAATCAAATGACCTATAAACGAAATCAGACTCCATTGATCGAGTATTAAGTTCACCTTCTCTAAAGTTGCTCTTGAATCTGCGAGGCAGATGACGGAGATACCTCATACGTCCAGTTCCGGTTGTCTTCCTACGAATCGCCTTCACACTCCAGTTGTCTGAATTCAACAACAGAAAGGGTTTGTTTGTTAGCAGCTTAATGACCTTAATGGGACCAAGGTTCTAAATGACGTGAGGCGTGGCGTGGCGGCAAGGCCAAGCCTCAAGCCTTAGGAGCCACGGCGAAGCCATGGCGTTTTCAAGGCGTGACTTATGGCGCCATTTTTCTAATTCACATATATCATTATATATAAAAACATATGTTTTGTAGTGTTACTCAATGAGTCAATAGTAATAAACAAGTTAAATTATGGTATATATTAAAAAACTTGCAAATAAGACATTAAAAACGTAAAGAAAAATCAAATATTGCATTACAAAATTGTGCATTAGGCCATGGCGTGCCACGGACTTAACGTGGCGTGAGACACAAGCCTTGGTGCTATCGCGCGCCATGGCGGCTGTGCGGCGAGTTTTTTAGAACATTGAATGGGACTCACAGTTTATTCGGTCAACTATACATAACCTTTTGGTAGTGGCTTAATGGTATAGAAAGTAGCTTATTCAGTATGCTTCTAGGGGGAAGATTTATGCAGAAAGCCAATTTTTTCCGAACATGCCAACCAGTTAAAAATACATGTTCTTCCATCTATGAAAAACTTACCAAACAAAAATTTCTCAATGTATACAGACAACTTTATCCACAATCTATATCAACAGATTAATTTACAAAGACAACTCTATCCATACAGAACATAATGAAAAACCAAACAAACAGCCCCAAAGTTACATTACGAATTCACTAGAATTAAACATGTCGATCACAAAGTGAAAGAGATGGTGTTGTTAACTCACATTTTCGGACACGAGCAGCAGGGTAAGCACAAGCAGAGCATCGGCTCTTTTGGAGATGGAAGCTGCGACGCCCACACCGTACACACAATGTGTGTGTTTTGTTCCTTCTCTTACCAAAACTCCCTGTTCCTTTCCCCTGTTGTTCCAATTAACCACTCATATATACATACATATACATATAGATACATATATACATATTATAGGAGTGGTTTCATTTGTAAACCACCCTAATTTGTGTAAACCGTGCAAACTCAAGCCAATTATAAGTTTTTCTTTTCTTTTTTCCTTAATTATGAGGGTTGATTAGTCGAATAGTCAAGAATATATATAAAAAAAATTCATATACGAGTGTTGGTGTTAATTAATCAAGAATATATGAAACAAGTTTCATCAGAAAATACATAAAACAAGTTTAACATAGCGAGGAAACAATTTCATTTTTTACATAAAAACAAAAATATACGAAACAATATCATCAATAAAAGAATTACATGAAACAATTTCCTTAAATTAAACAATTTCATTAAATTAACTAATGAAATTAACTGTTTGCATAATTTACACAAATTAGGATGGTTTGCATGTAGATAGATAGATAGATAAACATGATCTGGAAGTGAGAAGAGAGGTAGTAAAGATGGAAGCACTTACCATTGCAATGAGGTTTCAGAAACCCTAAATTCTTCGGAGCAGTCCCTTTGGCCGGATCGAAGAGCGAACTGATCTCAGAAACTAGGGTTTTGCCAGTTTTGCTCGTAAAAGGGAAGACATTATCTAGTTCAGGCCAGCTAAGGCCCAATAAGCTTAATGGGCCTCAGAGAGGCCCAAATTTATTGATAGAGTACAACTATAAAAGGCCTTCAAATCGCGCGGGAAAATTTCGATAGCTTTTTCCAGTGGAAGAGAACGGGGAAATGGGAGAAGAGATGAAGCAGAAATTTGGAGGTTTTCCGTTCAATCCTTACTCGATTCAGGTTGATTTTATGAATTCTCTTTATGATTCTCTTGATAAAGGAGGAATCGCCATGCTCGAAAGTCCAACTGGTAATCTCGCTTCTCTTTCTGTGTGTATGTGTGTTGAATTTGGGGGAAAAATAATGATAATGATGTATGAAATCAAATTACTGCTAACAGGTACAGGAAAAACCCTAAGCATAATCTGTAGCGCTCTGCAATGGCTTGTTGATCGAAAGCAGCAACATAATGATGAGAGTTCAGTCGATAAGCAACCGAATGGAACAATTGGAGATCATTTTGGGCCAGATGATGATCCTGATTGGATGAGGAACATCTTAGGGAATAAAGAGGTTGAAAGCCCCAAAAAGAAGGTTAAGCTCAAGAAAAGATACGGATACAAGAGTAAAAAACGCGATAAAACTGGGGTCGAGGAGGTTTTGAATGATTTATTTAATCATTTTAGAGAGATTGAAGTTGATTACGATATATATGGCAAGGAACAAAACAATTTGACAGCTAAAAGTGATGGTGAGAAGTTAGATGATAAGGAGTTTTTGGTAGAAGAATACGAGAGTGAAGATGAGAAGAGTGGATTATCCAAGAGAAAAAGTGGTGGAATTTGTTGCGGTTCATCGTCGAGTGAAGATGAAGCTGATGAATTCAGTGATGAGGAGGAAGAGGCGGATTTCAAGATTTATTTCTGTAGCAGAACACATTCGCAGCTTTCGCAGTTCGTAAAAGAATTGAGGAAGACGGTTTTCGCTAGTCAGTTAAAGGTTGCATGTTTGGGCTCTAGGAAGAACTTGTGTATAAATGAAGGTAAAAATTGTTAGTATTTCTTTTCTTTATTGCACCTAAAGGAATGCATGAATCATGATCAATCTATTTGGGATGAAATTTGCAGAGGTTTTGAAGCTTGGGAATTCCACTCTTATTAACGAGCGATGCTTGGATCTTCAAAAGAATAAGAAAAGCCAAGTTTCTAAAATGAAGGTATATGTGAATCTTTGCTTATATCCCAATAGTGGATTTGTTTCATTGATTACATATCCAGCTAGAATAGTTTATTTTAGGATACTATCGGAGCATTTGAAGTACAAATTATTGCATTTATCAATGAATAGCGAATAACATGAGAAGGAAAGGAAAAAGTAGCAATTTTGAAGGGACACCATTTCTGCTAGACTGCTTGAATCTAATGACATCTTCGTAGCAAGCCAACGTGTCTGAGTAAGCAGGCCCAGATAAAAGCAATGGCATTTGTAACAGTTTCCTTCTAGATAATATTTTGTATTTTTTTTTGGGAAGGGTGTTCTAGGCTATGACTAGACTAATCCGTTGGCAAATTATGACTGTAAGACATCAGTCAACCCTGATTAAACCTCAATGGCCACAATTGTTGTGCACATCTGGATTCGAACCCTGGACAGATGGGATATTCCACCAAGTACGCCACAACCCTTGTGGTTAATATTTTGTACTTTTATGTTACCTGAAATTGTAAATGCAATACAATGAAAAACACTTTTAAAATTTATATTCAAATGATGGCCGGTGTGTTAGTTTGTGTACCACCCCGAGCCCAAAGCAATAGGCTGGCCCAATAACTTCGAATCCAACTTAAAACCATGGTGGAAATTATTGGTAGCCCACAACTTGAGGCTTATAAGGAGCTCACAAATCCCATTTTCTATCTATGTGGGACGAGTTGTTATAGTTTGGCAGAGCATAATTCACTTTTCTAATGTCAATTTGCAGAATTCAAGTGTTGGGGGAAGGGTACGCAAGACAAAGGCCTCAGGTGGATGCCCAATGCTTAGCAAACATAAGCTACAGAAGCAGTTCAGGCATGAGATGACTGACCAAGGACCGCTAGATATTGAAGATCTTGTTCACATTGGAGGCCGTATAGGAACTTGTCCATACTATGGTTCCAGAAGCATGGTCCCTGCAGCAGATCTTGTGGTTCTTCCCTATCAATCTCTTCTTTCTAAATCTTCACGCGAATCACTTGGTTTAAGCTTGAAGAATAGTGTTGTTATCATAGATGAGGCTCACAACCTTGCTGACTCTCTCATCAGCATGTATGACTCGAAAATTACTTTGTCCCAGGTAAAAGATGTGCCTTTTAGTAGCTAGTTTACTATGCATTTGTAATACTCGATATCTGTAATTTTTGTTTCTATATAAAAACGAGTCTTGGGTCTTTTCTTGCACTTGCCAGCTTTAGTTTGTGATTTCATAGTAAAATTTGATGGAATCTTTTGTGTACTTCTAACCTGGTGATCCAAATTATGTTACAGTTGGAACTTGTTAATTCCAGTTTAGAAGGTTACTTTCAACGATTTCGCAATCTCCTGGGACCAGGCAATCGCAGACACATTCAAACATTGATGGTTCTCACTCGAGCTTTTATAAAAACTTTATGCGACAAGGATAACGATAGCTTGGTTGATTCTTCTTGTCATCAAGCAAAAAGTTCATCTGAGTGCTCGTTGTGCATCAATGAATTTGTGTTTTCTCTCAACATTGACAACATAAACTTAGTGAAATTGCTACAATATATTAAAGACAGCAATATGATTCACAAGGTGAGTAGCTTTGTTGTTTTTTGTGATTACTTGTTTATTTTTTTTCAAAGTTGCTCATGGGTCTCTGGTTTTTGTCTCTCAGGTCAGTGGGTATGGAAATAAAATAATTAGCTTACAAAACGATACTACCCTTCAAGATAAGGAATGTCGTGCCGAGGGGAGCATTTTATCAGGGTTTCGTGCGTTAGCTGGAATATTACTCTCACTGACAAATCATGATAGTGATGGGAGGATAATCCTCTCGAGAAAAAGATCATCAGACTCTGGACAACAAGGAGGATATCTAAAATATGTTATGCTCACCGGGGAGAAGATTTTTCATGAGGTTTTCTAAAAACTTCATAATTCTTGTTGTAACTTCTACCTAGCATGATAAGAGCATCTCCAACAGCTTCTCCAAAATGGAGAAAATGAGGATTTTGGGCATGTTTTTTGCTCCAACAGATTCTCCAAAATAGAGAAAGTAGGAGAGAGAAATGATATTTTATTATATTCTACCAATAAGAAATCTTGAAATGAAATGTTTAGGAGAGAGAAATAATATTTTATTAGATATATGTAATATTTTAATAATATAAGTAATGATGTAATCTCCAAAATGAAGAATCTGTTGGAGTTAAATGCAATTCTTTTTAGAGATTTTGGACTTCGGTTCTCCATTTTGGAAACTTTTGGAGAATATGTTGGAGATGCTCTAAGGTTCTTAAGATTTCAAACAAAGTTGGCTGTTAACTTTTGATAGATCGTTAACGAAGCCCATGCTGTTGTATTGGCTGGTGGAACTCTCCAACCGATAGAAGAAACAAGGGAGAGGCTCTTTCCGTGGTTACTGCCAGATCAGTTGCATTTCTTCTCGTGTGGTCATATAATCTCATCGGACAATATTTTACCTATTTCTGTTTCACATGGACCCTCTGGCCAATCCTTGGATTTTAGCTATAACTCTAGAAGTACATCAGCCATGGTTAGTAAATTTTTATCCCACTTCCATGATTATCTTCAACGGGTCAGGTTCAAGGGAAAACCTAAAATAAAGGGAAAATTGAGGAACATCTTGATAGCCCTTCATCTGGACGGTATGCACTTGTGCATACAAGTAATTTGTAACATGCACACGTGCATAAAAACCAAAAAACAACTTAAATTATTTGTATGCATAAGTGCATACCGTCCAGATGAATGGCTACCAGGGTGTTCCTTAGTTTTCCCCTTTTTTTTTGAGGTTTTCTCTTGAACCTCCCTATCTTCAACATGTTTTATATGTATCTACAGCATTATTGATGCCTGTTGATTTGCATAAAATGATAGGTTGGGGAGCTAGGGCTTCTACTTTGCAATCTGGTTACAGTGGTTCCACAAGGTATTGTTGTGTTCTTCTCTTCATTTGATTACGAAGAATGTGTCTACAGTGCATGGAAAACATCAGGCATCCTTGGTAGGATTATGAAGAAGAAACGTGTATTCAGAGAGCCAAGAAAAAGCACGGAAGTGGAAACTGTTCTGAAAGAATACAAGGAATCAATTGATGCATTGTCTAATGCAAACTCGAAAGATGTACCAGTAGCTCATAATGGTGCGGTGCTTTTTGCTGTTGTTGGTGGAAAGATATCAGAAGGTATCAATTTCAGTGATGGGATGGGGCGATGCATAGTCATGGTTGGATTGCCGTATCCGAGCCCATCTGATATTGAATTGATGGAAAGGGTGAAGCATATTGATGGTCTTGGAGATGGTCCATGCTTCAATGGAGATGCTCAAGCAGGATTCGACGTTTTAAGAAGTTGCAAGCGTAGAGGAAGGGAGTACTATGAAAATCTTTGCATGAAGGCTGTAAATCAGTCGATCGGTAAATCCTAGTTTTCTTCTAGCTTGATATTCATTTCACATCATCTAAAACTTTCCAACTTAAAACTTAATAGTCTTACTTTAGGCTAGAGCTGTTCATGGGCGGTACGTGTCGTTAGAAAAGTGGGCTTATACAACCATTTTAAATAAATATGGGCAGTTTTTCTTACGTTGTTTACATTAGTATATCTTACATATTTTTTTAGTTGGAAAAAGATAATGTATTTTGGATAATTTTACATAACTTACCATTTTATATAAGTTTTCTTAAATATAAACTTTTTAGGCTCGTTAACCCGTTGGCAACCCCGGCCCGTTTATAGGACGGGTATGGGCAAGTTCTTAAGCTTGCAAAAACGGGCTTGGGTTTGCTACATTAGGCCCGTTGTACAAGAAAAATATGTTAGGCCCGGCCCATGGCCCGCCCAAGCCCGTAACTTATCACCTCTATTCTAGGCATTCCGTGCAATAATAATTCCTCCTTCTGTCCCAAAGTAAGTGTCCACTTGCTACTTTCACATTCTACCCTTAAGTTTGAGATGGAGAAATTCATTACTCTTTTTATTGAGGGTAAAATTGTCATTTGGTTAATTAAAAAGTGTAATACGCACACATTTCTAAAAGTGTGCCTTTTTCATTGTGGACGTTTATTTTGGGACGGAGGGAGTAAATTGCAAATAGGATATTCGACACAACACAATATAATGAAGGGTCTGTTCTTGAAAGCTAACTTATTGATTTTGGCATGCATTTAGAGCTGGTTTTTGTCACATGGAACCTATTTCTGATGCCTTGTACTTTGTGGACTTCTTGTTCATCAGGCAGAGCTATTAGGCACATTAATGATTACGCAGCAATCTTACTGGTGGACGCACGTTACACATCAGATTCTTCAAGAAAGAACTTTCACCCGACGAACAAGCTCCCGCGTTGGATTAAAGACCGTCTCATTTCTAGCACCAGTAGTTACGGAGAAGTCCACCGATTGCTTCATCAATTCTTCAAATTTCACAAAAGCAAGTCACTTTAGCAGGTAGAAATTTAGACCCTTTTTTGTACTTTTCTCCCTCTAGATGGTGAAAATTAATGTTACACTGAATTATAGCTCAAAAATATGACGTGTCGCTTTTACATTGGCTGAATTCTTGCCACACATGTATTTTTTTGGCCTCTATAAAATCAATTTCCTTTAATCAAGCTGGTTTGCATGGTTCAGCCAATGGAAAATGACTTGACTATACTCATATCAGAGCCCCATATGCCATATGCCTTGCCTTCAATGCAGTTTTATTCATTTATCCCCCCTTTACACACCAACACACTGGTACCACTTTATTTGAAGATTGTTGAGGGTCCATACAGCTAAGCTTCTAATAAATGCAATAAGTACAAATCACCTTTCTCCATTTGTATCAAGATAAAAGTCTTCTATTTTAGGATTTGGCAGCAGAGCATACATAGATGACAAACAAAATATTCAGAAAAAAGAAGTTATGCCCTTTGTTATGTGTATTTCTGTGTGCTTTTTATCTGCCAAAAGGACGAAAAAAATATGTATACATACATACATAGAGGTGGGTTTATACGAGAATAATATCTATTTAAGAAAAAACGAGAACGGCCGACTACATACAAAATCATATATGATTCACGTACAAAATCATATATGATTCACACGACTTTGCTCGCGACAAAGTCACACGCGTCCATTTTTTTTGCCGTTAGTGTTGAATCATATATGATTTTGCACATGATTTGTTGTTTTCTTGTTTTCTTAAATAGTTAGCATTCTCGTTTGAACCTTCATCTACATACATATATAGGGAAAAGTTCAATTGTGAACCAAGTTCACACCTGTGAACCGGGGCGCCTGTCTCCGGGGGTCCACATTCAGTATAAATAACGAAAGTGAACGTTCATACACTATTCATGATAAATAATACATAAATTAATGATCCATGTATTATTCATCATGAATCATGTATTATTCATCCTGATTAACACATTATTCATGATGAATAATACATTAACGACCCGTGAAGGTGTGGACACGTGGTGCGCTCTTCTTTGTCCTCATGTTCACAACCGAAACTTGGTTTTCATTTGAACCTGCCCCTACATATATTATAAATATATATATATATATATATATTCCATATATTCTATTAGTTATAAATTATGGAATTTTAGCAGGCATCATGGAGTTATGTAAGAAACTCAAAATACCAAGTGAGCTTTTACCAACCCACCACCTTTTACCTTTGCTCCTTAATCAGTGGCACTGCACTTTTGACAACAGATGGTCATATATTCAAGTGTCTATCATTACACATCCCTTTTTCCCCTTAAAAATATATTCCCATTTCATCTTTGCTCACTCTCACATTACTTTTTATTAGTGGGCTAACATAAAGAAAATTACAAAAATCCCTCCTGTCCCAATACAAGATTCTCATTTTCATTTTGAAATTTCTAGCCGGCTGCATTTTGAAACTAAATTTATCAATGGTACCTTGTAGTTTATACAATAATCATTTTAATATACACCCAGAAAATTCTTATTAATATTTGAACTTATAAATATACAGTAACTTGTTTAACATTCAAAAGTCAAAAACCCTTTTTTGGACCCAGGGAAGTAACTAATAGTGTGGGTTTTCTCCATAAATTTCATTGTCACCATCTCTCTCTCTCTCTATATATATATATATATATATGTATGTATGTATAGCTGTAAGCAGGTTCTTGAAGAGAATAGTTCAGAGAAACTAAACCTTGAGAGAACAGCAACAGAGGTACAAATGCTGCTCAGAAAAACCATACACAAAACAAGAAACTTTTTCAACAAAACACTCCAAAACTTCAAGTCCTTCATATTTGGAAGATATAAAAAGCTAACCAAAGCCCCTTCTTTGAACCTCTTCTCTGCAAATGTCAACAACCCAAAGATGCAGCAGCTCGACAATTTCTACAAAGAGTTCTGCGAGCAGTGGGATTCTGATGCCAACAATGTGAACCAGAACAACCAAGAGAAAGGAGGAGACATTGAATCAAATACAAGCATGATCAACTCAGAAGAAAGAACATCGAAGAACAACGGAAGCAAAATTAGTAGGAAAGTTGAAGGAGATGAAGATGTTGGTTGCTCTAAAAATGGTCAAAATAGAGATGTTTTGGAGCAAAAAATGAAAGAATTGGAGATGATGGATATGAAGGATGAGGAACATGTGTTAGATATAGAAGAGGTACTTCATTACTATTCTCTTCTAACCAGCCCAATTTACCAAGGTCTTGTTGACAAATTCTTCACAGATATGTACTCTGAATTCTTGCTTCCACAACCATCCATAAGAACTAATAGCATCAATAGTTCCATGAGGAAATTAGGTCCTTTGAAGATCTAGATGCTTGCTGATGGTTTCATTCTAGAATGATTAAGTTGAGTGTGTGCATTTGGGTGTTTGTGTGTGTTTTCTTGGTCTTAAGTAATTACCTTTTTTTACATGGATACGGATTGAATTTTATGAATTATGTAGCTATATTTTTTTCATACAACAATGATTGTATAAAAAACCCATTCTTTTTTCTTTTTTTTGGTCAGTTCACTAGGCAACCAGACCTGAAGTAGGTTAGGCCAATAGTGAAGTTTCCAATGGGGTTGGTTGACAATTCAACCAACCTGTCTGAGTTCTTTTCTATTTAATATACCAAGAAGTCATGCCAAGTGGAATAAAACTTTGGTTGTTTGTCGATCGACAACCAGGGTACTTAGTGCTTTTTTTTAAGTATATAATATTAATGGTATATGTATTTCGTCCCCGTGGTTTGTTAAATTTCAGGCTTTCGTACTTGTGGTTTCAAAATTATGGTTTTCGTCCCTAAGGTTCGCAATACATTGCTATTTTCATCCGTGAAGCTAACTCTTACCTTTAAGAATGAGGGACTAAAATAGCAATGAAATGTAAACCATAGGGACACACAGAGTAACAAATTTTAAATCTTAATGACGAAAACAACAATGAATTGTAAACCTTAGAGATGAAAATTGTAATTTCAAAATCACATATTCGAAAATAGCAATTTTCAACAAACCACATGGACAAAAAACATAATTTACTCCAATATTTATATACCGCAAATAAAACTCGCACACAATGCCCAACTTTGGTGAGGTTGAAACCTCTTTCAAATACCTTAATTGTTCCTGCCGGCACAATAATGGAACGATGAAGCTAATTTGTTTGCTTGTGCAAGCGATGGCCAACGACAAATTTCTCCCTTTGTTTTCTCGTTCTTTGCCAACATTCCATTTTCAAAACCGGAAATCAATCTAAAGGGATCGATATGGAGAAGTAAAAAGCAAGGAAAGAACACAAACCGAGTTGGAAGTGAAATTAGCTATATCACAAGTTCAGAAAACATATGTAATAACCCACGTTTCCCGCTACAATTCTGTCAAAAACAAAAATTAACGACGTTGGTGAAGAACTTATACCCCAAATACTTGGCAAGATCTATTTTACCCAAGAAGCTTCGCAAGCTCCCAGCAAAATCACATAACAAAATAATGTAATTCAACGCGTTTCAACGTTCATAGTTAGAGACCCGAGGAAGAGATCAGAACGTTATGCTCCCTAAGACGCTTTTGAAAATGAGCCAAACGGTTCTGTAACTGTAGGACGGCTGCAGCCTTCTGAGCCAGGATCGTGTTTAGTTTCGTCACATAATCATCCACTTGGTTTCCTGGTTCATCTGCCTCAACCAGTAGATTCATCTCCTACAACAACAAACACAGTTAAATCTGCGTGTAATATGATCAATCAAGCTTAAAAATGAATGCAGACATGGATTTAAACACACCACTCTAACGATATCCATGGTATCTTCCACTTGTTTTCGATGAGCATTTACAAGATCTTCTTCCTCCTGAGATCAAACACACGAAATTATTCAAAAAAACACAGTAACCAAACCACACGAGCCCGGTACATCCCAGCCAGAGTGGGGTTTAAGATTCAAGAAAACACATGAATCAAACCAAACAAGCCCAGTATATTCCAGCCAAAGGTGGGGTTTGGCATTCAAGAAAACACGGTAACCAAACCAAACAAGCCCAGTATATCCAGCCAGAGGTGGGGTTTGGGATTCAAGACGCAGTATCCAAACAAAACAAGCCCGGTATATCCCAGCCAGAGTTGGGGTTTGGGATTCAAGAAAACATAGTAATCAACCAAACGAGCCCAGTATATCCCAGCTAGAGGTGGGGTTTGGGATTCAAGGAAACACAGTAACCAAGTAACCAAACCAAACAAGCCTAGTATATCCACTGTTCTAAAAAACTCGCCGTACAGTCGCCATGGCGCGCCATGGTACCAAGGCTTATATGTCACACCACGTTAAGCCCATGGCACGCCATGGCCTAATGCGCAGTTATTGTAATGAGATATTTGATTTTTCTTTACGTTTCCAATGTCTTATTTGCAAGTTTTTAATATATAATCTAATTTAACTTGCTTATTACCATTGACTCATTGAGTAACACTACAAAACATACGTTTTTATATATAATATTATATAAGAATTAGAAATTTGACGCCATAAGTCACGCCATGGCTTCGCTGTGGCTCCTAAGGCTTGAGGCTTGGCCTCGCCGCCACGCCATTTAGAACCTTGAGTATATCCCAGCCAAAGGTGGGATTTGGGATTCAAGGAAACACAATAACTAAACCAAACAAGCCCGGTATATCCCAAGCTAGAGGTGGGGTTTGGGATTCAAGAAAACACAGTACCAAATCGAACGAGCTCAATATATCCCATCCAAAGGTGGGGTTTGGGATTCAATAAATCACAGTAATCAAACAAAACGAGCCCAGTATTTCCCATCCAAAGGTGGGGTTTGGGATTCAAGAAAACACAGTGAATATCACATAGAATTTATTCTACAAAGCATACCTTCAAAAGGGCATTCAAATCATCATCAGGATTCCAATTTCTTGATGCAGGTTTGGATGGCTCCTTAAGTTTTGTTTCCCAATTGGTTCTCCTGTTCTTGTCTTGACCATTTGAGAAGCTTTGTGCTTCAAATTTTCCATTATTCTTCCATGATGCCGGCTCTGGCTCGAAGAACTCTTCCGTTGTGTCATAATCATCTTCATCAGGTTGGTTAGGCCATGAATCGATTGTGCCATCTTCATAAGGCGAAACTGGCGGTATGGCGGAAGACAATGGCACCGTTGTTGATTCCCTTAGGTTTATGGCATCTTTCTTGTTCCCTTTTGAGAGACTTTTCACCCTGTGATTCCATAGCTACACAAACTTAGTGATTGATAAAGGTGGCATTAAAGGGTAAAATAGGTATAATGTAAGACAAAATAGATAAAGTGATGACCAAAGTTTAATTGTCCGGTTCAAAGATGTAGGGGAAGTTCAAATGGCAACCATAAATATTTTGAGAACCTACGAACCAACTATTCATATATTATTCATAACGAGTAACACCTAAAATATGCATTATTCATTATTCAAGATATCATGCATTTTCATCATGAATAATTTTCATCATGAATAATTTTCATCATGAATAATTTTCATGATGAATATTTATCACATGAATAATACATGAATGGTTGGTTCCAGGTTTTAAAAATATTTACGGTTCTCGTTTGAACTTACCCCCAAAGATGTAATTGATATGATTGTGATCATATAAGTTTGTGGCACATAAAAAGTTCAATTATTACTTTATCTATTTTGCCCATCAAATAACAGCATTTACCTATCAGCATATCGTAACGTGTTGAGCGTATGTTCACACGACCCGGCATTTGGTGAAATGCAAGATACCATGACGGTTCGAGAGTTTCCAACAAACGAATCCCTCAAAACTTCTGTTAATTTACTACCTCGAAAAGGAATATGGCCCTGGTCATTGTCAAGAGCTCTTATGCATTCTTTCAAAGCAAGCAAGCTTTTATTGATCTCCGCACCTTCCATTCTACGTTACATATTCAAAACCCCACATTAGAAGAAAAAAGTATTGTAAACTTTTTCGGTAACCATGGGTGTTCGGGCCAGCTTGCGCCCACCTCGACTAATCTCATAGGCCCCAGAGATAACAGCTTAATATATTGTAAATTAACTAAAACTAGGATGCTATTACCTTGTCTGCTTATCGTTGTCTGTTGTATCTGCACCACGTTCACTGCCAGCAAGATCGATAAACGAGAGTTTGCCAACAACCCGAGCAGGTTTAGATTCGCTACCATCAACAGACCTCTTGACGGAAAGTTGAAGTATCGCATGTGATCTCGAGGACTCCTCGTTTGCACCGGTTGTGCCCGTACTCCTTGTTGAATTCCCCCTATCGATGAGCTCCTTGATTGTTTCCACATCCGATACTCGGTATTCTTGCAATCCAACAATGCATACTTGTTGTTTTCCATCCTCTCTCATGCAAAGTTTTCTGCAAAAAAATAATTCCGGTCTTCTGAAAATCTGAAGTACAAACCAGACCAAACAAACGCAGTATCTCCCACACATAGGTAGGATCTTAGACCTTGCTTCTACCCCCAAGGGTAGAGAGGTTGTTTCCGTGAAAACTTGAAGCTCGTGACTACCAAATATAGCAACTTTAGGATTTAACATGATGAAAAACTTACTTCCTATCATTGAGGAGATCGAAAAGTTTCCCACCGTATATCTCAAAGAAACTGAAAAACAATTGAAAACCTTGCCCACGATAGGTTTGGTGCATCAATCTCAGGATATCCCGAGATGCTTTAAGGGGTAACGGTTTCATCGTATAAGTCTTTCCACTTCCTAAAAAAACAAAAAACAAAAAAGAGAGCAAGCCATCAATTTAGCCAAAACTTGTATGCTATGATCTTCATCAAGTAGATCCATGCATCAACCAAACCAAGCACACCCAGTATGTCCCACTCGGGAGTGGGGTCGAGGGTAAGATATATGCAGCCCTGATCTCTATCATAAAACATAGAGCAATTTTTTTCCGTGTAGTAGATCCATAAACATTTATAGGGTTGGGTTCCAAGAGAAGAACCCATTTTTGTGAGAACATGAGAAAAAATGAAGGTCCTTATATCATGTGAAGGTTTGTCGTGAGAACAGTGAAGATACATTTATATTTATATTGTGTCTAGGTTACACAGTTGAAAGTGATGTGAAAGTTACAATCTTCATATAATATAATGCAAGATTCACACAATATAAAGGTTCTTCACTTGTTTTCACCTTCTCACAAAGTGAAAATCTTTCACATGATCCTCACTCTCTCTCTCTCTCTCTCTGTGTATATATATGTGTGTGTGTGTGTGTGTTGTAATAACAAAATCTTGTTTAATGCCCAATGAACTAACTGTTCTTTCTAAGTGTGGCTCTTTGTAGTTTGAAAGATATCTCATTTGAAACTTGATTAAACTTCAGTACCTGTTTGTCCATATGCAAAGCACGTTGCTTTTGTGCGTTGAAAAATTATTGGAACAATGGGTTCCACGGTTTCATGATAAACCTATCAAGACAATACAAATCAACAAGCAAGCATTAGTTCAATACCATCTGCGTTATCCTATTACTAGAGTATATTTTCCAATAATTTCACCTCATCATTAGAAACCTCCTCATTCAGCACTGCATCAAATACGAATTCGTGCTTCTCCAGATATTCCGTTAGGTCAACCTGCAGAACCACTCAGAAACAAGAGAAAAATAGAAATCAGAGATGGTAAAAAGCTTGAAACCACATGAGACGACCTTTGTCCTATTCTAAGCCTACCGTTCCGAATTAATTTCTGAAGACATGGAGTTTAGTTAAACTAGGGGCATAATCAAATGAGAACAGCCAGAGCTAGTGAATCATGTGTTGTTTCACATTGTAAAACATACAATGTTGTTTCACACTGTGGAACAAAAAATACACATAACACAATTACACATTGTAAAACAAAAATTACATGTAACAAAATTATACATTGTGAAACATACAGCGTATTTCACATTGGGGAATTAATAAAAACACGTACAAAGGATGCATTGTGAAACATGCAGTGTTGTTTCACACAAAAAGTACACATAATAAAGTTTCACATCATGAAACAAAAAAATACACATAAAAAAGTTTCATGTTGTGAAACAATATCTTAAATCCTGGCCTCAAATGAGGAAAAAAAATATGTGAAACAGTACATTGAGATTGGTTCTCACGGGTTTGTAACCTTTTTATGGTTCTCAGATGAGTATCCCTCAGTTAACGTTAGTGGTAAAGAAAACTTGTGTAGTGTTATTTTCTTCACTACTTTCTATAGCATCTTCATTCTAATGAAATACTGAGACTGCTGTCTGCTTCACGGGTGTAACATTCTTTTTCTACTCCAATTATGGAAACCATGGAACTAGGAAAACATTGATCAGGTCATCAGGCAATGATGCACAGAATTATTACATCAGAATTTTGGTGCTAACCTTGAGTTTTGTCTCATGAACTGCAAGGGAATTGCAATGGCTCGCGGTAGTAATGATATCTTCCTCGTTTTTTGCTAACTCCTTTTTGTTCAGTGGTCTCTTGCGCACCTATAAATTCAGCCACCATTAGACGGGTGTTATTATAAATAATACCTTGAAGCAATCAAGAATTCTCAAATTTCATTGAAGTATGATTAACATACCACAACTTTGATCTTTGCAACGGAGCTAGCCTTCTCTTTATCTATAGCAAAGCTTTTCGAAAGGTTGTTTTCTGGCAAACCTCGATTTCTATTACTCTGTTTGGTATTTGCATAATATGGGTCTGCATCATCAAAGCTTCTGCCACGAGCAGAATTATACAACGAAGCACCATGAATACTAGCCACTGGCACCTGCAGGTAAGAAAGAATATCAGCAAATCTGAAAATTGAACATCAATTGGGATATATTATCATTACCCTTTTGTGTAGAGGTCAGGTCTGCATACATCTTACCCTCCCATACCCCACCTCAAGTGGGATATACCGGGTTCATTTGGTTTTGTTTGGTAGTGGTATATTTATCATCGATATGGAAATATAATCAAATGAGAACATATATTATCAAACAGTAAGCAGACTGTAGATACAATACAATTGGGACCAAATTATCATATCAAAAAAAGAAAATGATGTCAATTGAGGACTTATATCAAATGCTAAGCAGATTCTTGATTCTACCCCCCAATAGTTCATCATCAGCCTTTGCAGAATTGCATATCAAAATGTGCTCAACTCTACAACTACAACCACAACCACAACCACACACCCATCAGCAATCAAAGAAGATACATACACACACAACCTTTAGCAATGCCAGCATTTATAATTCCTGCCATTCATAAATCTAAACCAAAGATGCCTCAAACTTGAGATGATGAAACTGCAAAACCAAATGTACCAACCATTTTCATAATCAGATATGGAAACAACTTGGAAAAATGAGTAAAAATCATGCAATTATGTTTTTTTGGGTTTAATGGCACTAAAGAACCACCTCAGGAATGTTCTTCTTCTAGAATCAGATAGCATTAAAACTCTCAAACAATTAATCCAGCAATTGAAGTAAAAAGTAAAAACACACCTCCGAAATAAGCTCTGTATCAAAAGAATGTAGATCTAAGAGACCAGGGCTGAAGTCACCGGAGTCATCACCACCACCGCCACCACCGAGCTTCTTCTGCCGTCCCGGCGGCGTCAACGGCAGCGAAAACAAATTAGTCCCTCCGCTTAGAGACATGTGTGTACCATTGTTCCTATTATTATTAAACATTCTCGAATCCTGGACTCCACCACCACCACCACCACCATAGTAAGCAAAGTCCATCTGCTCGATTAATTAAACAAAATCAAACACACATATACGAATACGTAACCAGATCCAGCATCTAATTCAATTATACGAAAGAGAAAACGTAATGAAATTGAACAATTAGAAACCTACAGATGAAGAAGAGTTCGAAGCTTGTTGTTGAAGGTGTTGTAAACCAGTAGATTGTAGCCACTGGCCATTAGATGAAGAACTGTTTTCTATGAAGTTATCGGAGTACTGACGCTGATGATGTGCCCCCGATGAACCAGATCTTTGTCCGTTTCTTCCCACCGCATTCATACTTCACACAAACACTCCACACCTCCAATTAACAAACAACTTCGATGTTTTTCTTCAAATTCTTTGCCCTCTTTTCTCTGTTTCAGTACGAATCACTAAATAAAGCATTTCTCTACTGAAATTATTCCATCAAAAGAGAGATGAAGCAAGGCACCATTGAAATCGAATCGAATCGAAACTTTGGATGATTCAAACGGTGCAATTTGAATGATTATTGACTGATTATTGATTATATGGAGCTGGATAATAAGCAAAGTACAATGTTTTGTAGTAAAAATGTCTGAAAAAGGGGGATTTGAATTTTGGAGACAAGGGGAAAACAAGAGTGTGAATGGTGTCACATGTAATGTAACGCAGGGGTCAGCGACAAACTTTGATTTTGATTTGGTCAGAATACTGATCTCTCTATTTTGACTTTGACACAATTTACATAAATCACCCTTCGACTATTTGTTAGTTTGCATTTTCGTCTCATACTTTTACTTTACCGGTCAGGTTCAAGAGAAAACGCTAAATAAATGGAAAAACCGAAAAATCATGGAAATATAGATGAAAATGTATATCAATATGAATGGCAGATTAACGAGAAAAATATGATCGATTTTTTATTTTGGTGTAGTTTGTTTCATTCGAGTTTTGATAATATTTCGTATTTTTTGATTTAAAAAACAGGGGTGGGGGATTTTTTTAATTTAAAAATAAATTTGTAATCATCCCTTAATCACATTTATTGGATCAATTAGATTAATGATTGATTGAGTGATTTTCGAATTTTCATTTATTTAGGGCCCGTTTGGTTTACGGGATTGGAATTAAATTGATTGGATTTCAATGAGGGATTTGGATTTGGAGAGATTTTGATTTGGGGGGATTTGAAATCCCTTCATGTATTTGGTTTGTAGGATTTGGAATGAATTTTAAATCCATTGTTTTACAAGTCTTGTTTGGTTTCTAGGATTTGGATTGAGTTTTTTTTTTTTAATTATTTGTTCGTTTTATAAAGAATTTATTTTTGTTGGTAAATTAAATTTTTTTTATCGATTTTTCTAAAATTATATATTTAATCATCAATTAATTGTTGTTTTAGCAATGTTTTAAAAACTAGGTCGACCCGACCGGTCGAACCGGTTGAACCGGGAACCGGTGAAGAGACCGGGTCAATTGCGATCGGGTTGATGCCATTTTATGACCCGGATTTGAACCGGCCGGTTCTATTTAAAAACCGGTTGAACCAGTTATAACGAACCAGTATCGAACCGGTTGACCCGGTAACAAAAGTTAAAAACCAATAGTCTAATAGACAATACGTATTAGCATTAAAAACCAACACTCCAATGTCTCAAGATCCATGATTTGGTTTGATCGTTATGTTTCGTTTTGATGTTTTTGGATTGATGTAAAACCTGTTATGTGTTTTTTTAATGATGTAAAACTTGTTGTTATGTGTATTTTTAATGTTTTAACTTGTGAACATCAAATTTTTGGTTTTATATATATATATATATATATATATATATGTATGTATGTATGTAGGAAAATGAAAATTACAAAAAAATTCTTGAAACCGGGTTGACCCGGTGGTTGAACCGTGACCCGGTCACCACACCGGGTCAACCAAAAAACCGGTGTTTAAAACATTGCGTTTTAGAATCCATAGGATTTGGATTTCAAATCCATGCCCAATGCCAAGGATTTCCAAATCCATCATATGAGGGATTTTAAAATGGTCAACGGATTTGAAATCCGGTCAACGAAATCCTTTCCTGCAAACCAAACGCAGGATTGGAATGGATTTGAAATCCAAATTCATTTCAATCCCGCAAACCAAACACGCCCTTAGGGTTTTTCCTGAACCTCCCTCTTTACTTTACACATTTTAAAATTTTAATTTTTAATAGCTTCTTTCCCAAATATCACATGCACTTTAAAAAATATTTAAGGGTTTAGGATTTCGGTTTAGCAGATTCACCTTTAAGGTGGATCAAAGGTATGCAAAGTTGTTCCATTAGTTTTTCGTCAAATTTCACTATTTCCAAGAATTTTTTAAGTGTTTTTGTTGATTTTAATGGAATTTTTCGGTTTTTTAGTTGATTGCGACCGACTTCTCGGTTTTTTGGTTGATGTTGCTTTTATTTTCTAATATCCCAGAGCACCTCTCAAAGTTTAACATGTGCACCTTTCATATCAAAAAAAATATCTACTTGTAAAAATCAGTTGAACGGATGGGACCCCCAAACGGCCTTCATAGGTCCTCCCCCATGCGTAGTTATGGGTCATTTAAGATATAGAATTGTTTGAGAGAGATGTAAGACAAGTTTTATGATTCCAAATTTTACCTTTTACCATGTCATTTGTCCATATATTAATGCTTAATCCTCCATTTAGTATAAATCTGGATATTTATATCTACATTCATCTGTATTTATTTTACTTATTGGTCATATCAAATCAACAAGAATTATAACGAGAACTAATGGGCTGTTTGTTTACCTCTTAATTGTTCCATTATGAGACAATCTCTGAATCGCTAAGAGTTAAATCTTGTTTGACAAAAAAAAAAGATGTCTCTTAATGGTTCCAAAATCCTCTGAATGATTTTGTATCTTGACCCTCCCTTAACCATTAAGCGCCCAAATTTCATTATGAACAATTAGCAAACAACCATATTTCATTTTACACTATATCATAAAAACCTCTTAATCATTCAAACCACTTAATCATTTTGCACTAAACCATTCAGCAATTGTCAAACAACCCCTAACATCATTTGATGGGAGCATTTTTATATGGATGGTTTCTATATCATTCGGTCAAAAAGTTGGCCATAAGCTAATTCACTAGTTAAGTATCCACACACTGGTATTACTCCTTTTTTTTTACATTCTTATGATTTTCATAACATTATTTCTTATAAATAAATTTGACAATAACAATCGTATTATTTATTAACGTGTTAAGTGATTAAAACATGTTTATAATTGGACAACTATGTTATATAAACCTTTTGGGGGTAGCTTGACTGGAAATAAGACTTGCGTCTTTGAGGATCCTCCTTAGAGGCCACCGATTTGAGCCCTGCAAGACTGCTAGGGATTTTACTGATTATTCTTTTCGATCTTTGGGATTAATCGAGGTACACACAAACTGATCTGAAGTTAAGGAAAAACTATATTCATTTATTATCATGATAAATATAAATGATTTTATAATATTATTTATTGGATCTACTTTAAAAAAACATGTAAATTGGAGATAACATAGGATCCAAGTTACAAGGGCCCTAAGCCGTTTAGCCATTAAATCATTAATAGAATCCTATGGCTTGGGGTTATTTACAATTCATGCCCCAATGTCTAATTTTTGCCCATTTAAGCCCCTAAAATTAGTTGATTCAAGATTTTAGATTTATGAGTAAACTACTATTTTCGTCCCTATGGTTTGTTGTTTATAACTATTTTTGTCCCTGGTCTTTAAAAATTGATTTTTTGGTCCTTGTGGTTTGCAACTCCTTTCACTTTTAGTCCCTGAGAATATTAGTTTTAGGGATGAAAATAGAAAGGAATTGCAAACCACAATGACCAAAAAACAACTTTTAAAATCAGGGACGAAAATGGTTATAAACAACAAACCATAAGAACGAAAACCGTAGCTTACTCTAGATTTATATGATGCTCTTTTTTAAAAGAGTAAACTACACTTTTGGTCCTTGTGGTTTTCCGAAAGTAACACCTTTCGTCCCTACAATTTCAAAAATACAGTTTCGTCATCGTGGTATGCAAAAACGACCGGATTTGGTCCCTCCCGTTAACGGCCATTAAATAATCTCATTAGATGAGGGGTATTTTCGTCTTTTTCTACTTTTAATCACATTTTTTTACAAAATAAATAAATATATTTATTTAACTTAACGAGATGTAAGAAGACTAAAATATCCTTGACTTAACGAGATTATTTAACGGCTGTTAACGGGAGGGACCAAATCCGGTTGTTTTTGCATACCACGATGGCGAAACTGTATTTTTGAAACTGTAGGAATGAAAGGTGTTACTTTCGAAAAACCACAGGGACCAAAAGTGTAGTTTACTCTTTTTAAAATTTAAACATCCAAGTTTAGGAACAAAAACCACGTGTTTCCAAATTTTATGTCTTCAAATAAGACACGTCCCTCATTAATCTATTAAAATAATTTTATTTAGTTAATTTTGTATTTGTGTTCTAATAATGTCTTTTATTTTATAAGATGTATATTTAGGGTGTGTTTGTTTGCAGACTGGATGGGACGGAACAGGACAAAAACTCACTGTCCCATATTTGGCATGACATGGGACAGGACAAAAATTCACTGTCCCACGTTTGACGCGACATGGAACAGGGACAAAGACTGGACAAGGTGGGACAAGATGGGACAAAAAATGGTATTTTTTTGTTCCACCAAAAAAGGTGGAACAACATGGGACAAAAGTGAGACAGAAACTAAAAATCATTGATTTACCGCTATTTGATGTATAATCCTAATATGGTATTAGTCTTAAGGGTTACCACTACCTATCGCCGCCATTACCACCATCGACGGCCACCAATAGCCACCGCCAACCACCATCGGCCACCTCTACCTATTTCTCCACCATAACAACCTCATCCACCACCTCCACAACCATCGGCCATAGCCACCACCACTACCATCGTCGACCACCTCCACTAACATCGATCACCACCACCTTTGGTCGCCACCACCATCAACAGCCACCGGTAGCCACCACCAACCATCGTCGACCACTTCCACCTCTTCCTCCACCACATCTACAACCACCGCCTATCGCCACCTCCACCGATCACCACCACCCATTGCCGCCGCCGCCACCGACGCTTACCGCCAACTACCGTCGGTGACCTCCGCCTCTTCTTCCACTACAATAACCTTTATTACCCCTGTCCACCACCACCACCACCACCACTACCATCTTCGACCACCTATACCTCCACCACATCAACCATAACAACCACATGCACCACCACTATCTACTATCTTTCACGTTCTTCATAACTACCGTCCTTCACGGGTCACCCATCACATTTATCTTTACCTGTCGCTGCAACTATGTATCCGTCAATTCATTAAGATCTTTCAAATTGAATCAAATATTATATTTTCTTTATATGAATCAGATTTTTTCAAACTACCATCAATTATTTCAAATTATTCATTTAAATTTCCTACCCTTGTTTTTCTATGTATTTATATGTATGAAAATCGTTTAAAAAATAAAAATGTTTTTTTAATTAAATTATTTAAAGATATATACTTTATTTGTGTTATTTATAACTATTATATGATATATAAAATCATCAAAAAACTTTTAGGGAAATTTATTCAATTTTGTCCTATCCAGTCCTAGCCATACCAAACACAAGACATACATTTGTCTTGTCCTGTCCAGTCTCATCCAGTCCTGTCCTAGTCTCTTGTTCTGTCATGTCCAGTTATGTCCTGTCCAGTCCCGTCCAATCATGTCTGCGTACCAGACGCTACCTTAGGGATAGATGATTGAATTTAGTATTTAATAAATAAGTTGTATTTTTGTGATATTTGAATGTGAATTTGCACAACATTTTTTCTTGGTTTTAGCTCTTTAATGTTCTTGTATATCTTTATTGGTGATGAAGAAAGCATGAAGAAAATAAAGTTTTTTTTCTTTAGGATGTCACATCATAAAGCAAAACGATCGGAATATGAGGGAACCATGATTACCCATAATGATTGTTCCAGAAGGACCAAAACAAAAATAAAACTCGTAGTTCATGTTTTTTTTTTGTTATAAATGGATTGTAAGGATTAAAACCAAATCATACCTAGTATCATAGGAACCTTTCTATAATTGACTCATAAATAATTTACTGATTTAAGCCTGTTTAGTTCAGACTTAGGAATGAAAATGAAAATTACAGAGAATGAAAATGAGAATGAATCTTCATTCCCTCCGGATTAACCTGGAATGAAAAATTGGGCTTGTGGGGAAATGAATCCATTATATTATATAAAACCCAACAGTTTTTTTTTTTTTATTATCATTCTCATTTATTACTGCTTAATACCTCTAACCAAACACCTCTTACTATTTTTTTTATGAGTAAATTACAAATTGTTCACATGGTTTAGGGAAAACTTTCTTTTTCATCCCTCGGCTATAATAATTACATCAGTCCCCTTGTGGTTTGCCTTTTGTTATGGAAATCGTCCCTGACTCTAATCGTCGTTAACAATAGCGATTAAGTATCTCACGTTCTAGTAACATTAATGGGGTTTTGGTCATTTTCATGTTTTTAGTACAAAACTTTAGTGTATTGTATAAAAACATTTAAAATAAAATAACACTCAACTCCTCCCTTTACACCTCCATCGTCGACACCCACATTCTCAGTTCTCTGACTACTCACCTCTGTCTTCTTCGATGTGCAATCGTTAGAGTAGGTGAACGGGACGGTGTTGGCCATATATGTTGATCTTTGACCGGAGATCTTGTATGTATCTCGTCTACTTTGTACCTATATCAGAATTGGATTCTAGATTTTGGCCGTTAGCACTTCTCAGATAAGATGGGAGCCGGGAGGGGACAAAGATGGAGGTGTTAAGTCAATTTTTTTTTATAAATGTTTTACACATATTTGTATACACCCTTAACCTTTGACACACTTGTCACCTTTTTATTAAAAACATAAAAAGCAATCAAAATGCCTGTTATGAAATTAGCATGTGAGAATACTTAACGGTCTTTGTTAACGTCGTTAGGTCCATAGATGATTTTTGAATCGAAATGCAATCTCTATGATTACTACATTAATAATGTAATTATTAGAGTTGATGGATAAAAAACAAAATTTTCTCAGGGCTACTTTTGTAATTTACTCTATCTTTATCTTAAAATCATATAATGTTCTTTTTTTTTTTTAAAAGAAAAAATCATGTAATGTTTAAATTAGTAAAAACACAATCATAAAAGCATCAATTCAAAAGATATGGCAACTAGAAGCAGCCCCTCATGTGGTGGGGACACGTGTTTTTGTTTGGCCAATCCTGGGGTAAAATCGTCAATTAACATTTGAACGCCACGTGGTTTCATTTAATAAAATAATGGTTACGTTAAAGGGTGTATGATTTATTAAAAACTACATTTTTAGTCCCTATAGTTTGTTAAAACTTGCAACTTTTATCCTATAGTTTTAAAGTTGTAGTTTTCATCCTTATAGTTTATAATTTATTGTTATTTTTGTCCCTAAGACTAACTCCTACCTTTAAGTATAAGGGACGGAAACAATAATGAATTATAAACTACAAGGATGAAAACAATAATAAATTATAAACAATAAAATATAAATATATTGAATGTATATAATAAAACTCTTAAAAAACACATAAAAAATAATTAAATAATTCTAGTTAAACGTTTAAAAAACAACTTCACCTAAAAGGATCACCGTGGTTTAAACTCCTGAATCCGCCCTTGGTCAGTGTATGTAGAACTAGCGATTGCAAGTTCAAATTCTTTTGACTTTAAAAAAAATGATAACAAAAAAAAGGAAAAATAGAAAGAAAAGAAATTCATTTGGGTATTACAAAAAACCACTTGTATGAATTCTTAACCAAATCATATTTTTTATAATCATTTTTTTTAATTTTATATTATACTAATTATTTTGTGCTAATTTTGGAGAACATGTCATTTTTTATTATTTTATATTTTTAACTAGTTTATTAGCTAGTTTTTATCAAACATTAGTTTTTCAGCTATCAGATAGTTTTTCAGTCAAAAAGTAGCTGATAACTTAATCTTAGAAGTGTATACATGTAATGCATAGTAATACATATGTATCGTTTAAGAGTTTTTGAAAAAAAAAACTTAAACAACGTCTCTATAGATAGAAATTACTTAAGAGGTCGTTTACTTAAAACACTTACTGGGTAAGCGTTTACCAATATCATGTACCTTATTGATTGAGTATGGCAAGGACCGAGAAACTTACCCGGTAAGAAACAAGGCAAGGACCAAGAGTCGTACCCGGTAACTGTGGAAACGACTCTTATTCGGTACGCGCTTATCGGGTTTAAGATACTTACCAACAACTCATTTTCATAGCCAATGTTATTACACGAGAAGGTAAATAAAGGTGAATCTTTTGCCAATAAATGTTTACCCAATAAAAATTTGGTAAACTGCCGCATGTTTCAATTAACCAATTATGGGTTTAAGTTCAGAGGTTGTTTGATTGAATTTTCATTAAGTATTGAACGGATAAAGTTGACGGGTTTACCCATAAGAGGAAGGATCATGCGAGAAGTTAAACATTTTACGAGAAAACGAGAAGTGTGATATCATATATGATTACACGGATTGTGTGTGTGCTTAATCATATATGAAAAAACGTCTATGTATTGCCAATATAACATGTGTTTAATCATATATGATTAAACTTGTATATCATATATGATTAAACACTATCACCTTCTCGCAAAATGTTGAACTTCTCGTTTGAACCTGTCCCATAAAGTTTAAAATTGGTATCATCGGTATCATGCAAAATGGATTTTCTGCATATTCCGATTAAAAAAAATGCCACCGACGAACGTCGGCGGAAGATGCCACCTTGTCTGAACCCCCTCTTCTATCTACATACATTCCCAAATTCAACCCACTTATCAAAACCCTCTGTAATTTCACGACTTTTCATTGCGGCATTTCGTCGAACACCTAGCAGACCAAATGGCCAACGACTCTGCAGTCACCATTTACACCAACACATCTGTATCCGATCATGATCTCAGCAAAAAAGATCAAAACCTATTTTCCATCAAGGTCGGATTAGCTCAAAGACTCACCGGCGGAGCAATCATCCACGTCACAAACGTTGACCAAGCCAAGATCGCCGAATCCGCAGGAGCTTCTTGCGTGATCGTGTCAAATCACCCATCACCACCACCACCCACCTCCACCATCTCACCAATGCTCGATCCCAACATCATCAAACAAATCCAAGACTCCGTTCCGGTCCCGTTAATGGCGAAAACCCGTGTCGGCCATTTCGTGGAAGCGCAGATCCTCGAAGCGATCGGTGTCGATTACATCGACGAGAACGAGCTTCTTCCGCCAGCCGACGATCACAACTTCATCAACAAACATAACTTTCGGGTCCCGTTTGTATCCGGTTGTCGCGATTTGGGAGGGGTTGAGGCGAGTGAGAGAAGGTGCCGCGATGATTCGGACTCAAGGCGATCTCAATCGATCGGGCAACATCGTCGAGACGGTTCGAAATGTGAGGGAAGTAATGCGGAAAATTCGGGTTTTAACGAACATGGATGAAGATGAAATCTTCACATTTGCAAAGGAATTGGGTGCACCTTATGAGATTTTGGTTCAAACCAAACAAATGGGTAGGATTCCAGTTGTGCATTTTGCATCTGGAGGTATTGTAACACCTGCTGATGCTGCATTGATGATGCAATTGGGGTGTGATGGAGTGTTTATAGATTGTGAGGTTTTCGATTGTTCGGATCCGTACGAACGCGTTCGATCGATCATGCAGGCGGTTCGAAACTATAATGATGCTCATATGTTGGCAAGAAGTTGTGAATTGAATGATGCAATTGTAGAAGGTAGCTATTGAATCCAAGAATCAAAGTTTAATATGATTCATTTTGTGTTAAGATATAGGGAAATTGACTCGAATAATCATTTCACCCGAGCAAATTGGTCTCCTAGTCATTCTTCTTTCATTTTTTTTTAACCAAAATGTCACTACATCTGCAATATATAAGTCCGCAATTGCGGACCTAGCTCAAAAACAGGAAAAAAAATACGAATCTTATCGATTTTTTCTTTAAAAAAAAAATTTGTGGACCTGGGTCCGCAATTGCGGATCTAGGTCGTAATTTTTGTTTTTTAAAAGAAAAATCGATCAGATTCTTATATTTTTTTTTCCTGTTTTTGAGCTAGGTCCGCAATTACGAACTTGTATATTACGAAAGTAGTGACATTTGTGCAAAATCGGGAGAAAAATGGCTATTTGAATCAATTTCTTGAAGATATAACAAAGAGAAGTTACAATGAAAATTCAGAATTCATGTGTCCAATTTGACTTTTAATGATGTAATGAAATAAATTGCAATGATAATTGATGCATTCTTTCTTGGATTGTTTACATGATTATAACTATAAAAATTGATACAAAATCAATTTATCTGATTGATATAATTCTATTGCTTTGATACCCCACTTTTGATTTCTGAACTCCATTGATGCATACATTCCACTTTTTTCACATTCAGAAATGTGTGTGTTGTTTCTGAACTTCAAGATTCAGATTTCAAATTCTATCTTTACAATTGCTTTTCCAGGTTTTACCAAAATGTCACTACCTTTCGATCCGCAGATTACGTAGGACTGAAAAAGTTAAAATAAAATAAAAAGTTTCTGAATAGGTCCACAAGTACAGGAACCAATTCCACAATTATTTTTGTCTAAATGTTTAAAAAAACTACAGTTTTGATCCCTATACTTGCAGTTGCAGACCTGTTTAGAAACATTTTTCCTTTTTTTTACTTTTTCACTCCTCTGCAATTTGTTGACCTGGCACTAGCGGAGGTAGTGACATTTGAGTAAAAAGGAAAAAAATTGGTAGGAGACCAACTGTGATGATAGAAATGGCTATTTGGGTCAATTTCCCTATCGAATATCTTCTTTTAGTTTTGTTTATATAGCATTGTCTGTTCGAACGATTTCTCGATTGTCACTATTAAGTATTATTACCATTGTTGTTGAACAAGATCCGTAACGCGGTTTCATATGCCGTGAAAATAGCTCCGTTAACCACGAAAGCTCTCGAAACCGCAGTTCCGAGTCCTCGCCACAGCACACGGTACCCGTCCTTTTCAACGCTCTTCCGAAAGCAATCCACGATCCCGTTATACTTCACTAACGAAGTGGGCGTTTGAGCTTGAAGTCTAGTTTTAACCACGTCTAAAGGATAGCAACAAACCCAACTAGCAACGCCCGCGAGACCACCAGCAACGAGCATTGTATTGAAGCTCTCTTGGCCGCTTTTCCTGCATCCCGGATGAAGTTTTTCTCTCATGAATTCGTACGTCCAAAAATAGAAACCATGCGAAGGCGCGTCTCTTAGAGCTGTGATCGTTAAGCCTCTGTAGATTCCTCGCCAACCTTCTGTTCTTAGTATGTTCTTTGCAACGCTTACGGGACCTCTTTCTGCATGATCGTGTTGAACACGGGTTTGTAATTGCAGTCGGATCTTGATCAATTCGATAGGGGAAAGCATTAGGCTTTGTATAGCACCCGCTCCTACACCTCCTAGCGCAGCACCTTTGTAAGACGGGGGTTCGGTGGAAGAAATAGACGAGCCAAAACCGCGCGACAAGATGGCGTAGATTTGAAAAACCATGGCATTCTGCAATGAAAATTTTGTTAGGTTATTAGAACTATTTTGATTCATTAGACCCCTCTCAATCCAAATTAGTCTGCGTATCATAGTCATAAAACGGTCTTCTTTTTTTTAACCACAAGGGTTGTGGCGTAGTCGTTGAGGCCCTGGGGATGTGGTGAAATATCCCATTTGTCCATATTCCAGGCGTACATAATAGTTGTGGTCATTGAGTTTATTAAGGCTGATTACTTACGGTCAAATTTTGCCGGGATTAGTCTGGCCTGGGACACCCTTCCGAATCTTTTTTCGTTTTTGGCTTCTGCCATCTTTGACCCTAACTAGTTCATGCATCCGTGGAACTCGAACGTGACACACATAGTATTAGATCCATAAGAACATCTACGCCAACCGATTCTAATCATATGCCGACAAAAAAACAAACAAACAAGACCTTGCGAAAATATGTAGAATTCCATTAGATTATTCTCCAGAAAAAGCTTTTGAGGAGACAAGGTGGCTCCACAACTAAAGGAAAATTGGTCAAGTCTAGGCAGACGTGGGACTCTAACACACCCCTTCCAACATAGGCTAGACTAACACAAATAGTGCCAGAGCGTCCAAAAGGGGCTAGACGAGTACTGGTTGTCCCAAATGTTGACACACCCCTTCCAACAGAGGCTAGACGGACACAAATTGTGCCAAAGCGTCCAGAAGGGGCTAGACAAGTACCAATTGTCCCAAATGTCGAATCAAGACAGTAGACCTTGGTTCTGATACCATGTGAGTAGGCATGGGAATTTGTCCCGGTTCACCCGACCCGGCCGGGGCCGGGGAATACCCGCAAAAACGGGTCCGGGGCCCGGGGCCGGGTAGCCTACCCCCCGACCCGCCCGGTACCCGGGATATATAATATAAATATTATTTTTTAAAAAATATATATATTATTAATAAGTTAATATATTATGTTTGTGAACTTGAATTATGTTTGAAATGTTTGATGTGTTGATGTTTTGGAAACAACTTATTATGTTTGATGTTTAATGTTTAATGTTTATACAATTTTTTAACTTTGAGTTGTAGCAAAACGACCTAAAAAACAGTAGCAAAATTGCACACAAAAAAACCAATACAAAAACATCCCAAAAACAGCCCAAAAAACAGTCCCAAAATGCCAAAAAAACGGGTCTAAACAGGGTCGAGTAAGCGGGTACCGGGGGCGGGTTTTGACCAGATTTTTGACTGGGGCGGGTACTCAATCCCCGTACCTGCTGGGGACCGGGGCCGGGTAAGAGGATACCCAGCCCAAACCCGCCCGTTCCCATCCCTACATGTGAGAATATACGGAACCCAATTAAATTACTCTCCAAACAAACTAAGAACAATTCCAACATATACTGAGGTGCCGTTTGTTTTTTAAGATGTCTAAAGTCTGAAATCTTATTTTAGTTATGATTAATAAGAGGTGGTGTGTAAAAAAGTCCGAACGAATCAGACTTAAGAGCCGTTAGGAGGTTTTTTGAAAAAAACAAACAACCCACGAGTCTAATCGACATCAGACCCTAATCATGACATGTTTAAGAAAAGTTATTGAACATGTGATTGGCATGATGATGATGATGATTGAAATGAAAGATAACCTGGAAAGTAACAGAGGCAAGGGGGGCAGCCATGCCCCTATAGAGGGCAAATGGTCCTTCGGTAGCCACAACGTTCCGGAGGATTGCGATGGCTCCGGAGCCGGTGGGCGAGCTTTGTTGTCGAACTCGGATACTATCGAGTGGGTATCCAGCCATGATGCCTGCAATCCCACCAAATCCACCAGCCACAAATTCTTTACCCCAACTGCTTGCAAGAAACTCTGGCCAAAAATCCATCCCAAATCAAGATTTGGATTTGGGATTGGATTGAAATTTGGATCTTTTGTTGTTGTTCAAGGTGAAAATACCCACAAAAAGATTCAAAAAGATTCAAAAAGAAGCAAATCAGCAGAAACCCTTTTGGAAGAATCAACCTTTTGGTGTAGAATTTAGATGGGTATCTCTTTTTTTTTTTTTTTTTTTTTTTTTTTTTTTTTTCTTCTTCTTCTAAATTTATGAAATTTAGAATGGTTTTCTTTTTTGGTATTGGTATGTTTTGTAGGGGCAAAAATGGTCACGGATGATGCTCTGTTTTCTTGGTTTTCTTCCACATGGAAATGTGAAGAGAAATTGTGTGATAAAAGGAGTTGGTTGTGTTTTAAGAAAAAGAGTCCATGTGATTGATGCAACTGAAGAAGAAAAGAAGCATGTATTTTGGTTATCTTTTTTTTTCTTTTTTCTTTTTTGTATCGAAAATGGTACAGAAATCAAGAAAACCAGAAAAAGGAGAGATGGGGGTGTTGGGTTGAGTGTGTGGGTATGTCGAGACAAACCTATTTTGTTGGTTAGGTGGACGTCGCTGACGAGGGTAATATAAGAGCATCTTCAACACGATTGCTAAAATAGAAAAAAAATGGGTTTTTGTTTTCTAAACCTCTTTAACAGTTTTGCTATCTTGTTTGCTATAATAGAGAAAAGTTGAAAATTTTCCAAGTTTAGAAAAGTTGAAAATTTTTTACTCTCTAAAACTTGATGGTAGAAGAGATAAATGATTATTTTATTCAATCCCACCAATGAAATTCAATTTTTATTATTTTATATTAACATTTTTTTTAAAAATGTATTGGGATGATAAATTATAGAATATTATAATAATATAAGTTGTTTTAAAATCTCAAAAATAACAAACTGTTAAAAATGAATGTAATATTTTTTAGTGATTTTCATTTTTTGTTCTCTATTTTAGATAAATTATAGCAATGTTGTTGGAGATGCTCTAAGAGCAACTCCAACAGTTATGCTAAAGTTTTCTAAAATATAATTAAAAAAATCAAAATCTCTAAAAGAATATGCATTCAACTCCAACAGCTATGCTATTTTAGCAACTCTAGTATTAATTATCTTATTAAAATATTTAATTTATTTTGTTATATTATTAAAATATTTAATATATGAAAAGTTGAGAGATAAAAAAATTGCCTTTTTGAGGGTAATAATTAGTTTTGGGTGAAACTTTCTTTTTTAGAGATTTATCTAAATTTAGAGATTTTTACAATCTATCTCTCTCCCTTTCTCTATTTTAGCATAGAAGATAGCATAGCTGTTGGAGCAACAAAAATGTTAAAATCCCAATTTTTTTCATTTTAGCATAGTTGTTGGAGAAAATTTTTTAAGGGTTTTTATTTTAACAGGTTTTTAAGGGCGTGTTTGGCTTGCCGGAATAGATTGGAATTGGACGGATTTTGGATTTCAAATTCATTCCAATCAAGCGTTTGGTTTGCAGGATTGTCCGAATTTGAAATCTCTTCAACATAGATTTTGAAATCCTTCCAACATAGGATTTTGTAATAATGTTTAAAAAAACGTTAAAACACTTGTTTTATAATAAATAGTTAAATAAAAAGTAATTTAATTATTTTTATATTTTTTTTATAAATATTGGAATTCAAATCCATTACAATCCTACAAATCAAACACCAAAAAAGGATTCCAAGTCCTTCCAAATCCAAATCTCTATATTAAATTCAATCAATTACATTCCTACAAACCAAATGGACCCTAAAACCTTCTTTAAAACGGAGAAATTAGAAAGAGAATAAAATTATCTGAATTTAGAGAACTCTTTAGAAATGATTATTTAGGAAAAAGAAATTATCTTTTATTCTTAGAAAATAAAAATCTTGAAATTAAATGTTTAGGAGGGAGAAATAATTTTTTTAGAATTATATTGATTATTTTAATAATATAATTAATATTATAATGTTTAAAATAAACAAGCTATCGAATATGAAAATAATTTTTATATCGAAATTTTGAATTTTTATTCTATATTTTAAAGATTTCGTTAAATTAGAGAGATACAAGTTTATGATTCTATGATATATTCGAAATAAAGAGTTAAAAATCAAAATCTGTTGTAGGATTATATGTCATCATCAAAAGGAAGTGATTGATATAATATTTTCCTAGTATTAGAATTTATCATAATGAATGTTTTCTTTTCTTTGTAAACTCCTCCCTATTTAAAAGGCTTATGATTAATGAGATTACAGATTTATTCTCTCTGACTTATTGTTGTTCTCTCCATATTGTTGTTCTATTTGTTTTTCCTTTAACACGTTATCAGCACATAGCTCGTTTGCGCTATCACTCCCTCAAATCGTTTTCGCCGCTATTAAACGGTTGTTCTATTCGCAATCTACCACCATTAGAAAGTTTGTTTTTCCAATATTGCAATTCAAGTAAGCATCTCTATAAAAACTTACAATTTTTTTGTCTATGAATTATGATTAATCGTGATTAACTCTTTTAGCCATGATCATGCTTATATGCTTCAATTTTTATTTTTATTTTTTTTCTTATTCTTATTAGTTTGTGGTCTCTGATCAATTTTAATAAACATAAAAATGGTTATGGCAATTTGAAAGGTTGTAACCAATTACTTTCAAAATCCTTCTATTTTTTTAATGGTGATATGGTTTTTTTTTTATAATAGTAATTGATCGTTATTTAATTTGATTTGAAATCAATAATTTTTTTTGGGGACTATGCAACTTTAGAATTGTTGTTAAAAAAACAATTAGTAAAAAAAAATCGTATTCTTCAATTAATTTTTCACGGATGTAGCTCACCGTATGTACTTGAAATATGGTTTGTATTTACCTCCTATTAAATTGGTTTTATTTATTAAATATTTATTATATTAATTTATTGTGTTTTAATGCGGAATGATAGCTTTTATGTATATGGTAGATTTATAATCTTGAATTTTGAATTTATTTTTATTTTTATTTATTTATGATTATTCAATTAGTTTAAACATGTTTAGATGATCAATTTCATTATATAATGTTATGTATTTATTTATGTCTACAATTTGATGGTATCTTTTAAAATAGACTAATATATTATTGTGAGATATGCTAATTAATTATTATTTGAATATGATAGTTAATTTATTTAACTTGGCTTGCCATTTTTAATTTAATTATATGGGGCAATAAATATTTATAAACTTGATTATGGATTTCTAATACCATTATTATCTCTTTTGAAATCTTCTATATGTATGTCAATTTATAAATTCATTATTATTTTATTTTGGTTAATCAAAAAAAAAAAAAATTATATTTGTTTAAATATTCCTAAAATATACACTTTTATCATATATGTTTGTTTTATAACAAGTTAATTTAAGATATGATAATTTATTTAATTCAATTATATGGGTTATTTAATATTCTAGTTGCTATTTTAAACCAACTATATATGGATATGTAAATACGTTCCTATTATTTATATTGTAATATTCAAATATTATATTAGTATTTAAGTATATTTAAAGGCTCTTGAATTCTTAGTAGTCATATTTGTGATTGAGGATCATATAATTGTTAAAATGTTTTGTAGTTTATTCATTTTGACATTGAATGCTTTATAAAATTTAATATATAAATTTAAATGTTTATCTTGAGTTTCTACTCATAATTCTTAATTCTGTAATTAAATTTTAGAAGTTACACTTCCAACCCCCATATTTTGGTATCTTACCAAAAGCTCCAAAAATACTATTAAGGTATTAAAATTGGTTTTATATGTCAAACTCATAGTCATTTTGGCCTCATGCCAAATGTTCTATAATTAATAATTTTATATTTAAATTAATTAAATATCAAAATATCGATTGGATTTTGTCAAACGGGTGTAAATAGCCCTAAGGTTTGTAGTGATTTAAGAAATCCATGTGATTCCCCTACTACCTGAAAATCCAATAGATTGAGTGATTTGTTTTTGCAAATTGAAATATTGATGAAGTATTATCAATAAAATTAAAGCATACAAAAATCCAATATGGTTATGATAATGAAATTTCATACATAAAATAATAATTATAACCACAATCCACTGTCTTATCAAAAAGAAAATAATATATTATCCCTTATATACGTAAATGGTTGAATCAACTTATCCCAAAATCAACGTCGTAAACTCAAAAGAATCTGAGTATCATAAATGAGTATATAAACCTCATTTTGAAAAGGTACAAGAAAATACCTAAAGTCCATTAACTTCCTATTGACCCTAAAACAACCTTTTGAAAATGTACAAGCAAATACCATCATGTTTTGAGACGATAAATAAATCATAACCTTCATAAGAATACCTTAACTAAAAACCCCAAAGAACAGTGGGATGCCCCGAAAGAGAAAATCGGGATTATTCATGAACATGTACTTCTCGAACTAATCGTACAACGAAATGAAACCCGCTTATTCGATTACAAAAAGGTAACTGATTTCAACAAAGAAATGATGTATCCCAAAATGCGTCTCAATCTCTATGACAAGGAACTCATAGAAGATGACATGATTCATAACATTATTTTCACTTTTCATACATCGGTAAATATTATTGAACCAATATAAGTTGGAATGTAACCTTTAGACAAACTCATCAACCAACTGCAAGTGGTTGTGAGACATAACAAAGTTCTTTCAAATAACAACGCCACATATGTCGGGACAAAGAAAATTCTCGATATCAATAATGAAAGCGTTAGAGGTGGAAACAACTCCAAATGATTGTGAGTTAAAAACAATTTCACACATTTATGCACCATGTGGACGAGACCCTAGAAAGGGTCAGGGTCTTGGTAAGAGTCAGGAAGGATTTTTCAACACCTGGAGTAGGGATACAACTATTATCCCAGGTGATAATGGACAATCAAATAAGAAATGCACTAAAAAGTGCTTCTATCAAAAAGAGAACAAGTTGAAAATGAACTATAACATATTAATTTAATATTTAATATTGATTAAGCATATGTTTCTTTGAAAATTAATTTTAAGTATTAAAATTAATTTCTCTGCTAAGTAATCGAATATGTAACCATTGTAGATGTAAAGAAATACATCATAACAAATGCAAAAATTTCAATATTCTCCGTTCCGTGTAGGAATGTATCGAGGAGAATTGATTTTTTTTTACCTCTCACACAATCTAAAATGATAGACAAATACTTATTTTATAATTCATTCAACCGAAATACCTAGACGATGAACTGTCATTTTCTTGTTGGTACAAGATCAATAGGAACCTTGTAAAGATATTCGTAGCAAATGAAAATTATAATGAACATATATACATAAGTTTTAATGAATTTGAAAGTAAACATATATATGTGTCAAACTAGCTAGTAGATTATTAAGCCATCGAAACTTTTTTTGTCACCAATAAAGAACTTTAGGGAAATGACACATATATGTTTCGACATGACCATGTGGGACACCATGGTTATGACATAGTGATCCGTGTATTGCAAAATACACATAGACACATTCTCTTTCGAGTGATAGGCAAAACGAGGCAAATTGCAACTGTTGACTTCTGCAGCATAAGAAACAACATTGCCATCATAATATGCCCTCTCGAATACCTAGAACTTTTGTATATACCCTAATCCTTAGCCAAGACAGGAATGAGATCATCCTAAAGCTAAGGACATAATACAAAAATATTCCATTGTTACAACAAATACAAGGTTATATTTATGGACATAAACATCCAGAATGCGGGCCATTAAAACTTTATGGTTCTGGTTTTGACACGATGAACGCATGTCGTATTATTGTCCCCATGAAATACTGCACTCCTAGCACTAGCTATACATTTAAGAGCTCACCACCCTGATTAATTCATCAAGTCTACATGACTTGGAATACTGGAGAATTTACATCATAAGGATTTGATGTTAAATGCATATGTATGAGGATCAATGTAGAGTTCCCTATACCCCATGTGTATATATAAAATGGTCTCATAGAAGTTGTTATCAAAAGAATATGATGACATCTAGGGTATTAGTAATGCGCACCAATTTACCCACATCTACCTGGGGTTATGCAATTATTATATGCAGTTTTTTTTTTCGTTTTTAGACCCACTGCTTGCTAACCAACCTCATGCGTACCAGTTGGTAACTGGATATAAGCCTGATACTTTACATTTACGTATGTTTGATTATATGTGCCAATTGCGCCCCCACAGCGCATCGAAATGGGTCCTTAAAGATGATTTGGTATATGTTGGATATGAATCCCCAACAATTATCCGCTAATCAGAATATTTGACTAGTGATATCTGTTTATGCCAAAAATCTCCCAAGGAAGATTTAAGGTAGACGTGAAGCTTGATCCAACCAAAGAAAGTAACACCGATAATCATACGATTGTAATAAAAATAAAGTAAATGAGACGAAAGATTGGTGACGCGGAAAACCCCTGAAATGGGTAAAAACCGCGGACGAGTGTGAGTCGTCGTGCACTATGGACGTCAATCAGGGACGTCGTCCTTTATAACAGATGTTACAAGTATAATACAATGTGAAACAATACAATAAAGTAAAGTCGGTCGTGCGTCGTGTGTAATTAGACTTTGGTCGTGCGTCGCACAACAAACGGCAATAAGCGAGCTTGAGAACGTAATCTGTAAATTTGTAAAGTCTGAGGATTAGATGTCCCAAATATGAGGTTCTATCTTCATATTTATAATCTATGTTTCCATTGGCACGTCTTGAATGCGTATCTTGCTCATTAATGACCGTTTGATATTGATGATAGCGTCTGTTATGTCCGTTGTTATTGATGATGGCTTCCGTTATAATCTTTGATCATAAATGTCTTTGAATCTTGCATTAAACATGATATAACGTATGTCGTAGGTTAGTAACTGAAATCAGGTCGTACGACAGAATTTGTCAGATGGTTTATTAGTCATTTAGTCTAGGTCGTCCAAAGGAAGGGTGTCGATTATCGTTGGTCGTATGACAATGGATTGTTGGAATTTCAACCCAAACAATATCTTTATCGCTAGATTTGTGGGTTGTCACTTTCATGAGACAATCTTCCCGTCGTTAGGGGGAGATAGGAAAAATGATTTTCCATGGGAACGACAGGAAGTGTCATTGAATATTCCCACTCTGTCTCATTTTTCACAACGTAATGTTGAAGTCAAACGAATCAGACTCGATACCTGATACGTTTAATGTTATTCCAGAAGTGACAAAATCACATATACGAGTTGCAAATATACTCGCAAGGTTAAAGTCCCCAAACAAGGGCACAACGTCGCTGGAAAGTGCATTGCAATCACACATGGTGGAGGTATGGTTGAGGTCGTAGCTCCCAAACGGAAATGGGGGAAGCTACTTGGTTTGATAGATACTCATCTAAAGGAAGAGAAGAGTAAGGCACAACTATTTGTCATCAATACATAAACCTCTCATGAGATTATCTCTGATTAAACTATGTCTATGAATCATTACTGGAGGACGCTCCAAAGTTAATATTGATTCCAGAGATTAAAAAAATTTCAAATGAATTATGAGAGTACATATGAGTCGATGGACAGATCATACATACTCATTGATGATATATTTCGCATATATTTTTGCTTATGAGATGATAGAGCATATTGACATCGAACCATGCTCAGTTGAAAAATATCAACAAAGAGCAAATTGACCTAAATAAGCAATCCTGGAGAATCATATTATTTGACAAATGAACAGGTATTTGGTTTGGTAGTGCTAACCCACCAAGTGTAAAGCCTGTAAGACATAGATAAATCATTTGTCGTAAAGCGTAATGAGAATAATCAAGTCATAATGTATGAGACTCTCCTTTGGCGCAAGGTTTCTCACAACGCCCTGGATTGACCACGAGAAGACTTACTCTCCCGTGAGGGACGTTATAACGTTATGCTAATTAATTAGCCTAGTAGTTTCCGAAGGACTGAAAATGTAGCTCATGGATGTGGTTAATACATATCTCTATAGGGATCTAGATTTAGAGATATAAAAGTGTTTGATGGCATTACATTACCAAACATTTTTGTCCTTTTAGTAACAAATATAAGTTCTTCAACGTCTAAATCAAAAATATTAGGCTATCTTGGAATGCAATTTTTTTTAAGGCACAAAATATATACCACCAGCAAACCAAACAAACAGAGAACAACAAAGAGGGTTTGCAAGGAGCAAACCAACCCAACACAAAAAACCGAACACAAAACACAAGACCAGAAACTAACACAAAAAAGCAAGGACACGGGACCAAGAACAACAGTAGCGAAAACAGGACCGAAAACGAACCAAACCAGCTACGAAAACCAGACCCGAAACACGAAGAATATCTGCTTCGAGACCACCAAAAACGAAACAACCACGAGCAAACAACGATCAGCACACAGAAACCCACACACGGGCCACTGCATAGAAGAATCAACAACCCAGCAGAACCACCTCCCGGTCATAACCTCCAGCCGCCACGACACAGGACTACTCGATCAGATCAATGCACGACACACGACTTGGATCTGAAACCCAAGTTTGCCAATCCAATCTTCTCCCTTTCCATTTGCTACTGATCCACTCGAAGCTTCGCACATGAAAGTCGAATAGCAATTCACTAATTTTACGCTTATCCTCCTTAAACACCATAAGATTTATATGATTCCACACTTGATATAAAGTCGACCAGAATGCCGTTGTCCTGGCCTCTTTAGCTGCCACACTTTCACCCGCTTGATGGTCTTGCACCACGATCTCTTCAACCGATCGAACTTCGTTCCTCGATAAGTTCCACCTTCTACACATATCTTTCCATAAAAGATTTACTTCCTCGCACTTAACCAAGGGATGATCTACCGATTCAATTTTCAAGCCACACCTTGGGCAAAGACATGAATGAAGATCCATACCCATCTTGTCAAGGACCACTCGACAAGGAAGACGATCCATCCTCGCTCTCCAAACAAAAATGCTAATTTTATTTGGGACGAGCCTAGAGCACAACGTTTCCCCCGCATCAACCCCCTAAATTGCTCTACGCCTTCTAATAAATCCTTAAATAATGGAACCGAGAATTCCCCCTCATCGTTAAGCCACCATTTAGGACGATCCATTTTCCCCCTAACCGGTGACCTTCCTTGAAGGAAACTTTGAAGGTCCTTAAGTTCGCCCAACTCTCTCCCTCTTGGCTCCCTTCTCCAACCTCATTCCCATTTCCACGTTCCATCAACCCAACAACCCCTTTCCGCGACCTTTACCTCCTTATTGATTTCTAGATTAAATAATCTAGGGAACCTCTCCCTCAACTCCCTATTTTCTGCCCATTTATCCACCCACACCCTAGTGTCCCGACCATCCTCAATACCTTTGCCAAAAGAGGCGGAAAAACTAATCCCAATCTTCTCTAAGTTACCCCCAATTCGAATAATGTTCGACCACACAAAGCTAACACTTCTACTCCCTAGAGGATTCCCCTTCAAACCCTCCTTTTTTCCCATAAATACTCTTCACCACTTTATGTAACACCCTTAATTCGGTGACTATTACAACCCAAGAACAAATAAAGAATACAATTCAACAACCTAGTAATCTAACTTGTGCAAGCAAGATTAATGTCGGGTGTTGCTATTCTTCCAAAGAGGTATAATCTTTATACTTCAAATATTGGTCACTAAGTCATCAAAAAGACCGCTCTCGACCCCAAGGCCGTCCTCTCAATCCCGACGAGTCCCACCGCTAGAGTGACCTGCCATACATGACAATCAAACAAGTGTTAGGCTAAAGCCTAGTGAGAATACATAAGCGGAAAATAACTTAAACAATAAACCCGATTGAAGTCATGTAGCCGATCTTGCCGTGAGCTAAATCAAAACAAATCCAATAAACCATTAGCATTCAGTAAATACTGACAACAGTTCAAACCACATAGCGAGCTCAACTACTCCAAGTCTATTACTCGAAAACATCAAGTCAACCACTCCAGGTCTATTCTTGAGAGTTCCAAAACAGAGGAACTCAAGCACATTGGGATTACACCATACTGTCCATGGGACACTGCACAACCGTATAGGCCCACACCCTACTTACCATGGAGCCCGATGCCTATCCCGTGCCAAGGGTAACCAAATGTCCGGACGAGACATTGGAATACCGTGCCTATGGATCCATTGCACTAACACCAAATACCAAAACATGCTAATACAACCATATTAATCATGCATGTAATCCATAAAACCAAATTCCAAATATGTGAGTTACTAACATGGGCTTATCTCACATTGATTAAGGAACCTTCGTAAACACAACCCCATCAATGATAATACAATCAATTCCGTTTCAAAAGCCAACATGTCCAATAAATGGTCTAATACATAAAATATTCCCAAAAGCCTAGTTTTCACTTTAGGTGTTTATCAAAATTCCAAGTAACAATTATTAGTTATCAAAAGAGCGTGTAAACATGAAATCATTAATTCTTTAAAACGCCATCCATGAAAACCTTATTTAAACCAAACCATAATCTCACCAAAATCCATAGTTAGGTCAAAACACAACAAAACTCAAATGTGATTAGGAGACAAGGATATGTTCATAAACACATAACCCTAGCATTTATATTAGAGGAATGATTAAGAAAACTCACCTTAGATGATTTCAAGGAAACCCTAGGTTACAACACTTGAGGGTAGAATGTAGAAGACGACTTGGTGATTCAACCACAAGATTTCCAATCAACTTCAATAACCTAACCAAACCCAATAAATGCAAATGATGATCTCCTCTTAGAGCAATAAATGAAAAGAGATGAAACCTTACCTTTTTCTCTCCTCAAAATCGGCTCTCCAAAGCTTCCAAATGTTAGAAATGGGCTAAAAATCACGAAAATGGCATTTAATGGATCTGGGGCCGACCGCGATAGTGACTCACGATAGTGACATGGTCACAATCACGTGTCACAATCTCCCGAACTGTGGGCTTCGCGGTACAATCCCTGCGATAGTGCCACGCGATAGTGACACTTGTCACAATCGCTGGTCACTATCGCGCTAGGCCATCGATTCTCGGTACAAACCCCGCGAGAGTGGCCTCTGTCACAATCGCGGGCACTGTCGCCCCAGTTGTACCGAACCCAAAAATCACTCGATTTTGACCTGAATGCACGTGCGATCAAATGTACGGTTCAATAAATGAATTTATGATCAAAATAAATGCATACCGAAATCGAGGGTGTTACATGACGTCATCGGCATATTGTAAGTGCGACACCTCGACTTCGTCGTTTCCAACTTTGACACCCTCGAACAACCCTTTATCAATTGCCTCCGCCATTAGAATATGGAGACTTTCCGCCACTAAGAGAAAAAGAAAGGGAGTAATTGGATCTCCTTGATGGAGACCTTTTTTCATCACAAACTCCTTAGTCAGAGAGCCATTAACCAAAATAGAAATCGATGAAGAAGTTAGGCACACTTTAATCCAATCACACCATCTTTCCCCAAACCCCATCGACCCCATCAAATTTAACAAGAAATCCCACTCTACGCTATCATAGGATTTCTTGAAATCCACCTTAAAGATAAGACCCTTCTTCCTTTTTCTTTTCAAGAAATCCACCGTCTCATTAGCGATGAGAACCCCGTCTAAAATATTCCGCCATTTCAAAAAAGCCGTTTAAGTATCACTAATGATTTTGCCCAGGACCGACTTCAATCTCTCCGTCAACACCTTGGAAATAATTTTATAATAAACACCAACTAAACTAATTATACGATACTCACCAAGACCGACCGAATTTGCATTTTTTGGGATGAGAGTCAAGAACGTCACATTGCATCCATGTAAGACCCGTGATTTTCGGTAAGTATAAGGGCACCCAGACGTTTCTGTGACTTGTGAACAACGGGGTTTTGTTGGGAAATGTTTTGTTTAAAGTCCCTTGGAGTATCGGGAGTATTGGTAGTGAAAAAGTCGAGTTTCGGGGCTCTGAAAAGGTTCCGCAACAATGCACGGCGACTATGACGAGTCACAGTCGCACTGTCACAATCATATGGAGTGTACCGTGCGCTGGTACACACCAGCGACTATGACCAGCGACATTGCCCAGGGCAATGTCGCATGGTCAATGTCGCACATAAGGGGCAGGCCGCTGTTAAGACGGGATTTTCAGCCTTTTCTCATTTCCTCTCATCCATACTTCTCCTATTCTCTCCCAAATCGTTTTCCTTCTTTCCCCTTCAAACCCTAACTTATCTTTGGCTCAAACCCTTGTATTTTATGAATATGATACACCATCAAGTGGTAAAATGGAGAGCTTTGGTCAAGGATTCACCATATCCATCTTCTTCTTCAACCTCAAGCTCAATGTTGGGTTTTCTAGGTTTTCGTCAAACCTAAGTGGTAAGTGTATCCCTTCCATTTCTAGACCTTAAAACAAGTTATAAATGCTCAATTTATGGTTTCTTAGTGTTTGATTTCTCTAATGTCGGTTAGTAAGATTCTTGGAAGAATTGAGTCAAAAATAGGGTTTTGCTCAAAATGGAGGTTTTGATGTAAAGTGTTTAGGGATCGATTCTATATGGTTTGGGATGTATATTTATGGTGGAAAATTTTATGTATCTAGGTTTATGGAAATTTTGGACCTTGAAGATTCAAGTTTTCTTCAAAAGAGCTCGAAGTGGGGTAAAATCTAGATTTAGCCTAAATCTAGCAAGGTGAGTTCAAGTTGATTTGTGAAAACGGTGTACATGCCAAAATGTTTATTTTAAAGCGTTTTGCGTCTTACATGAAATTGTTAACTGCTGATAAGTTTGATTATTTCGAAAGTGTTTTAACTTTATAAACTTATATAGCACACATCTTTGTGATTTTTGGGCATTTCGATAAATGTGTCATAAATGAATGGGTTTTGATGAATTATTGCATAAATAGGTATTTGGTCAAAAATGCACTTTTAAGTGTTTGTCGGGTTTTATGTATCATTCATGAAATGAGATGTTTTGAAAAGTACGAATGTGTGAGTCCTTTAGTTTTGGGCCATTCCCGACTTTGGGGAACATTTTAGGAATGGAAAACCTTTTGGGTTTTGGGCCGAAGGCAATGGTAATTTGAGAATCAAAGATTTAGGGAAAATGTGTATTTTGGTTTATGTAACCATATTGGCTCTCGTGTTTTAGTCAAACGTCTATTAAGCCTCTTGGGGTTTGATTTGTACTCGGTGGAGTCTTTGGAACATTTGTTCGGTTTTGGTAGCTCGTTGAGGAGCCTTGGACGTATGGTGTACTTAGTTGCATCTTATGTGAGAGTTACATGTGTTGAATGCGTTAGTTCATTCGTTTGAGTCATGTAACGTTTTAGACTGTAATGCATTGGATCCATAGGCATATGAGTCAGTCAGTTGGTTTAGTTGGGGACTTTACCCCCGTGTTGGGACTGGATATTGTTTATGGCTAGCGGGAGCTCGAGGTATAGATCGTGGGTGATTGAACTCGTTAACCGAGTAACCTCTATAGAAGGGCTCGAGGTATAGATCGTGGGTGATTGAACTCGATGCCCGTTTGTAATCTAGTCTAGTTACTCATCGTGGAATTTAGTGTCTGCGTTTGAAGTCTAGTGAGTGGTCCCCAAGTCATGTTTTTTTTGTAAGCTTGTGGTGGTGCTCTGCAGAGCCGTATACGGAGCTAAGTCTTGCGGTGGTGCCCATTATGAGCCGGATACGGGGACTTGTGGCTTTTGTGGTGACACTCATTAGAGGTCGAATAGACACTAGGGTCATTTGGGTATCTTGTGGTGGTAGCTCGGTTGGGAGCCGTATACAGGGATCCATGGCTCTATGTGAAGCTCGAGAACATTGATAAGTGGCTTAACTTTGTGTGCCCGCCACTTTCGATGGAATTCGGGTATCCCCCGTCACCGAAAGGTGTTGTTTTTGGGTATTGAGTTTTATTATCCAAGTTTTCGGTGACGTTTTGTATATATGGATCTTATCCATGATTCTGGGTTGAGTATTATACTCCACCCGTGTTTTGGGTGTTTCGGGATATAAAGTTTTATCTACGTTTCATAAATTGGGAGTCTGCTTTCTCTTCTCCTTTTTAGTGAGTTATGTGTTGAAATTTATTTACGAAGGAACGTTGTTATTTTGGGGTCTTAGTTCTTAAAACCGTTTGGTTTGGAAAACGTTTATTACGGTGCCCCATTCGTCTAAAACGCATATTATTGGGAAACGAGTCGTTTTCCCGTTTGAAGCATATCATTTTGAAAGATTATGATTTCAATTGTTTTCTTCCTTTTTAAACGATTAATTTATATATGTTGAAAACTTTTGAGCTCACTAGGCGTTAAGCCTAACCTTTTTTATTTTTCGGCATGTGCATCAGGTTCCAGATGGGGGTTTGGTTCTAGCAGTTCTATGAAGAGATGTGTTTAGTTTTTCACAAGTATAAGTATTTGGTGAAGTCTTCCGTAGTTTGGAGATAATGACTATTATTGGGTTTTAGTAGCACCCGTCCTTATTATAGACTGTATGTATAGAATGAATGTGTGTATTGAGGTTAAATCTTAAATTGTGATTGTAGATTAATCCTTTATTGGTGTATTTAGAAAATTTTAAATTAGTTGTTATTTCCATATTTGAGGGTGTTACAATCCACCACTAATTGCCTTCTCATTCCAAAATCTCATCAACGCTTTCATCAAATCCCCCAAAATTTCTTGATAAAATTGAAAGTAACGCCATCTGGACCTGGAGATTTATCGGCTCCACAACTCTTAACCGCTGCCCAAACCTCTTCCTCCGAAAAAGACCGTTCCAAGTTGTCTGCGTCCTCCTTTTGCAACCTTTTAAATCTGGAATGCAATTTGCTAAGTATACGAGTCATGTTCATTGGCAATCTTGGGGAGATTTCACCTTTTGTTGCTTCAATGGTAACCTCTTTTTTCCAGTCGTTTCTGATTATCACTTCGTGGTAATGAAGAAGAAGACATTTTCCGTCCGTCAATCCTTACGTTTTTTAAATTTATGTATGCATTCTGTGGTTAATCATGTTCACATACTTGGGTTGAGACTTGAGACCAGGAAGAACCGGTGTCTGATGGTAGAGCAACATGTGCTCTTGGCCTTGGTGGCTGGTGGCAAAGCAACATGAAAGAGAGATGGAGAGAAATGGTGGTTAGAATGAATTAGATTGAGAATACAAATCATAATTAGGTTATTCATAGATGATGGTAGCATAGGTGATCTAATTAAATTACATATTTTCAATTGCTTATACACATGTTTTCTTTCTTTCTTTCTTTCTTTCTTTTTGGGTGTCCTAGACTAGGCCTACACAATCCATTGACAAATTATGACTGTATGACATCAACCCTGATTAAACCTCAGTGACCACAATTATTATGTACGTCTGGATTCGAAACCTGGATAGATGGGATATTCCACCAATCCCCCAGAGTCTTAACCAGTATGCCACAACCCTTATGGTTTGTTTATACATATGTTTGCATACTTATAAAATAAAATTACTTTGATAAAAGTGGATGAAGAATAACCAAACTACCTACACGTGGGTGGTACGCAAGGCACACGATAGGTGCTCTTTAATGCCCGTTAAAGGTGGGTCGAAAACCATAACAAATTGCAAAGAAAAGTGAGGTATTTATAATAACTAAAGTTGAGGGACTAAATCTAGAGTTTCAAAAAAACCACAAGGATGAATATTGTAACTAACTTTTAAAACATTAGTTTACTGTCACACACAAAGATTTTTCACAAAAATTGGTATTTTGTATGATTATCCCATAAAATAACCAACTTTTCCAAGTTAATACAAAATAGATATATTTTTTGCAAAAATGTTGAAAGTAAGGTTTATTTTGATCAATCTTGTCATATCTCTAACTTATTCTATTTGGAGTGTTTTCTTTTAAGAGATCAGGGACTGAAAGTGACCAAGGCTGTTTCCTGAAGGGTAGCGGAGCAATAAGTGTTGAGAAAGGGACTAAAGGCTTAAAGGACTGTTTTGCAATTTGGGAGAAATAAATACATACTCACGGATGTTTTGAGGATACAGCTCATTCTCACAAATTCATTTTTTCAATATTCTCTCTTGTTTTCTCTATTCATTTTAGGGTTTATATTTTCAGTATTCTTCAAACCTCTTGAAGATTAATCTGTGTATTAGATAGTATTAATGTTCTCATTGTATTAGTGTTTTAGGATTTAATGCTTTGTAATGAAATTTGTTATGAAGTTTAATATGGTATCAGAGCCGATGGCGGTTCATCTTCTTCATCACAGATCTTGAAATGGTGGTAATCTCTTTCTCTCTTCAACGAGTTATTTTTCTGTATTATCGGTTTCAATCTGTTAATCTTTCTCTTATCTGTGTTCATTTCTTGTTCCCTTAAAACGAGTTAGATCTGGTTGTTTCAGATCTCGTTTACCCCGTTTTATTTCTGGAAGTTTCAAACGAGTTAGATATGATCTCGTTAGATCTTGTCTACTCATTGTGTGCTTTATATTTTTCTTCCAGCTCAGTTTTCTGTTTTCTTAGATCAGATCTTCTGTAGATCTTGGTTTAAGTTTTATCTTTGTTGTTGGCTTCAAACGAGTTAGATCTGATCTCGTTAGATCCTGTCTGCTCGTTTTGTGCCTCATATTCTTCTATCAGCTTAGCTTTGTTTTCTGTTTTCTTAGATCAGATCTTCTGTAGATCTTGGTTTAAGATTTACATTTGTTGTTGTTTGACTCATGTTATATGACTTGATTATCTTAATCAGATCTAATATAGATCATGGTTTAAGATAGTTGACAGGCCCTTTTGTTTACCTCAGGGTGAGACTGATAATACCAAAAAGCAAGTATACAAATTGGTACTATGTCGCCTTACAAGTAATAAAATGGTAAAGATACCAGATATCGTCCCACAGAGATTGGATTAAAAAGTGTGTTAAAAGTATAATGAAAGATGAGATTTCAGATGACGAATTTGAAGCAATATTTTGGAAGGTTGGTTAACACAGATTTAACTAAACAAGATTAAAATAGAAGCAAGGGTGTAAGACTTTTGATGGTATATGGATCCAAATTCCAGTAGGTCAATGCTACAGCACTTGTTATAGCATGATGCTATTTGAGTGCTGCAGCATGCTTCTGACTATAACTAGTTTTATTATCGATTTCAAGACACGTTCCTCTCGGACTCTCACCATCCCATTATTCCAGTGGCTATGAACCATCTCATCTCTGAGCAAGGTTCCAGATAAGGGAATGATGGGAATGGAGTTCTCAAAATATACGGCGAAACAAATTCTCTTCGTTAAAAGTTACTCTTTCGAAATAACCCCCGTACCTCCCAAGTTGATGTATTCTAAGTAGCTTATCTCTAAGTCTACTCCATTTTAACCCTTTGAAAAAGTGACAACTTATCAAGAATGGATCATTTTAAATGACACAAGTAACAACTCTCGTTGCAAGTAACTCTTTCGATATTACCTCCCATGTCATTCAATTTGACGTGCTATTCAATGGCCTATCTCTAGGTCCATGACACTATTACACTATCAAAATAATCATTTTGTCAAAGAGTTTTGTTATCTTGATAAAACTTGAGTTGGAATAATAAAATTTCGTTAAAGTCACAAACACCCACTTTCTTTTAGATCCACATGACCACCATTTGTCTCACACCCAAGCTAAGATGATTAGCTACTCATTACAATAAAGAAATAAAAACTACTACTAAGAATTATAACAACAAACATAATGGAAATTGCTCTTGAAATGTAAATGACTTGAAAGTATATAAATATATATATATATATATATGTGTAAAAAAATGTAAAGACGAGAACGTAAATTACAAGGAAATGGAAATGACAAGAAAGTAAACTTGAATATAATTACAATAAACTTTAACCATTAAAATCTAAAACAAAAGAGTAAAGGAAAGGCTAGAGATGTAAGATGGAAAAAGAAAATACAACTAAAAGAAATGTGCAGGTGGGTGCTGTTTGGATGTTACAGCATGCATATTCAAACATGAAGGTTATATAAAGAAGATGAAGAACACTATGAAGATCATAAGAACATACGGATGAATTCTGGAAATTAACGAGGACACTGGACTGGAAGATTACCAGTTCGTGAGCTAGACAGAAAATAAAAGATTACACTAAGCATAACAATATTGAACTCTTAAAGAAGATGAAGAACAAGATGAAGAACATGAACACTTAACACTTGAAATTAAAGAACTTAAAGAGAGAGATCGATTCCTATCCTTGCTGCAGATTTAGCTACATAAAATGAAAGATTACACTAAGCATAACAAGATTAAAAGCTTAATAAAAAATATGAAGAACAAGATGAATGATTAAAAACTACTTCTTAAAATTAATTAACTAGAAAGCGACTTAAGAACAGCCCCAAGCTTCGATCGATCAGATGCAAAAGGCTTGAAAGAGCATAAACTAAGATGATAGAAGAAGATGTAGGTGATGTCCCCTTAAGAGCAACTAAGCACTCCTTTTATAACAAAAGGGAGTGGCAAACTTGCAATTTTAAGGGGAATCTAATTGTACTTACCTAGTCTAAGCCTACTAGAACTACCAAAGCTTGTCCCCATTTAACCAACATATTACAAACCATATTAACTAGTGTTTAGAGGTTACAATCAGATTAGTTACATGCCAAAATTCAGCTTAGCCTTCTTCTCTTTGAGTCTTTCATCCAAAACCATCAGCTCCATGCTGTTTCCATGCTGCAGCATGCCCTGTTTTCAAATAGATTTCCAAAAGATAACCAAACTTAGCCTACAATCTTAATAGAACAAGCAAATCACACAATTTAAGCTCCAAGACACAATAAATGGAAAATGAGATAGAAAATGACTCAAAGTGGGATTTGAAAATGAAAAATCCTATCTAAAAGGTTAAAAGAAATGTGCTTAAGTACTCAAAATTGAGTACTTATCACCACCCCAAACTAAAAACTTTGCTTGTCCCCAAGCAATACAAAGAACAAAAGAAAAGACATTAAATGTGAAAGTTTTGCATTGGAATACATTAGGTGTATATCATGAGTTTGAATATGCCAAGTCTACATTATATAGCCTTTCATAAATCCAAAGTAACCAACAATCTCATCCTATGTGCTTTGACATGAACCATATGCTAGCCTTATATTCTTTTTGTTATGGACACACATCCTACATCACACCTCCTTCATGGCTCTGAGTGTATGGGTTTCTCTCTTTTGGCTCTTTCTTTCCTTTCCATGCCTTTTCTCACACATGTACCAACACTTGAAATTTTTCAAATTTTTGTGCATTTTCTGTTGGTACCTACACCAGCCCCTATGGGACTTTTGTGGTGTTGAATGCCACTTTTCATGGCTTTTCTTGTGCCATATTAGACACCCCCCTACCCCAAACTAAGAATTCTGCAATGTCCTCATTGTAGGAAGGAAAAGTGTTTTGTTTTTGATATTTGGGTGGCTATGGTGCAAGAAAAGAATATATGCTATTGAGTGTGATATGTGTAGAATGTGATCCAAAATGTGTCCCAAGCAACTATTAGGCTAGTTCTAGCATGCATTTCTTCTAAAAGTGAGATGTTTACTCATGAAATTATTATGGATATACAACTTAACTAATCATAGCAACACATGATCCAATGCAAACAAAACAAACCTATAAAAATTAAAAGACTCATCCCAGACTAAAAACTAAAAATAAATAGACATGGAGCAAAAACAAGGTGTGATTTAAACCTGTCCTACTCAGGTTGAGTAGGCTGTTTGTGGCCAACAGGGGCTGCAAGTGAGACTGCTAAGAGGTTGGAGGCTGCAGCACCAATGTGAGCACTTTCTTCTGCTGCCAATTTGACCTTCAAATCTGCTATTTCTCTCTTCTGTCTTTTCACCATCCTTTTCAGCTTCTTTACTTCAGCACTCTCCTCCTCTTGATCCTTTCTCATTCTGCTATCAACCATCGACTGCACCTCCACCTTGAGATCTTCTAGCCTTTCTATGAACTCATTCCTTTGTTGAAGGACTGTGTCCATAAGATTGCTATTTTGAGCCAAGACTTCTTGCATCATTCCCACCATCTCATTGGCCCCAACACCCTTTTCTTTCCTGTCCCTCAGCCTCTGGACTGCCTTCATATCCATTTGGAACCTTTCTCTTTGTTCCTTGACCACCAAATCATCAATATACCGAGGCACCCCCATCTCAGTTAGCAGTTTGGTTAACATCCCAGGGAAGTAGAACTTTCCCCTGGATTTTGATCTGGTAGAGCACTCTCTTATGCTTCTCATGATGATCTTTCCGAAGTTGATGGTTTTTCCTGTCACAAGACAATAGAGTAAAAGCATCCTTTCCACAGTAATAAAGGTATCATGAGAGGTTGGTGAGATGGTGTGCCTCACAAAATTGATCCACACATTGGAGTCAGGTGTGAGGTTTGAGGCTCTGAAGGTCCTTAACATCATATTTGTATGGCTTTCCCAATTAGTTTTAGGCTTTCCCAAAACTGCAACCACTTCAGCAAGGTCACTAGCAGTGGCCTTATGCACAAGTGCATAATACTCTGTTTTCTTTGGTGGGTTGAGTTCTAGGAATTGGTTGATTCTTTTGGCAGTGAGGTGGACAGTGGTTCCTCTAACATGGATCTTTGAGGCTGAGGTTACAGACATTTCACAATAGAATTCTCGAATGAGGGTGAGGTTGTAGGAATCATACACATGGCACAACTTACTAAGACCTTGGGTGTCAACTACTTGCCTTATGAAATGGAATTCCCTCATACTGTGTTCATCTATTCCTTTCTCGGGGAATCCAATTTTTGTTTGAAATTTAGGCCACATCTTGGCTGCAGCCTTGGAGCTGAACCCATTGTGAGGTGAGGTAGGCCTTGGTAACAGAGTTACAACATGTTCCTCTCTTCTCTTTTTTCCTCTCACAGACTGCTCATGCTGCAATGATGCTGCAGCATAGCAGTTGGTATCAGTGGGTTTTGTTCCAGATGGTTCCCCTTCAACTATCACTCTCTTGGTCCTTTCACTCTTTCTAGTCCCTTCCCTGATGGTTTTCCTGGCAAAGACCTTTCCCAATCTCTTTCTTTTCTTAGTTGGCTTGACTACCACTGGCTCTTCTTCCTCAGTCCACACAACTTCATTCACAGGGAAATCCATAAATGGGTCCTCATGGTTTTCACCTATATCTCTATCCATATTCATATTTTCAATGATGGCTTCCTCACTTCTTCCTATCCCAATGCCATCAATAGGGTTCTCAATATTCTTTTCAACAGTAAATCCCTCAAATGGGTCAAGACTCTCAACAGTCATTCCTATTTCTTCAACAGTTGGTCTAGGCATTGGGTTAATGGTGACCATTTTGTCAGTAGAGTTCAATGGCCCAAACGAGCTATCGAACTCAAACTTTCTGAAATGATCAACATTCACCTTTGTTGAAGAGATAGGCATTCCAGACTCATCCTCCGAACATGAGGTGATCAGGCCATCGACCATAGATTTTTGAGCAGGGGAAGATACCTGATATTCTGCAATGGTAATGAAGTTGGGATGGAGAATAACCGCAAATGGATTACTTTCTGGAATCGTCGCTCTGTCCGAAATTTCTTCTCTTTCGGCCATTAGAGAACCCTCGATGTCAGAAGCATTAGGGAATAGGGTCTGCGGAGTGATAATGTGGAGGAATGGTCGAGTTTGTGCAGGGCTGGAGTTTTCTTTCGAAACCGTTGAAGGTCGAGGGTTGCTTGCGTTCGGGCTTTGCTCGACAGCCCTGGTTCGTGGGCTTCGTCTTCTTCCTTCGCTATTAGGGTTTCGAGCTGTGGCTTTCTTTATCTTTGCCATGATACAGGTTGAATCACTGAGAAAGGGGAAGAAGATGGTGGTTCTTGAGAGTTGTTTGGCTTGCGAGGGAAGAGACAGGGAGTGAGGAGAGTGGGAGTGAGAGTGAGAGAGGGAACGGTTATGTTTCAAAAAGAGGGTTTTCTGGAAGTTGAAAAGACAAAAGGTGACTTGATGGTGTCCTTATCTGATTAATTTGAAGGATGCAAGCTGTAATATGGTTGTAACTTGGGTAAAGACCATTGGATTTTTAAGGAAAAGTACAAAAAGGTATCTTTTGGAGGTTTCCTCATCATTGGAGCTATAAATTAGACATAAAGTCTAAAATTAGCTAAAAATATGATTTCACCCATTGTACTTTCCTTAAACAAACCCAAAATTCTTATCTGATATAATCCCCAAATTTTCAGCTAGACATTCCCTTTTTCTTTGAAGACTCAGATCTCTGGTGCTGTAGCATTAGGATAGCATCCTCTTGTTTCCTCCTTTTTCCTAAATTAAGGCTGCACACTAACAAACAGATTATACAAGACTAATAAAGAAAATTGCTAAACTAATTAAACAAAGATTATTTACACAGATTTTGGAACTTTGAGATAGTTCCCATCTTGAGTGAAGCTTTTTAGCATAGAGTGACCATCTCCACAGAGCTATGCTGTGGAGATGCTACAGCATCATGGTATAGCTTTACTCTCTGGCCATTGACTTTGAACACACTATTGTTCTCCGGATTGACTAAGTCTACAGCCCCATATGGATATACTTTGTGGATGAGAAATGGGCCTGACCATCTAGACTTAAGTTTACCTGGAAACAATTTCAGCCTAGAGTTGAACAAAAGACATTTTTGGCCTGCTTTCAACTCTCTGTGTCTAATCCTATTGTCATGCCATTTTTTTGTTTTCTCTTTGTATAACTTGGCATTCTCATAGGACAAGTTCCTATGTTCTTCTAGCTCACAGAGTTGTAACTTTCTCTTGTTGCCAGCCTTATCTAAGTTCATGTTCAATTCCTTTATAGCCCAATATGCTTTATGTTCAAGTTCTAAAGGGAGATGACAGGCCTTTCCAAAGACTAGCTTGTATGGAGACATACCCAAAGGTGTTTTAAAAGCAGTTCTGTATGCCCATAAAGCATCATCTAGTTTGAAAGCCCAGTCTTTTCTGTTTGGTTTAACAACTTTTTCAAGAATCCCTTTTATTTCCCTGTTTGAGAGCTCAGCCAAACCATTGGTTTGTGGGTGATATGCAGTGGCAACCCTGTGTTTCACATGATATTTTTCAAGAACTTTACTCAACAAATTGTTTATAAAGTGGGTACCCTCATCACTAATTAGTGCCCGGGGGGTACCAAACCTTGTAAAAATTTGTTTTTGTAAAAACTTTACAACCGTTCTAGCATCATTAGAAACACATGCCATTGCTTCTACCCATTTTGAAACATAATCAACAGCTACTAAGATATATTGACAATTGTTTGAAGGGGGAAAAGGTCCCATAAAATCTATTCCCCAAACATCAAACAACTCAACTTCCAAGATCCCATTCAAAGGCATTTCATTTTTCTGAGAAATGGAACCACTTCTCTGGCATTCATTACATCTTTGAACAAAATTATGGGAATCTTTAAAGAGAGTTGGCCAATAAAATCCTGATTGAAGCACTTTAGCTGCTGTTCTTTGGCCTCCAAAATGTCCTCCATAAGCTGATTGATGGCAATGCTGTAGAATTGCTGCAACTTCAGTTTCTGGGATACACCTTCTCAACAATTGATCTGTACCAAGTTTAAACAGAAAAGGATCATCCCATAAGTAAAATTTACAATCATGGAGAAATTTCTTAAGCATGTGATGAGTGTAATCAGAAGGTATGATGCCACAGGCCAAATAATTTGCTATATCAGCAAACCATGGAAGTTGTGCCTGCACCATAAGAATCTTTTCATCAGGGAAAGTTTCAGTAATGCTTCCACCTTCCCTACTTTCAACAAGTTTCTCTAACCTGGACAAGTGATCAGCTACCTGGTTCTCAGTCCCCTTCCTATCAACAATCTCTAGGTCAAACTCTTGCAACAACAAAACCCATCTTATCAGCCTAGGTTTAGCATCTTTCTTTGATATCAAATATTTAATGGCAGCATGGTCGGTATGTACAATGACTTTTGCTCCCATCAAATATGATCTAAATTTTTCAAATGCAAAAACCACAGCTAATAATTCTTTCTCAGTTGTTGTATAATTAATTTGAGCTTCATTTAGGGTTTTGCTTGCATAGTGGATGGAATGAAAAATTTTCTCTTTTCTTTGACCTAACACAGCACCAACAGCCCAATCACTGGCATCACACATGATTTCAAAAGGTTTGTCCCATTCAGGAGCCACAACCACTGGTGCAGTTACCAGAGCTTTCTTTAAAGTGAGGAATGCATTTCTACATTCATCATTAAAATCAAACTTTTGGTCATGCTGTAATAATAGACATAAAGGTTTTGAAATTTTTGAAAAGTCTTTTATAAACCGTCTATAAAATCCAGCATGGCCAAGAAAGCTCCTGATACCTTTCACAGTTGTTGGTTCAGGTAGTTTTTCAATCACTTCAAGTTTAGCTTTGTCTACCTCAACTCCTCTTTTAGATATTAAATGACCAAGGACAATCCCTTCTGTTACCATGAAATGACATTTTTCCCAATTAAGGACCAGGTCAGTCTCCTCACATCTTTTAAGACTTTGTTTCAAATTATCCAAACACTGATCAAAAGATGAACCATAAACAGAAAAATCATCCATAAATATCTCAATGGATTTTTCAAGCATATCAGAAAATATGGACATCATGCATCTCTGAAAAGTGGCAGGAGCATTGCAAAGTCCAAAAGGCATCCTTCTGAAGGCAAAGGTGCCATAAGGACAAGTGAAGGTAGTCTTCTCCTGGTCTTCTGGTGCTATGGCTATCTGGTTGTATCCTGAGTATCCATCCAAAAAGCAGTAGTATTCTTTTCCAGCCAACCTGTCCAACATTTGATCAACAAATGGTAAGGGAAAATGGTCCTTTTGAGTAGCCTTGTTCAGCCTACGGTAGTCCATGCAAATTCTCCATCCGGAGACTATTCTGGTAGGGATGAGTTCATTCTTGTCATTGGAAATGACAGTGATCCCTCCCTTCTTGGGTACACACTGGACTGGACTAACCCAAGAACTACTGGCTATTGGGAAAATAATTCCTGCATCTAACCATTTCAAAATTTCCTTTTTCACTACCTCTTTCATGACAGGGTTTAGTCTTCTTTGTGGCTCTATGGAAGTGAAGTTCTTGTCTTCTAAGATGATCTTATGTTGACAAATAGAGGGACTAATCCCTTTAAGGTCAGCAATAGTCCATCCTATGGCTTTTGTGTGCAACTTCAACATATCTACTAACTTCTTTTCTTGATGCAATTCTAGGGTGGCAGAAATAATGACTGGCAGTTTGTCTTCTCCTCCTAAAAAGGCATACTTCAAGTGAGATGGGAGTTGTTTCAACTCCAGGTCAGGTGGTGAGATTATTGATGGAGTAAATGACTTTTGTTCATTACTTTCCAGCAGCTCAAATGCTGCAGCATCCAAAGGGACAGACTTTTTCTCCAAGGTCTTATCATCATCATCATCATATTCCTTGTCTAAGTCTCTCAAGGTCAGGTCTTCCTCATCCTCCTTTTCTATCCTACAAGCTTGTTTGACTCCCTCTTCATGACACAAGTCCTCAATGACACCTAGGCTTGAGCAGTCTTCTAGATCACTAGGGTATTTCAAAGAATTGAAGACATTGAATGTGACTTTTTGGTCTTGTAGTCTCATGGTCAATTCACCCTTCTGGACATCTATCAAAGTTCTACCCGTAGCTAAGAAAGGTCTTCCCAAAAGTATGGGAATATCCTTGTCAGCCTCAAAGTCTAAAATGATAAAATCAGCCGGAAAAATGAACTTATCAACCTGCACTAACACATCTTCAATCTTACCCTTGGGATATGCAATGGTCTTATCAGCTAGAATGAGTGTGACTGTGGTAGGTCTGGCCTCTCCTATGCCTAAGCTTTTGAAAATGGACAATGGCATAAGGTTGACACTAGCACCTAAATCACACAGTGCCTTCCCAACCTCTTTCCCTCCTATGGAACAAGGAATGGTGAAACTCCCTGGGTCTTTTTGCTTAGGGGGAATTTTGTTGGTCAAGAGAGCACTGCAACCTTCTGTGAGAGCAACAGTCTCATATTCATTCAATTTTTTTTTCTTGCTCAATATGTCTTTTAAAAACTTGGCATAACTGGGCATCTGCTCAATTGCTTCAACAAGAGGTATGTTGATATGCAATGCTTTGAAAACATCCAAAAATTTCTTGAATTGCAATTCCTCCTTCTCATTCCTTAACCTTTGGGGGTAAGGAATATAAGGGGGAACTGGTTTGATAACAGCTTGGTTTGATTGTTTTGAGCAAGATGGATCCAGTATGCTTTTGGTCTTTGTTTCATTAGGTGAAATCACAACTGAGGTCTTTGGATTAGTCAAAGGTGGACTTGAACTTGTGATCTTAGGATCTTGATTTTCTTCTTGAATTTCTGGTATTGGAATTACAGGAATCTCTGGATCAGGAATGGACTTGGGTGTTTTCTCAAAATCTGTTTTGGTTGTTGGTCCAGATTCCTTTTCCACAGATTCAGGTAATTCTTTACCACTCCTAAGTGTGACAGCTTTCACATGTTCTTTTCCAGGAGCCTTGGGTAATTCTGTATTACTGGGCAAAGTGCCTGAGGCTCTATTGTTCTGATTAAGTGCAATTTGACTGACTTGTGTTTCCAAACTCCGGAGAGCTGCTTGAGTCTGACTCATGAATCCTCTCATCATTGCTTCAAGAGAGAGATTTGAGTCATCATGTGGAGGTGTATGATGTTGATTTTGAAAAGGTGGTTGAGTGTGCTGATTGTTTTGAAAACCTTGACTACGATTATTCTGATGATGATTATTTTGAAAATTTCCTTTGTACTGGTTTTGAGAACTACTTGCTTGATTCTGAAAATTGGAGTTCCCATGGTGCTTTGGTGCTGGTGGATTTAAACATGGACTGTTCCAAGAGAAGTTTGGGTGCTGTTTCCAGCTTGCATTGTAGTGGTTGGAGTGGGGAGCAGGTCTGTTTTGCACAAAGTTCACAGATTCAGAATTATGTGGACAGTTTTCATAAGAATGCTCTCCACCACAACACACACATTGCACAGAAAGAACTGCTGAAGCAGGTGTAGGGACAGTCGGCTGTGCTCCTTGACCAGAAGTTAGATTTTTAAGCATGTTGGTCATGGAAGCAAGCTGAGCTGTCAATGCAGTGTATGCATCCACATCATGCATTCCAGCAGCTTTTCTTTGAGTTTGGGCCCTTGGATCAGCCCAGTGTCCATTGTTTGTTGAAATCTTTTCAAGAATCTCATACCCGGCATTGTAGGTATTAGAAGTAAATGCCCCTCCTGAAGTCGCATCGAGCATTTGTTTTGCATTAGGAACAAGCCCATTGTAAAACGTCTCGAGTTGAATACAGTAGGGAATGCCATGATGAGGGCATTTTCTCAACAATTCCTTAAATCTTTCCCACGCATCCGGAATAGCTTCATCATCCATTTGTTTAAACATGCAAATCTCATTTCTGGATTTAGCATTCCGGGTAGGTGGAAAATATTTTCGCAAAAATTTTTCGGCCATATCACTCCATGATGGTACTGAACCTGGTGCTAATGAGTTGAACCAAACTTTTGCCCGATCCCTTAGAGAAAATGGGAATAGAGTGAGCCTTAAGGCATCAGCAGATACTCCAGGGATTAGAAAAACATCGGTGATTTCCATAAAGGATTTTAAATGCGAATGTGGATCTTCCGATGGCATTCCGGCAAATTGACCATTGGCTTGCAACATGTGAAACATGATGGGTTTTGGTTCAAAATGTAAAGTTTCTAATTGTGGCCTAATAATCCCGGAATTCAATTGCTCAAAATTAGGAATTGCATAGTCCATAATTCTTCCATCTTTTGAGTTTGCAAGATCAATGATGTTTTGTGGTTCAACATTACCAACAGATCCGGCCTCATCTTCCTCATCATTATGATTTTGGTGATTTTGAAACTGATGAGGTGGAGGATTTCCAAAAATTGGTGCATTATTTGCAAAAATTGGTGGTGGCCTGATTTGATTCATTAAAGGTGGTCTCATTTGATTTTCCAAAGGCGGTGGTTGATTTTCCAAAAGTGGTGGTCTAAGATGCATGTTTTCAAAACCCGGGGGAGGTCCTTCCATATTGAGAGGATTTGTGTTTTGAAAAGTTCTTTGAATTCTCCTTCTTTGACGGAAGGTTCTCTCAATATCTGGATCTAACTCAAAAAGTTCCCCGCGTTGTATTCTTGGCATGCACCACTTTTAAAAATCTTTTGAAATTCCCAAAGGTGGTAGAAAAACCAAATCTTTTAAAATACTTTACAAACACTTTTGACTTGCCAATCCCCGGCAACGGCGCCAAAAACTTGACAGGCCCTTTTGTTTACCTCAGGGTGAGACTGATAATACCAAAAAGCAAGTATACAAATTGGTACTATGTCGCCTTACAAGTAATAAAATGGTAAAGATACCAGATATCGTCCCACAGAGATTGGATTAAAAAGTGTGTTAAAAGTATAATGAAAGATGAGATTTCAGATGACGAATTTGAAGCAATATTTTGGAAGGTTGGTTAACACAGATTTAACTAAACAAGATTAAAATAGAAGCAAGGGTGTAAGACTTTTGATGGTATATGGATCCAAATTCCAGTAGGTCAATGCTACAGCACTTGTTATAGCATGATGCTATTTGAGTGCTGCAGCATGCTTCTGACTATAACTAGTTTTATTATCGATTTCAAGACACGTTCCTCTCGGACTCTCACCATCCCATTATTCCAGTGGCTATGAACCATCTCATCTCTGAGCAAGGTTCCAGATAAGGGAATGATGGGAATGGAGTTCTCAAAATATACGGCGAAACAAATTCTCTTCGTTAAAAGTTACTCTTTCGAAATAACCCCCGTACCTCCCAAGTTGATGTATTCTAAGTAGCTTATCTCTAAGTCTACTCCATTTTAACCCTTTGAAAAAGTGACAACTTATCAAGAATGGATCATTTTAAATGACACAAGTAACAACTCTCGTTGCAAGTAACTCTTTCGATATTACCTCCCATGTCATTCAATTTGACGTGCTATTCAATGGCCTATCTCTAGGTCCATGACACTATTACACTATCAAAATAATCATTTTGTCAAAGAGTTTTGTTATCTTGATAAAACTTGAGTTGGAATAATAAAATTTCGTTAAAGTCACAAACACCCACTTTCTTTTAGATCCACATGACCACCATTTGTCTCACACCCAAGCTAAGATGATTAGCTACTCATTACAATAAAGAAATAAAAACTACTACTAAGAATTATAACAACAAACATAATGGAAATTGCTCTTGAAATGTAAATGACTTGAAAGTATATAAATATATATATATATATATATGTGTAAAAAAATGTAAAGACGAGAACGTAAATTACAAGGAAATGGAAATGACAAGAAAGTAAACTTGAATATAATTACAATAAACTTTAACCATTAAAATCTAAAACAAAAGAGTAAAGGAAAGGCTAGAGATGTAAGATGGAAAAAGAAAATACAACTAAAAGAAATGTGCAGGTGGGTGCTGTTTGGATGTTACAGCATGCATATTCAAACATGAAGGTTATATAAAGAAGATGAAGAACACTATGAAGATCATAAGAACATACGGATGAATTCTGGAAATTAACGAGGACACTGGACTGGAAGATTACCAGTTCGTGAGCTAGACAGAAAATAAAAGATTACACTAAGCATAACAATATTGAACTCTTAAAGAAGATGAAGAACAAGATGAAGAACATGAACACTTAACACTTGAAATTAAAGAACTTAAAGAGAGAGATCGATTCCTATCCTTGCTGCAGATTTAGCTACATAAAATGAAAGATTACACTAAGCATAACAAGATTAAAAGCTTAATAAAAAATATGAAGAACAAGATGAATGATTAAAAACTACTTCTTAAAATTAATTAACTAGAAAGCGACTTAAGAACAGCCCCAAGCTTCGATCGATCAGATGCAAAAGGCTTGAAAGAGCATAAACTAAGATGATAGAAGAAGATGTAGGTGATGTCCCCTTAAGAGCAACTAAGCACTCCTTTTATAACAAAAGGGAGTGGCAAACTTGCAATTTTAAGGGGAATCTAATTGTACTTACCTAGTCTAAGCCTACTAGAACTACCAAAGCTTGTCCCCATTTAACCAACATATTACAAACCATATTAACTAGTGTTTAGAGGTTACAATCAGATTAGTTACATGCCAAAATTCAGCTTAGCCTTCTTCTCTTTGAGTCTTTCATCCAAAACCATCAGCTCCATGCTGTTTCCATGCTGCAGCATGCCCTGTTTTCAAATAGATTTCCAAAAGATAACCAAACTTAGCCTACAATCTTAATAGAACAAGCAAATCACACAATTTAAGCTCCAAGACACAATAAATGGAAAATGAGATAGAAAATGACTCAAAGTGGGATTTGAAAATGAAAAATCCTATCTAAAAGGTTAAAAGAAATGTGCTTAAGTACTCAAAATTGAGTACTTATCAATAGTGTCATAAGTTCCTTCCAGGTTTTTTTCCCTTTTGAAAACGAGTTAAGTTCTCATGCTTATTTTTAGATCTCGCTTACTCGTTTTTTTGTGAAGTTTCAAACGAGTTAAATCTGACCTTGTTAGGTCTTGTTTACTCGTTATTTCATTTTTTTTCTACATCTCCGTCTCCTTTTTATCTTAGAACAGATTCTTTTTAGATCTTGGTTTAAGAGTTCACTTTCGGCCCCTTTTTTTTCGGTTTGTATGTGTGCCTAGACGAGTCAGATCTGACCTCTGTAGGTCCGATTCACTCCTTTGGCCATCCCATCTTTATTGTCAATTCAAATCTACACACTGATCTATTTTAGATATTTTGTGTGTTTAAGTTTTTTTTTTCTATCAGATCGTTGCCTGGTTTATGTTTTTCCTTACACTAAGCTTGATGGAATTGATCTCTTTTCAAGCTTATTGATAAGCTTTGTTTGTTTTCTTTTCTTTTCTGTGTGTTTGTAATATCGATCTAGACCTTTGTTGTTCTTGTATGTTCTTTCTCATTCTGTGTTCAGGTGATAGTTCTGTTTCAACCTGTGCTTACGCTGAATCTCTTCTTGAGGTTCCAGTTTTGTTTCTGCCTTCCCATTTCCGCTGCATGATTGCTTAAAGTCAGATCTGTAAGTTGTTATGTATCTTCTGGTTTGGGTCCGAATCCACTGTAAGTTCTTCCTTCCCTCTCTCTTGTGTGTTCTTTTGGTTTGGACTCTGGGTAGTTGGCTTGACCTACCACCTCTTTGAATGGCAAGGAACCCTGTCTCTAAGCTACCTAGTTGTGTCCCTGTGTGTGTTTTTTTTTCTTCCTTCTGTTTTTCTTTGGCTTTTTCCTGATTAATCACTATGACTGGAACAGAGTCTTCCAAAGAGCCAGAACAGCGATCTTTGATCGCTAAACTGGACTTTGGGGATCCCCTGTATCTCCATCCTAGTGACACATCAGGTGCCTCTATTTTGACCATGAAGCTTAGTGGTACTGATAACTATAAAGTGTGGTCATGCGTTATGATTCTTGCTTTAGAAACTAAGAATAAACTTGGTTTCATAGATGGTTCTGTTGTTCGTTCCACTGATAATGACGTGTTAGGAAAACAATGGGATAGATGTAACTCTGTGGTTTTATCTTGGATTCTTAACTCTATCTCTGATGATTTGTTTGTTAGTCAAGTCTTTTCTCGTGTTGCCTCTGAAGTGTGGGTTGAGTTAAAAGAAACGTATGATAAAATAGATGGTTCTGTCACATTTAACTTGCATAAAAAAATTAACTCTCTCTCACAAAATGGTGCATTTGTTTCTGACTACTACCACAAGCTCAATGCACTGTGGAAGCAGTTTGATGCCTTGATTAAGTTGCCTTCATGCACTTGTAATGTTGCTCATGATTTTTCAAAGCATAATCAATTGATAAAACTTATGCAATTTTTGATGGGCCTAGATGACACTTACAATCACATACGTAGTAATATTTTAACCACTGATCCTCTCCCAAGTGTCAAAACTGCCTTTTCTTTAGTATCTAGGGAAGAGTCACATCGTGGTGTGACTAGATCTTCTGATAGTAAAGGTCAACATACTGCTTTTTTTGGAAAAACTAATGATAATAAGAAAAAGGGAGGAAAACCTCCACTTCTTTGCAAACATTGTGGAGTGACTGGGCACACTATAGAGAGATGCTACAAACTAATTGGTTTTCCAAAAGATTTTCAGTTCACAAAGTCTAAAAACAGTCAATCTTTTAAGCCATCTTCAAGTAATTCTTGTTCCACGGATACCTCTGGTTATGGCCAGAATAACTCAACATCTCTCACCGAGGATCAAATCAACAAGTTACTCTCTCTTCTTGATCAAAAACAATATGCGAATTCTGTTAATATGGCAGGTATGTTTTCTGTCAATATGGCTAATTCCTTTTCTAGTCTCTCTCACTCTGGTTGGATAATTGATTCTGGAGCAAATCAGCATATGATTTGCTCCACTTCGCAACTTGAAAATATTGTTGATATTTCCGACCTGAATCTTAAAGTTACTCAATCTAATGGAGATGAAGCTAAGATTAATCAAATTGGAAATTATAAACTTACTAATGAAGTTATTTTATTTGATGTTCTTGTTGTTCCTGATTTCCATGTTAATCTTTTATCTGTTCATAAAATTGCTAGAGATAGTAAGATTTTTGTTGGGTTTGATGAGTACAAGTGTTACCTTCTTCAGGGTTCTCTTCACAAGAGAATTGTGGGGACTGGTAGCGAACAAGGAGGTTTATATTTTTTTGATCAAACTACTAAGGGTGAGCCATCTATCTCTCTTACCTCTAAGGTCCCTTCTAATAAGTCTAATGTGTCTATTGTATGTTATGTTTCTAGACAGTTGTGGCATAGCAGACTGGGTCATCCTGCAGATCAAGTTCTTGGGGTCCTAAAGGACACCCTTGATCTTGGGAGTGAGCATGTCTCTTCCCCGTGTGATATTTGCCATAAGGCAAAGCAAACCAGAGACAAATTCAAATTAAGTAATCATACCTCCAAAGTTCTTGGAGAATTAGTTCATTTAGACTTATGGGGACCATATCGTGTCCAAAGTAAAGAGGGCTTTAAGTTGTTTTTGACTGTTGTGGATGATTACACTAGGTCTGTGTGGGTGTATTTGTTGAAAACCAAGGATGAAGTTTTTGATAATATTGTTGCTTTTTACAGTTTACTGTTAATTCAATTTGGGAAACGTGTTAAAATGTTCAGAAGTGATAATGGTACCGAGTTCATTAATAATAAGCTTGGTGAGTTTTTTAAATCCAATGGCATCATTCATTAAACTACTTGCGTTTATACTCCTCAACAAAATGGGGTAGTTGAACGCAAGCATAGACATTTGTTAAATGTAGCTAGGGCCTTAATGTTTCAAGGAAATGTTCCATTAAACATGTGGAATGAGTGTATTTTAACTGCTACCTATCTTATTAATAGAACTCCTTCTGTGTTAAATGGAAAAAGTCCTTACGAGCTTGTGTTTGGTTTTGCACCTGTTTTATCTCACCTTAGAAATTTTGGGTGTTTGTGTTTTGCTGTGAAACCTAATGTGACTGATAAATTTTCCTCTCGCTCTGAAAAATGCATTCTTCTTGGATATTCTAATTCCAAGAAGGGTTACAGACTTTAACTCTTTGGTCTTATGAGAAGTTTTGTGTTGTTTGCCTTTAAGACAAGCAACACAATGATCATCACATGAAAAGACTTTTGAAGGTAAACCTCTTACAAGGTTATTTTTAACAAGATTGTTCATAGTCTTGAAATTCATGTGACACATCCTTCTGTGCCAAAGGGAGGATTCATCTACAGAAGCTTTTGAAACAAGACAATTTAGAGATGAATCACTATCAACATTGTCCAAATCAAGACAGTAAACATTGTCCTTTCTTGGAGTTCTAAGTAGTATCATGCTTTCATCAACTACCTTGAACCCTGGAGCAAGAATCATACACTCAGTATTAGTAAATAATATACTATGTTGTTTGTCACAAACCTGTGATACACTTAACAGGTTGTACTTTAATTGATCAACATAGTAGACATCCTCAAATGTCATCTTACCTTTGGTGACATTACCTTTTCCACTTATCTTACCACCAGTAAGATTGTCTCCAAATGCAACATGTCCTCCATTAATATGCTTGAAATCCTGAAGGCATGACATGTTGCCAGTCATGTGCCTAGAGCAACCACTATCAACATGCCATATGCTCTTTCCCTTGAGCTGTTGGTTGCCCTGCACATTAAATAAATCAATTAGTATGATTGGGGACCCAAGCAAAAGTGGTCTTGGGTCTCCCTTTCTCATCAAAGTATTTACATTCCTTTTTAATGAGGTTTTTAAACTCAGAGCACTCTTTATTAGAGTACTTTGTCAATATGATTGGCTTAGCAGAACCAACACTAGAAGCAGTACTAACCTTAGAAGTACTAACAGAGTTAGCAGTACTAACAAGTTTAGCAGTACTAACCTTGTTAGCAGCATTAACATTGTTAGCAGTAGTATTACTTCTAGCAGCACTATCATTGTCAGCAACACTATTTGTGGTAGCAGTACTAACAGTTTTAGTGCTTTTAGGAATCCACATATTGACACTTTCTTTAACAGACTTTTTCTTCATGTGGCTTTTAGTTTTAACAGTTTTCTTAGCCACATGGTTCTTTTCAATTTTCTTATAACCAAAGGGTTTTTGCATGGATCTTTGGAAATTCATCCTTTGTTTCATAGGATTGAAATAACAGAATTTTGCAAGATGATTCAATTTGCCACAGATAAAACAAGGTTTTGGTCTATTGATTTTACTCAGATCAACCCCTTGTTTTTGTGCCCACTGATTATTCCAGTTTCTTTGATTTCCCCTCTTTTTGTCCTGTTTTTGGAGCTCATTCTTCTTACATGCACACTGTTTGCAAGGACCTGGATTCACAACTGTGGTCTGTTTGTAATGGACCTTACCAGACTTTCCCTCTGTCTTCTCTATGTCCTTGGATTTGATCCAAGCCCTTCCACAATCATCATTGGTGATAATGTTATTCTCTAGAGGAATCTCACCACTCACCTTGTTCTCCTTACTCTTGCCAACCTCTTTCTCAGTCTTATCCTCAACATCTATCTCATCTAAGGGATCTATTTCAGTGGCTCCCTCAGGCAAGTTCTTCCTATCTTTGGTGTCTAACAGGTCTGAAGTAGGAGGAATGTAATTGTTGTTATATGGTGGAGGTGTTGCATTGTACCCAATTCCTCTTCTCAGCTTATCATGAATCTGATTTTGTAGTAAAGAGTCCATTGCTTTAGAAGCATTGGAAAACTTTTCTACATCAAGCTTAACCTTGGTCAGCTCCTCTTTCAGTTTTTCACTCTCCTCTTTAGATTTGGTCAGTTTAAGTTCTAAATCCTTTTTCTCCCACTGCCAGTAATTGGTGTCATATGAGTGTTGTAGTTCATTGGCTTGAAAACCTTTGATCTGATCTTCAAATCTCTCTACAATCCTTACATAGTCTTTTATATCTTTTTCTAATCTCTTAAGGTCATCACTCATCTTCTGATTGTGATCCCTGTACCTTTTAACAGTGTCTATGCAAGTTTTAGAACAGAGATTAGAACTTACCTCAGATGGAAGATCAGATACTTTAGCCATAAGAGCTTGATTCTGAATAGTTTCTTCTGCTTGATCACTCCAATCAAACCCCATTCCTTGTTGAGAAACAAGGGCTTGAGCAGAGTTTCTGTTGTTATTGAAGCTTCCAGATTGAGCTTGTTGATGGTTGTTGTTGTGAGACATTCCACTTCTGCATTCTCTAGCAAAATGTCCCTTCAGATGGCATTTGTAGCATTCTACCTTTGATTTATCAAACCCTGCTCCATCTTCTCTTCTTTGGGAGAAGTTGTTTCTTCCAGTCCTCTTTATAAACTTCTTAACCCTCATGGAGAGCATGGTCATCTGCCATTTAATATCCATCTCTTCCAGATCATCGGGATGGAGTTGTTCTAAGTCATCATTAATCAAAGAGGAATTTCCATGATTAGAAAGAAAGGCTTCAAACACAGAATCAGTGCCTTTATCTTGATTTGTTCCATTAGCAGCATTAACTGATTCAGGGTTAGCAGTAGAATCAATTGATGCTGATAGGAGTGCAGCATTATGAATATATCCAGAAGGCTTCTTCTTTGCCTCCACCTCAGCTTCAAATACTCTAAGATCATTGTACAGATCATCAAGTTCTTTTTCTTCCAACTGATCATTCTGTCTGAATGACACAGTGTACATGGTCCATTCATCTCCAAGGGACCTTAAGAACTTTCTGTTCACATCATCTTGATCAATCTGTACTCCCATAGTAGCTAGTTCACCAATTAGTTTATTAAACCTGTCAAAAGTTTGAGTCATGGACTCATTCTTAGTTGAGATGAAGTTTTCATACTGTTGCTTTAAGATTGCCTTTTGATTTCTCTTGGTACTTTTGGTACCTGAGAATCTCTTCTCTAGAGCATTCCAGAGCATCTGTGCATCAGTGCAATTGCAGAATTGGTGTTGATACTCATTTGGAATGGCCAAGAGCAGTGTGCTCAAGGCTTTCATCTCTGTCTGCCTTGTCTTCCTGTCTGCATCTGTCTTTGGAGGGGTTCTTTTGCCATCTTCACCAATCTTTCCTTCATCAGATGGGTCATTCTCAATGATGTCCCACATAGAGTAATCTGTGAGGAGAATATATTGCTTGATTCTGATCTTCCACATGTCAAATTCATTAGATCTAAGCATTGGAACTTTTGAGACCAAAGTACTGCTTGATTCTGTAAGATTTTCCATGATGAATAACTGTTTCTGAGAGAGTTTAGCTCTGATACCACTTGTCAGGATCGAATTCTCAACAAGAATTAATTCTCAGAAACAATATCAAAGAAGTTTGCGGAATAACACTTTGATATTCAATCAAACAGAAAATCAAAACAGGATATAATCAACAAACTGTAAACTTGTATTGAATGCTTTAAAGTTACAAGATTACTCACTCAACCTCAATATTGATGAACAGGCTCACCAATACGAATTCTACTTCTCTAGAATTAGGATCTATGCCTTGAGGTTGATTTTCTCTCTAAAAGAATGAAAAACTTAGAATTAATAAATTAATCTCTAAACTATACAATATATACTGAATACAAAGATAATTACAATAAATAAAATATCTTCAGTATATCTTCCATGTATATCTCTAAGCTTCCATGTATATCCTTTCATACGAATCTTCATCATATAAGCAGTATTAATCTTCAGCATCATTAACTTCCTTCTAGCAGCATTAACTACTAAGCAGTACTAACCACTAGCAGTACTAACTAGCTAAGCAGTACTAACTTTGTTCAAGCAGCACTAACTTTGACTAGCAGTATTAATTAATACTAGCAGTAGTAACACTCGGCAGTATTAACCTTTAAATCTTCTAGCAGTAGTAATTTTGAACCAGCAGCATTAACCATACTTGATGAATTCTTCAGTTCCCAACAGGTTACAGACTTTATAGTTTAGATTCAAAGCAAATTATTGTTTCTAGAGATGTGAAGTTTTATGAAACAGTTTTTCCTTTTAAAATGAATGCAAATAAACCAAGTAATGTTTCTAGTGAGATAAACTCGTTAAATTTCTTTGACTCTATACATTTTCAGTCTAATGATTTGCCCTCTGAATTACCCGATGATGAGATCAGGGTGAATCCTCAAAATGAAAATGGAATCAACACTTCTGATAACATTTGCACTTCTGATAACATTTGCAATCGTGATCATCTGGGTAGCCAAAATAGAGCTGCCGGGTCTGTGGACCCTGTTAGTACTACTGAACATGGTAAGTTCAAAGGAGTTGCCGGATCGGATGATCCTGGTAGTACCGAGGTTGCCAGTGATTCACAGTCTGCAGATTTTCAACATTTAACTGTTCAATCTGAAAATGATGGTCATTTGAGGTCCCCTCCTGAGGGTGTATCTTCTGTTCGTAAATCTAGTCGTCCTATTAATTTGCCTCGAAGGTTTAATGATTATGTTATAGAAGGTAAAGTCAAATATGGTCTAGAAAAGGTTGTGAATTATTCTTATCTCAATTCAAACAATTTTTGTTTTGTTTCTATGTTAAACAAGTCGGTTGAACCTGAAAGTTTTTTTTGAGGCTAGTAAGGATCAGAATTGGGTTAATGCCATGAATGATGAAATTGAGGCTCTTTATAGAAATGGTACTTCGGTTTTAACTGATTTACCCCCTGGTCGAAAGCCAATAGGTTGTCGCTGGATTTATAAAATCAAATATAAATCCACTGGGGAAATAGAAAGGTACAAGGCTCGTCTTGTAGCCAAAGGGTATAGTCAACGAGAACATTTAGATTATGAAGAAACTTTTTCACCTGTTGTAAAAATGGTCACTGTTAGGTGTGTTATTGCATTAGTTGTTCAAAATAGGTGGTTGTTGTGTCAACTTGATGTGAATAACGCCTTTCTTTATGGTGATTTAGTTGAAGATGTATATATGTCTTTACCTCATGGATATTTTTCTGTTGATGATAAACGTGTGTGCAAGCTTGTGAAATCTTTGTATGGACTTAAACAAGCGCCACGTCAGTGGTATGAGAAACTTTCTAATTATCTTCTTGATCATGGTTTTATTCAAAGTACTAGTGATTATTCTCTTTTTACTAAATGCACTGGTGATATATTTCTTGTTCTTCTTGTATATGTGGATGGCATAGTTCTTACTGGTAACTCTAATTCTGAAATTCAAAAGGTTAAAATTCATTTGCAATCAAATTTTAAAATAAAAGATCTTGGTTTGTTAAAGTTTTTTTTAGGTATTGAAATATTAGAAACTGAAAATGGAGTATGTATGTCACAAAGAAAGTATTGTCTTGAATTATTAAGTGATTTCGGATATTTGGGATGTAAGCCTATTAACACGCCTATGGATATGAACTTAATTGTTACTGATTCTATTGGATCTGAATCAAAGGATCCTCCTTTAAAAGTTCCTTCCAGGTTTTTTTCCCTTTTGAAAACGAGTTAAGTTCTCATGCTTATTTTTAGATCTCGCTTACTCGTTTTTTTGTGAAGTTTCAAACGAGTTAAATCTGACCTTGTTAGGTCTTGTTTACTCGTTATTTCATTTTTTTTCTACATCTCCGTCTCCTTTTTATCTTAGAACAGATTCTTTTTAGATCTTGGTTTAAGAGTTCACTTTCGGCCCCTTTTTTTTCGGTTTGTATGTGTGCCTAGACGAGTCAGATCTGACCTCTGTAGGTCCGATTCACTCCTTTGGCCATCCCATCTTTATTGTCAATTCAAATCTACACACTGATCTATTTTAGATATTTTGTGTGTTTAAGTTTTTTTTTTCTATCAGATCGTTGCCTGGTTTATGTTTTTCCTTACACTAAGCTTGATGGAATTGATCTCTTTTCAAGCTTATTGATAAGCTTTGTTTGTTTTCTTTTCTTTTCTGTGTGTTTGTAATATCGATCTAGACCTTTGTTGTTCTTGTATGTTCTTTCTCATTCTGTGTTCAGGTGATAGTTCTGTTTCAACCTGTGCTTACGCTGAATCTCTTCTTGAGGTTCCAGTTTTGTTTCTGCCTTCCCATTTCCGCTGCATGATTGCTTAAAGTCAGATCTGTAAGTTGTTATGTATCTTCTGGTTTGGGTCCGAATCCACTGTAAGTTCTTCCTTCCCTCTCTCTTGTGTGTTCTTTTGGTTTGGACTCTGGGTAGTTGGCTTGACCTACCACCTCTTTGAATGGCAAGGAACCCTGTCTCTAAGCTACCTAGTTGTGTCCCTGTGTGTGTTTTTTTTTCTTCCTTCTGTTTTTCTTTGGCTTTTTCCTGATTAATCACTATGACTGGAACAGAGTCTTCCAAAGAGCCAGAACAGCGATCTTTGATCGCTAAACTGGACTTTGGGGATCCCCTGTATCTCCATCCTAGTGACACATCAGGTGCCTCTATTTTGACCATGAAGCTTAGTGGTACTGATAACTATAAAGTGTGGTCATGCGTTATGATTCTTGCTTTAGAAACTAAGAATAAACTTGGTTTCATAGATGGTTCTGTTGTTCGTTCCACTGATAATGACGTGTTAGGAAAACAATGGGATAGATGTAACTCTGTGGTTTTATCTTGGATTCTTAACTCTATCTCTGATGATTTGTTTGTTAGTCAAGTCTTTTCTCGTGTTGCCTCTGAAGTGTGGGTTGAGTTAAAAGAAACGTATGATAAAATAGATGGTTCTGTCACATTTAACTTGCATAAAAAAATTAACTCTCTCTCACAAAATGGTGCATTTGTTTCTGACTACTACCACAAGCTCAATGCACTGTGGAAGCAGTTTGATGCCTTGATTAAGTTGCCTTCATGCACTTGTAATGTTGCTCATGATTTTTCAAAGCATAATCAATTGATAAAACTTATGCAATTTTTGATGGGCCTAGATGACACTTACAATCACATACGTAGTAATATTTTAACCACTGATCCTCTCCCAAGTGTCAAAACTGCCTTTTCTTTAGTATCTAGGGAAGAGTCACATCGTGGTGTGACTAGATCTTCTGATAGTAAAGGTCAACATACTGCTTTTTTTGGAAAAACTAATGATAATAAGAAAAAGGGAGGAAAACCTCCACTTCTTTGCAAACATTGTGGAGTGACTGGGCACACTATAGAGAGATGCTACAAACTAATTGGTTTTCCAAAAGATTTTCAGTTCACAAAGTCTAAAAACAGTCAATCTTTTAAGCCATCTTCAAGTAATTCTTGTTCCACGGATACCTCTGGTTATGGCCAGAATAACTCAACATCTCTCACCGAGGATCAAATCAACAAGTTACTCTCTCTTCTTGATCAAAAACAATATGCGAATTCTGTTAATATGGCAGGTATGTTTTCTGTCAATATGGCTAATTCCTTTTCTAGTCTCTCTCACTCTGGTTGGATAATTGATTCTGGAGCAAATCAGCATATGATTTGCTCCACTTCGCAACTTGAAAATATTGTTGATATTTCCGACCTGAATCTTAAAGTTACTCAATCTAATGGAGATGAAGCTAAGATTAATCAAATTGGAAATTATAAACTTACTAATGAAGTTATTTTATTTGATGTTCTTGTTGTTCCTGATTTCCATGTTAATCTTTTATCTGTTCATAAAATTGCTAGAGATAGTAAGATTTTTGTTGGGTTTGATGAGTACAAGTGTTACCTTCTTCAGGGTTCTCTTCACAAGAGAATTGTGGGGACTGGTAGCGAACAAGGAGGTTTATATTTTTTTGATCAAACTACTAAGGGTGAGCCATCTATCTCTCTTACCTCTAAGGTCCCTTCTAATAAGTCTAATGTGTCTATTGTATGTTATGTTTCTAGACAGTTGTGGCATAGCAGACTGGGTCATCCTGCAGATCAAGTTCTTGGGGTCCTAAAGGACACCCTTGATCTTGGGAGTGAGCATGTCTCTTCCCCGTGTGATATTTGCCATAAGGCAAAGCAAACCAGAGACAAATTCAAATTAAGTAATCATACCTCCAAAGTTCTTGGAGAATTAGTTCATTTAGACTTATGGGGACCATATCGTGTCCAAAGTAAAGAGGGCTTTAAGTTGTTTTTGACTGTTGTGGATGATTACACTAGGTCTGTGTGGGTGTATTTGTTGAAAACCAAGGATGAAGTTTTTGATAATATTGTTGCTTTTTACAGTTTACTGTTAATTCAATTTGGGAAACGTGTTAAAATGTTCAGAAGTGATAATGGTACCGAGTTCATTAATAATAAGCTTGGTGAGTTTTTTAAATCCAATGGCATCATTCATTAAACTACTTGCGTTTATACTCCTCAACAAAATGGGGTAGTTGAACGCAAGCATAGACATTTGTTAAATGTAGCTAGGGCCTTAATGTTTCAAGGAAATGTTCCATTAAACATGTGGAATGAGTGTATTTTAACTGCTACCTATCTTATTAATAGAACTCCTTCTGTGTTAAATGGAAAAAGTCCTTACGAGCTTGTGTTTGGTTTTGCACCTGTTTTATCTCACCTTAGAAATTTTGGGTGTTTGTGTTTTGCTGTGAAACCTAATGTGACTGATAAATTTTCCTCTCGCTCTGAAAAATGCATTCTTCTTGGATATTCTAATTCCAAGAAGGGTTACAGACTTTAACTCTTTGGTCTTATGAGAAGTTTTGTGTTGTTTGCCTTTAAGACAAGCAACACAATGATCATCACATGAAAAGACTTTTGAAGGTAAACCTCTTACAAGGTTATTTTTAACAAGATTGTTCATAGTCTTGAAATTCATGTGACACATCCTTCTGTGCCAAAGGGAGGATTCATCTACAGAAGCTTTTGAAACAAGACAATTTAGAGATGAATCACTATCAACATTGTCCAAATCAAGACAGTAAACATTGTCCTTTCTTGGAGTTCTAAGTAGTATCATGCTTTCATCAACTACCTTGAACCCTGGAGCAAGAATCATACACTCAGTATTAGTAAATAATATACTATGTTGTTTGTCACAAACCTGTGATACACTTAACAGGTTGTACTTTAATTGATCAACATAGTAGACATCCTCAAATGTCATCTTACCTTTGGTGACATTACCTTTTCCACTTATCTTACCACCAGTAAGATTGTCTCCAAATGCAACATGTCCTCCATTAATATGCTTGAAATCCTGAAGGCATGACATGTTGCCAGTCATGTGCCTAGAGCAACCACTATCAACATGCCATATGCTCTTTCCCTTGAGCTGTTGGTTGCCCTGCACATTAAATAAATCAATTAGTATGATTGGGGACCCAAGCAAAAGTGGTCTTGGGTCTCCCTTTCTCATCAAAGTATTTACATTCCTTTTTAATGAGGTTTTTAAACTCAGAGCACTCTTTATTAGAGTACTTTGTCAATATGATTGGCTTAGCAGAACCAACACTAGAAGCAGTACTAACCTTAGAAGTACTAACAGAGTTAGCAGTACTAACAAGTTTAGCAGTACTAACCTTGTTAGCAGCATTAACATTGTTAGCAGTAGTATTACTTCTAGCAGCACTATCATTGTCAGCAACACTATTTGTGGTAGCAGTACTAACAGTTTTAGTGCTTTTAGGAATCCACATATTGACACTTTCTTTAACAGACTTTTTCTTCATGTGGCTTTTAGTTTTAACAGTTTTCTTAGCCACATGGTTCTTTTCAATTTTCTTATAACCAAAGGGTTTTTGCATGGATCTTTGGAAATTCATCCTTTGTTTCATAGGATTGAAATAACAGAATTTTGCAAGATGATTCAATTTGCCACAGATAAAACAAGGTTTTGGTCTATTGATTTTACTCAGATCAACCCCTTGTTTTTGTGCCCACTGATTATTCCAGTTTCTTTGATTTCCCCTCTTTTTGTCCTGTTTTTGGAGCTCATTCTTCTTACATGCACACTGTTTGCAAGGACCTGGATTCACAACTGTGGTCTGTTTGTAATGGACCTTACCAGACTTTCCCTCTGTCTTCTCTATGTCCTTGGATTTGATCCAAGCCCTTCCACAATCATCATTGGTGATAATGTTATTCTCTAGAGGAATCTCACCACTCACCTTGTTCTCCTTACTCTTGCCAACCTCTTTCTCAGTCTTATCCTCAACATCTATCTCATCTAAGGGATCTATTTCAGTGGCTCCCTCAGGCAAGTTCTTCCTATCTTTGGTGTCTAACAGGTCTGAAGTAGGAGGAATGTAATTGTTGTTATATGGTGGAGGTGTTGCATTGTACCCAATTCCTCTTCTCAGCTTATCATGAATCTGATTTTGTAGTAAAGAGTCCATTGCTTTAGAAGCATTGGAAAACTTTTCTACATCAAGCTTAACCTTGGTCAGCTCCTCTTTCAGTTTTTCACTCTCCTCTTTAGATTTGGTCAGTTTAAGTTCTAAATCCTTTTTCTCCCACTGCCAGTAATTGGTGTCATATGAGTGTTGTAGTTCATTGGCTTGAAAACCTTTGATCTGATCTTCAAATCTCTCTACAATCCTTACATAGTCTTTTATATCTTTTTCTAATCTCTTAAGGTCATCACTCATCTTCTGATTGTGATCCCTGTACCTTTTAACAGTGTCTATGCAAGTTTTAGAACAGAGATTAGAACTTACCTCAGATGGAAGATCAGATACTTTAGCCATAAGAGCTTGATTCTGAATAGTTTCTTCTGCTTGATCACTCCAATCAAACCCCATTCCTTGTTGAGAAACAAGGGCTTGAGCAGAGTTTCTGTTGTTATTGAAGCTTCCAGATTGAGCTTGTTGATGGTTGTTGTTGTGAGACATTCCACTTCTGCATTCTCTAGCAAAATGTCCCTTCAGATGGCATTTGTAGCATTCTACCTTTGATTTATCAAACCCTGCTCCATCTTCTCTTCTTTGGGAGAAGTTGTTTCTTCCAGTCCTCTTTATAAACTTCTTAACCCTCATGGAGAGCATGGTCATCTGCCATTTAATATCCATCTCTTCCAGATCATCGGGATGGAGTTGTTCTAAGTCATCATTAATCAAAGAGGAATTTCCATGATTAGAAAGAAAGGCTTCAAACACAGAATCAGTGCCTTTATCTTGATTTGTTCCATTAGCAGCATTAACTGATTCAGGGTTAGCAGTAGAATCAATTGATGCTGATAGGAGTGCAGCATTATGAATATATCCAGAAGGCTTCTTCTTTGCCTCCACCTCAGCTTCAAATACTCTAAGATCATTGTACAGATCATCAAGTTCTTTTTCTTCCAACTGATCATTCTGTCTGAATGACACAGTGTACATGGTCCATTCATCTCCAAGGGACCTTAAGAACTTTCTGTTCACATCATCTTGATCAATCTGTACTCCCATAGTAGCTAGTTCACCAATTAGTTTATTAAACCTGTCAAAAGTTTGAGTCATGGACTCATTCTTAGTTGAGATGAAGTTTTCATACTGTTGCTTTAAGATTGCCTTTTGATTTCTCTTGGTACTTTTGGTACCTGAGAATCTCTTCTCTAGAGCATTCCAGAGCATCTGTGCATCAGTGCAATTGCAGAATTGGTGTTGATACTCATTTGGAATGGCCAAGAGCAGTGTGCTCAAGGCTTTCATCTCTGTCTGCCTTGTCTTCCTGTCTGCATCTGTCTTTGGAGGGGTTCTTTTGCCATCTTCACCAATCTTTCCTTCATCAGATGGGTCATTCTCAATGATGTCCCACATAGAGTAATCTGTGAGGAGAATATATTGCTTGATTCTGATCTTCCACATGTCAAATTCATTAGATCTAAGCATTGGAACTTTTGAGACCAAAGTACTGCTTGATTCTGTAAGATTTTCCATGATGAATAACTGTTTCTGAGAGAGTTTAGCTCTGATACCACTTGTCAGGATCGAATTCTCAACAAGAATTAATTCTCAGAAACAATATCAAAGAAGTTTGCGGAATAACACTTTGATATTCAATCAAACAGAAAATCAAAACAGGATATAATCAACAAACTGTAAACTTGTATTGAATGCTTTAAAGTTACAAGATTACTCACTCAACCTCAATATTGATGAACAGGCTCACCAATACGAATTCTACTTCTCTAGAATTAGGATCTATGCCTTGAGGTTGATTTTCTCTCTAAAAGAATGAAAAACTTAGAATTAATAAATTAATCTCTAAACTATACAATATATACTGAATACAAAGATAATTACAATAAATAAAATATCTTCAGTATATCTTCCATGTATATCTCTAAGCTTCCATGTATATCCTTTCATACGAATCTTCATCATATAAGCAGTATTAATCTTCAGCATCATTAACTTCCTTCTAGCAGCATTAACTACTAAGCAGTACTAACCACTAGCAGTACTAACTAGCTAAGCAGTACTAACTTTGTTCAAGCAGCACTAACTTTGACTAGCAGTATTAATTAATACTAGCAGTAGTAACACTCGGCAGTATTAACCTTTAAATCTTCTAGCAGTAGTAATTTTGAACCAGCAGCATTAACCATACTTGATGAATTCTTCAGTTCCCAACAGGTTACAGACTTTATAGTTTAGATTCAAAGCAAATTATTGTTTCTAGAGATGTGAAGTTTTATGAAACAGTTTTTCCTTTTAAAATGAATGCAAATAAACCAAGTAATGTTTCTAGTGAGATAAACTCGTTAAATTTCTTTGACTCTATACATTTTCAGTCTAATGATTTGCCCTCTGAATTACCCGATGATGAGATCAGGGTGAATCCTCAAAATGAAAATGGAATCAACACTTCTGATAACATTTGCACTTCTGATAACATTTGCAATCGTGATCATCTGGGTAGCCAAAATAGAGCTGCCGGGTCTGTGGACCCTGTTAGTACTACTGAACATGGTAAGTTCAAAGGAGTTGCCGGATCGGATGATCCTGGTAGTACCGAGGTTGCCAGTGATTCACAGTCTGCAGATTTTCAACATTTAACTGTTCAATCTGAAAATGATGGTCATTTGAGGTCCCCTCCTGAGGGTGTATCTTCTGTTCGTAAATCTAGTCGTCCTATTAATTTGCCTCGAAGGTTTAATGATTATGTTATAGAAGGTAAAGTCAAATATGGTCTAGAAAAGGTTGTGAATTATTCTTATCTCAATTCAAACAATTTTTGTTTTGTTTCTATGTTAAACAAGTCGGTTGAACCTGAAAGTTTTTTTTGAGGCTAGTAAGGATCAGAATTGGGTTAATGCCATGAATGATGAAATTGAGGCTCTTTATAGAAATGGTACTTCGGTTTTAACTGATTTACCCCCTGGTCGAAAGCCAATAGGTTGTCGCTGGATTTATAAAATCAAATATAAATCCACTGGGGAAATAGAAAGGTACAAGGCTCGTCTTGTAGCCAAAGGGTATAGTCAACGAGAACATTTAGATTATGAAGAAACTTTTTCACCTGTTGTAAAAATGGTCACTGTTAGGTGTGTTATTGCATTAGTTGTTCAAAATAGGTGGTTGTTGTGTCAACTTGATGTGAATAACGCCTTTCTTTATGGTGATTTAGTTGAAGATGTATATATGTCTTTACCTCATGGATATTTTTCTGTTGATGATAAACGTGTGTGCAAGCTTGTGAAATCTTTGTATGGACTTAAACAAGCGCCACGTCAGTGGTATGAGAAACTTTCTAATTATCTTCTTGATCATGGTTTTATTCAAAGTACTAGTGATTATTCTCTTTTTACTAAATGCACTGGTGATATATTTCTTGTTCTTCTTGTATATGTGGATGGCATAGTTCTTACTGGTAACTCTAATTCTGAAATTCAAAAGGTTAAAATTCATTTGCAATCAAATTTTAAAATAAAAGATCTTGGTTTGTTAAAGTTTTTTTTAGGTATTGAAATATTAGAAACTGAAAATGGAGTATGTATGTCACAAAGAAAGTATTGTCTTGAATTATTAAGTGATTTCGGATATTTGGGATGTAAGCCTATTAACACGCCTATGGATATGAACTTAATTGTTACTGATTCTATTGGATCTGAATCAAAGGATCCTCCTTTAAAAGATTTTACTGGATATCAGAAATTGATTGGTAGACTTATCTATCTGTTAGCCACTAGACCTGATATAGCTTTTGCAGTTCATTGTCTGAGTCAATTTATGCATTCTCCACGTCAGTCTCATTTGAAACTGGCCCTTCGTGTTCTAAGGTACTTAAAGGCATCTCCAGGTAAAGGTGCTAATTTTTCAGTTTGCACTAATTCTGATTTTAAACTTTCTGCCTTTGTTGATGCTGATTGGGGAAAATGTTTGTCAACAAGGCGGTCAGTTTCTGGGTACTGTCTTTTTTTAGGAAATTGTATGGTCTCATGGAGAAGCAAGAAACAGCCTACTGTTTCACGCTCCTCTGCTGAGTCTGAATATAGAGCAATGGCTTCTGCTCTATGTGAAATACTATGGGTTCTTAATATCTTAGCAGACTTAAAGTTAGAAAATCTTCTTCCAGTAAATTTAAACTGTGACAATAAATCTGCTATCCAAATAGCTAATAACCCTGTATTTCATGAAAGGACTAAACATATTGAGATAGATATACATCAAGTGAGAGATAAGGTTGCATCTGGACTGCTAAAAACTGTTAAAGTTTTATCTTTAGAAAATCCAGCTGATATTTTCACAAAATCACTTGGTGTAAATCAACACAACTATCTCATTTCTAAGTTAAATATGATGGATCTTTTCCAACAACAATATTGAGGGTGGGTGTTGAAAGTAAGGTTTATTTTGATCAATCTTGTCATATCTCTAACTTATTCTATTTGGATTGTTTTCTTTTAAGAGATCAGGGACTGAAAGTGACCAAGGCTGTTTCCTGAAGGGTAGCGGAGCAATAAGTGTCGAGAAAGGGACTAAAGGCTTAAAGGACTGTTTTGCAATTTGGGAGAAATAAATACATACTCACGGATGTTTTGAGGATACAACTCATTCTCACAAATTCATTTTTTCAATATTCTCTCTTGTTTTCGCTATTCATTTTAGGGTTTATATTTTCAGTATTCTTCAAACCTCTTGAAGATTAATCTGTGTATTAGATAGTATTAATGTTCTCATTGTATTAGTGTTTTAGGATTTAATGCTTTGTAATGAAATTTGTTATGAAGTTTAATAAAAAAGTAGAAGTAAGACTTATTTTTTTGGAAAATTAACTTTGAGCATCTATAATAGATTCTTTAAAAAAATTTAAAAGGATAATCAAAATTCATAATCTTTATAAAAAATTACATCTAATTTTGACAAATTCTTTAAATATTGATTAAACTATTAAAATATTATATGCATGTAATAAATGTTATTTATATCTTACAAACATTTAAGCAATGTTTTTTATTGATGGAAATATGATAAAAAAAAAATACTTCTTTCTCATAGTAATCATTTTTTTAGAAGTTCTCCAAATTTAGAGTATTTCACACACTTTCTCATCTTTTTCTCCATTTTATAAGAAGTATTGGAGAATTTGTTGAAGCATAATTTTACCCAAAATCTTCATTTTCTCCACTTTAGAGAATTCGTTGGAGATACTTTTAGATGACGTTTGGTTTGATTGAATGATTTTGAGGATTTGTATTTCATAGAAGTATTTAGAATTTTTTTTTGAACGGCAAAAACTTATATTACCATACCGAAACAAACGTCAATAGATACAATGAGGCCGGAATTATCCCGGCAAGAAAACATCGACCATACTAAAGGTCCAATAGACAATAAGAAAACACCAACACGGTCGGGGAGTTTGCGAGTTGCAAAATATCCACACCCAACCAGAATTGATCGAAAAGGTATACAGTATCATCTCCAATCATCACAAGAATTCCCACACACTCCTACGGACCTGCCAACAATCTACGCCAGGACCAAACTCAATCAAATACGAGTGAATTGCAGCCCGAATGATCCTTCCTGGAGAACAGTCGACTCAAGTCGAGCCTCCCATTGCAACCTCCACAGTTCCACCCACACATCACGTACATCAACAAGAAATCACACATTGTGGGACCTGCTTGTTGGCCGACGATCCAAACTGAAAATCGATCAACCCCTTCCCATCATAACCTCATAGCATCGTCCATATCCCCGCCCTACACATATTCGCAGTAGCTCGATCATCCTGGGAACATCGATTAGCCCCGTTTTCGCCTCAAAAATTGCAAGGATGGATTTGAAAGGATTTAAAATCTTTATTGAGTAGGATTTAGAATGAAATTGAATTACATTTTTGATAAATAATTTTAAAAAACAAGTTATAAATAATTATAAAAAACAAGTATTTTCAACATTTTAAAACATTACTACATATAAATTTTATAAAATAGCAACAATTCCCATAAAAATTCTAAATCAGAAATTCAAAAAAAAATCCAAAAATTTTAAATCGAAATTAAATTTTAAACCTTGTCCGATCCTATAAAACAAGGTAGGTATATTTTATTCGAGTTTTTGTGAGCCCATACGCCCTCAAAACCCTTTTTTTTTCCCAGAAAAATGTGTAAGAAATGTTAATTTTATCTTTTTTTAATTCACATAAAAACCCTACTCATCGACATAAATATACTATTATTTTTTTGGAATCTCGTGCATCATTCTTTCTCTTATCATTCGCATAAAGCATCACTTGTCCCTACAAATGCATTTTTAATTGAAAATTAATAACCATTTTTGCTGACTTGGTTGGACCCATCAAATTAAAAACCATGAAAATACATTCTGCAAATTTGTGAGTGGAATCTGCATAAAAATTAGCTACACCTGCTTTGCGAGTGAGAAAAGTAAATTTTTATTGGGAAGCCGTTGTGATGAGTAGAGGTGTATACGATTCAAGTATCGTTTCAAAAAAAATACAAGTTAGTTTATTCTATATATATATATATATATGTTTGGATGTATATAAGCTAGGTTTTTTATAAGTTACTTGAAGTAGTTTATGATGAGTTTTTTTTATGGTTATTTCAATTATGCTCTCATTAATATTAATTATTATATATTAACTATTAATTATAAATAAATATTAATTATTAAAATTTAATATTATTAATTTATTAATATTATCTCAAAATTATAACATAAATTTTAATTATACTTTGATATTAATTTTTAAATATTTAGAGTTACTGATAATTATATCAATTTTTTTATAATGTTGATCAATATATTTTAGTTATCAATTAATTATTTTTGTAATTATTATTTGATTATTTTTGTATTATATATAACGGCTATTTAAAATCATAACTTAATGTAGATTTTTTTTTTAAATTTGGTTTAAAGTTCAAAATTTATAATATATATAATAATAAATTTTGTTTTAATTAACATATTATATTATTTACTACTTTATTTGTATTAATTGATATATTATTACTATAAATTTGTTTTAATTATACTAGAAGCGTACTCGCGCAATGCAACGAGATAATCACGATTTTAATGTTTATTTTTATTTTTTGTTTTTTATTGATTTATAGTACGATTTTGGATGGTTTTTATTGAGTGAATGGTTTTTTTATATATAAATTTGTTTAATTTAGTCTTAAAAATATAATGTTTTTTATATAAAAAATTAAGTAATTTGTTAAAATTCATTAATTATCTTATATATTTTAAATTTTTTATATTTAAATTGAGATATTTATCCTGTTTTGATTATGTTTATCAGAATTCAAATTTCAGAATTTTAGCATTTGGGGATTAGAGATAAGGATTTTGGGGGATAAGAATGAAATTTATTAATTAGGGTTAAAAGCATTTAAAAGTAGTACATATTGATTCATTAATTGTTTTTTAATAGATTTTAAGTAGATTAACATTAAATAATAGTACATAATGCTTAATACATCACGATTTTAATGTTTATTTTTATTTTTTGTTTTTTATTGATTTACAGTACGATTTTGGATAGTTTTTATTGAGTGATAATGGTTTTTTATATATAAATTTGTTTAATTTAGGCTTAACAATATAATGTTTTTTATATAAAAAAAATTAAGTAGTTTGTTAAAATTCATTAATTATCTTATATATTTTAAATTTTTTATATTTAAATTGAGATGTTTATCCTGTTTTGATTATGTTTATCAGAATTCAAATTTCATAATTTTAGGGTTTGGGGATTAGAGATAAAGATTTTGGGGGATAAGGATGAAATATATTTATTAGGGTTAAAAGCTTTACAGGTAGTACATTAGGCTTTAGTAGTTATTTTTAAGAGATTTTAAGTAGATATCTTTAAATGATAGTACATAAAGCTTCATGAGTTGTAATTAAGAGTTTTTTATGTCATCTTTATAATATAGTATAGATATAGATTATTAAATAATGTAATTGATTATTTTTTCTAGATGTCATTTTTGGTAATTTTACATGCTCATAAACTAGTTTTTGTCAAAACGTGACTTTTTCATCAGCTAGTTTATCAGTCATCAACTAGCTTATTAGTTAGTTTGTCAAACATAGCCTCAATTTAAATTAATTGATCTATTTTAAACCGACCGATCATATTTGAATATTCAGTTATAGTTAAATCGGATCAAATCCAAAATCTTAACATCCAAATTGGATCGGTCGGTTTTTGGATGACAGTCCAGACTCCAAAATCCAATAAAACCGAACTGATCTAATCCAATTACCTATCCAATCCTCATCCAACAACCATTCAATTAATAACTACATATAATTATTAACATCTCACGATATTGTTTTTCATAGGTGGAGCCAGAAAATTTATTTAGGGGTGCCTAGAAACAATGTAAAAAAATTCACGATTTCAAGGTCGAGAAAACCCTTCTAAGTATATATGTTTTTTTATTAAATATTGTTCTAAAAATAGTCGTAAAAAAGAGTTCAAAAACATAATGAGTTAAACAACATAAATATGTCTATATTTATACCATAAAAGGTGAATTCAATAAAATAAGACATGTTTATTTTACGACCCTTAGAAAATTTATCATTTACAAAGGAAGAAAAAGAAATTTTGATATAAATAAATAAAGTTTAAAGGGTATTTGAGGCTTGGAAATATATCAAAATTTATTAATTTTTGAAGTTTCAGGGGGAGCGAGTGCCCCTTCTGGCTCCCCGCCACTAATTGTTTTTGCGGAGTGGTTATTAATATCTTAAGAAAATATATGAATAATCTATGTCATAATCAAGTCAAATTATACATTGAAAATATAAAAAAGTAAGTCTTAATGTTGACGTGTGTGAGAAGGAAATTAGCACGTAAGGGTGCATTTAGGTTATAGTTATATGCAGTAACTTGAGTTTTCATTTCTTGCCACTTTTCTTAAGACCTGTACCTCCCAGTGCTCCTTTCTGAGCTTTGGCTCTAAGCTCCTTCAATGCCTTTTCCTCTTCCTTCTTTTTCTGAATGTTAGCCTTGTCTATCTGCATTGCAATACCAATGCTGCTAAGAATTTGTCTATAATTTTAATTTAAAAAACTAAACCCATAACATCTATGCTTAATGACAATCAAGACTTCTTGTTCAAAACAACAGTTTATAACCATAATTTGATACTAATCATGATGGATCTCTGCAAATTTACAGCTTAAGCATATGGTTTCAATCAAATACGGAAGGAAAGAGTTAACACAGCCTTTGAAAAGTATATCCTCCGGGTTTTTTGTTTACATACATGATGCTATCTTCATCATCTAGAATCACAGTCTCTAGATTGATCCCCAGCTAATAGGCGGTTTGATTTCCTTTGTTGGGGACTGTTGGTTTCTAATACGTTGTAAAGATGCATAGGTTACACGTGCGTGAGATGGGGATATCCAGGTTCAGCTATCCTAAAATCAATGATGATTGGAGTTTATTTACTAGATGCAACCACATAACATAATAGCACTACAAAACTAAACACATAAGTTTACACCTTACGTGCCTTTACTATAACCAAGTAAGCTCATGTGAAAATCTACCATCAATGGAAAAAGAATTTATTGTCTCCATGAGTCGTCTCTTTTTTTATCTCTCTTCGACTGGCAAGTGGCAACCCCCCCCCCCCCCCTTCTCTTCCCCCAAAAAGAAAGACTCGATGAGTACGAACCAATTGCTCAAGGCACTTGGAGAGAGAACTTTATGTGTTAAATATCAGCAAACGATATAAAACATTAATATCACTATATCACATTGGATATTGCCAAACTTGTGCTCCATTCCAAGCCAGGGTATAAAGCATCTGCTAAGCCCATTGATGCACACTGATCCTAATCATTTTAGTCCAAAGATGGCCAAAGCAGCAAGGAGTTCAACAGTTGGTAAAGGCACCCTTGCTTCCTATAGTCAATTTAATGTTTTAACCTTTGTTGTTTATGTTGCCTATTTTTATTTATGATATGTGAAGCTTAGATCCTAATCTGTTCCTTTGTTAGCACAAATATCCAAATTCCCTGTAAGAGGATCGATTTAACTTCCTGTTATCAGCAAATTCTATCGACTCAAAGTAAAAGAAAGTACAGTTCCAGCAATAATAACACAGACTTCGATTTGGATTAGATCAAAGTAGCATTTCTAACCACAACAAACTTCTAAGACTCACGGAAGTTATTAGAGATCGAGAGTTTGGGAATTTTCCAGTAAGTGTTAAAAGAAGTCAAACGAGAAATTGGCTCTGAGTTAAGCGTTGCAACTTCATCTGATTGCTAGATAGAAAGTTAGCATCACAGTCAAACAATCGTTCCTCTGTATCAGGCTAGAGCACAGTAGTTATAGATCAAGTCACAAATAGAACACATCACACATACAAAATCACTATCAAAAGGGAAAGAAGAACAGAAACTGCAATCAATGTGAATCTAAGAAATACTTCAACTAAAATCAACGAAATTAACTGAACATGTTAATCCAATTAATTGCCTCGTCAACAGTATCATATCAGCAATGGAAACAACCAGAAGAACATTAATACAAAACAGAAAACTAATCAAAATAGCAACGAATACCTCATCATATTCTTTCTTATCGGCCTTTGGTTGCTTCAACGGCTTCGCTTTTCCACCTTCCAAAAACCACAATTTTGTTTCATGAATTCAAAATTTTGCAAGCATCGACATATAGAACATCGAGAAATCAAGAATTCAAGCAAAGAAGATAGCAAAGAAATCAACAATGGCGTACCTTGCTTAGACGACATGGTAGAAATCTAGGGTTAAGGTCTGGCTCGATTCGTAAAAGTTCCTCGACTGTTTAAAACAAGAAGCTTAACTCGTACGCAAAATTCGAATCGATTGCGCTATTTATAGGCGCTACGGTTCCCTGTTGATATCAAAATGGGCCCTGTTTTGTAATTAAATGAGGCCCATTTCTTCTTTATTTGGCTAACCCATTAAACCAACCCATGAATTCATTTATGAGGCCCAAAATTAAATTTTGGTATATATTTTATTTTTGGTGAAGGATCGTGTGAGAAGTTGAGTTAATATGAAAAACGTGAGAAGTGGATCTAAACTCTTGGTCACTTATAATCTCAAACCTACCCATGAATCGTGTTTCATAAGAGAATTGATCCGGTGCATATTGGTGCATTTCATCCTAAATCCTAATGTGTATCCAACAGGTGATAATCACTTCTCATGCTTCACACTTTAACTCAGCTTCTCAGCGGAACCATCCCTTTTATTATATATCTTAAATACGTAAACTGTTTTTGAAGTATTCGTACAAAAGGCGGTTACCAACAATCCAATTTTGATGGTCGTTAACGTTATTCAATAAGGTAAATAAAAGTGCTGACTTTTGTCGGTAAGCGCTCTCCTAGTAAACATTTGGTAAACGGCCCATAGAACAAGATTTTTACATCTCATATACATATGTACAAAAAGTATAAATAAAAACTAACTAGCTATTTACGAAATGTTTACGCGGTAAGGTTTGTCGGGTCACTTACCTTACTGAATAAACATGGTAAATACCGATAATCTTACATGGTAAAAACGATAGCAAGGACCGATAGTCTTACCCAGTAAGTGAGAGTGATGACTCTTACCTGATCAGTATTTACCGGATAAACTATTAGGTAAATTATTGCATAGGATGCATTTTTAATGAATCATAAACTTACCTGGTAAAGTAAGAATGTTAACTTTTATGGATAAACGCTTATCCAGCCTCTAACAAGCACAAGATTAACCAATAGCCTAAAACAATCAACATGGCTAATGATTTGTTCAAAAACCTCAAGCACGAGATTAAAAACACACATTGGTAGTCTAAAAGCTTGTCCTTTGGAGGATAAAAAAGAGAAGGTTGATTTTATTTAAAATTAAGCATTTTCAACATGTATGTTATAATAGAGTATCTAAAATCAAAATATTTAAAAAGAATTGTGTCAAACTACAACAACTATTCTATTTTAACAGTTATAAAATTCATCATACAGTACGCTTTTAAAAAGTTTGTAAGAAATTAGAACACATTCATTACCGGTGGAAACAATCATAATAATATATTCCTCTCCTCACTATTAAGTTTTAAATATATCTTCAAATTAAGAGATTTTTGTATTTTCTCTCACTTTTTTCACCATTTTATCTAGGCGTGCACAAAACCCGAGTGGTCCAAAAACCTGAACCTAACCAAACCGGAAATGATGTGTTTGTCCAAAATCCAAATGCCCCAAAATCCAAATGCCCCAAAATTCAAAACCCGACTTTTGGGGGGACCTTTAGGCTTTAGGTTTGATTTTTAGCCATCCGATCTATCCGAAAACCCAAAATATACACACACACACACACACACATATATATATATATATATATATATATATATTATGTTTAAATATTATATAAATATATTTATTTATTTAATTATGCTTTGAAAATCCTAAATCATAGTCGGCCGTACTCTTTTCTATTTTCTAAACACAATATCGATTTATCAATCATCTCAATCAATTGAATTCATTCTCAAAAGCGATTGGATCTATATATGTGTATATATTGCATATAACTATACCCGAATCCAACCGACCAACCTCAACCCATAGCAATCAGAAATCTGAAACACAACATTCATGACTTGGCTTTCATATCCAAAATTCGATCGGATTGTTGGTTTATCCATCCGAACCCATCCGAAATCCAAAATCTTTACTTAGCATAGCTATTGCCTATTGGAGATGATTAAAGCTTTTGGTAAAAACATAAATACCCCTTGGTAAGACAATTTTACCCTTTAAACTTTGATGTCATAATTGACTTTGCAATGAAGAAAATATTAGTAATAAATTCACATTAATGTACATGCATTTGATGTCATAAATTGACTTTGACTCATAGTCATTGAAACTCATGTTCATTTAGGTATTGTTTGACAAAAACAAACTAGCTTATAAGGTAACTTATTTTTTGAATACATGTTTGGATGAACATAAGATAACTTATAAGGTAACTTCACAATGTTTTTTGGTATGGATTTTCTTAACCTTCAAGTGTAAAAATGTAGTCTTACGGGCCTCACGAAAACAGAATAGTCTCACGTAAACCCAACCCTATCAATTAATTTATCAGTTAACAGTTAGTTTATCAACCATCTACTAATCTATACTATATTATAAAGATGACATAAAAAACTCTTAAAAACAAGTCTTAAAGCTTAATGTACAGCTATTTAATGCTAATTACTTAAAAAACAACCATTAAAGTTGTATGTACTACACTTAATGCTATTTAATAATTTTCAATCATTATCTCTAACCATTTTAACTCTCCTAAAATCATTTCCCACTTTAACTCCCCTAAAATAACTCTCAGCATAATTAAATATAACTCCCCGAAAATAACTCTCAGTATAATTAAATATAGAATAAAAATCAAATTTTAAATATAAAAATATAAAATATAATTAAAAAATCTAACAGAATATTTTATAAAAAAAATTATATTTTTAAACTAAAATAAATTACATTATATTATTAAGTCTAAATTAAACAAATTTATATAAAAAAATCATTATCAATCTCTCACAACCAACCAAAATCGTAATGTAAATCGACAAAAAATAGAAAATAAAACGAAACATTAAAATCGTGATGTATCTAACGGCATTGCGCGAGTACACTTCTAGTTTATCAAAAAAAACTAAATAAACATGGTTTCATCAAGAATTAACATAATTAATATTGAAAAGCATTGTCAAAGTTGGGGGTTTACCGTAAATTTTGTCCGGTGGATTTCGTTACCTCCAAAGACGACGCCCAATGTTTTCCTTTGTAAGTATTCAAATTCTCTCTTGGGATTCTCCATCTCTTCAATCAATTTATACACCACTTCTCGATCAAATCCTCCATTTCCATCTCAATCTCCATCTGTTCATCTAAATCATGGTACGTATCTTCAATCTCATTCTCCAATTTACATTCATCACAACAATCGTAACTTTAACCAGTAATTTGATCGTTTGTTGAGTAGAATTGAATCGATTTTTTGAAATGCATGCAGTGTTTGAGACGATTACTGTTCAGATCGGTAGCAACGGAAGTGAAAGTAATGGCGATTCATCCGGCGGCAACCGTAACTACGATACTCCATTACAGTCGTCTTCTTCCTCGAGATCTCACAGAAACTTTAGAGAGACATCGATTGATTCGTCATGAGTTGATTGATCATCGGAATTACTTGTTTAATTTCATCGTTAGCTTTTTGGCTTGCTTCTGGTAGCCTCCGATCGTGCGTTCGCCGGAGTTGAATATCACCGGCGCCGTTTACTGTAGAGATTTGGCCCTAAGTCGTTCTACGGGAAATCGGAAATCGGAAATCCGTCAAAAAAATGAATTAGAATGATTTGTGAATGGTGAGTTGGTAACTGATTAACGGTCGATTTAACACTTGTAATTTAAGAAATGTATGTATCTTCATTACACCCGACAAAAACTGAAACTACACGTTAGCCCGACACGAACTCGACACAAAATAAACGGGTTTGGGTAATATTTTTCAACCCGTTTAAGTAAACAGTTGATACAACCCGACACGAAAATTAAATGGGTAAGGTTTGGGTCAAAATTTTCAACTCGAAAATGACCCGAATAACCAGTATATATATATTATAAGTTTTCTTTTTAATGCTTTGGGTTTTTAATCGTTTAGATTTGGTTAGAATTTATAAGTTTGAATTATAAAATTTGATTTCTAATGTTTTCATTTGAATTTTTGGATTTGTACTTTTTTTGTGAATTTTCGATTAATTTTTAGTTTTATAAGTGTTAAACGGGTTAGGCGGGTCGGGTTAGAGTTGAGATTTTCTGACCCGTTTAGGGTTAGACATTTTCAACCCGTTTAACTTTGAACCCGACTTGACACGGCATGTTTGTCATGTCTAATCATCATTGATGTAAAATATAAAATATGATAAGTATTAAATCGTTAATTTGCATACATTTTAGTTTTAATTCACCATTTTGCATGAAGATGCGGAGAATGTTGAAAATAAGTGTAAATCTTGCATTTCGGTTGATGTTTAAAAGAAAGTTAGATAATGAGGGTGTACATGGGTTAGATAATAAGGGTGTGTATGTTTTGGGTTGATTGGGTTGAACACATTTTAACAATCCAACATGATGTTGGCGGTTTGAGAAATTTTCAATCCAACCCAAACAAAAGTGTAACCCAATCTAACATGTTCGGGTTGGTTGGTCGGGTTGTGTTTAAACAAAGTAAAAATAATATTGAAAACATAAAAATAAGAAACTTTTTCTTTGAAATATGATTCATCATTCAAAAGAATATACGAGTTCATCAAATATTTAGAGGGAAGAAGGAGATAAGCAACACGAGAAGTACACAAGAAACATACTCATACGTCTCATTGATTATCATAATCATAGTAATTCAAGTACATTCACGTAATCATATATTCATAATAACAGTAGCTAATTGAAATTATGAACATACAATACATAAAGATCCTCGTTACCACTTTTACAATTCTCAACAACGTAATTTCTGTTGACTCTAAGGTCGTCCCATTCTAGAAATTCTACCCAAATCTCGCAGTTCGTAACTTAATAATCTCAGCTTAAGTCTAGGCATTAAGTTAAAGTATACACTTAAACTAAAGCTCTGATACCAACTTGTAACACCCTAAATATTGGGGTAAAATAAAACTTTAAAATTTCGACAACATGACGGCTAAAAGTAAGGATTTAAACCTGTGATTACGAACAACTAAAACCCCAGGGCGAGGGTTAGTTTGTACAAGCGAGTGTAACGGTGAAAATGAAACATAATGCACAACAACCTAATTAATCTAGAACATTTTATCAACTAGATTAAACACGGGTGTTGCTATGTCTCCAAAAATCGCTCTTCTCTCAAAATCCCAAAAATGATGCCCGAACCATGGTGCTCCTAGGTGTGCTTTTGACGGATCAAGGTGCCCTAGACGCACCGCTAACTGAACCTGTGAGTCAAAGTACACACGTACAAGTGTTAGGTTAAATTTCGAGAAGGATATCTAAGAAGTTCACATTTATCAACAATTTCAAACAAAACAAGTAAATGTTACCGATATGCCTTTAGGTTTAAAATCGTGCCATTATCCCGTTTTCGGATAATCAAGTTCAACCTGTATAAATCATCAGAGATAAACTCCATTTAACGGGCGTGCCCGTTCCACCTTGGGTGACGAGAACACATGAGTGGAGTCACCCGCGATGTTAAATTGGATTTCACCACATATCCCGGACCTAGTTCCCATGCCACGCCGGACATCACAATCCTCGGACCGTTTATGCCTCTAACGCTTACTCCGTCGAGTTACGCTCCAATGACTTATGGACACGGGTGCCTATCCAAAGTAGACGAATTACAACCCGGAGACTTGCGTCACCTATTGCCTCCTCGCTAACGACCCAATGGTCAAAAATCCATGTTATATAAGAACCGTCTAATTCCCCATGCACAAGGAATTGGGCATAACTTCCACTTTAAAATCTTACACGTAAAACATATGAATGACACCTTTCATGCAATGTACAAGTACCCTTTAAACGCATATTAAAGCATCCTCATGTAAGTTATATTAGGGTAACATTTAAATAATCACTTTAGGACACATTGGTCCAACTGCTGATAAGAATAATCCTACACATTTACCATGTCCAACATATGTCATTCTCATACACAAAATTGACATTTTAGATCATGCATAACACAATACCCCCACATATTAAGTATTTCTTCCAACATCAATCCCCCTACATAGCAAATACACGAACCCTAAATTTTAGCTTACTTGAACAATGTGCAATAATCATTTAGCATATAATAATACAAGTATAAAGGGTTAGGGCTTAGGAGACTTACCAATAGGATTGTAGTGTAAAACCCTAGAATATGGAAGACCCTTAGAAATTTGGGGAATAGATGGATGGAAGAAGACTTGGATCCTTGCCCCAAAGTCAATGACGCAAGATCTCAACATGTCCTCGAGGGTCTGGATGGTCCTCTCGCTCTGTCCGTCTGTCTGTGGGTGATAGGCGGTACTCAACTTAACTCTTGTGCCCAACTCCTTCTGTAAACTATCCCAAAAGTGAGATGTGAAGCGGCTATCCCGATCGGATACAATAGAAAGTGGCACTCCATGCCTCGAGACTACTTCATCTATATATAACTTGGCCAACTTGTCCATCGGTAGAGTCTCTCGCATGGCCAGAAAGTGCGCGCTTTTGGTCAAGCGATCCACTATTACCCAAATGGTATCGTGGTTTCTCAAAGTCTTCGGTAGCTTGGTTACAAAGTCCATGGTGATGTGTTCCCACTTCCACTCCGGTATTTCCAAAGATTGGAGACTACCATATGGTCGTTGGTCCTCCGCCTTCACTTGTAAGCAAGTTATGCATTGCTCCACATAATTCGCCACATCAAGTTTCATCACCGGCCACCAATAGTTGAGCTTTAAATCCCGATACATCTTAGTGCTTCCCGGATGAATTGAGTACTTAGACTTGTGTGCGTCTTCCAATAATAAGTCCCGACATCCCCCAATCTTTGGCACCCAGATTCGACCTTGGTATAATTTCAAACCCCTTCCATCTTCGGTCAAATGGAGATGTTGTTTCACCATAACTTCACCTTTGAGGTTTGCTTCAAGAAGGGTTTCCGACTGTGACACTTTGATTTTATCAATTAAGCATGAGACCACGTCCACCCTTGCAAAGGTGGCTTGAACGCCTCTACCATACTCCTTCCGGCTCAAGGCGTCCGCGACCACATTCGCTTTTCCCGATGGTATTGAAGCTCGCAGTCATAATCCTTGAGTAGCTCAAGCCATCTTCTTTGCCGCATATTTAACTCTTTCTGATCAAAGACATACCTCAGGCTTTTATGATCAGTATAGAGGGTGCACTTCGTACCATATCAATAAGAAAAGATAAAATGGAATATATCTAGAATCTTACATTTTTGTGTAAAATTTGGTGTTACCCATTATAGTAGATTTATTGTTTGCACCATCTTATATCAATTTTTATGGATTTGGTGTTACTCATTAGAGATGTCCTAGAGAGACTCGAAAAAGTTAAGAAAATGATTATGAGAAATCGAAATGGGAAATCGATTCCTCAGTATACCAAATGAAAACAAAGACAAATATAATAGTTACATAAACCAAATCGATTCCTTAATATACCAAATCGATTCCTCATTAAACCAAATCGATTCCTCAGTATACCAAATCGACTACCAATACCAAATCGATTTTCAGAAATCGAAATGGATAAATCCAGAGAGATACATGTTGAAGTAAATTGACTAACCAAATCGATTTCTGAAAATCCGCTAACCAAATCGACTGTTTTATATCGAGAAAGAGATACTTGTTGGAGAAGACGAGAGAGAGAGAGACAGTACCACCGAAATCGACCGTTGATTGCAATCGATTATGTCAAGTGATTGCAATCGACCGCTGAAATCTACCACCGAAATCGACCGCTGAAATCTACCACCGAAATCGATTGCAATCGATTAGGTCAAGTGATTGCAATCGACCGCTGAAATCTACCATCGAAATCGATTGCAATCGATCATACACTGTTGTGGCGTCGATGAGAGATTGAGAGGATGAAGGGGACGAGAGATTGAGAGGATGAAGGGGACGATGGCGTCGATTAGGGTCAAAAGGGTGGGGATGGGAGGGAGTCCTGAAATAATTGGGGGGAAATTTGGGAGGGAAATAAGGTAGAGTAAAATTTTCGGGGGAAATTTGGCAGGAAATAAGGTGTGTGTCGATTGTGTGTATATGTGTGTATTTATCTATATCAATACTATATTATAAAATACGGATAAAAAAACTCTTAAAAACAATTATTAAAGCTTGATGTACTGCTATTTAATGATAATTACTTAAAATCTAAATAAAGAATGAAATCTTAAATTTTTTTCCTATTTAATCCTTATCTCTAACAAGTTTAACTTCCCTAAAATCACTCCTCACTTCAACTACCCTAAAAATCTAACAGAATATTTAATGTTTATTTTATAAAAAAACATTATTTTATTAAACCTAAAATAAATTACATGATTATTAAACTATCGATTAATTCACAACTAAATGATCCGTTAAGCCCAACTGGGAACATTAAAGCCAACTGGATTCGTTAAAGCCCAACTGAATCCATTAAAGCCCAACTAGGTACGTTAAAGCTTAACTGGGTACGTTAAAGCCCAACTTGGTACGTTAAATCCTAACTGGATCCATTAAAGTTTAACTTGATCCGTTAAAGCCCAACTGGGTACGTTTGAAGCCCAACTCGATCCGTTAAAACCCAACTGGATACGTTAAAGCCCAACAGTATCCATTAAAGCCATACTGGATCAGTTAAAGCCCAACTGGATCCATTGAAGCCCAACTGGGAACGTTAAAGCCCAACCGGATCCGTTAAAGCCCAACCGGATCCATTAAAGCCCATCTGGATTCGTTAAAACCCAACTAGATACGTTAAAGCCCAACTGTATCCATTAAAGCCATATTGGATCAGTTAAAGCCCAACCGGGTACATTAAAGCCCAACTGGATCCGTTGAAGCCCAACTGGATCCGTTGAAGCCCAACTAGGAACGTTAAAGCCCAACCGGATCCGTTAAAGCCAACTATATACGTTAAAGCCAACTCGATCCATTAAAGCTCAACCGGATCCATTAAAGCCCAACGAGGTACTTTAAAGGCCAACTGTGTAGTTAAAGCCCAACTAAATCCCTTAAAGCCCAACTGGGTACAATAAAGCTCAACTGGGAAAACCCAACTGGATCCATTAAAGCCAAACTGGGTTCTGTTGAAGCCCAACCAGGTACATCAAATCCCAACTAGGTAAGTTAAAACCCAACTATATCTGTTAAAGCCCAACAAGATCCATTAAAAGCCCAATCGGATCCATTAAAGCCCAACCGAATCCATTAAAGATCAATTGGATCGGTTAAAACCCAACTGGGTACGTTAAATCCCAATTGGATCCATTAAAGCCTAACTAGGTACGTTAAAGCCCAAATGTGTACGTTAAAGACCAACTGGATCCATTAAAGCCTAACTAGGTACGTTAAAGACCAACTAGGTGTGTTAAAGCCCAACTGGATCCGTTAAATCCCAACTGGGTACGTTAAAACCCAATTGTGTATGTTAAAGTCCAACTGTATACGTTAAAGTCCAACCGGGTACGTTAAAGCCCCAACTAGATCCGTTAAAGCCCAATTGCATCCATTAAAGCCCAACTTGGTGCGTTAAAGCCTAGCTGGGTACGTTAAAACCCAACTAGATCCCTTAAAGCTCAACTGTATCCATTAAAGCCTCACCGGGTACGTTAAAGCCCAACCAGATTCATTAAAGACCAACTGGGTACGTTAAATCCCCAACTGCATCCGTTAAAGCCCAATTGTGTATGTTAAAGCCCAACTGCATCCGTTAAAGCCCCAACTGCATCCGTTAAAGCCCAACCGTATCCATTAAAAACCAACTGGATCCGTTAAAACTCAACTGTATATGTTAAAGCCCAATTGGATTCGTTAAAGCCGTTTATTTTTTATTTTCTAAATTTTTTAAAGAAAAAATAATTATTTTATAGTTTTTGTATTTTCGACAGTCTTTTAAAGTTTTTTAATTTTTTTATAAATTCTTTGAATTTCTGGCGGATTTTCAGCGGCCGTTTATATTTTATTTTCTAAATTTTTCTAAGGAAAAAAAATATTTTATTATTTTTTGTATTTTCTAAATTTTAAGAAAAATAATTTTTTTTATTTTTAAATAGGGATTTCCGCGGATTTTCGACGGATACTTTTTTTAAAAATACAAAATATCCACCGAAAATCCGCCGGAAGTTTTATAATTTTTTCGGCGGATTTCCGACGGATTTTTATTTTTTATTTTTTTTAATTCTTTTTAAAAAAAACAATTAATTATTTTCGGCGGATTTTCGGTGGATATTTTTTTTAAATTTTTAAAAAAAATACAACTTATTCGCCGAAAATCTGCCAGAAGTTTTATAAATTTTTCGGCGGATTTCCGACGGATTTTTATTTTTTATTTTTTTAATTCTTTAAAAAAAATAATTAATTATTTTTGGCGGATTTGCGCCGGATTTTTTTTTTCATTTTCTAAAAAAATACAAAATATCCGCCGAAAAATCCGCCGGAAGTTTTATAATTTTTTCGGCGGATTTCCGACGGATTTTTATTTTTTATTTTTTTTAATTCTTTTTAAAAAAATAATTAATTATTTTCGGCGGATATTTTTAAATTTTTTTTTAAAATACAAAATATCCGCCGAAAATCCGCCGGAAGTTTTATATTTTTTTCGGCGGATTTCCGACGGATTTTTATTTTTTATTTTTTTTAATTCATTTAAAAAAATAAATAATTAATTATTTTCGACGAATTTTAATTAATTAATTTAATTAATTAAAATTCGCCGAAAATCCGCCGAAAATAAATAATTAATTATAATTAATAAGAAAAAAATTAAAAAAATTATATTCCGTCGGAAATCCGCCGAAAATAATTGATTTTTTTTAAAAAATAAAATAAAAATAAATTTCCGACGGATTTCCGGCGAAAGTCAAAGTGGGTTGACCCATTTGACTCCGGCGGAAATTTCCGGCGGAAAAATCCGTCGAAAAATTCCGTCGGAAAAAGTTTTTTATTTAGTAGTGTTTACTAAACGGTTAGTCAAGTAAGCGTTTATTAAGTTACATTATTTTATCGGATGAATTGGTAAGAACCAAGAATTTTATCCGGTAAGAGCGAAGGTAAAGACCGAGAGTCTTACCTGGTAAATGAGGGTGACGAATTTTACCATTGTTAGCGCGTACCGGGTAAATTGTTCCATACGATACTGTTTTGCTGGACTAAAATCTTACCTGATAAAGTAAGTGATAGTGTTGAATTTTATCGATAAGGGCTTACTGAGTAAGTGATTGAGTAAACGGCCCCTTAGTTAGTTAACGCTTTGTTATGAGTCTCTTAACGAAAGAAAAGGAAGGAAATGGGGGGAATGAAAAAAGAAAAGGAGGGAAAGGAAGAGCAAATAAATTCAAAATATTTATAAAATTACATATCTATTAATCAATTATAATCTATTGTAAGATAAATGTAAAATATGTATTGTAAGTTTGACAACTTTACTTTCTTTTCTATCATATTCAAAACATTATAATCTCTACTATATATTAAAGGGTTTAAACGGTTTTTGAAAAAAGACGGTTTTTGAAAGTAGTTATTATATATATAGTTACAGTTTTGGTCCCATAACTCTTTTAATAGATTTATTTTATATCTTTTAGTTTTACATTTTACATTTTCATTATATTAACACATATAAGCATATATTAACTAAAATACGTTAAAAAAATAATATTTAATTTTAACAAGTTACATCATTATAGTCGTCTCTTCGATACATTCGAAATGAGTCCAATATTGAATATTTTTTTTATTTAATTATTTTATTATATGTTAAAAATATGTTAAAAAATACGTTTTAACATATCACATTAACATATATAATTACGTTGTATTTTGTGGATATCACAAATTTCGATTATTTTGGGGATATCACATGTCGATCAATGAAAACAGAATCATTCGACATATATATAATATATTATTTGAAATAAAGTAAAGTTGATTTGAAATAAATAAAAATATTATTGAAGACCCTCGTAGACGCAGTTATTCTAACGCGCCAACATTTATCAACTCCAAAGATTTTGGTCATAAAGAATCAGCGAGACATAACTCCTACTTCTAACGACCCCCCCCCCCCCCCCCCAACTCCATATCTTGATCAAATCCCGAGTTTATTTCATCCATACATCGCACAAGTACAAAATGTATTAGGCGATGGAAATTGTGAATTTCAAGTCATATCTACTTGTTTCGGTGGTCATGAAGATGCATGAGACACTATCAGTACAGAGTTAATGGGTGAACTAACTGGGTATTAAAAGAAGATTACCCAATGCCCACACTCATACACCATTGGACACGTCATGCACTTCCAGATGCAATGTCGTGGATTATCCCATACAAACGTAGATTAGATGTGAATGAATAATATATAGAGTGTACTCGTACTCGTGAATATATTGATTTAAATGAATTATCAAAGTTGGAATCTGTTAGAATAAAAAAATACGCAATATATTTATTATGTTTATTATCTTGATGTTAAAACTTACGTTCGATGTAATGCATTTTCTCTCTTTTTTTTAAAATCGATTAACCAATGTATAATATATGACATATAATAATATAATTAAATCAAAAAATATTCAATATTGGATTCATTTCGAAGGTATCGACGAGACGCTTATAATGGTGTAACTTGTTAAAATTAAAAATTATTTTTTTTAACGTATTTTAGTTAATATATGCTTATATGTGTTAATATAATGAAAATGTAAAATGTAAAACTAAAAGGTATCAAGTAAATCTATCAAAAAAGTTCAGGGACAAAAACTGTAACTATGAATTAAAAATAAAATAAGATGTGATGTGAGAGTGAATTGGAAATCCATTAAAATTAAATGTTACATTTACCACCCTTATAATTAATTATTTAATTTACTTTATATCTCTTGTTTTTTCATTTTTCATTTTACACTCTTATCATTTTAACACAAATCGTATATAGAAAAAAATGCAATGAAAAAATACGTTTATTTTTTACAATGAAAAAATACGTTTATCATTTTAATGGATTTCCAATTCACTCTCACTCTCACATCTTATTTTATTTTTAATTCATAGTTACAGTTTTTGTCCCTGAACTTTTTTGATAGATTTACTTGATACCTTCTAGTTTTACATTTTACATTTTCATTATATTAACACATATAAGCATATATTAACTAAAATACGTTAAAAAAATAATTTTTAATTTTAACAAATTACACCATTATAAGCGTCCCGTCGATACCTTCGAAATGAGCCCAATATTGAATATTTTTTTATTTAATTATATTATTATATGTCATATATTATACATTGGTTAATCGATTTTAAAAAAGAGAAAATGCATTACATCGAACGTAAGTTTTAACATCAAGATAATAAACATAATAAATATATTGCGTATTTTTTTTATTCCAACAGATTCCAACTTTGATAATTCATTTAAATCAACATATTCACGAGTACGAGTACACTCTATATATTATTTATTCACATCTAATCTACGTTTGTATGGGATGATCCACGACATTGCATCTGGAAGTGCATGACGTGTCCAATGGTGTATGAGTGTGGGCATTGGGTAATCTTCTTTTAATACCCAGTTAGTTCACCCATTAACTCTGTACGGATAGTGTCCCATGCATCTTCATGACCACCGAAACAAGTAGATATGACTTGAAATTCACAATTTCCATCGCCTAATACATTTTGTACTTGTGCGATGTATGGATGAAATAAACTCGGGATTTGATCAAGATATGGAGTTGGGGGGGGGGGGGGGGGGGTCGTTGGAAGTAGGAGTTATGTCTCGCTGATTCTTTATGACCAAAATCTTTGGAGTTGATAAATGTTGGCGCGTTAGAATAACTGCGTCTACGAGGGTCTTCAATAATATTTTTATTTATTTCAAATCAATTACTTTACTTTATTTCAAATAATATATTATATATATGTCGAATGATTCTGTTTTCATTGATCGACATGTGATATCCCCAAAATAATTGAAATTTGTGATATCCACAATTAATCACATGTGATATCCACAAAATACAACGTAATTATATATGTTAATGTGATATGTTAAAACGTATTTTTTAACATATAATAAAATAATTAAATCAAAAAATATTCAATATTTGACTCATTTTGAAGGTATCGAAAAGAAGACTATAATGGTGTAATTTGTTAAAATTAAATATTATTTTTTTAACGTATTTTAGTTAATATATGCTTATATGTGTTAATATAATGAAAATGTAAAATGTAAAACTAAAAGGTATAAAGTAAATATATCAAAAGGGTTAAGGGACCAAAACTGTAACTATATATATCAATAACTACTTTTCAAGAACCATCTTTTTTCAAGAACCGTTTAAGCCCTTTAATATATAGTAGAGATAAACTTGAGAACACGGGTAAAAGCATCTCCAACTGAGAGTCAAAATTAAAATCTATGAAAAGATTTATATTAATTATATTATTAAAATATTTTATATAAGTAGTAAAATATATTTCTTATAAACATTTAATATTGGTAGAAATATAATAAAAAATATTTTTTTCTCTTGAAAATAATTTTTGGGGAATTTTCCTCTAGTTTAGAGAATTTTCACACATTCTCTCTCATGTTTTTTATTTTTATTTTATAGAAAGTTTTGAAGAACCTAAAGTAAATTTGCCCAAAATCTTTATTTTACATATATCTACTTAGAGATGCTCTAAATGAAAGTTTTGGACATTTTATCATTACAATAGGTAAGAATAAAATTGAAGGGGATAACGTTTATCACATCTTAATGCATATTTTAATATATTTTTTTTGAACGATAAGTTTACGTACACACACGTTCCCGGGGTATCCAGGCTCCCACTTAAGGGTGTCACTCGACTAATCCTCGTCGACCACGGCTCAAAGGCCCATGTTCTGGATATCGCCACATGCTCTCCACGGGATTCAAACCTGGGTAGTCAGGGATACCATCCACTGACCCCCCCCCCCCCCCAAGGATGTTACCAAACCACTGGGCTAGACATGTTTTGATTGTTTTGTTTCAAAATTAATGAGTATTTAAACTAGCAAGACTTATCTCACATATCTTTGATGCAATGTAATGTGCTACTTATTTGGACTTTACTCAGGTCATACTTTAGACTGCAAAAGTTGTTGTGGATGCGGCCAATTCATTGGAAGAGGACATTTCGGAGTCTGGTGATATCATGTGTTGTATTCGGTTCTATTTTTGCGATCGGGAATCCTTTTCGGTTAAGGCTGTTAGTAGATAAGCAAATGGGGTAGCCCACGCTCTTGTCCATCTATCCCATCGCAATCCTTTTCTTGTTTCTTATCCTAGTTTATCGCCTCATGTTTCTCATTGTATGAACGTTTTATGCCCTCTGGGTGCTCATTAATTATTATTGGCATCTTTCCTTAAAAAGGTTTCTAAAGGTGGATTTTCATCTTAATGGATTCATTCGCCTAATCCCATTTAATGTAGTATGGAATCTAGTTAATAGTTGAATGTAATTAAATTTATTCTCTTAATATTTATCTGACGATAGTAGTTCAATTTAAATAATTAACAAAAGGAGATCATTATCCACATTTTATGTGATTTATAGTGGATTACTGGTACTCAGGTCGTTGTCTTTCTGTGATGGACTCATATGTTATAACATATGCACACTTTTTTCTATAAATTAAAACACATCAATACGATACAATATATACCAGTATAAAATCATGGCATAATACTATATAAAATGACCCAAATTTGTATATAAATGGTATGACATAACTTTAAGTGGCATAAATAGATATTAAAAGATACATAATTAACGATATGTAACCATATTATATTATTCAAAATTGATACGATGTTGACAGACCCGTTCCTGACATTTTTAGACCCTGAGCGAGATGTAGAAATGGGTCATCAATAACTACGAAATTATTTTCAATATATTGTTTATATCATCAATAATAGCATTGAATTCAAAAAAATAATAATTCCTATAAAACCGTTTTTCCTGGAAATCTTAGCGCAAAATCAATCAATAATCATTTCTAAATTAATATTATCTACCATATCATTTTTACATAACATTGTTAATCAGTTCCACCATCAAAGGCATCTTACTTTAATATATAGATTGAAATCATTTGACGTCACTATGTTGACCATTCGAAGTAACACTTTTAAGTAAATCAACATAAACCGGTAGATATTTCACATGTCACCTGATGTTAATGTTTTTCATCATCATTTTAAACTTTTAGGGATGAAACAAACTTTTTAAGAACCATCAATCTTGGAATCAAAAGTTGATGTTGGTTATAGTTTGAAGAGAAAACTAGGGTTTGGGAATATTTGGTATATTAAATCAACTATTAGGCACAATGACTCTTGAAAAGAAACTATGGCATTATCATTGGTGGGAGTACGTTTATGAAGTTTCTTAACAAGTGTGAGATGAGCCATGTTAGTAGCTCATATGTTTGGAAATTGGTCTCATAAAGTATATGCATGATTATATTTGGTTATAATGGTAAGTTGGGTTTTGGTTTAGTGCAATGGATCCATAGGCACGGTAACCCAATGCTTTGTCCGGACATTTGGTTACCCTTGGCACGGGATAGGCATCGGGCTCCATGGTAAGTAGGGTGTGGACCTATACGGTCGGGCAGCGTCCCATGGACAATAAGGTGTAATCCCATTGTGCTCGAGTTGCCCTGTTTTGGGAACTCTCAGGAATAGACCTAGAGTGGTTGACTTGATATTTTCGAGCTATAGACTTGGAGTAGTTGATGCTCGCTATGTGGTTTTGAATTGTTGTCAGTATTTACTGAATGCTAACAGTTTATTGGATTTGTTTTGGCTTAGCTCACGGCTAGACCGGCTACATGACTGCAATCGGGTTTATTGTTTAAATCATTTTCTTTGCTTATATGTATTCTCACTAGGCTCTAGCCTAACACTTGTTTGGTTGTCATGTATGACATGTCACTCTAGCGGTGGGACACGTCGGGATTGAGCGGGCGACCTTGGGGTCGAGAGTGGTCTTTTTGATGACTTAGTGACCAATACTTGAAGTATATAGAGATCATACCTTTTGGGAGGATAGCGACACCTGACATTAATCTTGCTTATAGAAGTTAGATTACTAGGTTGTTGAATTGTATTCTCCATTTGTTATTGGGTTGTAATAGCCATACTTGGTCCCCGTATTGGGTTGACGTACTTTGGGTTAGATTGTTACACTTTTATCTTACAGGTTATTGGATCTTCCCTTTGGGTAGATTAGTTTCTTCCATTTACGGACGTTATATAGCCGAATTTTCAATTTTTTAAATTGACCCCAATTTCTATGGTGTTACAAGTTGGTATCAGAGCATTGGTTTAAGTGAACTAGGTATGAAGGTAGAATGCCTAGACTTAAACTGTGACTGTTAAGCTACGAACTGTGAGAGGGGGGTAGAACTACTAAGATAGGTTGGTCTTAGAGTCGACGGAACTTGCACAAGTTGAAAGTTGTAGTGATGGTAACGATAACTCTTACGTATAATGTGTTCATAATTTCACTTAGCTAACGTCATTATGAAGATGTTTTACGTGAGTATGTTTGATCTACTATTGTTATGATAATTGATAAGTGTAGTAGTACGTTCCTTGTGTTACCTCTGTGGGCTTGTCTCTCATTCTGTGGTATTTTGTGTGTGGCAGAATCATGGTTAATACCCGAAATCGACCGGAAGGTCAAGAGGCCACAGTATCCACGACCAACCAACCGAGGGTGACTGCTGTGGAAGAACCTCCTCGCGTGGTAAATGCGTTGGGCAGGGGGCCCGAGTTCATTTCTCGTCACAACTTAGAAATGGATAATCCCATTATGGAGGAGATGACGACGGAAACAAGGATGATGGACCGCATGATGGTAGCTATGAACCGAGCGATGGCCCAACAACAAGAAATGTTCCTCAAACTCCTAGAGGATCGTGATATCAACAACCAAAGGTCTGAAGCGGTAGACGAAAACGTTGTTGTAGCGGGGTCCGGAGGTCCCAGACCTATAAACCCTACTGAAGTCACCGCAACCCCTAGAGTTGAGCAAGTGGCAAAAACTTGCACGTTCAAGGCCTTTCTGGGTTGCCAACCACCGGAGTTTAAGTGTTTGTATGATCCGTCAGTCTGTGTAAGTTGGATTCGAGAAATGGAACAGGCATTCCGATCAAGCGAATGTGGAGAGGGGCAGAAAGCAATTTTTGGCTCGCAAATGTTGAGGGGGACGACCCTTACTTGGTGGAACGTGTATTCCGCTTCTCTTGAAGCGACGGTATTGACCAAATTGTCGTGGGCCACATTCAAAGAGAAACTTCTTGAAGAGTACTGCAACGAGAGGTCGATGGACCGAATGAAGGATGAATTTCAAAATCTGAAGATGGGTAGCGGGTTAGTGAAAGAGTACACCCGGTTGTTTATGGACAAGATGGGGTTGGTGGGACACCTGGTCCCTACCGAGAAGGAAAAGATCAAAGCCTACATTAAAGGGTTTCCATCCGACATGATGTCAATGGTAAGGGTATCGAAGACTTCTACACTCAGGGAGGCGATCGAGGAAGCACAATTATTGGAGGACACTTCTACCTTGAAAAAGGAAGAAGGTTCTCGCCTAGCCGAAAAGAGAAAATGGGAAGGAAATTCCTTAGCCTCCAAGAAACCAAGACCGTTCAACAACAACAGCTACCACCGGAAAGCAGATTCTAGACCCGAGGCTAAGTGGTGTTCCAAGTGCCGAAACAAACATTACGGTCCATGCAACTTTGTTCCCGGGGCTTGTTTTAAGTGCGGGAAGCTCAGACATGCGTATAAGGATTGTCCCGTCAAGGGGTGTTTGTGTTACGAGTGTAAAGAGTCGGGTCATATTCGGGATGAATGCCCGAAACTAAAGACCGGTGGAAGCGGCGGAAAGAAGAGGGAACCTCTAAGAGTGGCCAGAAGAGATTTTCAAATGTCGTCTGAGGAAGTCAAAGCCTCTACTGATGTGGTATCGGGTACGTTTCTCCTAAACTCCGTACCTATGCGTGTATTGTTCGATTCGGGTGCTAGCTTCTCATTTATATCCGATACCTTTTGTCAAAAGATTGCCATGCCTATGAGTAGTTTAGACGAAGCCATTGTGGTAGAAATAGCTAACGGGGGCCAAGTGATAATTCGAGATGTAGTAAGGAATTGCACTCTTGAATTTGATGGTAGCAAATTTCCGGTTAGTTTGATGCCTATGCAATTAGGCGGGTTCGATGTGGTAATAGGAATGGATTGGTTATCGGAGAACCACGCCGAGATTGTGTGTTCCAAGAAAATGATTCGACTACCCGTAGCAAATGGTGAGGCGACGATCATTTATGGTGAAAGGAGAAAAAGGGAGGTAGCGATTATCTCAATGATCAAAGCACGGAAATTTCTGGCGAAAGGATGCTCATCCTTCTTGGATTATGCTATCGACACCAAACTCAAGAAGAGGAAGTTAGAAGACGTAAGGGTGGTACGCAAGTTCCCCGATGTGTTCCCGGAGGACTTGCCCGGTTTGCCACCCGATCGACTTGTGGAATTCAGAATTGATCTCATTCCGAGGGCGGCCCCGATTGCACGAGCTCCCTACCGCCTGGCTCCTACCGAGATGCAAAAGATGATGACTCAACTCCAAATCCTTCTGGAGAAGGGTTTTATACGACCAAGTCCGTCACCTTGGGGAGCACCGATCTTATTCGTCAAGAAAAAGGACGGCTCAATGAGGATGCGTATCGACTACAGAGAACTGAACAAGGCTATGGTGAAGAACAAGTACCCGCTTCCGAGGATCGACGACTTGTTTGATCAACTACAAGGTGCGAGTTATTTTTCGAAGATCGATCTGCGGTCAGGGTATCATCAAGTGAAGGTGGAAAAGAGCGACATCCCAAAGACGGCGTTCAGGACGCGTTACGGCCACTATGAGTTCCTAGTGATGTCGTTCGGTCTAACCAACGCGCCGGCTATATTCATGGATTTGATGAACCGTGTGTGTCGACCTTTCCTCGACAAATCGGTAATTGTGTTCATTGATGACATCTTGGTTTATTCCAAAGACGAGAAGAGTCATGAGCAACACCATCGGGAGGTGTTAGAGGTTTTAAGACGAGAAAAACTTTATGCAAAGTTTTCAAAGTGTGAATTCTGGCTTCAAGAGGTGCAGTTTTTGGGGCACGTGGTTACAAGGGAAGGAGTGAAGGTGGATGATACGGATGTTTTCACACCTCTAAGACACGTGATAATTGAATCTCAAAGCAAGTATACAACGGGATCCAATATCGTCTTTTCAAGTAATAAAATGGTAAAATACCGAATATCGTCCCACAGAGATTGGTGTAAAAGCGTAATAAAAGAGTAGTAAAAGAAGAGATTTCAGATGGAGAATTTGAAGACTTTGTTTGAGTTGGTTAACAGTGATATGATTAACAAGATATATAAAGATAGAATGGGTGCAAGACTTAAAGTGAGGAGTAAACACAAATTCTGGAGGCTAATGCTACAGGGATGCTATAGCATTAGTTCATCAACAACAAGTTCCACCATGTACTTTAAAGACGATCCTTCCGGATATCTACCATTGCACTTTTGTTTAGCCTTCAATCAACATATGCCTATGCAAATGTCCGGACCAGTGTGAGTGTCAAATGGTTTCTTTAAAGTATATGGAAAAACAAATGCCTTTGTTTAAAAATCACCCTTCCGAGTCGATTCCCATATCATTCAAGTTGACGTGTTCTTAGTGGCTCATTCCTGAGTCCACTACACTTTAACACTTTGACTAGTGATCAACCCGTCAAGAATCAATCGGTTTGAAAAACAAAGATAGCAAGTTCCCTTGTGTTGGGAACTGAAGATTCTACTAAGTGTAGTTACTACTGCTAGTACAAGTGTAGTTACTACTGCCAGAACAAGTTGAAGATTAATACTGCTAAGTGTTACTACTGCTAGTAGAATTAATACTGCTAGTTAAAGTTAGTACTGCTTGAACAAAGTTAGTACTGCTTAGCTAGTTAGTACTGCTAGTAGTTAGTACTGCTTGAAGTTAATGCTGCTAGATGAAGTTAATGCTGCTGAGCATTATTAGTGCTGCTAAAGAGATACGGATGGAAAGTACTACAGCTGGATATACTGAAGATATACTTTGAAGATATACATGGAAGATATACATGGAAGATATACTGAAGATTTGTTTATTCTTTTGTAATTATCTTTTTATCAGTATATGTATAGAATGTTTAGAATAGATAGAAATAACTTTTGATAATTGTTTTTCAAGAGAAAAATCAACCTCAAGGCATAGATCCTAATTCTAGAGAAGTAGAATTCGTATTGGTGAGTCTGTTCATCAATATTGAGGTTGAGTGTGTAATCTTGTAACTTTAAGCATTCAATACAAGTTTACTGTTTGATAATTATATACTGTGTTTGATTACTGTTTTATCAAATATCAAAGTGTTTTTCCGCAACTTCTTTGATATTAGTTTCTGAGTATTAATTCTTGTTAAGAATTCGATCCTGACAAGTGGTATCAGAGCCAAATTCTCTCAGAAACAGTTATTCATCATGGAAAATCTTACAGAATCAAGCAGTACTTTGGTCTCAAAAGTTCCAATGCTCAGATCCAATGAATTTGACATGTGGAAAATCAGAATCAAGCAATATATTCTCCTCACAGATTACTCTATGTGGGACATCATTGAGAATGGCCCATCTGATGGAGGAAAGATTGGTGAAGATGGCAAAAGAACTCCTCCAAAGACAGATACAGACAGGAAATCAAGACAGACAGAGATGAAAGCCTTGAGCACACTGCTCTTGGCCATTCCAAATGAGTATCAACACCAATTCTGCAATTGTACTGATGCACAGATGCTCTGGAATGCTCTAGAGAAGAGATTCTCAGGTACTAAAAGTACCAAGAGAAATCAAAAGGCAATCTTAAAACAACAGTATGAAAACTTCATCTCAACTAAGAATGAGTCCATGACTCAAACTTTTGACAGGTTTAATAAACTAATTGGTGAACTAGCTACTATGGGAGTACAGATTGATCAAGATGATGTGAACAGAAAGTTCTTAAGGTCCCTTGGAGATGAATGGACCATGTACACTGTGTCATTCAGACAGAATGATCAGTTGGAAAACAAAGAACTTGATGATCTGTACAATGATCTTAGAGTATTTGAAGCTGAGGTGGAGGCAAAGAAGAAGCCTTCTGGATATGTTCATAATGCTGCACTCCTATCAGCATCAATTGATTCTACTGCTAACCCTGAATCAGTTAATGCTGCTAATGGATCAAGTTTAGATAAAGGCACTGATTATGTATTCGAAGCTCTTCTTTCTAATCATGGAAATTCTTCTTTGATCAATGATGACTTAGAACAACTTCATCCTGATGATCTGGAAGAGATGGATATTAAATGGCAGATGGCCATGCTCTCCATGAGGGTTAAAAAGTTTATAAAGAGGACTGGAAGAAACAACTTCTCACAAAGAAGAGAAGATGGAGCAGGGTTTGATAAATCAAAGGTAGAATGCTACAAATGCCATCTGAAGGGACATTTTGCTAGAGAATGCAGAAGTGGAATGTCTCACAACAACAACCATCAACAAGTTCAATCTGGAAGCTTCAATAACAACAGAAACTCTGCTCAAGCCCTTGTTTCTCAACAAGGAATGGGGTTTGATTGGAGTGATCAAGCAGAAGAAGCTATTCAGAATCAAGCTCTTATGGCTAAAGTATCTGATCTCCCATCTGAGGTAAGTTCTAATCTCTGCACTAAAACTTGCATAGACACTGTTAAAAGGTACAGGGATCACAATCAGAAGATGAGTGATGACCTGAAGAGACTAGAAAAGGATATAAAAGACTATGTGAGGATAGTAGAGAGATTTGAAGATCAAATCAAAGGTTTTCAAGCCAATGAACTACAACACTCATATGACACTAATTACTGGAAGTGGGAGAAAAAGGATTTAGAACTTAAACTGACTAAATCTAAAGAGGAGAGTGAAAAACTGAAAGAGGAGTTAACCAAGGTTAAGCTTGATGTAGAAAAGTTTTCCAATGCTTCTAAAGCAATGGACTCCTTACTGCAAAATCAGATTCATGATAAGTTGAGAAGAGGAATTGGGTATAATGCCACACCTCCACCATATAACAACAATTACATTCCTCCTACTTCAGACCTATTAGACACCAAAGATAGGAAGGACTTGCATGAGGGAGCCACTGAAATAGATCCCTTAGATGAGGTAATTGTTGAGGATAAGACTGAGAAAGAGGTTGGCAAGAGTAAGGAGAACAAGGTGAGTGGTGAGATTTCTATAGAAAACAACATTATCACCAATGAGGATTGTGGAAGGGCTTGGATCAAATCCAAGAACATAGAGAAGACAGAGGAAAAGTTTGGTAAGGTCCATTATAAACAGACCACAGTTGTGAATCCAGGTCCTTGCAAACAGTGTGCTTGTAAGAAGAATGAGCCCCAAAAACAGGACAAAAAGAGGGGAAATCAAAGAAACTGGAATAATCAATGGGCACATAAACAAGGGGTTGATCTGAGTAAAATCAATAGACCAAAACCTTGTTTTATCTGTGGCAAATTGAATCATCTTGCAAAATTCTGTTATTTCAATCCTATGAACCAAAGAATGAATTTCCAAAGATCCATGCAAAAACCCTTTGGTTATAAGAAAATTGAAAAGAATCATGTGGCTAAGAAAACTGTTAAAACTAAAAGCCACATGAAGAAAAAGTATTCTGTTAAAGAAAGTGTCAATATGTGGATTCCTAAAAGCACTAAAACTGTTAGTACTGCTATCACAAGTAGTGCTGCTGACAATGATAGTGCTGCTAGAAGTAATACTACTGCTAACAATGTTAATGCTGCTAACAAGGTTAGTACTGCTAAACCTGTTAGTACTGCTACACCTGTTAGTACTGCTAACTCTGTTAGTACTTCTAAGGTTAGTACTGCTTCTAGTGTTGATTCTGCTAAGCCAATCATATTGACAAAGTACTCTAATAAAGAGTGCTCTGAGTTTAAAAACCTCATTAAAAAGGAATGTAAATACTTTGATGAGAAAGGAAGACCCAAGATCACTTTGGCTTGGGTCCCCAATCATACTAATTGATTTATTTAATGTGCAGGGCAACCAACAGCTCAAGGGAAAGAGCATATGGCATGTTGATAGTGGTTGCTCTAGGCACATGACTGGCAACATGTCATGCCTTCAGGATTTCAAGCAAATTAATGGAGGACATGTTGCATTTGGAGACAATCTTACTGGTGGTAAGATAAGTGGAAAAGGTAATGTCACCAAAGGTAAGATGACATTTGAGGATGTCTACTATGTTGATCAATTAAAGTACAACCTGTTAAGTGTATCACAGGTTTGTGACAAACAACATAGTATATTATTTACTAACACTGAGTGTATGATTCTTGCTCCAGGGTTCAAGGTAGTTGATGAAAACATGATACTACTTAGAACTCCAAGAAAAGACAATGTTTACTGTCTTGATTTGGACAATGTCAATAGTGATTCATCTTTAAATTGTCTTGTTTCAAAAGCTTCTATAGATGAATCCTCCCTTTGGCACAGAAGGATGTGTCACATGAATTTCAAGACTATGAACAATCTTGTTAAAAATAACCTTGTAAGAGGTTTACCTTCAAAAGTCTTTTCATGTGATGATCATTGTGTTGCTTGTCTTAAAGGCAAACAACACAAAACTTCTCATAAGACCAAAGAGTTAAATTCTGTTTCTTCTTGTCTCCAGTTATTGCATATGGATCTGTTTGGTCCTACAAATGTTATGAGTATAGGAAAGAAATCTTACTGCTTGGTTATTGTTGATGATTACTCCAGATTTACTTGGGTATATTTTCTAAGGACTAAGGATGAAACAAGTGGTCTTATCAAATCCTTTATTCTAAGAATTGAAAACCAAACTAATCAAAGAGTAAAAGTCATTAGATCAGACAATGGAACTGAATTTAAAAATCATGATCTAAACACCTTTTGTGAAGGAAAAGGTATTGAGAGACAATATAGTGCTCCTAGGACTCCTCAACAGAATGGTGTTGCTGAAAGGAGAAATAGGACACTAATAGAGGCTGCTAGATCTCTGTTGGCTGATTCAAAATTGCCAATTACATTCTGGGCTGAAGCAGTTAATACTGCTTGTTATGTCCAAAACAGAGTTCTAGTGGTCAAGCAAAAGAACAAGACCCCATATGAGCTTTTAAATCAAAGAAAACCTTTTATTGGTTTCTTCAAACCTTTTGGGTGTCCTTGTACAATTCTAAATACCAAATCTCACTTAGGTAAGTTTGATAGCAAAGCAGATGATGGATTTCTTGTTGGATATTCATCTCAGAGTAGGGCCTACAGAGTTTTTAACTCTTCTTCTAGAATAATTGAAGAAAGTGACAATGTCAAATGCAATGAGAACACACCAAATCCTGTTGGGTCTGGACCTCAATGGCTATTTGACATTGATTCACTAACTAACTCTTTTGGTTTCAGTAATGAGTATACAGGAACAGATGGTGGAGAATCAGAGATCACACAAGTTCAAGAAAGTATATCTAAATCTGTGATTTTTCCCATACCCACAGTAAATGAAGACTGTGAAAAGGAATCATTTACTGAACCAAGTCAGAGTGAAGAAGACACTAGAGATGAGGAGACTCAAGAATCAGAAGTGACATCTGAAACCACTTCAGTTGAGTTGCATGACTCTAATCTAGAGGCTGGACTGAATGAAGAACCTAGTCATAACACAAGAGTTCAAAAGAATCATCCTCCACAGCTGGTAATAGGAGATATCTCTTCTCCTATGATGACTAGACATCAAAGCAGGCTTCAAGAAATGAAAGATCAACAGCATACAGTCCTTTCTTGTTTTCTATCCCAGCTTGAGCCTAAAAAGGCACATGATGCTATGAAAGAATCTAGCTGGATAGAAGCAATGCAAGAAGAACTGTTACAATTCAAGCTACAAGATGTATGGGATCTAGTAGACCTTCCTAAAGGTCACAGAGCAATTGGCACAAAGTGGATTTTCAGAAACAAGAGAGATGAAAGAGGTATTGTTATAAGAAACAAAGCAAGGCTGGTAGCTCAAGGCTACACTCAAGAAGAGGGCATAGATTATGAAGAAGTTTTTGCACCTGTAGCTAGGATAGAAGCAATCAGACTATTCCTAGCCTATGCTTCTTACATGAACTTCAAAGTCTACCAAATGGATGTAAAAAGTGCTTTTCTCTATGGGTCAATTGAAGAAGAAGTATATGTCTGCCAACCACCAGGGTTTGAAAACCCAAGCTATCCAGACAGAGTATACAAATTAAAGAAAGCACTTTATGGACTACATCAAGCCCCAAGAGCATGGTATGACACCCTGTCATCCTATCTTTTGGAAAATGACTTTGAAAGAGGAGTCATTGATAAGACTCTATTTATCAAAAGAAAGAAGAAGGATATCTTGCTGGTCCAAATATATGTTGATGACATTATTTTTGGTTCTACAAGAAACAACATGTGCAAGGAGTTTGAGGATTTAATGCATCAAAGGTTCAAAATGAGTTCCATGGGGGAACTTACTTTCTTCCTTGGACTCCAAGTTCAACAGAAGTCAGATGGCATTTTTATATGTCAATCCAAGTATGTGCAGGATATTCTAACCAAGTTTGGTTTCTCAGAATCAAAACCTGCCAGCACACCTATGGAAACACACAAGCAGATCACAGCAGATCTTGAGGGGGAGGATATGGATGTGCATCTTTATAGATCCATGATTGGCTCTCTCATGTATCTCACAGCATCAAGGCCAGATATTATGTTTCCAGTCTGTGTATGTGCAAGATTTCAAATTAGGCCAAAACAATCTCACTTTCAAGCTGTTAAGAGGATATTCAGATATCTCAAAGGGCACCCCAGATTGGGACTTTGGTATCCTCATAACTCACCTTTTGACCTAATAGCATACTCAGACAGTGATCTAGGTGGGGCAAACTTGGACAGAAAATCTACTTCTGGAGGATGTCAGTTTTTGGGTGCTAGACTAGTCTCATGGCAGTGCAAGAAACAAACCACAGTATCCACATCTACAACAGAGGCAGAGTACATAGCAGCTGCAAGTTGCTGTTCTCAAGTCTTATGGATTCAGAATCAAATGCTGGATTATGGGGTAACCTTTCTACACACTCCAATCTTTATTGACAACAGCAGTGCTATTAGCATTGTAAATAATCCAGTCAAGCACTCAAAGACAAAGCACATTGAAATCAGGTATCACTTTATAAGAGATTGTAATGAAAAGAAACTTATTCAAGTTGTCAAAGTTCACACTGATAATCAGTTTGCTGATCTATTCACTAAAGCTTTTGATGTGGGTAGATTCACTTTCTTGGTAACAAGTGTGGGAATGATAAACTCTGAATAATCTTCTTCTCAAAAAGTGGTTTTATACCTGTATATTTTTATTCTTGGTGTTACTAATCTTCTTTTCAGGATATGCATAGCAGTACTCAGTATTTAGCAAGTTTAAAAGGAGTAAGTCTAGTTAATACTGCTAGTTCAGTTAATACTGCTCGTGGTTAATACTGCTCGTGGTTAATACTGCTTTCAGTTAATACTGCAAATAGTTAATACTGCTAGTTCAGTTAATACTGCTCGTGGTTAATACTGCTCGTGGTTAATACTGCTCGTGGTTAATACTGCTTTCAGTTAATACTGCTAATAGTTAATACTGCTAGTTCAGTTAATACTGCTCGTGGTTAATACTGCTCGCGGTTAATACTGCTAGTTCAGTTAATACTGCTCGTGGTTAATACTGCTCGCGGTTAATACTGCTAGTTAGTTAATACTGCTCTAGGTTACTACTGCTTATATTCCGAATACTATAAATACTTTTTGCCCGCCTAAAAGTTCATAACGACTCTTTGCATACTGTTCCCTTGCGCTCTAAACCCTTTCTCTCTCAAAGTTCAAAGTTTTCAGGCAAAAATCTTCAAGGTCAATGGCATCAATGGCGTTCATTGACGAGCACAATGAAATCGCAATGCTCCAAAAGCCAAAACAAGCAGACGGCTTTCATCAGATTGTGGATTTCCTCAAGTCAAGCCACATTGCTCATGCTCTTACTGTCTCACCTACAATCTACATTGAGCACCAAAGGCAGTTCTGGGCTAATGCAACCATTGTTGTGGAAAATGGTGTGCAAATGATCAAGACAAGAATCTGTGATCACTCACTTACAGTTACTGAAGAAGTCATTCGCATCAGTCTACGTCTAGACGATGCCTCTGGTATAATGTCTATCTCTAATGATGAACTGTTTTCTAATCTTACTAGAATGGGGTATGGAGGCCCATTGGGTGTTTTCAAATTCTCAAAAGCAAAGTTTTCACCCCAATGGCGTTTTCTTGTTCATACCCTGATGCATTGCATCTCCAAAAAGACCACTGGATGGAGTGAGTTCAGCAGTCCAATTGCATATGCTTTGGTATGCTTGGCTACATCCAGAAGGTACAATTTCTCAAAGATGATTTTCAATGATCTTGTATCAAATATGGGAAACAAAAAGAGTTTCTTTATGTATCCCAGATTTGTTCAGGAAGTAATTAACCATGAATTGACGGATATACCTCAACCTGTTGGGGTATATGTACCTAAACCCCCAAAAGGCAAGGTTTTCTCAAATATGAGAAGATCTGCTGGGGACTCGGAAGGAGTTGACACCCCATTGTTCTCTACAATGATGGTGGTGTCCCAAACCACTGAAGGTATGGCAGCAGGGTCAAGGCCCTCATTAGACCATCCCACTGCTAGCCAAGCCCAACCTTCTCACTCAAAAACAATTCCCCAGTCCATTCTTACAAAACCAACCTCTCCAATTACCCAAACTTATCAAAGAAAACAGGTAAAGAAGGCTCCTTCCCTTCTTGTACCATCACCCACACAGCCTTTAAGCCCTCTAAGGGAGAATTCTCCCCTAGAGAATATCCAAAGGGAAACCACAAGGGTGTCTCCCAACCCAAAGGAGGTGCTCTCTGAGGAGGAGGTAGAGCATATGGGTGATGAGGCTGCCACTACTCCTGCTAACACAGAGGAGGAAAGTGGTAACATCAATAAGACCTCCCCCATGGCAACTTTGAATGAGCACTCATTTGAAGGTCCCTGGTGCCAAGAAACCACAGGGGTGGATAGTGCTTCTGCTAGGCAGAAGACTTCCACTACTAAAAGATCCAATGATCCTTCAATAGGGGGTAACACTCCTGGAGAAGGTGAGGACAGATATAACTATGATGAATTGATGGAGACAATGGGCAACATCAACATGGATGTACTCAAACAAGGCAAAGATATTGAAGAGCTAAAACTCATTGTACTGTCACAACAAGAACAAATCATCAAGTTGAAGCAAATGGTAAGGAAACTGATTCTGCAAAAGAAGAAGAAACAATTTGTGCTCAGAAGGAGGGATCCAGTGACTGATGCTCCCAAAAAGGGGGAGTCAGAAGCTGATGCCAAAGCTAAGGGGGAGCAAGAGGAAAAACATATTGTTGAGGGGGAAAATGAGCCAGCAGCAGAAACCATTAATACTGCCAGTTCAAGTAAAGCAGCAGAAATGGTTAATACTGCTGAGCTGAAAGAAGCAGCAGAACAAGTAAAAGAGGTCCTTACAGAGCTTGAGGTTGCAGAAACACTCATCAAAGCAAAACATGATACTCCCAAGGTCACCTCAAAGGCCAAAGGAGTTGTCATAAAAGAAAGAGGTGATGCAGCAAAGAACTCTAGCATTGAGAAGGAGATGGGTAAAGATAAAGGTAAGGCAAAGTTAGTTGAATCTGATCAACCAATCAAGAAGCAAAGGTTGGTTGAATCAGATGAAGCTTTAGCAAGGAAAATGCAGAAGGAGATGGAAAAAGAAGAAAGAGCTCAGGTGGAAAAGGACAGGGAAATGGCAAAGGCCTTAGCTGCTGAGCTAAATAAAGCTTATCAAAAGGGGCTTGAAACTGAAAAGGCTAAACAAAGGGCTATAAGTCTGAGAAAGGCTATGATGGCTAATACAAGTGCAAAGAAAAGAAGACCTTCACAAACTTACCTTGCCACTCAGGAAAGAAACAAAATGATAACTTTCTTGAGGAGTGCAATTGGGGTAAAGAAAGAAATATTTGTGAAGATGAGTTTTGATCAGATCAGAGAGCTCTATGAAAAAGAAATGGGGAATCTGAAGCGCAATGAAAAGAAAAGAGTAGAGTTTGAAAGGAAGGCCAAGGAGAGTAATGATATAGATATGAATCAACCATTCCCTGAAAGTGAAGAGGGAACTCCTATCAAAGAAATGGCAAGGGAAAAGGAAGAAAAGAAGAAGGAAGCTACTCTAGTACAGGTTCAAAAGACTTTGAAAAGAACCAAGATGATGGCCAAAAGAAAGAAAGATAAGAAGCCTAGAGTAGAAGAAGAACAAAATGTTGCTGAAGAAGAAGTGGCACCTGAGTCATCAAGTCAGCAAGGGTCATCAATCAAAGATGATGTAAGCTTATATATGGTAGTGATGGACAAAGTGCCTGAACCAATTTCTGCAGAACCTGTTGGAGTTAAGCCACCCGAGATCATTCACTGGGATGTACTGACAATGGATGGGAAAGATTACATCAGACTCAAGAGGAAGGGTGATAAGTATGAAGTATTCAACACTTGGGTCAAGATTGTCAGAACATGCTCTAGATCTGATATAGAAGAGATGTTTGACATAGGAATTAAGCTGTATGCAGATCATCTGAATACTCCAGGAATTTCTCTTACAAAACTGGTGATGGAGTATCTATGCATGATGTTCAAACCTGAAGAAGTGGACCAGGTCATCAAGAGTGTGTTTAAAGAAGTCACAAGTTGGACTCTATATGAAACTAGTGGAGTATATGCAGTGACTTTGGATAGAAATCACACAGAATACTTCCTAGTGGATAGAGTATATAATCACACCAGACTGAAGGTTCATGCCATGCTAAAGAAGAAGTTGGGTTGTGCACCAAATTCAGAAATGGCCAAGTATCTAATTCAGAGGATAATCAATCAGAGTTTGGGACTGAATCCAGACTTAGGAGCATGATCTTGGAAGTTTTGGGAGCATTAAAAAGAGCATCTGGAAGAATATCTGAAGAACTTGACTTCTCTTCTAAAAGTCAAGTTAGGGGGAGATTGTTGGGAACTGAAGATTCTACTAAGTGTAGTTACTACTGCTAGTACAAGTGTAGTTACTACTGCCAGAACAAGTTGAAGATTAATACTGCTAAGTGTTACTACTGCTAGTAGAATTAATACTGCTAGTTAAAGTTAGTACTGCTTGAACAAAGTTAGTACTGCTTAGCTAGTTAGTACTGCTAGTAGTTAGTACTGCTTGAAGTTAATGCTGCTAGATGAAGTTAATGCTGCTGAGCATTATTAGTGCTGCTAAAGAGATACGGATGGAAAGTACTACAGCTGGATATACTGAAGATATACTTTGAAGATATACATGGAAGATATACATGGAAGATATACTGAAGATTTGTTTATTCTTTTGTAATTATCTTTTTATCAGTATATGTATAGAATGTTTAGAATAGATAGAAATAACTTTTGATAATTGTTTTTCAAGAGAAAAATCAACCTCAAGGCATAGATCCTAATTCTAGAGAAGTAGAATTCGTATTGGTGAGCCTGTTCATCAATATTGAGGTTGAGTGTGTAATCTTGTAACTTTAAGCATTCAATACAAGTTTACTGTTTGATAATTATATACTGTGTTTGATTACTGTTTTATCAAATATCAAAGTGTTTTTCCGCAACTTCTTTGATATTAGTTTCTGAGTATTAATTCTTGTTAAGAATTCGATCCTGACAAGTAACTCTTCCAAGTATACTTCCCGTATCATTCAAACTGACGTGCTTTTTCATGGCTTATTCCTAAGTCCATGGCACTTTCACACTTTAAGAAGTGATCAATTCGTCAAGAAGTGCTTTTGGATTTATAAAACTTAAAATGACATAGTAGAACAATGTTAATGAAGAACAAAGTCCACTAGTTTTTGGTTTACAACCTCTCTCTTCGTCTCACACCCAAACTATAAAATTAGCTACTCATTACGTAATATAAATTGCAATAAAAGTAAATGACATAAATTAAAGACATAATGTAAATGACGGTATATAAATGACAGAAATTAAATGACGGAAATGTAAAACGCATAAAGTAAATATAATAAGTAACGAAATATAAGGACAAGCAATTAATAATGGAGAATACAAATTATAAAATTATGAAGACTTAATATTAAACTTTGTAGAGAGAATTTCAATATAGCAATTCTTTCCTTGGATGAATTACAACCAAAAGATCCTCCCAAACATGAGAACACACTACCATTTTATACCAATCCATGATGGCAAAGTGGTAAAAAAATGAAAACTTAAAATACTATATATAAGGACTACCAACTAAAGTTATACCCATGGTTTTGTCCAATCCACTTGTTTCTAAGTCCAACCAACAAAAATATGATTTCTTCAAATAATACAAAGATTTGGAAAGAACAATAAGTCAAAGATTTCCTTTGCTTCCAAAAAGTGTTCTTTAATCTTCATATTCCATTCAGTCCCAATGCTCCAGCATTCAACCTGACATTACAATAAACACAAGATTTTAGGTCGTTTTACGCAAAATAGCAACAATTAGTTAAATACTATACTTAGTTCCATGTATGAGAGAAAATATAAAAGAAGATAAGAAAATGACTCAATTATTCGGGATAAAGAAAATTTAAATCCTAAAAGAAAAGAAAAATACGCAATATGTATTGAAAACTCAATACATATCACAACCTCAAACTTAAAGTTTTGCTTGTCCTCAAGCAATAAAAATAAACTAAGAAAATGACTCAAAGCTGAAAAGATTGCAAGATAATGGCAATAAGTGCACATCATGTGTAGAGCGCATCACATACAATTCATAGCCTTTCATAAATCCAAAATGAGACCTTCATAACCTAGTTATGTGTATGGACCATATGCTAGCAAAACTCTTTTCTTTGTCAACCATTACACAAACTTCATTTAGGATCACTAGGGCTTGTAGGGTCACTCTTTTTATGGCATATATTTTATCACCAAGCCTTTTCTCACACCAATATTCACCAAAATGTTCAATTTTTGGCACTTTGTGCTTTTTTTTTTTTTTAAATTTTTGTGCACCTTTACCCCTATGGGGTATTTGTGGTGTTTCTGACATGTGAGATTTGTACACCTTTACCCCTATGGGGTATTTGTGGTGTTTTTGTCATATGAGAGCTTTGCTCTTTTGTATTGACGTGCTTTTCCCATTTTGGGTAACTTGTAAACCCCTCAACCTCAAACTTAGAAATTGACAATGTCCTCATTGTCTTAGAATGAAGCACGGAATTTGTGTTTAAAAAGGGTTACAAGTGGCTAAAATGGTGTATGCAAAGAAATCCTAGATCCTTTCCTAAATAATTGAAGTTTATGCTAGTCAAAGTACTTCCCAAAAAGATTAATTCTAGTTCTAGCAAGAACACAATACTAGGTGAATGTCATGCAACTATGGAATTATTAGGGCTATGTACGTAAAAGACATTTAATCATTCTATACATGCAATCTCGCAAAATAAAATAAACCTAAAAAAGAAAGATTTATCCCAGACTCAAAAACTGAAATGTAAAAACATGGAGACTAAGGAAAACGATTAAACCTGGCCTACTCATGAAGAGTAGGGTGTGTTGTGCCAGCCGTGGATGCAGAAGGCAATGCTGCAGCATTCTCCACTGCTAAATTCCTCAACAGCTCTGCATTCTCTAGCAGAAGCTGTTGGTTCCTTTCTTGAAGCTGCTCCTTTTCTGTCGTGAGCTCTTTTACCCGCTGCTCCATTCTTTTCTTTCCAACTCTCTGCTGTGCCGTCCTGTGAGCCTTCAACCGTATCAGTTCCACCTTTCTATTCTTTGCGGCCTTCTCAAACCTCTTGTCCATAGCAGTTTTTAACTCCTCAATCTTACCTAAAATTTCATTCCTTTGCTGCAACACAGTATCCAAAATCTCACTGTTTTGGCCAAGCAATTCTTGGACCATTCCCACAATATCACTAACCCCCCCCCCCCCGTTCTTGCCTCATCCGATAAACAGACTTTAAGTCGATACTCCACTTCTCCTCACCGGCCTTTTCCTTTACCATCTCATCTTCTTTATATCGAGGAACACCTGCATGCATCAAGAAATTATGTAACAAGCCAGGAAAAAACAGTTTTCCTTGATTTCGACCCGCACAGTATACAATCGACTTTGAAATGACTTCCCCAACATTAATTGATTTATCAGCAATTATACAATAGAGCATGATCATTCTTTCCCGTGTAACAAAAGTGTCATGGGTTGTGGGATTCAAAGAAGATTTAATGAAATTGCACCAAACATTTGCATTGGGCAAAAGATTGCAAGATCGAAACCTACGAAGAGTGTAATCAGCATGATGTTCCCAAGTGCATCCTGGTTTTCCTAATGTTCGTGCAATGACATCTAACTGCTCCCTAGTGCCCTTGTGTAAAAGATACGAATACTCAGAGTCTGCAGGAGAGGGGAGGCCCAAAAAGTCATTAATGGCCTCATTAGAGATGTTGACTTCCTTCCCTCGTATTTTCAAAAGTGTGGTTTTAGCCACACAGACTTCGGCATAAAACTCTCTTATGAGAGTGAGGTTGTATTCGATTTTACCTGACACAATTGTACCCAATTCTTTGTGAAAGATGTTCTCGAGAATAAGACTTTGTGAGAAAATATAAAAGGACTATATATAAGGACTACCAACTAAAGTTATACCCATGGTTTTGTCCAATCCACTTGTTTCTAAGTCCAGCCAACAAAAATATGATTTCTTCAAATAATACAAAGATTTGGAAAGAACAATAAGTCAAAGATTTCCTTTGCTTCCAAAAAGTGTTCTTTAATCTTCATATTCCATTCAGTCCCAATGCTCCAGCATTCAACCTGACATTACAATAAACACAAGATTTTAGGTCGTTTTACGCAAAATAGCAACAATTAGTTAAATACTATACTTAGTTCCATGTATGAGAGAAAATATAAAAGAAGATAAGAAAATGACTCAATTATTCGGGATAAAGAAAATTTAAATCCTAAAAGAAAAGAAAAATACGCAATATGTATTGAAAACTCAATACATATCAGTGGATCCCGCTAAAATTGAGGCCATGATGAATTGGGAACCGCCCAAAAGTCCTTCCGAAATCCGAAGTTTCCTAGGACTGGCGGAATACTACCGAAGATTCATCCAAGACTTCTCTAAGATAGCTTCAGCATTGACGGCCTTAACTCGAAAGAATGTGATATTTGTTTGGACCAAGAGTCAGGAGAAGGCGTTCCGAACTCTGCAAAAGAAGGTTTACGAAGCTCCTATTCTCTCTCTACCCGAAGGAACAGAAGATTTTGTGGTTTACAGCGATGCGTCAAAAATGGGTTTGGGTTGCGTTCTAATGCAAAAGGGTAAAGTGATTGCTTACGCTTCACGACAACTTAAGTTCCATGAAGTCAACTACCCAACGCAAGATTTAGAATTAGCGGCGGTGGTATTTGCTTTAAAGTTGTGGCGGTACTACCTCTATGGCACAAAGTGTACCCTTTTTACGTATCACAAAAGTCTGAGGCACATTTTCAACCAAAAGGAATTAAACATGAGGCAACGGAGATGGTTGGAGTTATTAAAAGATTATGACTGCGAGTTGCTTTACCACCCAGGTAAGGCAAACGTTGTCGCCGATGCTCTTAGTCGAAAGGATTATGGAGGAAATTCTAAAGCTACTTTCACACGGATCGAGTTGACATCAACATTCATCGACCGGATTAAAGTGTCGCAATTGGAAGATTTGCTAGAAGAAAATCTCAAGGAGGAGGTCATGTCAAAGCAACGTCTACTCTTAACGGAGGATAGTCGGGGGGTAAAGCTTTTCAATGGGCGAGTTTGGGTGCCTAGGATCGGGGGCAACCGAGAACTTCTTCTCGAGGATGCCCACAAATCGAAGTATTCCATTCATCCGGGAAGCACGAAGATGTATCGGGACTTAAAGTTACACTATTGGTGGCCGGTCATGAAGCTGGATGTGGCGCAGTACATGGAGCGGTGCGTGACTTGTTTGCAAGTGAAGGCCGAGCACCAACGACCTTATGGGAGTCTGCAATATTTGGAAATTCCGGAATGGAAATGGGAGCACATCACGATGAATTTCGTGACGAAATTGCCAAAGACATTGCGCGGTCACGACACCATTTGGGTGATCGTGGACCGTTTGACCAAGAGTGCTCATTTCTTGGCTATGTAGGAGACTTTACCTATGGATAAGCTGGCAAAACTGTATATCGACGAAGTGATATATCGTCATGGTATACCGTTATCTATTGTCTCTGATCGGGACAGTCGGTTCACGTCGCATTTTTGGGATGGGTTGCAAAAGGAATTGGGCACGCGAGTGAAGTTGAGCACGGACTATCATCCTCAAACCGACGGACAGAGCGAGAGAACAATCCAGACGTTAGAAGATATGTTGAGATCGTGTGTAATTGACTTTGGGGGTAGTTGGGACTCTCACTTACCTTTGGTGGAGTTCGCATACAACAATAGCTATCACTCAAGCATTGGAATGGCACCATTTGAAGCTCTATACGGTCGCAAATGCCGAACTCCCGTATATTGGCTAGAGGCGGGGGAGAAGCAGTTTGCCGGACCTAAAATTGTGCAAGAGACGGCGGATAAGGTGAGGGATATTCGTGAGCGCTTAAAGGCGGCACAAGATCGGCAGAAAAGTTATGCTGACAAGAAGCGACGACCGATAGAATTCCAAGTGGGTGATCGTGTTATGTTGAAGGTGTCTCCTTGGAAGGGGATTATACGTTTTGGAAAACGCGGAAAGTTAAGTCCCCGTTTCCTTGGGCCCTTTGTGGTGCTTAAACGTATAGGACTGCAAGCTTATCAATTGGAACTCCCTCCGGAAATGAGTGGAATCCATAACACCTTTCATGTGTGTTATCTCCGTAAATGTCTAGCGGAAGAGGAGAATGTCATTCCACTTTCCGAAATTAGAGTTGATGAAGGAAATCGTTGCATAGAAGAGTCGGAAGCAATTTTGGAGAAGAAGACGAAGAAGCTTCGTCAGAAGGAAGTCACGATGGTAAAAGTCCAATGGAAGCACCACCGGGGTGCTAATGTGACATGGGAGGCTGAAGAAGATTTGAGGCGGAGATACCCTCACCTCTTCACCTAGTCAAGATTTCGAGGACGAAATCTCTTTCAAGTTGGGGAGGATTGTAACACCCGCAATTCCGGTATATACTTATTTTGGTTATAAATTCATTTATTGAACCGTAGTGTTGATCGCGCGTGCATTCGGTTCAAAATCGGGTGAATTTCGGGCTCGGTACGCCTGGGGTGATAGTGCCCGCGATTGTGACAGAGGTCACTCTCGCGGGGCACTCTCACGGGAGTTGTACCGAGAGTCTTGGACTCGGCGTGATAGTGACCAGCGATTGTGACAAGTGTCACTATCACGTGGCACTATCGCTGAAGCTGTACCGAGAGTCCATTGTTTCGGACGATTGTGACACGCGATTGTGACAGTGTCACTATCGCGTGGCACTATCGCGAACGGGCTCCAGGGCCTTAAATGCTTGAGTTCGAACTTTTAATTCATTTGGTCAGTTTGGGAAGCATTGAAGGGCGATTTTGGAGAGCTAAAAGGTAGGGTTTTCATCCTCCTTCATTGAATGCTCCTAGTAAAGACTCTTATGGTTGGTTGGTGAATTTAATGTTAGGTTCTTGCTTGTGAATAAGAAGCTCAAGTGCCATTCCTTCCTTCTCTCAAGTATCATCTAGGGTTTGGTGTATAACCCTTGCTAGGTGAGTTTCTTAGGCACTTCTCCCTCATATATGCTTTAGTTGTTGTATTTATAATCTTTCCTTGTCTCCTAATCATAGTTGGATTTTGTTGGGTCTTGACCTAACTAGGGGTTTTGAAGATACTATGGTTATTTGACTAAACAAGTTTTATGGGATGATATGTTAAAGAAAGTAATGGTGTTCACATTTACTCAATCATTTGTTAACTAATACTTATTATTTGGGGTATTGATATCACATGAAGAGAAAACTAGGGTTTGGGAATATTTGGTATATAAGATCAACTATTGGGCACAATGACTCTTGAAAAGAAACTATGGCATTATCATTGGTGGGAGTACGTTTATGAAGTTTTAACAAGTGTGAGACGAGCCATGTTAGTAGCTCATATGTTTGGAAATTGGTCTCATAAAGTATATGCATGATTATATATGGTTATAATGGTAAGTTGGGTTTTGGTTTAGTGCAATGGATCCGTAGGCACGGTAACCCAATGTCTTGTCCGGACATTTGGTTACCCTTGGCACGGGATAGGCATCGGGCTCCATGGTAAGTAGGGTGTGGACCTATACGGTCGGGCAGCGTCCCATGTACAGTAAGGTGTAATCCCATTGTGCTCGAGTTGCCCTGTTTTGGGAACTCTCAAGAATAGACCTGGAGTGGTTGACTTGATATTTTCGAGCTATAGACTTGGAGTAGTTGATGCTCGCTATGTGGTTTTGAACTGTTGTCAGTATTTACTGAATGTTAATGGTTTATTGGATTTGTTTTGGCTTAGCTCACGGCTAGACCGGCTACATGACTTCAATCGGGTTTATTATTTAAATCATTTTCTTTGCTTATATGTATTCTCACTAGGCTCTAGCCTAACACTTGTTTGGTTGTCATGTATGACAGGTCACTCTAGAGGTGGGACACGTCGGGATTGAGCGGGCGACCTTGGGGTCGAGAGTGGTCTTTTTGATGACTTAGTGACCAATACTTGAAGTATATAGAGATCATACCTTTTGGGAGGATAGGGACACCCGACATTAATCTTGCATATACAAGTTAGATTACTAGGTTGTTGAATTGTATTATCCATTTGTTATTGGGTTGTAATAGCCATATTTGGTTCCCGTATTGGGTTGACGTACTTTGGGTTAGATTGTTACACTTTTATCTTACAGGTTATTGGATCTTCCCTTTGGGTAGATTGGTTTCTTCCATTTACGGACGTTATATAGCCGAATTTTAAATTTTTTAAATTGACCCCAATTTTTAAGGTGTTACATCGGTTTAGACTGATCAACTTTCCTGTAGAATAAACATAAGTAGGTGAATCAGTCTTGAAAATAGATGACTTTGTATCACTACAGGAGAATCATGAGACTTCTTTCCTTCACTGTGTTCTGTAGTTGGTTTCTTTCTCCAAACCATATTTACTTTCCTGGAGAAATGATTATCTGAAGAATCATTAAGCTCATAATCAGAAGAACTGGAGTAGTAAGTATGTCTTTTGTTAGAGGTGTTGGACTTTCTTTGTTTCTGTGAACGTCTTTTAGATTTTTGCTTTGAAGATTTGTTCATAGAAACCTTTGGAGAGCCAGATGTTGAACATTCGCCTTTATAAAATTTGACCGGTGGCTCACCAGTTGAATCCAAAAAATCAACATGACTTGGAAGTTTAGGATAGAAATCAAATTGGTCTAGCTGACTGTCTGTACACACCTCAGAATTCAGAAAGGCTGAAAATTCCATTTCCTCATCAGAAGGAGTCTTATCACTTGAAGGATTGAGGAGACTGGAAGGATTTGTGCTTTGAAGAGGATCATTAGCGGAAGCATTTTGAAAATCAGAATGATGACCCATTTCGAAAGATTGAGGCTCTTTTCCTCTGTTTGAAGAATTTGGTGACGAGTCACCCAAAAAAGCTTTACAATAAGAGGTATCTGAGGGTGAAGAAGAATGTTCTGACAGATTGATTTTCTCAACTTGGAGTGAGTCAAGCTTAGCTTGAAGCTCAGCTTTGTGAAGTTGCTCTTTCATCAGATCTGCTGCCAAGGCAGACAGTTGTGAATTAAGCTTATTTATCTCTGTCTGAAGATATTCCTTTTCCTCCCTCGACCCAGTTTCCTTTTTATCGGAATTGAGGCACTTAAGTTTGGATAATAACTCTTGTTTTTCCTTTTGAAAAATGATCCTCTCCTGTGCAAATGACTTTTCTAATTGAACAATTTTCTTTTCTAAAATCAGAGGTGGAACATAGATTTTGAAGTCCATTGATTCCTCCTCAGTTTCAACCGTTTTTTAATCAAGTTCGGCCTGAGAATAGCTTTTAAAATAGTCATTTGACAGAAAACAGGGCCAGTGTTGTATGACGCATTCAATGAGTCATAAACAAAATGAAGTTGCATCGTGGTAGTATTTTTCCTTCTCAAAGTTTCCAGTTCCGGATTCTCATCAACAAGTGGTTTGGTCCATCTGATTTTGTACTATGGGTAGGTTTTGTCTATTCCAAAAAATTCGAACGCATATAACGTGGGAACTTTGGTCAAGGCCTTTTTTCAGATAATGTGGGTTATCGTAACCGAGACCCGTCTCTGAATATTTGAATTCTTTAGGTGCATTCAGATGCATCGTTTGTTTAGATTGACCAATTTTGTAAAGTTTCAGTTCGAGATCCTTTAACTGGGTAGATAACCTTTGATTTTCATTTTTATAAGCCACACTTTTAGTCACAATATCAATTTTCTCATTTTCTGACATACGGAGCTTGTACGTAAGATCATCTACTTTGGTCTTTAACTCTTCAGACTCTTTTGAAAAACTCTCACACTCTTCCTTTAGATTTGAAATTATGCACAAGTTGCCAGCACTTTCTATGCGTTGATTATCATATTTGTCAAGCAGTATTTCAATTCAAGATTCTAAACAATAAACTTTCTCTTCTAACTCAGAATAAGTTGGATGAGACATTGTTGTTTGAAAAACTTGAAGTCTAGGGACTAAACTTGACAGAATATGAAAAAAACAATGTGCAAGGACCAAAAGTGACAACGTGTGAAACTTGAAAGCTTAGGGGTCAAAGATGACAAATGATCGAAACTATTAAGTACGGGGACTAAAAGTGACACAAACTAAAACTTAAAACTGCAAGGACTAAAAGTGACATAAAATAAAACTACTAACTAGAGGGACTAAAAGTGTAAAATTTGAAACTTCTAACGGACTTAACTAGATTCTAACTGAAAAAGAACTAAAAATGAAATAAAACTAACCAAACTAACAAACTAATTGAACTAACGGAGACTTAACGGAAAAATGACCAAGATGTAAAGAAATTAACGGAGAGTTAACGAATTTACTATTCATCATCTCCTACCTCTAGCACACCTGCAAAAACACGAAACGGTTAGAAATATTCAATGTAAAACGATCGTTAAAGCTCCCTGGTCAGTCCTCAACAGATTAAAACTCAACCGGTCACCCCACGATTAAAAACGAACCAATCGAAAAAATTTCGAAAAACGCTCAAAAACTTAAAAGCTCGGTATGGGTTAAAACTTTTCGACCAAAAATGATCGTTTATGTTCCCTTAAGCTCCCTCAACTGATTAGAACTCAAAACACTTTCTCAAACTCTCAAACGAAGCAACCGAAATTTTTTCGGAAACCGAATGACACCTTAAAACCTTGATATGGGTTGAAAATTTTCGATCAAAAATGTTCGTTTAAGCTTCGTAAACAACCCTTAATGTTTTAAAATCCAAATACTTCATCTACAAACTCAACCGAATCAACCGAAAAATTTCAAAAATCTATCGAAAATCGCTAAATTCATTATGAATGATGAACCAAAAATCTACCGAGGCTAGACACCGGGAGACGTCGGGGTTTGGCTAAAGACCGGAAGACGAGACCGGGGTTTGGCTAAAGACTGGGAGACGCCGGGACCGGGGTTTGGGAGACTCCGGGGACCAGGGTTTGGCTAGAGACCGGGAGACGCCGGGACCGGGGGGGGGGGGGGGACACGCCGGGGACCGGGGTTTCAAGGATTCACTAACACACACTTGGAAAGAAAATAAGTAATTAACAACCCACCGGTCACAGGCTGATTTCAATAGCCACGAATTATAACACTTGGGGGTTGTTTGTTTTTTTCTAAAAACCTCTTAATGGCTCTTAAGTCTGAATCATTCAGACATTTTTACACACCACCTCTTATTAATCATAACTAAAATAAGACTTTAGACTTTAGACCTCTTAAAAAACAAACCGCACCTTGGTTCCACCGTCCAATCATAGACTAATTTCATTTGTATATGAATTCCACCGACCCATGATTATGTAGCATCCAATCACAATTTAGAACATCAAATTGATTATTAGACTCATGGATGGATGGATCGAGATCGAAAACATCTCGATCGAACGATTTCAAAAACCGTCAGATCTGAACTAAAACTGATAAAATCAATAATGGTAATCGATAACCACAAGGTTATGGCGTGGTGGTAAGAGCCTGGGGACTTCATAGCGGTTGCCCGGGTTCGAGCCCCACTCGCAGCATTGTGGCCACGGGATGAATGCCCGCGGGCCATAGGCCTGTTTTCCAGGAGATTAGTCCGGGCCCAAAGTGGTCTGGGATACTCCTTTACAAAAAAAATGGTAATCGATTCCAATGATTTTAGCTAGTAAGATTGAATCGATTTAAGCAATAAAACTCACTGATTAATACCAAACTCCATACAATCAAATAAAAAACACACAGATTAAAAAAAACTTGGGCCTATGAACTGTTGAAAATTGATCGAATCAAAGAAAAAAATTCTTCGATCCGGCTCTGGTACCAATTGTAGATCCCAGATACAGTGCAATCAGCAATTAATACCGAACAATGATTGAGCCACAACTTCTAGTCATATGATTAATAATCAGTAAAGGGTTTAGGTTTACAGAGAGATTTTTTGATCAATGAATGTAAACCTTACGACTAGAATAATTTCTTCTAAATCTTCTCTCTTCTCTAACCTAAAACTAGGTTAAGAAACATATATATATGAGCCGTATTAGGCCTAGACCTGGCAAACGTGTTGTGTCGGGTTCGTGTCGGATTCAAAGTTAAACAGGTTGAAAGTGTCTAACCCTAACCCGGCCCGTTTAATAAACGGGTTAGAAAATCCCAACCCTAACCCGACCCGCCTAACCCACCACAACCCGTTTAACCCGAAAATTCAAATGAAAGCATTAGAAATCCAAAATTTATAGTTCAAAATATAATCAAATCTAAAACACTAAAAATCCAAAGCATTAAAAGGAAAACTTATATATACACACACACACACACACACACACACACACATATATATATATATATATAAACGGGTTATTCGGGTCATTTTCGAGTTGAAAATTTTGACCCTGACCTTACCCGTTTAATTTTCGTGTCCTGTCGTGTCGTGTCAACCCGTTTACTTAAACGGGTTGAAATGTATTACTCAAACCCGTTTATTTCGTGTCGAGTTCATGTCGGGTTAGCGTGTCGGGTCAGTTTTTGCCAGGTCTAATTAGGCCTAATGGGCTTGAGGCCCATTTATAATTTAACTATCAAACAATTACAATTCGAACCCTTATAAATGCGTTATACAACTTTCAACGTACTAGGACTTTCAGTCCTAACAAGTATATAGAAGATGAGTAATGGAGTATATATATATATATATATATATATATATATATATATATCAAGGATTATAGGCAAAAATAGTTTTTAGATATTAGCACCGGATAAAAAAAATTATTTAGAGAAAAAATAAGCAATACTATAAAATTAAAAACTAAATAACTTTTTACAAATTTTTTTGTCCAATTTTATTAATTAATACATGTTTGGACCATTAATATAATGTTAAATTCTATTTGGATTATATTATATACTAATTTTTTTGTCTTTTTTATTTACAATTTTTTAAGCTACTAATATATAGTATATATTAAAAAAATTTGGCCCCTATTTTCTTTGGAATCTGGGTGTGCGTCCGACACATCCTCCTTCGGCCCTGGATGTTGAAAATATAAATACAAGACCCATAACACCAAAAATGACCTTTTTATTAAAACAATACGATCATTGATTTAACTTTTTTTTACAACTAAATGTATTGTTTTTTAGTTCATATGTAACCTTTCATTTGAGGTTTAATACATTTTAATATTTTATATAACATTTTATTTTGTTAAATATATAAATGAGTAAACTTCAATTTTAGTCCCTGGCGTTTAGTGATTTCTTTGAAAGAGGTCCCTATGGTTTCATAATTCAAGTTTACGTCCCCAGGGTATGGATTTTGCTTTGAAAGAGGTCCCTGGACACTAACTCCGTTAAAAATCACCGTTAGGGTCAGAGGCATTTTCGTCCAAACATGTTTTTATCCCTTTTTTGCTATCTTTTTTCGTTTTTTTAATTTTATGAAAATATCAAACTTTAAGGGACCAACATGTAAATAACTCTAATATTATATATATTATATTATATATATATAATATAATATATATATAATATATATATATATAATATATATATATATATATATAAAATCACAGAGACGATAACCCATCCCTTTCTTCTATCAAACTACGACTGCCATCATGACCACCGCTAACCACCGTAACACCCCGTCGTCCCTTACCCCCGACGACATAATCCGTTTAGCTCAATACCACACCCTCAAATCAATCCCCGCAAATCATTCCGGTGCCACCTCAAACCCCCCCCCTATAAATCACCCATTTTTAGATCACCAATCTCATTAATTTTCCGCCATGGCCACCATTGTTAACACCTTCTTCTTCCTCATACTTCTTTCTCTATCCCTCCAAACCCAGCTTCATGCCAGAAACAACAAGTTCTTCACCAACCTCATTCATTACAACCTTTTCAATACTTTAACAATCTCCTCTTCTCCAACACCGGCATCGGCACCAACTCCGATGGTGGTTGTTCCAGTAGTAGCAGAGCCAGTTATGGCTCCGGCACCAGCACCGGTTGAGCAAGAATATGGTTATGGTCTTTATGGTCGAGGGTCGAGTGAGCTTTCCAGTGAGGAAGACCAGATGACATCATCATCATCATCTACCTTAGAGGGTGGTTCCAAGAATGGAACGCCGGTGGAGACGAAGGAAGACGACAGTCCTGCTGTTGATCAGTACTTCACGCCGACGGAGAAGGAAGCTCCCTTTGAAAAGTTGGTAAGTAGTGAGAGTACTACTTTTCTACTAACGGAAATGGTTATTCAAACAACAACGACAATGGCTTCACCTCCATGAATCAGAACAATGGCTACTCGAGCTCTATGAATCAGAACAATGGCTACATGATCAGGTCGGAAAACCAGATCAATGGCTACAACCAGAATAAGTATAGCAACAATGGGGAAGAATACTCAAGCTCGATGAATCAAAACAATGGTTACAACCATAATATGTATAGCAACAATGGCGATGGATACTCAAGCTCGATGAATCAAAACAATGGCTACAACCAGAATACGTATAGCAACAATGGCGATGGATACTCAAGCTCGACTCCCTCCCTCCCACCACCGTCTCCGAATACAACTCTTCACTGTCCATCTTGATAATATCCCCATCACCCAACTACAATCTATATCTGATTCAATCGTTTGTGGCCTCTCGCAAATCAACACAGATCCAGATGTAGCCTAACAAACAGAAATCGAAATCGTAGCCTAACAAACATCCTTGAAATCGAAATTATCGAGTGATGCCACAACAAATGCTTCAAACTCAAAATTGAAGCCTAACAAACAACCTTGAAATTGAAATTATCGATCGATGACGTAACAAACAACTTTGAAATCGAAATCAACGCACATATAACATATAAGTTATTTCATAAACAACTTTTAACAAACTTTGAAATAAAAACCATCAATTGATGCCTTAACAAACAACTTTTAATCGTAAAGCTTTATGCTTTCTGGAAACGGCGAAAACGGAGGATTGGATCGAGCAAGTCCTTAGCGAAGCATTTGCAGAAACTCGGAGGAAGTATGATCTTATTCTCACTCCGTCGTGAAACTTACTGTCGTCTAGCTGCCGGAGGAGCAACCGACCGCCGGCCCGGCATCCCTGTTGTGGTGGTGGTTTTTCGTCGGCGTGGTCCTGTATAGATGGCGGTGGTGTTGGGCTGTTGGCGATGGTGATGATCGGTGAAGCAACGATGGTCCTGTTACCCTGTGTTTAAAACTCTCTCACACACATATGTATATATATATATATATATTAGTTAACTACAAAAATGTCCTAAAGTTTGTTTGTATTTATAAATATAAGAATAGGCAAAAAAAGAATTCAAAAAAAGGACAAAAACATGGTTGGACGAAAATGCCCCTGACCCTAACGGAGGTTTTTAACAGAGTTAGGGGTTAGGGACCTTTTTCAGAGCAAAATCCATACCCTGGGGATGTAAACTTGAATTATGAAACCATAGATACCTCTTTCAAAGAAATCACTAAACGTTAGGGACCAAAATTGGAGTTTACTCTATATAAATATATTGTTTGCCTTACCAAACAACATTGAGGAGTGAAGGACTAAGGACCATGAAAGAGATCCTTGTGAATCAGGCTGGTTGGCCTTATGGGGGTCCATTACTGTTGAGAACAATGATGCCTCCCCTTTGTTAAAATGGACTTTGACTTGAGATTGATTATTGGTCAGGTTCAAACAGACTATTTGTTTATTTCTTAATAGTTCTATTAAGAGACAAATTAAAAGACAACGTCTTAATCGCTAAAAGATTGATCTTGTGTGACAATTTTTTTTTTTTGCCACTTAATGGTTCTAAAATAATTTTGTATCCTGGGTTGGGCCTCATTTAACTATTAAGGGGTTGTTTGTTTTTTTTTAAAACCTCTTAATGTCTCTTAAGTCTGAATCGTTCAGACCTTTTTATACACTATCTCTTATTAATCATAACTAAAATAAGACTTCAGACTTTAGATCTCTTAAAAAACAAACGGCACGTAAGCGCCTTAATTTAATTATAAACAATTATTAGACAACCATATTTCATTTTGCACTATATCATAAAAACATATTAATCATTCTGCACCAAACCATTTAGCAACTACCAAACAGCCCTGAAGTCTGTTTACGTTCGATAGAATCATAACAACCTTAATATTTTGCCTCAAGATTAGTGGTCGATTAAAGGTATTAAATAGTTTTTAATGAGATTTAATATAAAAGAAACTGTTTGGTTTTATATAATAGAGTAAACTACAAATTTCGTCAATGTGGTTTGTCGAAATAACACTTTTTGCCCTTTTAGTTTCGAAATTACAAGATGGTCATCATGGCGTGCAAAAATGTCTAGATTTTGTCCTTTCGTCTAATGGTTGTCAACATTTTTGGTTAAACGCGTGGTATTTTTGTCCTTTTATCAAATATTTTGTTTTTTTACCCAACCAAAATTGATTTTATGATTTTGGTCAATGTGGTTTTTCATTGGGTAAGAGACAAAAAAATCGATAAAAGAACGAAAATACCCCTCACTTAAAAAAATTGTTTAACGGCCGTTGAAGGGACGGACCAAATCAAGACGTTTTTGCAAGTTACGATGTTTAATTTATATAATACTAGTGTTGGGCCCGTGCATTGCACGAGAGGATAAATTTTTTGTTGGAATATTGAACCGAGTTAAAATGAAACGTAATTTCTTTGTTAACAGTTAATGAAATACAATGTGAAAAACGAATATATTTTCATAAGTGGTTAACTTGCATATATTCTTAATCGTTTGTTGTTATGAGTTTGTGCAATAATATTGGTAATAGTTTTGTATTATATTATTTAAAACTCAAACGACATGTCTCACAACATATTTATCTGACTATTGACTTCAAGACTTCATAGTATTAATCGATAAAAATAAAGATATGTATATATATCTTATTCCTCTACTTTGAAAAATATGATTGTGGGTTTTGAAAAATATAAACAAATCCTCAGTAAATAAAATAAAATATAATATAAAAAAGTAGTTTTTCAAAGAAACAAAAATATAGTGAAATACCTTTTGTTCAGTTGCAGGTTCCGCCATTAACCCGACCGTTCGTCTTCTTCTTGTACTCGGATGATACATAGATAAACTATATATATTTATAGTGAATGTAGAGAATATTTTAAAATTTTTTATTTTCATTTTCGATTTTACATTTAAATGTAAATATATTTAAAATATGGAAAAATATTTTTATATCTACATTGTTTTTATTTTATTTTCTTTACACTTGGTTAATTTGGAAAGTATTGCGGAATATTTTTATTTTAAAGAATACGATAATTTATTAGTGTATCTCGTTATTTTTTATTTTTTATTCATATCAATCTTCTTTTTTCTTCTTTTAATACTTGTGAAAAAAAATACGTGTAGATTTTATATTATAAAAAAAAACGTGTAGATTTTATATTATGCTAATATAAAATACGTGTAGATTTTATAAAATAAAATAGATTTTATATTAGCAAAAAAATACGGAAGAAAAAAGAGTTTATATTACATCTCATTATGTAAAAAGATTTTATAAAATAAAATATGGAAAAAGATTTTATAAAATAAAATATAGAAAAATCATTATGAGATGTAATATAAAAAAATACGGAAGAAAAAAGATTTTATATTACATCTCATTAATATAGATATAAATGTAAAATCTACATTTAAAATAGATTATGCTAATATAAAATATATTTTATAAAATTCTCCACCAAAAAAACAAATAGTTATATTAATAAATGAGTATCCATTCCACAAATAGATGATTATGTGAGATACTGTGCTTGAAAAGTTTGTACCAAAGCATTAAGAAATTGTAAATTAAGTAATTGACTTTAATTAGTTGTAACTTGTGCTTAAAATGTTGTAATTAAGAGTTTTTATACCGTTTTTATAATATAGTATAGATAACGAGTTCATTCTCCCCCAAAAAAATCTTCATAGGGAAGAAGAAAATCATCGTCCTCCTCTCCTCTTATTTTATTTATTTTTTATTTTTTTCAATTCAATTTAGAACAATTAAAATGATTAAAACATTGGGTATATACATTTATGAAAACAATTATTAAGCAAAAGTAGGTACATATAAAAAAAAACATCAATTTTACCTAAAACAACTTTATGCTCTCAAATCAGGCCTTATTCAGGCCTACGAACATTGCACAACCATTTTTGTACACATGTGTGTCTCAATTTAATTAATCGAAGGTACAAATTATTTATATAAATTTATATGTGCATCTTCAATTGTATTTTTTTTTAAGTGAATCATATATAAACATTTATTTTTTTACAATATTTTTCTTATTTGAACCCCTCATTATATAGGTGCTTAATCATTTAAGAACTTCAAAATATGTGAGATCTAAGACCAACCACACAAGGCTTGCAAAGCCCTTTCAAAATGAATTGCAAATAGCCACCTAAGCAAATTGTTGTACACTTGCAAAAATTGCAATTCATATTGCAATGCCACCTAGACCCAATAAATCTTTTTATAATATAAAATAATTATCAATTAATTAAATTATATTATGCTATTTATTGTTTTAATATATTATTTCATCAGTTAAACTTCCACTATATATATTCAATTTATTTTTTCTTTAATTTAGATAAACTCCCACTATATATATTCTATAAATTATTAATATTAATTTATTTTTTAATTAAATTAATCATTCTTGTTTTAAAAAAAATCTATATATCTATATATGTTATTTTTTAAATAAATATAAATACAATATAATTAAAAAAAATAAAGAATTATACATCATGTTATTAAGTATTAACTAAAAAATATAAATGTATATAATAATTTATAAAGTAATTAATAAATGTTGTAGTGGGGACCACTTTTGAAAGTATAGATAGATTGCATGTGTGTAGAAGGTAATTGCAAAATCTAATGTGCTATAATTGAAAGTGTAAATGAATTGTGGGGATGTGGATGGTCTAGAGATTCATCCTAAGCCACTAATTAGATAATTAATATTATTAACTAATGAGATAATTAAAGAGATAATTATCAATATCTATTAAATAAAAGTTCATGCATTTTTTAGGAAACTTCATAATTCTCTCTCTCTCTCTCCCTCTCTCTCCCTCTCTCATCTTCTCTCTAATATCTCCGTATTAACATACACATCATGCACATAAATTGAACATTTTTTTACTAAGATGTTCACATTGTCTTCACAAGTGGTATATTTAAATTTAGTTTGTGTTTACAATATGCTCATAAGTTATACCAAATCTCATAGACTTAGGTGTTGTTTGTTTTTTGAAAAAAACCTCTTAATGACTCTTAAGTCTGAATCGTTCAGACCTTTTTACACACCACCTTTTATTAATCATAACTAAAATAAGACTTCAGACTTTAGACCTCTTAAAAAACAAACGACACCTTAGAGTGTATTCACAATATGTTCACAAACTATAATATTATTTCTAAGAAAATGTTCACAATGTGCTCATCTTGAGTTCAAATTCAATTATGTATGTGTATGTATATGTTATGGAGAGAAGAGATAAGAGAGAATAGATGGAAGAAAAAATATGAGAGAGGAGAGAGATTTTTAATTTATATTAGATTTTTTCAGTTTTTTTTGTGATTTAAAATGTATCTCATAGACTCACAAATTAACAAGCTCTTACAATAAGGCCATATAACCATTTGGTTTATGACGCACTGGTAAAGCCTTTGACGAATATAGTGGAAAATCTCATCTATCTAGGGTTCAAATCCAGACGTTACCAAACCCTTGTGGCAATGGAGATTCACCTGCGATGACTCCAGACCATTTGTGGTCCCCGGGGATTAATCGGTGCGTGTAATCTGGTTTAAAAACCCACAGTTACAAAAAAAACGGCCCTATACATATATATAGAGAGAGAGGGGGGGGGGGGAGGATCCAGAGAGAACAATGGCAAGATAAGAACAAGAAAACGACCAAATCACATGTAATTCTAAATGAGATTACGGAACACAATCAATGCAAGGGGTGTAATTTTACACGTCATTTTTTTTGCTGTAAAATCACATTTGATTCGACCGTATTTGTTTTCTATTATTTGATATTCTATAAATCTTACTATTATATATATAAAAAAATTAATATAAAGTTTATTTAACAACTAGGATCCATCTAAAACAACCCTCTTTAATTAGTGTGTATAGTTGTAGGGGCGAAAAAGCCAACAAGACCATGAATAAATTGGTCATGGGAAGGGTATGAATTTGGTAAAACTTATACGCAAAAATGGATCCCAATTGGCAAACAATCAACCACCTTCCATTATTATAACCCACTCCACAACCACACAATAATACCTTTTATACTTTCCAACTATTTTTCCTCAATATTCTTAAAATCATTTTTAAAACTTCTTTTTTATAAAAAAAAACACCTATATAAAAAAAACACCTAAAATATTCCCATTTATCGTAACTTGAATTTTCCGCTATCACGATCATCCTAAATTTGTTGCTTTCACATGTCATTCATATAAATCAAGTTTTTGGCAATCGTATTTTTTTAGAAAAAGGTTTGCGTGATCCAAATGTTTGATTATTTTTTTTGGAAGACAAAATTTAAGGGGCGAACATATAAAGGCCACATGATGGGGTTTCGTATAGGCCACATGATGGGGTTTCGTATACCTGCTAAACCAATATAATATAGTAGATTTTATTAAAGGCGTACACGTTAAATTTCGAGGGATGTTTCAGGATATTAGAAAATAGAAGAAGCATCAACCAAGAAACCGGAAAAGTCTCTCGAAATCAATCAATTTTTTTTTGAAGCACTAACAAGTTGACTTAAGACAAAAATGTTTTTTGTCAACGTTAAGATAGGAGATCCATGATAGACAAGAATGCCGCAAGGGAACATGATTCTTACTGCTGTTAAAAAATATTGTCTAGGTGCCGTAAGCGACAACATGCCCTGCTTTTCTCAATCTTCTATCTTCGGACTACTTCATGATTTCAACTAAAAATATATGGATCGACTTTGCGGGCATTTAATACACCTTAAAATACACCCATTGAAAAAAATACAGGGTCCATCGTTAGAGAGTTTCTTTCTTAAATGTCCTTTTGAAAACCAACAAAACGGATTTTTGAGACATATTTTAAGAATATTTTCCGGGGTAAGAAAGGGAAAATATAAAGGACGTAACCACTTGGGTTGTGGCACACTGGTAAAGCCTTTGGGGGATGTAGTGGAAGACCTCATCTACTCAGAGTTCAAATCCAGGCGTTGTCAAAGCTCTGTGGCCATGGAGGTTCATCTGCGATGACTCCAGGCCATTCGTGGTCGCCCGAGGATTAGTCGGTGCACGTAAGCTGACCCGGAAACCCACAGTTACCATATATATATATATATAAAGGACGTAAATGGCAAGAAAAATGTTTGGCTGACTAGACATCTTGTGGCCAAAAAGAATTTATACGTATTAGCTTTTCCATTATCTTATTATTTTGGCATTTCTTTTTACATATTTAAAATTTTAAATCATAAAAGATACTTATAAATAAAGGTTATAATAATATTATTTAATTAAAATTTCAATTTTGTAGTTTTTTAATTAAAAAATAACATTTAAAAATATAAAAGTTTTAAGTTCTATTCAATGGATGGACGACAAGTGGCTCACATGGGGACCACTATCACATGTAAACCTTCTTTTTAGTCACAGCTGGTTTTGACTACCTCTGTTTTCAGGTAAGGGACACGTGGCTCTTTTTGCTTCCTCTACAAGTTTTCGGCTTCCTTTAATCTGAATTACCATTATGCCCTTGCACGATTTGAGTCGCCATGATACAAATTACGAAATTAATTCATATTCTTCATATTATTATTAATTTAAACTTAACTCAGAAAATGTTGGAGAGATATTATTATTTATTTCATTGTTTTATATAGGCAACTAATGTTTAAAAGCCTCTTTAATGGGTTTTTTAAAGTATACAAAATTAAGATTATAGTTTATATTTTATTTCAATAGATTTTTTATATCGTTATTTAAATTAGTGAAAAGATGAAAAACTTAAAATTTAAACTTTTTAAAACTTAATATAGATAGAGATAAATGAATTTTTAATTATTTTATATCAAAGGGACTGAATGTATTATATATTGTATTAATTAATAAATATTAAAGTTATTGGTATAATAAACTTATATAATAATCTAATAATACAATTAATGTTGAATCTCAACATAAATTTGTTGAAGTTAAAACACATTTTTATTTACAGATTTTAATTTTTGCTTTTATAAAAATTACAGAGAGCCTGTTGAAGATGGTTTAAATCATACTAGCTAAAATCTTTGGTAGCTTTGAGATATTTTTTTGCGTCATTTTTCTGTATAAATAATCATCTTTGGTTTAATAATAAAAACAATATATATTAATATAGAATAAAATTAAGTTTAATTTATATATAATCTAACAACCTGATAATTCAATATAAAATTAGTTTTATCATATTCTTTATAAATATTTTCTCCACACCCATTTACCAACCATTTATCGATGATACCAATGTTTTAAAACCCGGGTTGACCTGGTCGGTTCAATCGGTTGAACCAGGAACCGGTGAAGAGACCGGGTCAATTACAACCGGTTTTTTGGGAAATTACGACCCGGATCGAAGCACCGGTTTTTTGATATAAAAAATCAATTTCGTATAACTGTAAGGTAGCGGCTAGAGTTAAAAAATCAATTTCACAAATCATCGACTCCACGCTCGATTCCATCAGTCCATGCTTGATTCCACACTCAAACGCAAGGTGACATTTTTTTATTTCTATATATATTAATTTGGTGTTGTTAGTTTATTATTAGCTTTTTACGTGACATTAATATTTTTTTTATTTGATATTGTAGAAAGTGACCATGTTGTTGATGACCATGAAGTTGAGAGTGAATTTCAATTACTAAGCGACCGTGAGCTTGATGCATTTAACTCTTTAATGTCTCAAGATCCATGATTTGGTTTGAACGTTATGTTTCGTTTTGATGTATTTGGATTGATGAAAAACTTATGCTTATATGTGTTTTTTATGTTTTTGGATTAATGTAAAACTTGTTGTTATGTGTTTTTTTAATGTTTTAACTTGTTGTTATATATGAGCAGGTTCAAACGAGAAGGTAATCAATTTGCGAGAAGACGAGAAGGAATATGAGCCACATAATTTATTAATTAAAAAATAGCATAAATAATTTTTTTTTTAAATTAGAATAATTACAATTTGAATTGGATAAATCCTTAAAAATCTCATAATATCTTTTAAGTTTATTTATTTTTTAATTTTAATAAATTCATAATATTTTTATCAAATTTATATTATTATTTTCTAGATAAAATCATAATTTTCATCAAATATCACATGTGATATCCATAACTAATTCATTATTTATTTCACCATTTTTTTCTCTATTTTTTAGATTTATGGTTTGAATCACATGTGATTAACTTCGTTTAACATGTGATATATTATTATGTATCACATATAATCCCACTAGGTGTATATTTATAAATATCACATATGATAATATGTCTGAAAATAAATGAAACATAATCACATGTGATAATATTTACATCACAAAAAAATTTATAAAATATAAATATACATAATCACATATGATTAACTAAAATATATACACTTATCACATGTGATAATATTTACATCACAAAAAAATCTATAAATAGAAGTATACATAATCACATATGATTAACTAAAACATATACAATTATCATATGTGATAATATTTACAGCACAAAAGATATATAAATACAAGTATACATAATCACCTATGATTAACTAAAATATATACAATTATCACATGTGATAATATAATATGTGATATGCATAAATATTCATATAATTATATCACATGTGATATTTGGTTAAAATTGTGAATTTTTTATTAAAAGTATATTTAGAAGAAAAACAATTAATAAATAAATTAATAAATAATTGAAATTAAAAAATAAATAAATCTAAAAGATATAATGAGAATTTTAAGGATTTATCTAATTTAAAATGATAATTATTCTAATTTCTAAAACTATTTTTTATTTATGTTTTTTAATTAATAAATTATGTGGTCCACATTTCTTCTCGCCTTCTCGCAAATTAGTTACTTCTCGCATGATCCTCCCTCTTTCTCTCTCTCTCTCTCTCTCTCTCTCTCTCTCTCTCTATATATATATATATATATATATATATATATATATATATATATATGCAGAAAAATGAAAAATACATAGAATTTCTTGAAACCGGTTGAACCGTGACCCGGTCACCACACCGGGTCAACCAAAAAACCGGTTTTTAAAACATTGGATGATACACCATTTTCACTTACCTTATTAGGTAACATTATCGGTTATCAAAATGGATTTTTGGTAACTACCTTCACCCGATAAGCAACTTATTGGGTAAAAGTCTTTTTCCTCACCTACATAAGTAAGATTCTTGGTCCTTGCTATCTCCTTACAAGGTAAAATCTTTGTCCTTACTATGCTCACTCAGTAAAATAATTAACATCTAGTAAATATTTATCCAGTAAATGTTTGATAAACAAAACTATCATTTGAGTTCATCTTGAGGAAGTAGCCCAACTTAGGGGTGCTCAAAAAACCGACCAGCCCGACCAACCCGGGGAAAAATCATCTTGAGGTAACCCGACATGTAATCGATACAAAATTAGGAAAACTCGAATCTAATGGGTTGATATTGGATTAGGCTTAAAGTAACCCGATCAACTCGATACCCCGATAAACGTTTTATCGACTTTTTTAAATTATTTATATTTTTCTTTAATATATATAAGTTATCAAAAACAACTCGACAATAACGAGCAATGAAATTAATAAGAAGAAATTATTGGAAAGTTATAAGTAATACCTATATATTTGATGAAATCGTATATTCTTTTGAATGATATATCGTATTTCAAAAAAAAATTCCTTATTTTTATGTTTTTAATATTGTTTAAACACAACCCGACCAAACCGACCGATTGTGCTGAGTTGAACTTTTGTTTGGTTTGGTTTGAGTTGAAATTCTCAAACCGTCGACATTGAGTTGAGTTGTTGAAATGTTTCAACTCGATCAATCCACCCCTAGTCCAACCTCCAAATTGCCAGCTATACAGACGGACCTTTATTTTCCATTATTGAAAAACAAACGACCAAAAACTCGACGGTTAATTTCCCGCTGTTTTCTGGTGATCGCGCCGTCCTGTAAACGGAAAACCGTCTAGCTTTGGGGCTATTATCGTCATTTCGTATGTGCCAACGTGTCAACCCACTCCGTCCGTATATTCGGCGGAGCCAATCTCATGTGTCATACACATACCATATTACCGGTATCCCACTATCTCATAAACTCATCCTAGCCGTTGATCTTGCAGAAAAGAAGGGTCTTCAACTGTTGACATGGTCCCACTTTTTGAAACTATTGGACAAAATATTGAATTGTACAGCTCACCAGATTTCACTCCCCTCTCTATAGCTGCTCCCTTCCTATAAACCTATAGATACAGATATATATATATATTCTCTCTCTCTTTATATACACACATATTCTCTCTATATTTATATATAGATATAGATATAGATATAGATATATACATGCCATATTCTCTTAATATTCTAAATCAACCGATTCCTTTTCTTTCAATTCTGATTGATTGATTAATTGAATGGTGTTGTTTGCTGCTTGCAATTGCAAAGCTTGATTCTGGACCCCTGCATTGGTGATATGATCGTTTGATTCGCATTGAAAGAAGGTTTTATCGAAGTTATTGATGATCATCATCTGAAGATACAAATTTAGAATCGGAAGAATTTAAGAACATAAATATGTTTGACGCATTATTGAAAAGCAAGTTCTACTCCAAATGGTAAGGAATTATGTAATAGAATTTGATTTTGTGTTTTTGTTTTTGTTTATTTATGATTTTTATTGTTGATTTTGTTCTTGATATATTGTTGTTTTTGATATATTGTTGTTTGTGATATTAGCAAGTCAGAAATCAAACTGACGAACAAGCGAATCGAGATAATAATGAGAAAGAGGAAGGCAATGCAGAAGTTTCTGAAGAACGATATTGCTGATCTTCTTAGGAACCGTCTCGATTCCAATGCGTATGGCAGGGTAAATATTTCTTCAATTTTGTTCTGTTCTTTTCTCGATCTTTTGATGTTCTTGGATGAATATTGATTAAATGTTATAATTATTAACATGTGATCCTTTATACTTGTGTAATCATGAAGGATTACTTTCGATTAATTTCACATCAGAAGGATCTTTCGCTGTTCTTTATATGGAATTAACTTGCATTTTGTTAACGAATGCTTGATTGCGTAAAAACAGCTCGGAATTCCTAACAAGAATTTATTTGAGGTTTGATTGCGTGACAGCAGTTTTGCTATATCTAACAAGCATATATATTTTAGGGTTGATAGGTAAGAACAGCTGGGAAATTTAGGTGAACCATACTTAACAATAATTATGGTTCCTTTCTATCATCTGTAAGAAAATATGCATTTGTGGGTCCAACATTTGAATTTACGGTAATGGTTTGATTTCATAATGGATGATGAATTTGAAAAAGTGAAACTAAAACATAGAATTACAGTTGCAGCTACATTAGGCAGATTACTAAGATCATCTCCAACGGCTATGCTATTTTAGAAATTTTAGAGATCTAGGAAAAGTTAGCTGCAACAACTATGCTAAGCTCTCCAGAATGGAGAAATCTCAAAATTTGGAAGAAACAGAGAAAATATAGCGCACCGGTTGGAGATGCTCTAATTGCCTAGTAGCAAAATGGGATTGAATTCTTTGGAAAAGTCTCCTATTCCCTGAATAATCTTAAAGACTTATATTCCAACAAAATAATAGCAAGCATTCAAGCTTTTAAATTTGAAGCCATGAATGACGAATCTGTGACAAATTCTTTACTGAATTCCTTGCTCTACCTCCTAATTACAAAGAAGATCCTCCTAATCACAATTATATAATCACCTAAAATACAAAGACTAACTCAAGAAAATGAGTTGTCAGAAAGATATGCATGCCAATCTCCTAATTTAAGATGATAAAATCTTAATGATGGTCATAACTTGTTATCTATCATGTGATTGAAACAGGTTGAAGGGCTATATCTTGAGCAGAATCTATCTTCATGTTATGAATTTGTCGAACAATCATGCTTGCTCATTTTAAGCCATCTCTCAGCAATGAATAAGCAGAGGTAGAATATTCACTTAATTACACTTTCATAACTATATTCATTATTAAAAAGGTTCATGTGAAATTTGAAATTTAAAGCGATTCTTGTGTCACCTGTAGAGAATGTCCTGAGGAATGCAAGGAAGCTATTCCATCTTTGATTTTCGCTGCTGCAAGATTTGCTGATTTGCCTGAATTGCGTGAAGTCAGAAGTTTATTTGCCGAGAGATATGGGAATTATCTTGAACCTTATGTCAACCAAGAGGTGCCTGCCTTATTAAAACATGGGTTTTATATAAAGGTTCTATCTTTTACTTTTAATTAAGTTTTCAAAACTAAAAGGGAAACAACCATGTTATTAGTTTGTCAAGAAGTTGAAGGCAGACCCTCCCACTAAGGAAATGAAGCTTCAAATGATGCAAGAGGTTGCACTTGAATCTGGTATACAGTGGGATTCCAAGGCTTTGGAACAATCATTGTATAAACCACCTCCATTTCTACAAGTAAACCATTTTCTCTCCCTTCAACCACTACCCATTATCATCATTGAAATTTGGAGGCAAATTCTCATCTCTTAATGTATATATCTTTTGCAGGATTGGTCTCAATATGCCAATGAGACAAACCATGAATCACTTAAAACTCACCATCAAAATGGTTTTGAAACCAGAATTCAAGAAACAGAAGAGAAACACACCAACAAGCACACTGAAGTCACTAAGAAAGGCCATAATGGTTTGCCATACAAGTCAAGGGCTGAAATTGAGAAGAAAAAGGAGAAAAAACATGGCCATGGAAGTGTTTCATCTAACTGGTCAAGTAACACTAGTTCTTCTAGTGAGACTACTAGTCCAGAATATAGCACAGGTCCAGACGATAGTGCTTCCGAAGATATACCTGAAGAAAGAAAGTTTTACGCATTAAGGTCAATGGCTCCTCCTTACATCAAAACAGATTCGAACAAAATGGGAACTATTTCGGATATCTCTTCTGGTTTTGGCAGGGAAGAAGAGGTGTTTGGATCAAAATATAAAGATGGTAGTCTTCAAATTGGTTCAGAGGATATACAAGAAGGAAGAAAGCTGAATGGATTCAGGTCAATGGCTCCTCCTCCTTACATCAAAACAGATTCATGCAAAAAGGCAACGATTTCAGATACCTCTTCTGGTTTTGGCAGGGAAGAAGAGGTATTTGGATCAAAATGTAAAGATGGTAGTCTTCAAAATGGTTCAGAGGATACACAAGAAGGAAGAAAGCTGTATGGATTCAGATTAGTGGCTCCTCCTCCTTACATCAAAACAGATTCATGCAAAAAGGCAACGACTTCGGATGTCACTTCTGGTTTTGGCAGGGAAAAAGAGGTATTTGGATCAAAATGTAAAGATGGTAATCTTCAAAGTGATTCTGAGGATATACAAGAAGGAAGAAAGCTGTCTGGATTCAGATCAATGGCTCCTCCTTACATCAAAACAGACTTAACCAAAAAGGCAACAATTTCGGATACCTCTTCTGTTTCCAGCAAAGAAAAGGTAGCTGGATCAAAAGTTGAAGAGTCTGTGAATATCACTAAGCCGGTACCAAGATCAATGCGGATTCGAAGAGCCTTAAAGCCAGTGAACAATGAAGTTTCAGAACAAAGTCCGAAAATTTCGAATGGTGAAAATTGTGATAATCGAGATGAAGGTGAAAAGAAAATGGACAAGCTTTTGTCCCACTACAGCAGAAAGGCGTCGAAATCATCAGCTGCTGAGTCAAGCATGGCGAACAATGGGTGCAGAGAAGCTCGTGCTCCAATACGAGCAGGCTCACTTCCGAGTGAACCATTTGGTGCACCAGATGAACGAAAAGGGATTGCAAGAGCGGCTACGTTTCAGCCGGATTCGGGTCCAAGTCCACGGAGCCATGTACATCCAAAACTTCCTGATTACGATGATTTTGTAGCGCGATTAGCAGCTTTTAGAGCAAGTTCTTAGATGTAAGTTTATATTTTAGCTGTATTTTTCAGCAACTCGCTGTTAGTGTCACTAGGAATTGAGGTTTGTAGATTTTAATTGTGTTACTAAATAGGATTTGAAATTTTATTGATTGTTGAACACTAGTTGAAATAAGACAGGAGTAATTGCCTAAACAGATTTCATTCCAATCCCAGCTAACCAAACACATGATTAACCATGATTAAATCCATTTCAATTCCGACAGCTTCCATTATGTGAATTAAACATCATCTAAGTGAATTTTATTATTTGTTAATATTTCAATCACATTATTGATCAAACTTTTTTGATTGATGTTTGTATTCTCAATCTTTATATCAACTAAAGTTGCATACAAATGATTGTGCACCCATGTTTGTTTAAAGTAACAATTAATACCCACCAACATTTAAAAGTAATCCGGAATGAAATTTGTCAAAAGAATTTGAATATGTCTATATGGTTCATTAAATATAACAGTGGTGGTGGGTTGGAGGCGGTAATGGTAGTGGCGGTGGCAAATAGTGGTAGTAGTGGCGGTGGCGATGATGATGATGATGGTGGTTGTGGTGGTGATAACAACTGTGGCGGTGGGGTTGAAAGTGATAGTGTTAATGGCGTCCCATTTGTTATATCAATTTAAGTATACTGGCCCCAAGATCATCCACCTAATACGTTTGGAATACTATAGCATCCATTTGATAAATACTAAATACCGATTGATAAGCTAATTTGACAAATATAAAATGACAAAAAAGAAATTACTTAATTCTAAATTACATAATATAATAATTAAACAAACAACCTATTGTTAAGGAATGTTAAAAGAATTTTGTGAAATTATCAAATATGTATTTTACAAATTGATTGTTTTTTAATATTCGTTAGACATAATAAAAAAATATTTAATTGATGATTAAATATTTATGAAGTATTTTATTAATAGTTTTTAAATATAATAAACAATTAACCATTATTATATATTTAAATGATTATTTTATTTATTATTTTTTTATTAGTTTAATACTTAAGTATTTGTTAGTGTACTGTCAAATATAGATAGATATAAGTATATCTTTGATTTGTATAATTATCTTGTAAATATGGTATTTATCCTATATTTCTATACCATAATCTGTTTGTATTGTTGTATATATTGAATAGAAGACTGCAAAGATTGGGATTCATTCACTGTTTTACAATATTATTAAAATACTAAAAGCAAATTAATAAAAGAGTAAATTACATTTTTTTTGGTTGTGTGGTTGTCATTTATTTTCAAGTTTGGTCCATCTTTTAAACTAATTACAATTTTGATTAGGGAAAAGTTTATAAAAACCCAACAAACTATTCCATTTTGAATGGTTAAGTCTCTAAACTAATTTTTTGAAAAAAAAAACCATTAAACTTTCTCATTTTCAATGAGTAAGTCCCGGAACTATTTTTTTGAATGAAAAAACCATTAAACTTTCTCATTTTGAATGAAAAAACCATTAAATTTTCTAATTTTGAATGATTAAGTCCCTACATATTTTTTTTCAATAAATTAAATCATCGAACTTTTAAAAATTGGTTACTTACATCATTTTAACCGGAAAAAAAAACTATATGAAACCGATTATCTTTTGATTCTTCCTCTTTTGAAAAATAAAAACTAGATCAAAAAGAGGGAGATTGATGCCAGGAGCAACAACGTGTTAGGTGATATGGAGAACGGACAATGTAAAGGCAATGGGGAGAGGCGAGACAGAGCGATACGATTGTGTATGAGGGTTTTAATGGCGTATAATTTGAGAACGGTAAAACTGATTTTGATTTGTTTTTACTTTAAAACTTTCATCGTCAGTTTCAAGTATTCTTAAAAAAAGGTAACCAATTTTTAGAAGTTTGATAGTTTATTTATTCAAAAAGAATGTTGAGGAACTTAATCATTCAAAATTAGAAAGCTTAATGGTTTTTTCGTTCAAAAAAATAGTTGAGGGACTTACTCATTCAAAATGAGAAAGTTTAATGGTTTTTTAATTCAAAAAAATAGTTCATAGACTTAACCATTCAAAATATGATAGTTTATTGGGTTTTTTTTGAACTTTTCCCTTTTGATTATTGTGATTGTCATTTTGTTTCAGTAAGGGTATTTTGGTCCTTTCATCTTTTCTTTGTCTTTGTCTTTTTAAGTTTTTTGTTTATTATATTATATAGTAAATTACAATTATAGTCCTTGTTGTTTGTCTTTTCTTCTCTTTTCTTTTCTTTTCTTTCCTACCTTTTTCTATTTTTAGTTTTATATCCTTATTATATTAATTAATGATAATTTTAACTAATATACATTAAAAATACATATTTGATTTTATAAATTACACCATTAAAAAAAATCTTGTCGATACTTTTAAAATAAGTTAAATATTAAGTATTTTTATATTGTTATGAAATTTATCTGATATATATATATATCCGCAAATCCATCTATACTAATCCAAAACAAAACTTTCTATTTTAAGTTGTCTTTAAAAAAATATTCTTTTTTTACTTTCTTATTTATGTAATATAAAAAACGAAATTTATTTATGTCTAATAATAAAAAAAACTTATCACTTTTAGATAGTTCATTAATTATATGTTTTCAGTTGGTTATTTATTTGTTTGATTTAAAATGTATCACTTTGTTTGTTCTAAAATGCATGCTAATGAACCATGCATACTTTACCTTTTAAAACATTCTTTTATGATCTATCGATTCGTGAAAACAAAAAAAAACAAAAAAAATGTGTAGTTGTTAGTTGATTATTTATTTTCATTATGATAGCTTTAAGTTTATACTTTAAAAAAAAAAAATTATATTATAGAGATTTTTGTTATTTCATCTAAATTTAATAAAAACATTTAATTAATTAAAATATCTAAAATCGGTACATTTTTTTAATTAATAGACATAGATAAATTTCGATTTCTTTTTTTTTACATAAATAACGAAAACAGTAATTTTCTTAAACACAACTTAAAATAGAAAAAAAAAATCCCGATTTGCAGATATATATCAAATAAATTGCATAAAAATTTAAAAATATTCAATATTTCTTATTTTAAAATTATCTACAATTTTTTTTAATGGTGTAATTTACAAAATGAAATACGTATTTTTAATTTATTGTTAGTTACAATTATCATTAATTATTTAATACAATAAAAGTGTAAAATGAAAAATAAAAAATAAAAAAAAGGTAGGGAAAAAATGGAGACGAGAAAAAGACAAACCACAAAGACTATAATTGTAATTTCCTATATAATCTAATAAAACAAAAAAAAAATGAAAAAGACAAAAAAAGATAAAATAACCAAAATACCCTTAATGTAACTATATTTTTTAACTAAAGTTGGTCAGAAAGACCAGTGAAACAAAATGGTAACCTCAATAACTAAAATTATAACTAGTTTGAAAGATGGACCAAACTTGATAATGAATGATAACCATAATGACCAAAAATGTAATATACTTTTAATAAAATACTTTTGATTAATTTCAGTAACCAAATTAATAAATTTTTACCTTTTTATGTATCTTATTTCTTTAATGTCAACAAAGATAAATATTTTTACAAGATAATATATATATAGGGGTAGTTTAATTTGCAACTCATGAAACTCTTACAACCACTACAACCCACTTCTTAACCGTTGGATTAATGATCGACGGTTACAATACATGTGGGTCTAATATTTTCAATTAAAAAAATCAAAAAAATAAAAACAAAATAACTGTTTATCATGAATTCAACGGTTAAGATTTGAGTTGTATGGATTGTAAGATTTACATGGGTTGTAAATTATCCTTGGCTATATATATATATATATATATATAGGGGTAGTTTAATTTGCAACCCATGAAAATCTTACAACCTATGCAACCCACTTCTTAACCGTTGGATTAATGATCGACGGTTACAATACATGTGGGTCCAATATTTTCAATTAAAAAAATCAAAAAAATAAAAACAAAATAACCGTTTTTCATAAATCCAACGGTTAAGATGTGAGTTGCAAGGGTTGCAACCTTTTTAAGGGTTGCAAAATATCCTTCCAATATATATATATATATATATATATATATATATATATATATATATATATATATATATATATATATAAAACAAGACAGGTAGATTTACGATCATTTTTATAGACAATTAATAAAAAGAGTTAAATACAAATTTGGTCCCTGTGGTTTACAAATATTAACGACTAAGGTCCCTCAAAGAAGTATTTAACGAATAACGTCCCTTTACTTTTCATTTTATAACACGTAGGGTCCCTCTTAGTAAAATTATTAAATAATGTGTATTTAAGTAGGGGTAAATTTGTTCATTTCTCTATTATAAGTTTGGTAACATATTTGGTCCCTCCTAAAATTTAGGGATTAAAAAACCCTTTTATAGTTTGTAACATATTTGGTCCCTCTATAAATTTAAATAAGAAGTTAAATGCAAAATTGATTCCTATGGTTTACAAAAACTAACAAGTAACATCCCTTAAAAATTAAATTTCATTAATCTCCAAACCTGCACTAGCATTTTTTGGACACAAGTCACAACTACTGTTTGGTTAACTTAAAAAAATGATTAATAAAGACAAACTAAATAAAACCATGCACATATACAAGGCCATAACTCAGGTACATGCAAAGGACGGTAACCTTAACTTGTGAAGTTTGATTTTCTTTTGTTCAAAACTTGGTGTAATTATCCCTTCTTAACTTTTTTGTAGCTAATTGCTGCTATTTTAACATTATTTTTTGTAGCAACTTTCATGTTGGTTTTGTAGTTACTGATTTAGGGTCATTTTTGTAGTAGTTTTTAATTTAGAGAACATATAAAATCACCACTTGGTTGTCGCCATCCAACGTCTTATTTTATGTTGACCAAATATTTATATTTTATGGTGTGATACTTTTTATTTAGCTTGTTTTTATTAATCATCTTCTTTTAAGTTAACCAAGTAGTGGTTGTGACTTGTGAGTTTAAGACTTGTCTTCATGCTTATATCCAAAAAATGTTAGTGCTACTGCTAGGTTTGGAGATTAATGAAAGTTAAATTTTAAGGGATGCTACTTGTTATTTTTTGCAAACCATAGGGATCAATTTTGCATTTAACTTCTTATTTAAATTTATAGAGGGACCAAATATGTTACAAACTATAAAAGGGTTTTTTAATCCTTAAATTTTAGGAGGGACCAAATATGTTACCAAACCTATAATAAATAAATAGACAAATTTACCCCTACTTAAATACACATTATTTAATAATTTTACTAAGAGGGACCTTACGTGTTATAAAATGAAAAGTAGAGGGACGTTATTCGTTAAATATTTCTTTGAGGGACCTTAGTCGTTAATATTTGTAAACCACAGGGACCAAATTTGTATTTAACTCTAATAAAAAACAATCCACATAAAACTACATCATTATTCGTTTAAGCATGTCTACATTAATTTATGGCACACATTTCGTGATTCATAAATAGTTGGGGATGTTGGGGGTTGATGGGTTGAAATCTAACAGCATCTCCAACAGTATCTCCAAAATTTCTTTAAAATGGAGAATTAAAAGTCAAAATCTACATAAAAATTTACATCCATCTCTAACAGATTCTCTATTTTAGAGATTAAATCATTATTTATAATATTAAAATATTGTATAAATCTAATAAAATATTATTTATCTCTCATACCCATCTTATTTGAAGAAATCTTATTGGTAGAATATAATAAAAAAATATTTTATCTCTCATGGTAATCATTTTTGGAGATTTTGGAGAGTTCTCTATATTTGGATAAAATTACACTCTCTCCTACTTTCTCCATTTTGGAGAAAGATATGGAGAATCTGTTGGAGCAGAAAAATGACTAAAATTTTCATTTTCTCCGTTGTGGAGAAGCTGTTGGAGATGCTCTAATAGATTTAGGTGGATTTGATTATATTTGATCCAATTATTCAATGGATGTTTGGATTTTGTCAATCAATCCAATCCAATTAACATTGTTGGATTGGATCGATTCCATTTATTGGATATTGCTATTGGTAATCAATTGAATCAAATTGAAATAATCCAATATTTTGGTACAATTTTCAACCAATTCAACCAAATATTCATATATTTTGATAATTTATTAGAAACCACAACATATAAATATCAACTGAAAAACAATATCGTAAAATGATAATAATTATATATAATTATTAATTGCATGGTTATTTGATTGAATCGATTCGGGTTTTTTTGCATTCCGGATTGCCATCCAAGAACCGACCGATTCAATTTCAGATGTCGAAATCTTGGATCCGATCTGATCCAGTTACAATTGAATATCGGATTATGATCATTCTAATTACATCAATCGGTTTAAACGAAGACCCCTATAAATACTTACGAATCATTGAAACCATCACAATAATATATTGCATGTTTATAGTTTTTATCCACAATCTACCATCAATTTAGTTATATATCTATATTTATACTATATTATAAAAGAGACATAAAAAACTCTTAAAAATAACTCATTAAGCATTATGTACTATTATTTAATGCTAATCTACTTAAAATCTCTTAAAAAACAACTAATGAAGTAATATGTACTACTTTTAAATGTTTTTAATCATAATTAATAAATTCTATTCTTATCCCTCAAAATCCTTATCTCTAATCCCCAAACACTAAAATTATGAAATTTGAATTCTGAAATACATAATCAAAACAGGATAAACATCTCAATTTAAATATAAAAAATTTAAAATATATAAGATAATTAATGAATTTTAACAAACTACTTAATTTTTTTTATATAAAAAACATTATATTATTAAACCTAAATTAAACAAATTTATATAAAAAAACCATTATCACTCTCTAAAAACCATCCAATACTATATTATAAAAATGACATAAAAAACTCTTAAAAACAACCCATTAAGTATTATGTATTATTATTTAATGCTAGTCTACTTAAAATCTTTTAAAAAACAACTAATGAAACAATATGTACTACTTTTAAATGCTTTTAATCCTAATTAATAAATTCAATCCTTATCCCCCAAACTTCTTATCTCTAATCCCCAAACCCTAAAATTATGAAATTTGAATTCTGAAATACATAATCAAAACAGGATAAACATCTCAATTTAAATATAAAAAATTTAAAATATATAAGATAATTAATGAATTTTAACAAAATACTTAATTTTTTTTATATAAAAAACATTATATTATTAAGCCTAAGTTAAACAAATTTATATAAAAAAACCATTATCACTCTCTAAAAACCATCCAATACTATATTATAAAAGAGACATAAAAAACTCTTAAAAACAACCCATTAAGTATTATGTATTATTATTTAATGTTAATCTACTTAAAATCTCTTAAAAAACAACTAATGAAGCAATATGTACTACTTTTAAATGCTTTTAATCCTAATTAATAAATTCAATCCTTATCGCCCAAACTCCTTATCTCTAATCCCCAAACCCTAAAATTATGAAATTTAAATTTGGATAAACATAATCAAAACAAGATAAACATCTTAATTTAAATATAAAAAGATATAAAATATATAAGATAATTAATGAATTTTAACAAAATACTTAATTTTTTTTATATAAAAAACATTATATTATTAAGCCTAAATTAAACAGATTTATTAAAAAAAACATTATCACTCTCTAAAAACTATCCAAAATCGTACTGTAAATCGATAAAAAAAATAAAAAAAAAACATTAAAATCGTGATGTATCTCGCTGCATTGCGCGAGTACGCTTCTAGTATTATAAAGTACGGATAAAAAACTCTTAAGTACAAATTATTAAGCAAAATATACCATCATTTTATGCAAGATTTTAAAAATATCTTAATTACAAGTATCAAAGCACAATGTACATATTATTACTGCAGACTTCTAACACCCACCAATTTGGTATGTACAGGACTTTCCTTTTATGCAAACCTTTTCATGTATCACTATTGCATCAGGTTTAATTCCCAATGCCTCAAATTCAAATTTTACAATCAAAATGGATGAAAGATGCTTTATATCCGGACAAGATCGCGCCTAAAATACTCGTTTGACAAAACCACAAAAGTTTTAAAATTGTTTACCACAATAAAATGTCACACCCTGCTCGACCCCGATGCATTGCACGGGTACACTGCTAGTATATATATATATAGAGGGATAATAATTTAGAAACTCTATATTATATATATATATATATATATATATGATAATAAAGATTTGGGTTTACATGAGATCAGTCTATTTTCGTGAGACTCGTGAGACCATGTTTTTACAGTTGAAAGTTCACAGCAAAACACTGTAAAGGTTCAGATTTTTTTTACCTTCACAGTGTTTTACTGTGAAGTTTCAAGCATAAAATTGTGGTCTCACTGATCTCATCAAAACAAATTAGTCTTACGTGAACCTAACCTGATAATAACACATTAGTATGAATCATAGTTAGAATAAAACATCATCTTTCACCAAAACTCAAAACTTACTTGGGTGATTAACTTAACATGCAATGATCCCTTGCAAACACCCCTCTCAAATTAAATCAAAGAGTAAACTACGATTTTCGTCCCTATGGTTTGATGTTTATAACGGTTTTCATCCCTGGTCTTTAAAAACTGTTTTTTTCGTCCCTATGGTTTGTATTTTGTTTCTTTTTTCGTCCCTGAGAGTTATAACGTTAGAAAAAGAGGTTAAGTCAGGGGTATTATGGAATTTTAGCCTTTTCCTTTTATTATTCATTAAAAATCCAAAAAGAAATAATAATAATTACATATATGTTATTATATATTTAAAAGTTATTATATAATCCTCACCTAAAACCCTCCATCTTCTTCAACCCCAACAAACCGCCTCTTCTTCCTTTCTATAACGTTGAATCAAAATCCCTCACACCCATCTTTCCTCTTATTGCTGTTGCGAGATTTATTCCCACGTTTATAATCGGTGCTACAACTACTCCCTGACGATGAATCAAAACTAGATGAGAAAACCCAAAAATCACAAAACCTTTGAAGTTAAATCACCAACCACTCCTTGAAAAGTTGAATAAAAATCACACCCTTGTTCATTGTTCATCATCGAAACCCATTTGAAGTTGTATCAAACCCAAAAATTAGAACTTTTACCGATCCTCTTAATTCAATTTTTAAACAAAAACCCATTTCGAAAAGTCTTGTTGTCTGAAATAGAATTAAAGATTCATAAAGCAAATCTGAAAAAGAAAGATAGGAACAAACTGGAGATGGTTCACAGAGATGGCCTCTGATCAAATAGATTCATGGGTGCACATTAATGAAATTTTTGCAGACTCTGCAACTTCATGTTCACAGAATCTTCCATGAAGATTTGGATGAAACTATAAGTATATCTTCAGCTTCATGGATATATATATATATATGTATATAGGGTCAAGTTCATTTGTTAACCATATTTTTTGTGTTAACTTTATGAACTAATCCAAGCCATTGATCATGGAAATCAACGGTTGAGATTGAATTTTTTTAAAAGTCTTATTAAATGTACAATTGAAGAAAAATGGGGAATGAACCATAGTGATAAGGGTATTTTGGGAAAAAAAATCAATGAAATATTATGACTTTATTATCTTGCAATTAATGTTTCTTCCAATTGAATTGTAACCCCCAATTGAATTTATTTTAAAAATTGTAATTTTGAACAAATAATGAGGTGTTCTTGTGTTTGTATTTTAGTGTTCACATATGTTTATCTGAGGTTTGTTATGTCAACACACGTTAGAATACATCATAACGTACAAGTTGATTTCAAGGGTTCATTAGTGTTCATGTTCATTATTTGAAAAAAAAATATGGTGCATACTAATGAACACATTCTTCTGAAAAAACTATAGTGTACATTGTGGTTCATTAGAGTTCATTCTTTTGAAAAAACTATGGTGCACACGAATGAACGACTATACGATTAGAGTTCATTCTTTTACGATTTAAGAAAATTAGCGGAAAATTTTCTGGAAAACAACGACTATACGATTTTATCAAACAAATGAACCGGAAAAACTATAATAATAATGATTTGATTTCAAAATTTTGATGGAAATGGACACAATTCTACAATTGTAACCTACAATAAAACTATGGAAACTTGAATCTTGTAACTCCCCAATATAATTAATGAAAATTGGTTACTTATAAAATCACTTTTGTACCCTTTTACATTAAATATCAAAATAAATTAAACATCACTTAATCTTGCAATCGTATTGGTTGAACAAAGTTCATAAAGTTAACAAGAAATGCATGGTTAACAAATGATCCTTGCTCTCTCTCTCTATATATATATGAAACTATAAGTATATCTCTTTTATTAAAGTATGTGAAACTATGAATATATATAAATTATGTATATTACGTACTTATATATAATGATTTTCTCGATTGCGTCAGAGTTTTGAGTGAGACCAAGAACAAGGATTTGGGTTTGGATTTTCTTTAATTGGTTAATGGATTTGTAGTTTCTATGGAAATGTATGCATGTTTTCAAGGTGGAAATCATGAATTATTGGGTCTTTGAGGGATGAGAAGTGATGTGATGAATGGAAGAAAAAAGAAAAAGATGATTCAATGCTTTTACATATACTTAGTGTGTGTTGCATGGGATAGGATGGAGAAGACATAGTTGGGATGGGATAGGTGGGGTTGCTATTAAATTTTTTATAGGCTACAAGTGTAAAGATATTATTGGATGAGTTTTCTTTTCTTTTCTTTTTTAATAAACAAATCGGATAATAATGTTATAAGACAAAAATGCCCTTACTTTAATTGACTTGTTTTTAACAGAGTTAGTGGAAGGGACGAAAAACGAAACGAACCAAAAACCACAGGGATGAAAAAAGCAATTTTTAAAAACCAGGGACGAAAATCGTTATAAATATCAAACCACATGTACGAAAATTGTAGTTTACTCTAAATCAAATCAATATACATTATTATTTTAATTTATAATGAGTGTTAATTTTTAGGGATGGAAATGGCCCCCGCCCCGTTGGGGAACCCGGTTCACCCGCCCCGATCGGGGACGGGGATTCCCCGCTAAGCCGATGATGGGGACGGGGATGGGGATCCCCGTTTGTCTCAAACTGGGGATGGGGATGGGGACGGGTATCGTACTCCCAGCCCCGCCCTTCCCCGTACCCGTTATATATTAACTAATAAATTAAATATATTATTTATTTCAACTAAATTGGTAATTCATAATTTTGTATTTTGTAACTAGATTTAGAATCTAAAATTGTCATTTTGTGGATGTTAGTATGTAATCTTTTGGATGTCAAGTCAATATACAATTAGTCGATGTGTTTTGGATATTACTCGATATGTTTTGGATGTGTGACGTTAAGTTTTTTTTAATTAAACTGGATTTATATTGGTTTTAGCTAATTAAGTATCATATGATGCGATTTTTTGTATAAAATTAAATTCCTTTTGATTTTAGGTTTTTGAAAATTTGTGAAATTTAAAGACGTGTTGTGTCTCACATATTTGATTTAAAATAGTTTATATAAACCGAAAAAAAATCCCCGTTTCCCCGTTGGGGATCCCCGTTCCCCGTTGGGGATGGGGATGTGATCATATTCCCCGGCGGGGATGGGAACGGGGATAGAGATGAGGATCGGGGACGGGGATTGAGGTCCCCGCTTCATCCCCGCCCCATTTCCATGCCTATTAATTTTTAAAAGAGTAAATTATGTTTTTAGCCCCTATGGTTTGTTAAAAATTTATAGTTTTGTCCTTATGGTTTTGAAATTACAGTTTTCATCCCAATGGTTTATCATCTTTACCTTTTTCGTCCTTATGATTTAAATTTTATTATTTTTTTCATCCCTATGGGTTACACTTCATTTCCATTTTAGTCCTTAATACAAAAACTAGTGTTATGGCCTCATGGACGAAAATAGAAATGAATTGCAAACCATAGGAACGAAAACCAAAATTTGAAACCACAATGACGAAATCTGAAATTTTTAACAAACACAGGGACGAAAAACGTAATTTACTCTTTTTAAAAATAAATGTCCATTTAAGGGTAAAATTATTCTTTTACATTTATTTTCGTACGGAAGAAAGTTCATATTTTGCCAAGGGGAAAGCGTCGGGGTTCCTCACATTGATTCCAAATCGGATGCGATTTCTTCTAGTTGAAGATTTGGGGAAGTGTTCGATTCCGATGAGTGCGGTACACGAGATTCGCACGAAGCTTCGATTCTTCTTCTTTGTTGAGGTATGTATATGCAACTGTCGTTTGATGTTTGAATACGTTACGATAGCGTTATTTACAGCAATGCTTGATAGATCGTTGCCTGATGTTCCATTAACGAGGCTCGATTTAGGAACTGAATTGTAAATTATAGCAGAATTTCCAAAATTCGAGTGATAATTGCCTGTTTTTGATCCTTATGTTCTTGAGTGGAGCTGTAATAATCATACTGTTAGAAAACTGGTTATGGATACCGTCATGATTCATTCGAATCGAACATGGATAGTATTTTGGATTGTGTAAAATCACTTTTCAAAAGTAATAGTTACACGAGTTTTACCTTAGGAGAATCCAAAATTGCACTGTATTTTTAGGCCAAAAATGATAGCGAAAACACAGAGATCTTGTGTTGTTAGTATGTAAAACGAAGATGAAAACTCATTTTTGAATGTAGGCGGTTACCGGAAGTTATCTAGTGGTTATGAGAGGTTACAAAGCAGTTTGGAGCATCATCATCGGGAGTATGCTCACTGATCAACGTTTGTAGTGAACACTCACTTCTGTCTCACTGATCAGTATCAGTGCCATCGAAGGCACTCGCTGATCAATGCTATTGAAACTCACTGATCGGTCACATTGATCGATCAGTGTCTATGAAATTCAGACGTTGAACCCTCAAACACTGCACGAAACAACTTCGGTGTGTACTAATCCCCTTGTCCCCTGGCCATAAGACGATCTGGGATTCCGGTTAGCATATACAATTGTACATTCCGCACCTCCTACCCGTATTATAGGTTAACTGAAACCCTATCAATCTCTTGTAAATCACAATTACCCCAACACATAAACCAATTGCCTTTGCAGTTTTCTTCTCACAGAGGGTGAACCTTTTTTTTCCAGGTGTTGAATTGGCCAAATTGACATTTTAGAACTATTTACCTAAAAAATAATCTGTTCTAGATCACCCAAGTATAATCAAATCCAAACTTGTGTCTTCATTAGAAAACATGTATACATTTAGGCATGTAACCTTAAATAAGATTTTAATTAAATCTATGATCTTTTTGTAACTAGAAAGCCATTTTTTATTTAATAGCCGAGGAGGTCAAACTTGCTGGATCCATCCTTAAAAATAGTTTGGTTTCAATTCATTATCAAACTCGCTGGATCCGTCCCCGGATGCCATGTTGATCTCTTAAATAAAACAGAATTAACGAGCAGATCGTGACAATTAGGACCACATTGGGCACAGTTTTGCAAATTTTTTTCCTCTTGGTTGCTTATCTATGATTCCTTCCTCTGTGGGTATTTCTTGATTCTTCTTTTACATCGTGTTCTCGAATTTGGGAGAGAAAAAGAAATGAAAGGAATGAAAAAGAATGGTAAAGTTTCTTTATATTTATGTTAAGAAAATATCACTTTAACAAATATACCCTTTATATTTTGTTTTGATGGTGGTAAAGGGTGATGCCTATATGCACATATTTTTATATCAGAATCAGGTCAAATCATGCATTAAGAATGTAAAAAGTAAGTCTTGATGTTGATGAGTGTGAGGAGGAAATTAATAGATAAGAATGCAATTAGCAATCTAGAGGGTGCATTTAGCCCACCCAGTAGTAAATTGATAAGTTGCTTTGTAATATTACTAAATTGTTCCATCTTATCATTTCTTCCACATTTGGATGAAACTTGAAAGTTTTAAAATAAAACATATCATTTATTTTTCTCTCCTATCAATAGTTGCTCTTTGTGATTCTTGCTTTATATGATTATTGCTAAATTACGAGTCACATTCTTACTATACACAACTTGTTTATGGATATATAAATAAATCCTTTAAAGTGTACAAAATTTGGACACATAGATGAACAGAGTCATCATTACATGAAAAAAAAAGGATGAAACAGTTGAGTACCCATATGCCAGCTTTAGGTTAAAACTATATATTTATGTGCATTCATTACAACATAATTAGTTTTATAGTATGTCAAATATGTCTAAATATCGTAATAGACTATTGCTTTACAAAACTTAGGTCCTGTTTGTTAGCAGCTTAATGGAACTCTCAACTTATTCAGTCAACTATACATGCTAGTTTTATAGTGACATAATGGTATAAAAAATGGCTTATTCAGTAAACTTCTAGAGGGAAACTTGTGCAGAAAGCCAAGTTTTTATTCCAAGCCTGTCCCTCCCAATTAAAAAACACACTCCTTTCCTTACAGTTTATAGCAACAAACAATTGTGTGTCCTTGGTAAAATGTTACACTAAGTTAGATACAACACTTTTGGGCATCCTCACAATTTTTTTAGAACACTTTTAAAATAAAGTGTCCTGTTCTGTTTGTACTTTTATATGACATTATTTGAAAACGTCATACGATTCTAACACTTCTCTAAAATATTTTATAAAAAACTAATAGTGTCCTAAAACAACTTGGTAGTATATCCAAAAACATTCTATCAACTTATTACAACCACTATTCTAAAAAACTTGCCGCAGAGCCGCCATGGCGTGCCATGGCACCAAGGCTTGTGTGTCACGCCACGTTAAGCCTATGGCACGCCATGGCCTAATGCGCAGTTATCGTAATGAAATATTTTATTTTTCTTTACATTTTTAATGTCTTATTTACAAGTTTCTAATATATATAACCTAATTTAACTTGCTTATTACTATTGACTCATTGAGTAACACTACAAAACATATGTTTTTATATATAATATTATATATGAGTTAGAAATTTGAATTAAAACGCCATGGTTTTGCCATGACTCCTAAGGCTTGAGGTTTGGTCTCGCAGCCACGCCTCACACCATTTAGAACCTTGATTACAACACAAAACAACATTTCTTTGGTTTTATAAAGCAGTATTAGGATATTCAGACATATATGACATTGATTTCGTTATAATGATTAGATTCTTCACTCCATTCCCAAGAGATTTACAAAGAACAGAGAGAGTACGTACACTTATTGGGTGGGTCTGGGATTGGAATTAGGAACCAAAAGACGACCAACCCATACATAGTTTGACCGGTGTTGCCTGCACCTGAAGGAACCAGGGTGAAGTGTAGGTGAACACAAACACTGTTTCTTCACTTCACCATCACCACCAACCACCACATGCTGCCGTGCCACCACCATCTCTCCGGCAGCTGGCAACCTCCTAATTCTGGTAGTATTATCCAACTCATGATTAACAGTAATAGAGGCTGCCGGATAACACATCTGTGGATGTGAAGGAAAAAAAGAGAGATGGAGAATGGAAGGAAGAACACTTGGCTTATAAAGAGACCCCTTTCTTGATGACGCGCCAACCCAATATTCAAACCACCTGTTCCTTTCTTTGTTTTTATCTCTTCCAAATTTAAGATTGAAGATTTGTTTGGGTATTCGCAACTTGTTGCCTTTATTACATATATTTTACTATTCTTTTAATACGTTTTTTTAGTCTCTTGAGAATTTGGGTATCGTGGTTTCAATAACTTGGATAAATGTTGGATTTCAGACCTTTTAATGTCTTAAAGTTTTACGAAATTAGTATTGGGATAATTCAAGAATTATTCTTGTTCTCGAGGTAGAATGAAACTCGAGTATATCGCCCCTAGATAAATTTTATAAGAGATTGGCGGTTACGGGATGGTTTGTTAGTAAATAATTGTACAACAGTTATAACTATTGCTTGCGGATAAGGTTGAAACGGATTAGAGGCAAGCTCAGAAGCTTTAAGTCAGAAGGCAACTCAGAAGCTCTGAGTTATAACACTTCACGATCAAAAGCTTTTGGTGTAGACTCGGAGGCTTCTGATTCCATACTTGTCTCCAAAACGCTAAGAGGGCGTTTGGTTCACATAATGGAATCTATCGAAGGAATTTGACCACACGTTTGGTTGGTAGGAATTCAATTCCTTCCCTAAAGCCAATGAATGATGAGTTCATTAAATTGTGGAATTCAATGGAATTAAAATGATTCCACCGCTTTCATTCCGTGAACCAAACATGAACTTAGAATTTAGTCAATGGAATGAGTCATTCCAATTCCTTCAAATTTCTTTCAATTCCATGAACCAAAACGCTAAGGGGTCGTTTGGTAGGTTTTCCATTAATTATATATGGACAAAGTTGTCTATGTGGATTAATTTGTGTGTATAGATTGGAAAGATTTTTGTTTGGAAATGTTTTTAATAGATGGAAGGAACATATATTTTAATTGGGAGAGACAAATTTGGAAAAAAACTTGACTTTCTACATAAAACTCCCCTAGAAACTTACATAATAAGCCACTTTTTATATCATTAAGCCACTATCAAACAATCATGTATAATTGATTGGATATGTTATGAATCTTATTAAGCTCATTAAGCTGCTAACATACACGTCCTAAGTTTTAGTCCAAAGTTTAGAAGGATTCTGACATTTTGAATTTCACTTTGAACATCCAGAAACTCAAATTTTCTAGTGCAATCATCTTCATAAAATCCGTAGAGGCTACGAGGTGCTACCCCCATGACCTCGCAAGGTGGAGCAACCCCCTTAACCCTCGCCTTAAGGTGTTATAAGGTGGTAGGGGTAACATTTATGAGTGTGCACTCAGCACCTCCTAGTTTACGTTATGTATGCTTTGTCATCTAATTGGTCCTTTGTAAATTATAATTATACCAAAATGTTTGGTGACAATAAAATCACCAATATCGTCGAATTAATTATCAAATTAAGCTTGGTAAAATCTACTTGGATTTACTCTTAAAATATGTTGGAATTTCAATTTTCTTTTCAAAAGATTCTTTTGGAAAGTATTTTAATGAGACTTCACGTATCTTATACAGTATTAAAGTTAAGATGTATCATCTAAAACAACGGCCATATTTTATATATGTTGAAACCTCTATGTTCTTTCTCAAATGAATTTTTAAAGGATAATGAGTAAACTACAAATTTTGTCCTTGTGGTTTGTCAAAAATAACATTTTTCATCCCCACGGTTTTGAAATGACAACATAGCTATCGTGGTTTGCAATAACATTCGGATTCGGTCCTTTCCTGTTAACGACCGTTACAAATTCTATTAAATAAGAGGCGTTTTATTCCTTTTATCGACTTTTTTGCCTTTTACCCAATCAAAATCGATTTTATAAATTTGGCCTCAGTGGGTTTTAATTGGGCAAATAACAAAAAAATCGATAAAAGGTGAAAAATCTCTCTCATTTAACGAAATATTTTACCGGCCGTTAGGGGATGGACCAAATCCAGACGTTTTTGCAAACCATGATGGCTATCTTTCGAAACTGCAAGGACGAAAAATGTTATTTTTGACAAACCACGGGGATCAAATTTGTAGTTTACTCGAGAATAATTAATGGAAGTTCTAGGTAACTTACAAAGTCTTATGATGCCTAGTATGACAATAATATTTTATGTGGTCTAAATTATGTTCTATATTGTCTTCTTTGCTCCGTATTTTTTTTAGGAGTCGTCGGATTGAAACTATTGATTAAAGATATTACACTTAAAAACAACATTTAAAATGGAACAGGTTTGCATCAACATGTGGCTAAAAAGAATTTATTTGTTAAAATCAGGGAGTGTATATAAATAAAACCATGTGGTTAGCTCAACTGATAATAATGTTTGGGTCTTTAAGAATCTTTCTCAAAGATCAACGGTTTGAGTCCTGCAAGGCTATTGGAAAATTTTCCAGTTGTTCTTTAAGACCTTTGGGATTTGTTGATATACACAAGTTGGTCCAGATACCCATGGTTAAAAAAAAGAATGTAGATAAATAATCTTTCATGAATTTTAAATCACACAAGTATATATCACATATCTAAGTTTTTTAAAATAACATGTACTGGTTTGATATGACCATGGTTTTAAGATAGGAGAGGATAAAACTCATCGTTTCATGTTTGGTATGACATAAAACATGATAAATACTCACTACTACATGTTTGGCGTGAAATGAGACAGGAGATAGGGGTTGGGTGGAACTGGATTAGAAGCTCATTGGAGTCAAAAACTAACTTCCTACAACTCCTTCGAATTTAACTCCGGACTCAAATGGCAAGCTCGTTCATGTCCACACTCACACACCGAGAACGACCTTGGGCCAATACCAATTGCACATTGGTTTACCCAGTAAGAGCGATAATAAGAATGAAGAACCTTAACCAGTAAGGGTGACGACTCTTATCTGATAAGCGCTTACCGGGTAAATTGTCACATGAAATATTGTGATGATGTGTTGATGGACTCCAATCTTACCCGATAAAGTTAGAGTATTGACTATACAGGTAAACGCTTACACGGCTCCTAAATCAACCATTATAGTCAATTATTAAGCTCCAATTTTGAGATTAAAACTTCTGGTTTTCAAATTACCACCGGTATGTATTTTGTCATCTACGACCAAACATCTATACCAAACGATATTGGAATTTAAAACAATCAAAACCATACATAAATAAATCTGAAATCTGCGTCCAATCATTGTTCAAGGTCCAAACCTAATTAAAGATGCAAAAAAAAAAAAAAACGAAGCCCAACCTAAAAAATTCTGCTCCTAGTGACACCGAACCCGGTCCAGGCCAGACCTAAGAGCATCTCCAACATCTATGCTAAAGTTTTTCTAAAATAAAGTAAAAAAGATCAAAATCTCTAAAAAAATTACATTCAACTCCAACAACTATGTTATTTTAACAATTCTAGTATTAATTATCTTATTAATATATTTAATTTATTTAATTATATTATTAAAATATTCAATAAATGAAAAGTTGGGAGATGAAAAGTTTGTTTTTTGGAGATAATGATTAATTTTGGGGGAAACTTTCTTTTTAGAGATTTCTCTAAATTTAGAGATTTTTACAATCTCTCTCCTCTTATCTCTATTTTAACATAGAATATAACATAGTTGTTAGAGCAACAAAAATGTTAAACTCCCATTTTTTTTTCCATTTTAGCATAGCTATTGGAGATGCTCTAAAACCTTAATATAGCCCATTTTTTTTGAGCCAGACCCAGTCCAAAAAAGTTTGACATGAAAAAGCCTTGGAAACCAGTTAAACCTAAAAAACCTTAAAAGGTTAGGCCTAAAAAAGCCTGATCAAACCTTTTTCAACGCCAAAGTTTTTTTTTTCCTTGCTGAAAAAATTTTGGTCTGTAAACTCAAACTACAGTGCCCCACCATCAATATATCTCTATTTATATGGTGTTTTTTTATTCAAAATAGGTCAAATGTTGTTGGTTGTTACCAACATCTAATACACCATCGACTTGACGAAATAAGGTCTAATTCAGCCACATACTCAAGTCACTAATTTGCATAATTACAAAACAGGTCCCTTATTTTTGAGTGAAATACATTCAGTCCCCTGTTCTTTTGAGTTTTAAACTTTTACACTTCCAGGTATTACAAATATGAAAAATAAAAATAAAAATCTATTTCAACCAATTCCTCCCTCAACTACCATAATGCAAAAAAAGTATTCCTAGTATAACTTGTGCTTCCAAATCTTGGCAACTTCAATAATAACTGCCATTGATTTATTTAAATAATACCGTTCTCAACCACCTCATAGTACTTAAGGGTGGATCTATGGTTTCACCTTTGAAAAGCTGCAAGATTCAAGGAACATAACAAATGGGTTTAAAATCTTTTTTTTTTTACAACGAGCAAATAAAGACTAGGTCTTGGGGCTATCCCACTCCCCCTAGGTCGTCAGTTCGAGTCTGAAGGGCCATTGGAGATTTTACTTGACTGGGATTAGTCGAGGACACCTACGGTTACCAAAAATAATATCTTTGGGAGTACCAGATAAGAGAATAGTACCTTTTGTCAAAGATCTGCCGCATTGTTGGTTTTCTCGAGGCATTGTTCATACAAAGGATGGTACTTTGCTGGAATATAATCCTTAAATCTGTAAATAGCAAGAGAAGGATTAAATAATGTTGATGACATTAGAAAAATACAAGCACACATTAATTTTATTTTAAACTGATGCTTTTATTTCCAACGCGAATCTGGGTGTGACGGGTATCTTCATACGGATCGTAAGGTTCATCATTGAGGAAGACATAGTCATCTTCGTTGTCGGAAATGTCAAAGTCATCTTCAGAAGAATCAATGGATTTAGCAAGGTGGGTGCTGAACCATTGATTGAGAGTCTCTTTCCATAATGCCACTTCAGGGTGTCTATCTGGCCATATCTCTGCACCTTCCATTACCTGTGTCGGGATGTTGTGAAGAGCCACATTATTTGCGGACGCCAAATCGTTACGTATTTCCAAAAGTTTCCGGGTATGATTAACATGGAAGGATCGGCTGGCTGGGTTGACATCATGCCAAGAATGGATGAAGGTTGTGGGGAAATGGTAGATCAACGGTTGTTTGTTTGTGAGAGAATTTCCAGGTAGAAAGGAGCACGGTCTTTTGAAGCAGATTAGCACATAAGTTTTGTGACTTACATGTAATCGCTGGATCCATTGATGGACCGGAAGGAACCATTGAAGAACAGTGAATAGGTTCTTCTGTTCAGGGGGAACGTGTTCAAACTGACACTGGAACATGTATGTGAACAGTTTGCATGCGTTGAAGGAGATGGCGACGGTATGGGTTTCAAAGAGATACCAGAAGAAGCAGAGTACTTCTTTAGGAAGCCTGAATAGTTCATGGATATGGAAAATGTTGAGGAAAGGGTATTCGGGATGAAACATGTAATTTTTCATGAACGGACCATGTTTTGAAAGAAGGACATTATAAAATGTCTTCCAATTCAATAAGGACCTTTGGCTCAGAGTCAAATCAGCAATGACTTCGGTTACTTCTGCAGGGAGATCTTGGGTGGTTGTGCGAGAGGCTTCTTGGGGAGTAGATGAGCTGGAGTTGGCCTTATCCATAGCAAACACCAATGGGATGACCATGTGTTGGGGAATCCTTTCAGGACCACTATATTTATAGTGCTTTGGCCTTGACAGAAAATCTGCGAGAATATTTTCTGACCCTTTGATGTGTTTTACTGTAAACTTCCACTGTGAGAACCAATTTGCCCACCTTAAAAGTTGTGCCTCTGGAAGCATCTTTCTTTTGAATTGGAGCATGCGTGGGAAAGAGGACATATCCATCTCAATCTGGAAACAGTGACCGATAAGATGGAATTGGAATTTTTCTATTCCTCTTTTGACTGCTAGAATCTCCTTGAAAGTTGAATGGTAGTGTTGCTCTGAGGCTTTGAACGTGCCACTCTTGTAACCACAAATTGTTCTGACACCTTTGTCATCTTGTGCAAGTAGAACTGCTCCCCAGTATTCATCACTTGCATCTGTCTGGAGAATTCTTTTGTCCGTAGTAGTGGGAATCTTTAGAGGTGGCATCTTGTCGGCTAGGTGCTTTATAGCTCTGACAGCTATTGTTTGTCGTTCAGCCCAAAGTGGTGGTTCCTTTTTTAGCATGGGGAATAAGTGTACAGTATGGTGTGACAGCTTTGGCAAGAAATCGGCCATGTAGTTGACAAGACCAAGGAACTGTTGGACTTCTTTTTGTGACGAAAGCACATCTGGAAACTTGTGGAGCTCTTAAGCGATATGGGGTTGTGGTTGATATTTCCCATCAAAAATCTTCATTCCAAGAAAGTTAATGGAGTTAACTCCTATTTCCATCTTCTTTTCAGATAGCATAATGTCATACTGTTGAATTATGGAATGAAACTTCGAGAGTAAGCTGATATGGGAATCTTCGTCTGGAGAAAACAGGAGAATATCATCAATGTAGACCAGGGCGTTTTGGAGAATAGGCTCAAAGATTTTGACCATTGCCTTTTGGAATGCCGAAGGGGCATTTTTTAATCCAAATGGCATAACGTTCCACTGGTAATGATGATCTGGTATGCAAAAAGCAGTCTTCGGCCGATCGTCAGGATGAATGCCCAATTGCCAGAATCTAGCTTTAAGATCGAATTTTGATAAGACCTTTGCATTTGCTAGAGACTGGAATAATGACCTTTTCTGTGGCAGGGGGAACTTATCATCAGCCAAGAAATGATTAAGTGGCTGATAATTTATGACTAGCCTTAGCTTGCCTCTGACTTGTTCGCTTCTCTTATTGACATAAAACGCTTCACATGCCCATGGTGAAACCGTGGGTTCAATGATGCCTTGTTGAACAAGTTCTGAACATTCTTGGACTGCTAGCTGGTAATGATCAGGGTTCATTCCTGGATGGCTTGCCTTTGTCGGGTTGACGTCCTCGTTTTGTTTGAATGGTAAGGTAACAAAAAACGAAGGATTTAACCATAAAGAGTTTTTGCTTTTTGTGAGAAACTCTGTATGACTAGAAGCACATGATGTATGGATGATTTGTTGTTTAAGGGCTTCTATAGTGAGTGTGGATGCCATATAGAGTTTGGGCACGGAACTCCAGGGGTTTAGGTAACTTTTGTATCGGAGACCTTGCTCAGCAAACCTTATGTTTGGCAAGGTATGAAGAATATCAAATCCGATAAGGAGATCTTTACCGTGGGAGCTTGATCCTAAGAACCGGTGTCTTACCACACATTTTGGAAATAACCGGATATGGGTTGGGACACTGATCTTGTCAATAACAAATGTATCACCACTAGCTGCTAGGAACTGCTGATAATGTGGTTTCCAGTAACTGCTAGGGAGAATTTTCGGGTTTAGTATTGAGACCGATGATCTTGTGTCAAAGAAGGCTATGACCGAAATGGGTTTAGCATATGTTGATGTGAGCAGGTGGACTTTAGCTAAGGTGGACTTTAGCTAAGGGCGCAGGTTGTGGTTTTTGTAAGGGTAGAACTTGCGGGAGAGAGGAGTGAATAGGAAGGGGGCTTGCCATGAATACTTCGATATCAGAGTGTCCATTCGAATGGTCTGGTTCGGACTCTTCATCTGATGATGAATCGTAATATGCTATGGTGCATATTGTGTGATCATCTGGTTCATCGTCAAGGGAGTACAGGGACTCCAAATCAGAAATGTCCACTGGTTCGACTTGATTAAGACTCTGAATCAAAGCTTGAGACTTTCTTTTGTCTTTGCAATCTTTTGCAAAGTGTCCTTTCTTATTGCAAATGTAGCATCTGTCAGAAGTGCGTCCTCGGTGTGTTTTCTTCCTGATGAACTTCCATTTCTTCCGTGGGAAACCCTTGGTGGTTTTCTTTCTGGAAGAGTTAAAGAACTTCTTGAAATGGGACTTCTTCTTTGTACGAGAGCAATCACAGGAAGATTTATCTTTGCATTTGATCTGGAGGTATTTTTCATCACAGGCTGAACCAAAATGTTTGCCAGTTTTTTCAAGTTCGTCCATGAACTTTCTTGAATTGCAAAACTTGGCAAGTGCATTGAGCACCATTTGATACAGGGCACCAAGTGTGACATTAGAAATCAAGATGTTTTTTGACTCTAATGATCTGAATACCTCACTGGCAAGAGATTCTGGGAAAGAATTTAGAAAAACTTGCTTGAGGTTGACATCATCAATACCTTGCAGGCAATAAAACCTTTTTGACATGCGATTGTAATGTTCTTCAAGGTCCTTCTTTTGGAATGAACAACATCTCATTTTTAAGAATTCCTTCCTTGCTTGAGCGATGTGTTCAACCGGGTTGCCAATGAACTCAGCATAAATCATATGCATGAAATCTTCAGGAGATTGTGCTTGCTGGATTTGCAATTGTCGATACTTACCTGTAATGATCTGTAAATAGCATGCACATGACACCAGAACACAATTTTTTTTACTTGATTCCAACAAAAAATGCATGAAAAATACAGGTAAAATCACAGCATACATCATTATCACAGAGATGATATCAAAAGAAAGAATTTATGCAAATTAGTTGGTCATCAAGACTTTCACCAAAAAAAAAAAGATCCAAAAGGCAGTGCACCTGAGAGTTTCGACACTTATCGGATGTACAAAAAAGTGCTATGATAGGTAGTGGAAGACTCAGAAAGTCATGTGATCAGGGGCATATTTAAGAATATTAGAAAAATCCAATGTCGAATAATCCATCTGAACCAAATGAGGTTCGGGTTAACGCTTTTGGGTTATTCGGTTTTCAAGCTATTCAACTATCCTTGGTAAGATACAATTAAAGGCAGCAAAAAATGCATAATCTGACAAAATTAACAAACATTCCCAAATAAAACGTCAACCTTAAATACCAAAATCATCCAGAAAATGAACTAAAATTGCTGAGAATTACGACAGCGAAAATAATTAGTGGGTCACCGAGAGCAGCTAGTGAGTCATCAAAAGAAAGTTGGGGGCATCAACAGGAGAAGATTGGGGTTCAACTAAAGAAGGTTGAAGTAAATACGAGAATTGGGGTTTAAAAAATAGTTAAAACTTCTATCACTTTTGGTCGGGGGCATGTGCCCCTACCCCAATAAGGTGGATCCGCCCATAGCACTGAGTTGTATTAAAAGGCTACTACTGTGTTTAGAGAATTTTGTACCTTTGGAGAAGAGGAAGTCTATCTGGGGCGGAAAATAATCTCATGATACATTGCAAAACATGGCCTATCTTCATGGCTTTGGACTTGAGTGCCTTCATAAATCCCACGAATTCTTTGTATTCTCCATCACTAAGCTTCTCTCGGACCTGGTAGATTTACGGCTTAATTAGACTTGCATAGAATATAGAAGATATTCTTCACGAAGTAAGATGACTATAAATGATATGTTAAAAACATAAGAGAATTAAATGTACGAGATTATGCATAGGATTAAAGGAAAACCTCTTGCCAGGGGTACAGGGTGCAAAAGTCGGAATATGATCTAAAACAAAAAAAAAACTGCCATGAAAAATGTATGAAATAAAGAAGGTAAATTGAGCTGGTTAATCAGCACATCCTGAAAGTGCGAGTTTTTTGGACTTGTTACTTTGCAAGATTAAGCTTAAAGGCCAAGTATATTTAGGGCCTATGTTTTAGCAGCTTAATGAGCTAATGGAACTCACAACTTATTTGGTTAGTTATACATGATTGTTTGGTAGTGGCTTAATGATATAGAAAGTGGCTTATTCAGTAAGCTTCTAGGAGGGAGCTTTATGCAAAAAGCTAAGTTTTTCCCAAACATGCCCCTCCCAGTTAAAAAACATGCTCCTTCCATCTATGAAAAAACCTTCCCAACCTATATGAACAGATTAATCCACACACAGACAGCTTTATCCATATAAAATTTAATGGAAAACCAATCAAACAACCCCTTAATTTTTGCCTAGAAATTAGGATAATAGGAGCGAAGGAGAGAGTAGATTCCTCTCCGTTTCCCCAATTAAAGAAAATGTAAGAATTTTTTTACCTGAATAAGAAAAGTAGATCCCTTTTTCTCCTCATCGTCACAAGTTGATTTGGCACTTCGGGTTTCAGAAGATAGAAGTTCAGTCCTCCTCTTTTGTGTGGCCATCTCATTTTCAACCCGCAATGTTGAACATTCTTGCACAACTTCCTTGTTTTCACTCTTAACTTTTTGTAGACTTGAAGAAAATTTGCCATGTGGCATGCATTCAGTGGAACCGTCACAAGAGCTCTCACACCGTTGTAATAAGCTGTCATGTTTAGCATTTCCTAATCTACGTTTCTTTAAAAAATAGGGGGCAGTCAGTTGGCTGCTTGATTCTTCATCTAACGACGTATCTCTGGACAAATCAACCACTTCATGTTTTATGCCTTGCACATGTGCCTTCCCAGGAAATAGCTTCTCCTCAGGAAGTTGATTATTTGTATGTTTTAAGATTGGTCTCTGTTTTTGCATATTAAGAGAAATGTTTGAGCGGTTGGCAGGAAGTATTTCGCTAAGCTTACAGGAAATGCTGCCTCGCCTTACTTCAGCCATAGATGATGATCCAACAGAGCAACATTTATCTGCTGCTGCAATCTGTAATATCCATCAAGTACAGAAACAAAAACGCACATTAAAATGAAGAATGTAGGAACATCTAGGATGTGTTTGGTACGCATACAGGACTGGACAGGCGAGACTGAGGTAGGCAGGTGAAAGAATCGTGCAAGGCTTTAGGGTTTTAATTTGACATGGGTAGTTTAGTAATTTACCACTCTTGTCCCATCTGGCAATCTCCCTGGTTTTTTGTTCCACCTATTTTGGTGAGACACAAAAAATGCATTTTTGCCCCACTCAGTCTTGTCTCTGTCCCGGTCTAATGTCGCACCAAACATGGGACAAGTTTTTGTTCTGTAATATCCAGTCTTGTCCCATACACCAAACACACCCCTAATAGACAGGACAAAGCATGCACTCAGAATAATCAAGCTTCAAGCCCATACCAAGGGTTTAAGAAATATGTCAGGGTGAAGTTTGTCCATAGGTGGGAGTTTGTACAGACTATTTATTTCTCCTGAAAAGTGAAAACATGCAGACACCATCAGGTTTAGGTTGTAGCTGTGTGGTTGACTTTGTTAAATAGCAAAGAAACAGCTACATTATGTTCTGAAAACTTCAATGCAGTCACACAAAGCTAACAACTATTAACATAATAGCCCTCAATAAATGATGTAAATGGCTCAACAGGAAATCCAAATCTAAGAATATTCCATGTTTTAATTGAAGAGATAGTTCCAAGATAGTAACAAAATACCGTATCTTATAACAACTAACAAGAAAACAGTTAACAATTTATTTCATAGATAAAATTGCTGGATTTTGGCTACACACTTCGTAGAGAATGGAATTTCTGTATAAAATGAGAACTTTTTTCTTTAAAGTTTGATGGATAAATAACCTGATTCTTCGATCTGTGTTAACATTTGCTTTTTTGGACAGGTAATTGCAGCATCTCGAAAGAACCGGGTCAATGTGAAGACTACATCCCCAAATTTTGAGTAACACTGCATTGGGAAAAACGCGTCAGACACCTTGACGGCAAAGAGTAATACCAAATGCTGGATGGGTCACCTTGATGTGAGGCTGTATCCAGCGTGATATCTGGGACTGATGGCTTGGCTTTGTAAACCTGTTTAAAACACATTCAAATCGGTATCAGTTAAATGATGACCCACAGCACAGCTTAATGCATATGGAAAAAGGTTAACAATACACTGCAACAAAGTGTGACTCCTAACAGTTCCAGCAAATGAGACTATGGCATAAGGTGTACATTCACTTTAACTTGGCGAGCATTTCACAGCAAATCATAAGATGGTCGACTCCATAGACCTGTTATAGCAAGCATTTAATTATCCCACTATCTACATGAACAAAGTTATTACTTGAGGAACGTAAATGTAGGATGATATCATATGAAAATCTCTAAACATATAGCTAGATCAATTCTAATGGCACTAAGCTTTTTCATCTATGATGACGTAAACCCCATGCTTAACTGACAAGGAAGTACTAACAAGAAGTTGTGAATAATATGTACTAGAACATTCTTCAAGCACAATTGATCTTCCATGCAAGGATGCATTCATAATTGGTAGATTATGTTTAAAAAGTAGAATTGAGAAATACAATAATCAAAATTAACCGAGTCAGGTTGGTTCAAACTAGCATAGTATTGAGAAGAAAGCTAGGAACAAGTGACTAGACATCTTAAATTTTACCGTAGCATAGGATTCCAAGTTAATGAATTCCAGGTTTAGCGAAACACATCCTCACCTACTAACTTTCAGTATTGGTCTTTACAGTAGCCAGGTAAATTATCCTTTTGGAGAAAGTTCAAGTATCAATTTCAATTTGGAAGTTTTTTTTCGGGAGCGAGTGTTGGCATATCTCAAGAAATATTTGGCATATATCTGGAGTCCATCAGTCAGGTAGCATGTGGAACAAGATGTAACTTTTGGTAGGACAGTAGCTAGGAAGGTTCTTCAAGAAAGTTGACGAAGGGGACTGGGGACAACAAATTATAGATGCTTGATAGTGAAAGGGGGAGGTACAAAGTCAACCCCGATAAAAAGGCCATTTCATAAATGCTTATTCACATATAATAGTGAGGACAACATCAAGAAGTAACTCATAAAGAAACATGCACAACTGATTAATCCCACATCTGTATAAAAGTAAAAGTGAAGACCTTATATGCAATAGGGACTCGTATTCATTGCTTTGGTTTTTGGATAATAGATCTGCTGGATGTTATATCTTGGGAATTCCCACGTTTACCAGACCAGATTGGCATCGTGTCCTGCTATCCCCTAGCTTAGCTAAAAGATAATCTGGGAAAGATGCTAGAAGGAAGAAATGACGATTTGTATAAACAAACTATAGAACATAGCATAAGGTACCAAAGGGCCTTTGGCCAAGGCGGTACCCGGGTTACTGGTAGAGCCGCCTTGCAGGAGGTCGAGGGTTCAAACCTCATCAAAGGTGAGGAGGGTGCATGAGTTCATTTGTCATATAATATAAGTATTATATACTTCAAAAAAACATAATGAGGACTTGACATATGTGAAAAATAGGCTGAAGTACTGCAAATGCATGTATGTGTGTGCATGTATACAACATGTATAGAAGAAGATGGTTAAATGTGATTTACGCAGCCAAGTATGTTAGGTTGTTCAATTGATTTGATCAGTCAAAACTCATTTCAACAGACCTGGTATACATTTTTTTTCATTTTTAACCCTATGGGGACTTGAGGAATAGCATATAGTAACAGAACCTTTCATCACAAAAAATGATTGCCCCATGATCATGACGATGTCGGATGACACGTCCAACAGCTTGATTAACAGCCCGTGATGCTTGTTGGCTATACCACTCTTCTCCTGTCAGAGCCTAGAAAGGAACTCTGCTTTCAGCACACAGACAGGAAATCACCTAAGAAAAGGAACTCTGCTTTCAGCTCATAGACAGGAAATTACCTTGGATCCTTTACGTTGGGACACCTGCTGATCCAAGAACTCACGTTTCAGCCGTACCTGTCATAAAGCAAATAGAATGTGAAGCATGTGGAAACACCTACTCAAAGGATCATATTCACAAATATATGGGGAAAATAACAGAATGAAAATGAAAGAAAAAACATGCATCAAGAACAAGTGGAAATGAATATTTATTAAATGCTGAAAATGTGATAGAATATCGACATTTCATGAATGGATTAGACAATTGAAAATCCATGAAATGTTCTCATCATAGTGCATTTCAGGATGATTAAAAAGCCAGCTCCATCTACTATGATAACATGATTTAGGGAAGATATATCACTAAAAAGAAACAGCAAGTGTTTCTTTAGTAAGTCAATCCAGACCAAGTTTTGGCCTCTTGTCCTCTACAACTGAGAACAGTATAAGAGAATGAAGAAGGTATTGGCTTTCTTAAATTCATAGAGTTCAAAACAAATTAAACATCTTATATGAGACAACTATTAATGTTAGCCTTACAGAATTTGAAAAACAAGATGTTGCAGAGAAAGATTTATCTTCAAAGATATCTTGGTTAAAGAGAAAGAGCATGTTACATCTTTCGTGAAGGAAAAAAAAAATCCACTAGGCCAAAGCTTGGATATGTGGTCATATTCTCTCATCTTAGGCCCCTGGCATATCAACTAAACCAAACCAAACATACTTAGTATATCCCACTCGGAAGTAGGGTCTGATGGGCTAGATTGTATGCAAATCTTTCCTCTACTCTAAGTCTCTAACAGTCTAAGGAGTAAAAAGATTGTTTCCCTAAAGACTCCCGCCTTGAGAAAAGATTTTGGGAAGTCAAGAACAAGTTTAGAAGATTTTGATAAATTATTACCCTGACGTGGAATAATCAAATCTCTCTGTACGGCATCTAATCTTAGCAGGTTCTTATCCATTGTACACTACCAGTACCTTGTGTTGGAAAAGGTTATTGGCTTTCTTAAACGCATAGAGTTCAGAACAAGCTACACATCTGGTAAAGACGCCTAATGTTAACCTTTTAGAATTTGGAAAACAAGATGTTACATATAATAATAGTTTCCATCCATAATCCAACTAGAATATCTTAATGTCAAATGCATACCTACAGAAATTAACAGAGCTCACTGGGAAACATAGAAAGCCAACAACATAAGAATACCTTAGGATCATTCCTCAAAGCAAATGGAATGCCAGTGACGATCACAGCTCTACCAGCCTGGTCAGCAAAATCTAGTCCTTCACTTACCTAATATATGAGAAGCATTTGAACTTGATTAGAGGAATTAAACTACATAAAGGTAACCAACAGTATGTACTAACAATGTATAATATATAAATCATAAGGTATTTCAAATTTAAAGACTTAAGAGATTATGTTCTGTGTGGTACATGATAGCAGCTCATATACACAAATGTATCAGAACATACACAAGAACCATCTCCACCAAAGCCGAGTTAACGCAATCTATATTGGAAGGGTAGGAAGCTTCCCCGGGAATCTCGTTCCTGACTCGAATCATGTCAGGTTCCATGGATTTCCATTTTACAATGGTAAGAACATCCCAAGGTCAAACCAGCATGGGTAGTTTCACTTTCACCCTAAATTGCAGCTTAATAATTGCTTGTGATGATAGTTGTTACTAACCTATTCAAGAGATGAAATTATAAGCATTTTGGGTCAACTTGGTCTGCTTTTTAGTTCTTAGAATGACCAAAATTACCAAGGTGGTCACTAAGGTGTCTTGGAACGAAATTAGAAATTATTACTTCTTGGGCTAATTATATACAAATGGACAAAGTCCAAGTATCTGGTCATTCGGTTATTTCCCTAGAATGGCATCCTCTGCAAGCACCCGTCACACAGATAGTTATTGCTTATCCAAGGGGAGGAGTGGTAAAAATGAAGCAAACCAGTTTTTCATGCACAAATTCCAACTATGAGATCCGCATCATACTAATCACACATTCTAACATGGAATACTGGAAGATAACTAGATGTATTTTTGTATGTTATTTTAATTTTGACGTCTTTTCACAAGTTGCTTTTGTATGTTATTTTAATTTTGAAGACAAATTGACCAAGTGTGGGAATGTGGAATGGCCATAAAATTATTGTAATATAGAACACATTGATCATCTATTCATGCATCTCTAATCACATACATTAACCACCTAATAGATACTGGTTCAGAAGCATAAAACCAAGCAAAATAACTGAGTAAAATCACAAAATATTTACTCAATATTGGTGTCAGGATGAAATTTTACCTTTCCACGACATACAGCAAAAAACACTGCCCCCATAGTTGAGGTGTCTCTTAACTTGGCCATATAGTCCTGCTCAAAAGTGAAAACATGTTACAATGAAGGAAAGAAAACAAATTTGCTGATTGAAATTGAATCAGTTCCTCACATCAATTGCCTGAGGAAAAAGTGAAGATTGTCTAGGTTCCACAACAGGCAACTTATGTTTGCAGATCCTTTCCCATATGGTACTGGAATTTGTTGAAGTTACACTCTGAGAAACATGGTGGAAGTTTATCAGAAAGTACAAGCAAGCATCTACCAGATTTAAGCATTTGTAATAGATATCATACCACGTTCTTCCAGTAATCGATGCATAGGTTCAAAAGGTAGTACGATGGGAAGAAGACTAGCAGCCCATCTGGTACAATTCGAGCAAAATTGACTGGAAAACAAGGTTTAAAGGGCATCATGAAAAAGTTAAAAGCATCTATCAGGATTCAACTCTTAGTAGATCTACATAGCAGTGACACAAACATGTTGGTACATTTCTCATGAGCTATCAGTACAGGTGGATCCATGACTTCTGGAAAATCGATATGTAAACATGTAGCCTTTCAGAAAATATAAACAAAAAGAAGTAAAATATACCAACAAAACAAGTGATATGACATGAGCCAATAGATAGTTTGTCTGTTCATTACAATTGCCACACTTACCAATGGAATTGCCCAGATTTAGCTTGTATTCTGCAGAATCCCGAGTCCTATAAGAAGAGTTGAATGGATGACCAGATGGACCAACTGGTACAATTCCAGCCCATAATTGATTGGCTGATATAACATGAGGGTTCTCCAAACGTACCGGAAATTCACTAGATGTGAGAATAAAACAAAGTGAGTTGTCCGGAAACATAAAATATCCCAGGGAAGAAAATATCTAAACAGTAACCTACAGCTTCAGTTCCTCAGCAAATGAATCCATAGGGGATAAAGTTCCTGATGTCAATACAATAGACCCAACACCTTTTCTGGAGAATTCTTCCATAGCAACCCCAGGGTTAAAACACCACCAACTGAAGATTCTAGATGCCTTGCCTGCATCACCAAAAGCAAATGAAGTGGATTACCATAGCATAAGCTCAGTCAAGAGAACGACCATTTTCATAGCCATAATTTCCATCGCTAAGGAGAGAAAATATGTCCATGTTGTACTTCAAACAAATAGGCAAAGATAATATTATGCAAGATATTCAATTATTCAGTATCTTGGAATGTCAGTTTGCCAGTAGGGTACATTTGCTTATGCTCTTCATTGACTATGCCCATTTCCATGGACATTATAGAAGAACCGAAAAACATTACAACAGCGAAATAAGTTTTATTTCTCTGCTTGGTTCCATTTACATGGCATTTCCCAATTGCGGGAGTACTCATTAGGTGTTCTACGAAACTCATATCAAGTATTCATCTGCAGATTCTCTATAGCTAAGCTGGATTGATTTATGGGTTAAATTAACCCCATATATAACTTTAAGAATACACATATCTCAGCAAAACTAACATTGTAACGTGCGTACATTGTCATTTGCATTATACATATGAATAGACACTACATATAAAGATTATTGAATGTGAACGTATTTTCTAATTTAGTATTTCCAAATGAACGAAATTAATATTCAAGATTGTGTGGATGTATTCTTAGAGAGCCAAATATAAAAAATTCTCATGCATTGGTATACCCAATAGAACAAAGTATGATGTATGGCACAAAGAAAGTGAAATATTTAGCTTCGGTCTGAACAATCTTTTGAACATTCTTTTCCATGCTCAAATATTTACTGGTGATAAAGTTTTTCATAAATCAGACTTAAACAAAATTAGCTTAAGCATCAACTTTTCATATCTATAAAACCTGCCAAGACATGATCCTTGCAAACCTGATAAGATGGAGTTACTTCTTTAGAAAATAGATTAGTACAATTCTTTAAAAATGATCATTTTCTGTGCTACCAAAAATTAATCACAATTTATGATAAATTGGTGCAATAACCAGATACACTTCATTTCTTCTAGGATTAGAATCTTAAGATAAGGAAACTTAAACAAAAATGCAAATTTGTTTACCTTTAAAGGCATCATATGAACTTGCTTCAACTTCCTGAACATGAACCTGAAGTCAAGAATAAATAAAAGGTTCAAACTTATAAACCTAACATGTATCCTACAGAGTTCACTACCAACCTTGAGAGTGAAAAAGTAAATTATATAAACATATCACCAAGTACTAAATACAATCCAAACTTACACGATAATGTTTGGCATGGGCGTTACCATCATCTTTGAAGATTAATTTAAGTATGTCCCCTATACTCTCCAACCTGCAGACAGTTCCCTTTGTCTTTTGAGAAGCAGTGGCCTTTGCATCTGTAGAACAGACGAATCAAAGCTTAAAATGCTAATATAATAAAGACATGTTATAGAAGTTCAAAAAGTAGATGAATTAAATAAGTTAAAAGCACTTGATTGCCTTTCTGGAATAATCCAAGCAAGAAGTGCTGTAGTTGTACACTTTCCCCCAGAAAGACCCATAAGTGCCACATGGAGTAGCTTCAAGTTCTGAGCAATTAATCTTAACATTACTGATTTACTAGTTGCTTGTACCTTCCTCAAGTAGTATAGTTGCATCCTCAATTGCATGAAGAAGCATATCAGCCGTTTTGTGTGTGATATTCAGATCACCAAGCAACTCATAGATGTAAGGGCCAGGTTTGGTAAAACCCAATTCTTTGGAGTCAATAGGAACTTCAGCAATCCGCTTCTCAAGCTTTAATAGAAGTGCTGGAAGAAAAGGAAAAAAAAACGAAGTCCTCTATTATAGAATAGAAATGCTCATGGAGTTGATGAGTACTCAAGAATCATAATAACTCAGAACAACAAAAGACAGAGAAAAGAAATTGGATCTTGTAAGCTATTCATGCATCCTATATTCCTACGAAATACCATTTTTGGAGGAGAAATTATGCGTTTTAAAATAAAGAAATTAAAGGGTGAAAGGATAATTTGGTGCATCCAACAAAAGACATAAGGAACTAAACACGCACCAATTTCATCAGCCTAATTGAGACATATGATAGCAGGGCTATTACTATATTTCTTCACTTCATTCCTATCATAGATGAAGAGAGTATACCTCTGAGAATTGCAAAATCGTCTGGATTATATGATTTGTCATTTGATTCATCTCTCCTGGCAACAGCAAGGTCTACACAGTTTTGTGCTTCAGATATGCATGAAGTTAAGAGCCCAGAAGGTAGGTCAAAAGAGGCAGCATCTGCACATATGCCCTCCTGTATAAATCATAGAACGTGAAGAGAGTTCATTTACCATATACATTAGATAACCATGTATACATACATTGAATCATAAACCAAAAATAAAAAAACTCATAAATCTTAAACTTACCAGATTGTGAGCTTCGTCAAATATTAGTACACTGTTTTTCCACTCAATGCTCAAAGATTTTCTGTTGCCGGGATCGATAAGATAGTTGTATGGTGCAAATAAGATATCAACCACCTTATGGAGCTCTCGTGACATGTAATAAGGGCACCTGCATTTAGAGTGAAGTGTTAGTGCCTTGCTGCAAATCAGTAGTATTTGTCATAGGTTACAAATAAAGGCTGAAAACCAACGGTCCACTGCTTTTCCCGATATTGACCAAGTCCTCTATGTCGATAGGTTCATCCCCTAGACCAGGATTATTTTTCACAAATTCTGCCAAAAGAAAAAAAAAAACGTAGATCAATACAAAGTCAATGGGTGAAAAACAAGCTTCTAAGTTCTAACAGGGGTTGCATACAGATATTCCTCTGCTTGTTAAAAAGGCTGCATAGAGAACTCATAATTTGCTTCATGGATGATGAATGAACATAAAATTTGATAGTGTGGTTTTATTATGATCATAAGTCAAAACTCATTTTCAATCTACATATGTTTACCTTACTACAGTGCAATTACACGAAGATACAAGGGTTCAGGAGAACTGACTGTAAGGTTGTCTTTAGAACAAGAACCAGAATTACTCATTCCTCTGAAACTAAAACCTAAAGATAGAAACGTACCAAAATATTACCCAAGACAAACTCTACATAGAAAAGGGAAAGCCTTGGAGCTACCGGAAAGGTTATTCCTTCATTGACAGGAAGGTCATATACTTGAGTTACGAAAATAGTTTCTTTCGCAAATGCAAGGAAGAAGTCATGTACAAAGAGTTCCTTCCCCAACTTTTGCAAAGCCAGGCACATAGAAAGCTTGATGTTGTAGTGTGACCCACAAGCTCATACATTAATACATACAAGAGTCATAAAATAAAAATAAAAGAGAGTTTGAAACCAGAAGTCAATGATTGAACATGGGAAATCCTATTCCTCAACTGGAATGGCTTGATGGCAATATTTTGCCCCTGCTCTTACACGACATATTGACCATTTGCCCACTTTCTAGTTTCTTCTGATTATCCTCTAAGGGTGTGTTTGATACACGGGACAGTATATAACAAGACAGAGATCATTGTCCTACGTTTGGCAGGACTTTTATGTGGAACGGAAGGAACATTGTTCCACCCCCACCCCATAGAACAAGGTGGAACTGACTTATATTTTACCAATAAAACCTAATTTTCTTCTAAAGCATCAAATACGCCTCCCTCTTTATATTTATTTATTTCTTAAATTTTACTTTTTGTAATTTATGCTTTTTAAACTCACTTTATTGTCCTCAAAATATTAATTTTATACGGTTTTATATTCTGATTAATTTATGTAATTTATTAAATATTAATAATAAAATAAAAATATAGAGAAGGTATAAAATAAATTTTGGAAACTACATAAACTTTTTATTTTGGTGTCATTTTAATCGTCTTGGCGAAAATTTTCTAATGATATATTTTGTTATAAAAAATATTTATTTTATTATAATTTAATAAATTACATAAACTAATCAAAATATATAAACGATTCATTAGAGGTAAATTGGTCATTTTATCTGTTTTATCTTGTCCAGTTCTGTCTTATCAAACGATGAACAGTTGTGTTGTTCTGTTTTGTCCTGTCCTATCATATCTGAATACCAAACACCCCAGGCATTCCTAACTTAAACATTTGAAATTCCACACTTTATGCCAAACCTCAGCAAACCCCTTGATATAATGTAGAAGAATGAAATTGACTTGGATCCAAAGACCAATATCAACAAATACTCTAAAGACGAATTTCGCCAGTTTCTACAGGTAATCCCCCCAAGTTGGAGCACAAGGAGCATATGCGCCTTCTAAGTAATGATATACAACCAAACTATCCCTTGAGTCTTGGGCCTCTTCAAAAAATCAGGGTAACACCATGTTTTAAGGGCTACAGATTTCTTTCACCAAGAAGATAATCCTCTGAAATATACTAAACACGAGTATGATTCGCAAAACTAATGTAGAAGGCAGCCATTGACGGGTAGATAGATCTTGGTTACTGGGTAAGCAGGCTTGCAAGTGGTCACATGTTTGGCCCAGCAAATCTAGATTAACACAACACTAGGTGGATAAAATAACTGTTTGTTATGACATCACTTAGAAAACACTGGAAAGAACATTGCCCACCCAACAGAAAAAATATTTACTAGATAAAGAAAGCTGAAAATAATAGAAACATGTATCTTGGAGGAAACAACTGCATCCAACTTAAATATGTTACCTGAGACACGAGGGAAATGGGCACAATACCGTTTCGTGCGTTTTTGACATAGGAAATGACATGCATTTGTCTGTGTTTTTCCATGAAGTAGACTTACATCTGGGTGAATGCATAGTTGCTCCCGTGATCCTAATACAACCATTTTGGGTCTGCATAAGTAATTGATATGTATGAATAGTCAATGCAGCGTAATGAAACTCTGACAATGTCAGAGCATCAACCAATTGTTAATAAACATCAATGGAATACAAATGATGAATAAATGGTAGTTGCACAAATTTCGAGTTTGTGACACTAATATAATCATCAGATTGTTGTGCGAGTTTACTAGCATAAAGTACAAGACTTAATCACACAAACATAGTACTTCGGTCAAAAGTTTGGAAAGTTTACAATCAGATTCACTGTTTATATTATGCAAGATTGCAAGATGTTTAATGGCTTTCCCCTACAGATGAAATTTATGACAAAAGCAAAGACAAGTGTAAATTCTGTGAACAGCGTGAAAGTAAAATAGCAGCTCCAAAACAGCAAACCAACCAAGTTTATTTTGTTGTAAATCTCAATCCACCATGACAAAATCAACATTGAAATCCCTTTCAGTCTTTCATCTTCCATGATGTACCAAAAACCCAAAGATCACTTATTTCTTCACAAAACTTTCATTATGATCAAATAGTTCTTTATCATCTTTGAGCACATAATACTAAGCACTTGATACATTAACTCATGCAGTATGCAGCAAAAATGAAGGATTGAAGAACCAATAGAAGCTACCACCTATATCAGTCATATGAAATGGTAAGCTACTTAATCAAATAAACGAAATAACCTTGCAGCAATCGAATTTATCTACCATGCATAACCACAGAATGAGTAGCAAGAAGGTTAATAATTGACGTTTTATGTTAGAACACCATCACAGCAGACTATTGTCATATGATATTCTAGCAGAAAATTGCAGTGTCTGAAATCGTTGTTATCAACCCTGACCTGTAGATGGTTCTCTTCAGCTCTTGAACTACTTGCCGAATCTGGCTGTGAGTGCGTGAAGTATATATTATTGTGGGAAGCTTTGATGATTCTGACTGTGACGATGGATCTTCTGAGTGTTTGTTACCTAGATCCTGAACTCTCTTTACATTCTTACCAGTCGAGAAATCACCCAAACTCTTTCTCCATGCCAAAGTGGCACACAGAAGACACAACGTTTTGCCAGTTCCAGTAGGACTCTCAAGTAGAGCATTAGACCTCTGCCACATGAAGGGGAAAAAATCATATTTAACTGAACAAGCTAGACAAGCAGCCACCAGCACTGAAGACACTCCCATTGCTTAAAACCAACATGCAAAAAATCAAATCCTACTTAAAACTAAGCTTTCACTTGCTATGCATTTAATAAAGACTCTATTACGCACAATTGCGAAGTAGTTATATATCTACAGAGACAAAACCAATATCATCAAGTCTGGTCCATTTAAATGGTTTAAAAAGATTATTACCTTCATGTGATGTGAGAGTTCTATGATTAGATTAAGAGATTAAGCCATCCGCAAAGGAATTTCATATCAGGGAGAGGAGTGTTGTCTGTGTGTTAGCATTGAACAACAATCGCCATAATTAAACTGCAACAATTCTCTGAAATAGTTTTGACCTGGTACAGTAATGAACTTCACCTTGATTAAGGCGTCAATAACATATCAAGTAAACCTCGTTACCTGAGTACTGATCACATTAGCAAGTGGATGAACATCTAGACATGTTAATTTAGTTATCAAAATTAGTGTTCCTTCGTATGGTCTGAATTTGCCAAAGCACAACTCCGCGTTAATACCTAATTTTGATTTGTCACATTTAGCAATCTAAAATACAATAAACTCAAGTAAAATAGACTCTGAATGATCATATAACGCCGTATTAAACCAATTCCAAAACTATCTAAATCATTGCATAAGTAAACTCTACGAAAAATAAACATATATTTCGATTAGATACGTGATAATGAACAGGAATCATACTTCTTGAAGAGATTGGATGACTTTTTCCATGTAAACAAGCTGGCAATCGTACGCCTCGAAGGGGAATTCCACATTGATGTCCCTGATCTTGTATGTTGGCATCTCTGCTTGCTTCAATGTGCGAAAGAAAGAGAGCAGATGATGAAACTCCAATGGCTGAGTGGCCAATCGCAAACCCTAGAAAAAGATGTTCCGCCAAGCTCTCTCACTATGTTCCCGCCATTTTTGTGTTCAGTACGCTATTGAAGAATTCCAAGGCGTTTGCAATTTTTCTGAATTTAGGTGCATTTATTTATTAATTTTCGAATCAAAATTAGGTGCATTTAATAAAGGAAATTGACTAAAATAGCCTAATTAGAGCATTTCCATCAACTTATCCAAAACGGAGAAAATGAAGATTTTAAGCATTTTTGTGCTCCAAAATATTCTCCAAATCTTTCTCCAAAATGGAGAAAGTAGGAGAGAGAGTGTAATTTTCTCCAAATATGGAGAACTCTCCAAAATCTCCAAAAATGATTACCATGCGAGAGAAATTGTTTTTTATTATATTCTACCAATAAGATTTCTTCAAATAAGATGGGTATGAGAAATAAATAATATTTTATTATATTTATACAATATTTTAATATTATAAGTAATGATTTCATCTTCAAAATGGAGAATCTGTTGGAGATGGATGTAAATTTTTATGTAGATTTTGACTTTTAATTCTCCATTTTAGAGAAATTTTGAAGATGTTGTTAGAGATGCTCTTACTTAGCAATTTCACCTCTTATAGCATTTCCAACAGTTTTCCCAAAATTTCTCCAAAATAGATAATCAAAAGTCAAAATCTCTAAAAAAAATTGCATCCATCTCCAACAGATTCTCCATTTTGGAGAATCAAACATTAATTATAATATTAAAATATTACATTGATATATTAAAATATTATTTATCTCTCCTAAACATCTACTTTCCAAGTTTTTTATTGGTGCTCCTAACTAGTAATTATTTTTAGGGTTATCACCATATTTGAAGAAAAACTCTTTCTCTCTCCTACTTTCTCCATTTTGGGGATAATTATGGAGAAGATGTTGGAGCAAAAATATAGCTTAAAATCTCCATTTTCCATATTTTCTCCATTTTTGAGAAGCTGTTGGAGATGCTCTTATATGCCTATTGTTTTTAAAGAGATTTAAAGTCTGAAATCTTATTTTAGTTATGATTAACTAGAAGCGTACTTGTGCAATTCAGCGAGATACATAACGATTTTAATGTTTTATTTTTATTTTTTTGTCGATTTACAGTACGATTTTGGATGGTTTTGAGAAAGTGATAATGTTTTTTTTATAAATTTGTTTAATTTAGGTTTGATAATATAATGTTTTTTATATAAAAAAATAAGTATTTTGTTATAATTCAATTGTTATCTTATATATTTTAATGACATTTAGAAAAAATTACCAATTACATATTTAATAATATAATTAAAACAAATTTATAGTGATACATGAAAATGTCTGCATAAAAAGAAGATTCTACGCATACCAATTTGGTGGGTGTTAAAATCCTACAAATTTATAGTAATATAATATATTATATCTATATCTATATCTATACTTATTTATACTTATATTATAAAGTACGGATAAAAAACTCTTAAATACAAATTATTAGGCACAAGGTACCATCATTTTATGCAAAATTTTAAAAATCTCTTAATTTACAAGTATCAAAACACAAAATACATATTACTATTGCAGACTTCTAACACCCATCAATTTGGTATGTGCAGACATTTCCATGTATCACTATTTATTAATATATTATATTATTATACATTTATTCTAATTATATTATTAAATATGTAATTGGTTATTTTTTCTAGATGTCATTAAAATATATATAATAATAATTGAATTCTAACAAAATACTTAATTTTTTTATATAAAAAACATTATATTATTAAGCCTAAATTAAACAAATTTATAAAAACGTTATCACTTTCTTAAAATCAACCAAAATCGTACTGTAAATCGAGAAAAAAAAACAAAAAAAAAATTAAAATCGTGATGTATCTCGCTGTGTTGCACGAGTGCACTTTTAGTATTAATTAATAGTGATACATGGAAATTTCTGCTTAAAATGAAGGCACTGCACATACCAAATTGGTGGGTGTTAACATAAAAAACTCTTAATTACAACATTTTAAGCACAAGTTACAACTAATTAAAACCAATTACTTAATTTACAATTTCTTAATGTTTTGGTACAACATTTTCAAACACAGTATCTCACATAATCATCTATTTGTGAAATGGATACTCATTTATTAATATAACTATTTGTTTTTTTGGTGGAGGATTTTATAAAATACATTTTATATTAGCATAATTTATTTTAAATGTAGATTTTACATTTAAATCTATGAGATATAATATAAAATCTTTTTTCTTCCATATTTTTTTATATTACATGTGATAATGATTTTTCCATATTTTATTTTATAAAATCTCAAAAATACCAAATCTGGAATCATAAATCACCGTCAAATAAAACCTCGCAACGGGTAATACTCAAATCAAGTTTTCCGATTCCCGGTGCCGAATTTTGCGACGCCGGCGAAGGTTTCAGGCGGTAAACATTCATTCTCCAAACCTATCTTTGATACTTTCTCTAAGCTTTGTTGATACTTTCCTTCCCAGTATTTGCGATTGTTTTGTATTATGTTATGCTATCTTCTATTTTCAACCTAATAGCTCCTTCGACGATTTGGAATTGTGAAATTTAGGTATTTATCTCAGCAATATTTTGTCGAGTGTGATGCCGAAGATGACACACAATAGAATTGATTTGCGACGGTCGATCTCTACTATGCGTTTTCTCTCGGACAGAATTAAGCAAACAGGTAGTGTGCAACTGTGCATTGTATCTTTGTTGCCTTACACCTTTGAAGACAGTGACAGTCAATCCTTTTTACTTCACTGTATTACTTTTTTGCATCATGTGTTGTATTCTATAGACTATAATCCTTCATATTCAAGAAAAGTTGTAGTTTGATTTATTATGCCAAGCATGGTGATTTTCATAAACAAAACATAGTCCCTCTGTTGCATAAAGGAGATGCATTTGAACCTTTTAGCTCATATCTAATGCAGTGATTTCTATAAGGCTGATGTTCTTAATTTTTGATGAATAGTGGTATTTTTTAATGCTAATTGATTCTGGCATGTTGCGAATGCAACACAAACACTATTCAGTTCGTGTGAATTCGTTTTAATGGTAAGAAAACGTTCGTCTAGAAGTTTCAAATCCTTGTCAATTTAAGTCTGACTGTACCAATACTGATATCTAAATCAAGATGTGTCGTTTTTTGAAGTTCAGAAGTACCATATTTGACATCCGAAATCAAAATGTTGGTCTTTCTGTGGAAGGTAGTAAGTTTTTCAGTCTAAAGGGTTATGCATTTGCCTGCTTGTCCTTCTTAATGATGTTATGCATATAAGATGGGTTCAGTTCGATTCAAATGGAAAAAAATCTCATTTTAAAAGGTGCACGTTTGTTGTTCATCACAGAAAGTGAAATTGTTCAAATGTTCCGTTTGTCGGGTCCCAGAGAAGATACCAGGAATTTACCCATCAATCAAAGAACATCAAGAAAGAGCGGATCTGCAAGGATGTTGGACGAGAGATTTATTAGGATCTTGAAGATATTTAAGTGGGGGCCTGATGCAGAAAAGGCTCTAGAGGTACTGAAGTTAAGAGTTGATCATAGATTGGTTCGTGAGGTTTTGAATATAGATGTAGCCATCAATGTCAAGATGCAATTTTTTAAGTGGGCTGGGAAGAGAAGACATTTTGAGCATGACTCCACTACCTACATGACTTTAATTTGTTGTTTGGCTGAGTCTGGAATGTTTGGGGATATGTGGAAGATGATCCAAGAGATGGTTCGACAATCAGTTGTCATTGACCCTAAGGATTTATCGGAAGTTGTAAGACTATTAGGCAAGGCGAAGATGATCAACAAAGCACTTTCGCTGTTTTATCAAGTCAAAGGCCGCAAGTGCAAGCCGACTGCGAGTACTTATAACTCCGTTATTTTGATGCTAATGCAAGAAAATCATCCCGATAAGGTGTATGATCTCTATAGTGAGATGTGTAATGAAGGTAATTGCTTCCCCGATACAGTAACATACAGTGCTCTAATGTCGGCATTTTCCAAATTAGGTCATCATAACCCTGCTATAAGGTTGTTTGATGAAATGAAGGAAAATGGTTTTCATCCTAATGCTAAGATTTATACAACTTTATTAGGAATTTACTTCAAGGATGGCAAGGTAGAAAAGGCTCTAGATTTAGTGGCAGAGATGAAAAAGAAGGGCTGTGCACCCACTGTTTACACTTATACAGAGTTAATAAGGGGGCTTGCGAAAGCTGGAAGGGTTGAAGAAGCATATGGGATATACAGGGATATGCTAAAACAAGGTTGTAAGCCTGACGTTGTTCTCATAAACAATGTCATCAACATATTGGGCAAAGTTGGTCGTTTGGCTGATGCTCAGAAGGTATTTGAGGAGATGAAATCCTTTAATTGTGAACCCAATGTAGTGACATACAACACTATGATTAAGGCTCTTTTTGACTCTAAAGCTTCACCATCTGAGGCTTCTTCATTGCTTGAGAGGATGAAGGAGAATGGCATCGTTCCCAGCTCTTTCACCTACTCTATCCTCATCGATGGTTTTTGTAAGACAAATAGAGTGGAGAAAGCTTTATTGCTTCTTGAGGAAATGGATGAAAAGGGTTTTCCTCCTTGCCCGGCTGCATACTGTAGCCTGATCAACACTCTTGGAAAAGCAAAACGTTATGAGGCTGCAAACGAGTTGTTTCAAGAACTAAGGGAGAATTGTGGGTCTTCTAGCTCCCGGGTTTATGCTGTTATGATAAAAAACCTAGGAAAAGTTGGGCGTTTGACTGAAGCTATGGATCTTTTTAATGAGATCAAGAAAGTCAACGCTGTTCCAGATATCTATGCGTACAACGCGCTCATGTCTGGGATGGTAAGGGCTGGCTCGATAGATGAAGCATACTCCTTGATGAGGAACATGGAAGAAAATGGTTGTGCGGCTGACATAAACTCGCATAACATAATTTTAAATGGAATAGCTAAGAGTGGTGGCCCACAACGGGCGATGGTTATGTTTGAAAAAATGAAGCTTTCAAAGGTACAGCCGGATGCTGTCACTTATAACACTCTTCTTGGCTGCCTTAGTCGTGCAGGCATGTTTGAGGAGGCTGCAAAACTGATGAGAGAGATGAGGTCACGTGGTTTTGAATATGATGTTATTACATATTCATCAATACTTGAGGCAGTTGGCAAGATTGATGTAGATTCCACACATCAAGCTCCATGAAAATGAATTTGTAAGGTTTCTCTCTTGGCTCCCCCATTTTATCTATTTATTGGACTTCTGTTTTGATGTTTCTTGGCACTATTTATCTGTTGCAGCTGTGCTCTGGTGGTCTATATATGTTTTGCTAAATCTGGGCAATGGTTCTGAGAATCTTTTCGCTTTGTTGCCAGCAACCTTCTCTGCTGGCATTAAGATCGTCCTATGGTAGATCTCTCTCTCCCTCCCTCTCTCTCTCCCTCTTTCATTGCCTAAACATACAAGGCTAGGACCATCTTTCGAAAGAAAAATCCCATAATTATCTTTCTTGTAAAAAAAATTGCTTTTGTACAAAATAGATATATCTGACAACTACGACAATATGTTTATATTAGTAATCTGAACTTTGGCCAGTAGCACCCGGGTTACCGGTGCTCCTCCTGGAGGTCAAGGGTTCAAACCTCACTAAAGGTGATAACCGTGCGTGAGTATTTGTAGTAGATAAATATTACATTCTTTAGAAAGAACTTTAATTAAATGCCATTGCAATGTTTTTCTTTTGTAGCACATATATGGCAATATAGGTGTGTGTGTGTGTGGTTGTGTATATATATATACACACATATATGGGGGAATGGGAATGGGAATGGAAATGGGAATAATTTGCATTCCCCCTGATTTAACTGTAATGAAAATTTGGGCTTCTGGGCAATGGACCCATTCTATTATATAAAACCAAACCATTTCTTTTATTTTCAATCCGATTAATTATTGTTTAATGTCTCTAACCAAACACCCCCTTAGTTCTTTATAACTCTAGAAGTTAATATACTTTGCTTTTGTTCCTTGGTTTTCAGCTTTGTACATGTTTTAAGCGATCTCAACAATGGTGTCGATATGAATACATGGTCTCTTCCCTTCATTCGCTTCTCCTTGTATGTTCTTCCCTCCAAAATTTTCTTCTGCATGTAAAACAAATTGGGTTTGTCATTAGTTTTTTTTGGTTTTGGTAATCCAGGTACACAAAAAGACATTAGAACTAATTGCTCAATGGGGACTTTTTGGTCACATCTCTCAATCAAGAGAAAGACCCGCCGAGATTTAAACACAATGTGTGATTGATGAAGGTTTCACGTGATCGCAGACAGTAGTTGCTCAGCCAAGGAGGGCGGAGATTTGAACTGCCTTGGGACCGGGAACGAGGGTTATTTGCCAGAAAATGGCCTGATGAAGGCTCCTTTTCTCACAAGAATGAAGATGTTTGAACACTTTTCAGCCTCAGGATTTAATTAGTTAAGTTGTCTTTTTTAAAACATGTAAACATAATTGAAACTTGAAGAAGTATTACTTATTATTTGTGTTTTAGTTTAATAGAGAGACCGTGGTAGGTTCAAATAAGAAGTTAAACATGATGAAAAGGTAAGAACATAAAGGTTCATATGTGAATCATAGAAAATCTCCATTTGGGATGCATATATGAACCCACATGAATAATTATTCTGTAATGTCGGTTCACATACATCTCAAATAGATTTTTTTCAATAATTCACATATTCACCTTTCCTTCTTATCTTCTAATGATATTTAGCACTCTTATTTGAAACGCCCCCTATAAAGATATTTGCATAAACCCCTCCCCTAAAAGGGGATAATTAGCCTTAGTTGGGATTTTTTACATGAATTATGTATGATAAAAACACCCAGAAGCTTAAAATTGTATTGCACATGGCATTAAGAAAAAGCACCTACAACTTCTTTGGTCTAGCGGTAACCGAGTCTTTGATCTTTAGGATGTCAGGATCCTTACAAAAATTGAGGAGGGTGTGTAAATTTATTTATTACATTTGTTGTATGTAAATATTTCATACTTCAAAAAAAAAGGTTTGCTTCTTGCCTTACAAGAGTCTTTATAAAAATACCACAATAAGACACCGTCAAAATTTGAACCATCCCCTACTCGAGGTCAGAGTTACTGTTAAAAAGTTATTTGAGCTCGAGTCGAGCTCGAGCCTAATAACACTTGTTGACACCCCTACCTACGACGATCATATTAACTATTAACTTGGAACCAATTTTGAATGAAATCCTGAAGTGCAAGCATAGGAGAATGCAGCATTCATGTGTTTCAAGCACCGCATAGGAAAAGATCAACTGAGTTACCCATTTGAAAGACAACCACCACTACTGCTCCTAAAAAAAGAAAACAACAAACTATGGTTTCAAAATCAAAATACAAGCAAAGTAGAAACTTTAGTCTGAAATCTAGAGAAAATAGCATCTTATCTAACTAAATGGAAGCAAACGAACCTAAAGGAGCCCAATATATCCCACTTGAAAGTAGGGCCTGAAAGGGAGAGGGGTAGGATATAGGTGCACCTTATCTCAACCACCAGGATCTAGAAGTTGTTTCCGTGAAGACCCTGACTTATACACAATGCAAAGGCATGTGCAACAAGTAATCAGAAAATATAACAGGTAGAATAACATTAAATTGTGTGTGCATGTTATCTAACTCCCTACAAGAAATCAACATCATCTGGACATAACTGTGTGTAAGAACATCTCATTCTCCAAAATTTCTCCAAAATGAAAATCAGAACTCAAAATCTCCAAAAAAGAAAAATTACATTCAACCCAACAAATTCTCTATTTGCATATTACAACGTTAATTATATTATTAAAATATTTTATACAGGTAATAAAATATTATTTCTCTCTCAAACATTTAGGCTATGTTTGGCAAACTAGCTGATAAGCTAGCTGGTAGCTTTTCAAAACGCTACTCATAGTAGCTTTTCAATAAGCTAGCTTATAAGCTAGTTTATGGTCATCCAAACATGTATAAAAAAAAACTAGCTTATAAGCTAGTTTTTTTTTGCCAAACAAAGCCTTAACATCAAGGTTTCTTATGCCAGGAATATAATAAAAAAATTGTTTCTCTCATGGTAATCATTTATGGGGAGTTCCCCAAATTTGGAGAATTTCACACACTCTCATGGTTTCTCCATTTTGAAGAATCTGTCACATAAAAAGATTCAATTTTTCTATCTTGGAGAATCTCCAGGGAGATGCTCTAACCAGCCATCAGTTCACATAAATGTGCCAACTAAAACCATCCATACAATTAGATGGTATCCCTGAACAAGCATCCATTTCCTCCCTTCCCTTCTCCTCAACCTGAAAACATGGTGCATAGGAGAAAGGGAGGAGAAAAATGTAATTTGCTACTATACCCATAGGTAAATGGTGAATCTTTAGACTCTTCTATCTTCTTATCTCCTATAACCCTTCAAAAGCTTAACCTTAAAAGGTAATTAAGATGATAATGATCCAAGAACAACAGAAGGTGAACTATGATTGTTTATTCCTAAAAGGGTAAGAATCAATAGAATTCACATAACACTTATACATTGTGATCTCACAATCTTGATTTAGGGAATTAAATAGGTAACAATGAAAAGTTTCAAACACTGCAAGCATGTCTATTTAAAAGTTGCAATATATAGTTTACAATAACTGTAAAAGTTGCAGAGTTTGAAGAAAGTGAATGCCTATGTAAAAGTTGCAATATATAGTTTACAATAGTGTAAAAGTTGCAGAGTGTCAAGAAAGTGAATATACCAAATCAAAAAGAAGTCAACTTCAAAATTTAGAAAGAGCATAAAGATGAAATTTATCTTTAGATATATAAAACAAATGTCTATTTGTCCAGTCTGAAAAATAGGAAAAGTAAAGTGTTAGAAAAGATGTAGCAATTAAAATGATGATGAATAACAAAATAAGCAGATGACAAGGGTTTACTTCTATATCAACTAAAATACATTAATTAATTTATTGCCTATAGAATTAGAATCCCAACAGAAATTGCATCCCAGATATTACACAACAAGTTAATATGCTAATAAGAAGGTTTATGAATAAAATCTGGTCAAAAGATACATCACCCGCTAACATTTTCAGCAGAAGCATCATTCTCTTCATAATCTCCTTGTCGTGCTTTTGTAATCTCGGCTTGCGCTCTACCAAGTATCTGCCTTTTTTGCAGTTCCAAGTCCCTATGGAAATCCATCCTCATTTTCTCCAGCTCTATCATCTGCTGTATCTTGCTATTTTCAATCTTCTCATATATCTCACTAAATTTATTAATAGAATCTGCAAGCAATCTGAATGAAACTCCACCACTTCTATCTGGTTTGGACTTTGACTTTTTCGGTGGAACCAAATCCGAATCATCATCATCATCATCATCATCCTGAGAATCTGAATTACCAGCACTATCCCTCATCTCATCCACTCCATTTCCACTGGGGATCAAGAATGCATTATCCCCAGAATCGACTCCACGTGAAAGGCCTGTCTGATGAGGGTTTGACGATAATAACATGTCCATCTTCTTAAAATATACCCATTTAGTATTTACACTTTTGGTTCGCTCTAAATTAGCTTTCTCCTTCTTGTACTTCTTCTTCAATGTATCCAAACGGTTTCTACATTGAGAGTCCGTCCTTTCTATCTTTGAGTCCTGAGAAACTCTGTCTGCAACTTCTTGCCATTCTTCAGACCGGAGGCTCTTTCTTCCACATTGAAGAAACCTATCTCCCCAAGCTTCTAGCAACACAAAAGTCTCGTGTTCACTCCAGTCGGTAAGTGTATTTCTTCCGCCAAATGAAGGTTTTGGTGTGGAAGTTGGAGCCATTGCTGGAGGTGGCACTCGAGGTGCAAATTCGTAACTTGATAACAAGCTCTTCAACTTCCTCTTCTTTGGATGCCTCTGAAGATTAACAGTGTTGTTTCTCCCATTATGATCTTCACCATCATCATCATCATCATCATCATCGTCGTCGTCGTCGTCATATTGATTATCATTATCATCGTCACCATTCTGCTGGATAGCACCATTACCATTCATTTCATCATCACCAGCATTTGTTTCTTCTTGTTCGTGTTCTTCTTCTTCATCATCTTCTTCTACTTCATCATCATCTTCGTCAACATACTTGCTAACTATCTGCTGAGACTGCACATAAGGTACATTATGAACCGACGCTTTAGGGTGCTGCGATTGCGATGAACCATAACCTTGATTCAAACCGTAATTCGACGAATACTTCGAATCTTTCCCAGTGTCATCCATCAGAAAACACCAGAACAAAAACAGATTCCAGTATTCTGCAAGAATCAAACTGCAGCAACAACAAATCACACAATTCACCAAGAATCAACACGAAATTTCCATAAAAAAAAACCCTAGATAATATGCATTTCTCCTAACCACAAGATACTTAAAACAATCAAATTCATCCTTGCACAACAAAAAGTTAAGAAATTACAAATTTTCAATTCGAAATAAAAACTATCTTCACTTAAAAAAAACGAAACTTTCAATTTTGGTAGCAAACAAAATACAAAATCGATTCTATATAGGAAACAATCTAGGGCTGTTAAATTAAACAACAATTACACCAAACAAAATCTCTAAACACCTTTCAAACAAGTAACTCAATCTTCAATTTCAGCTTCTATATAACACAAAACAAGTTACAAAAAAAAAATTACCTCGAATTAAATGAAATTCTATACAGAGACCTCCGAAATTGACGATTTTTCCTTCAACAAACGTCGATGAAGACACATCAGCAGCGCGATTGAAATGATGAAAACCCTAACTTCAACTTGTGTGTGTGTGTGTGTGTTGTTGGGAAATCAAAGAGAAAAAATTGTGATTTGTGGTTTGGGGGATATGCAAAGAAACTGAGAGAAAGTGGACAGTGTGCATCGGGAAGAGATTTATTTATATTTATATTTATATTTGTATTGTAGGCCGCGAGGTTGTATAATGTTCCGGGTGGATGGGCCCTACCCGAATGAGATGTGGGTCTCATTCCAATGTGGATGGTCCGAAATAGACCTCATATTTATAGCATCAATTATTATTTTTATAAAACTAGTTATTATATGTATCTATGCACGATACGGTGCGAAGTATCATGAAATCAAAAAAACAATTGATGAAGTTATGTATTCCATCGTAAAACATCTCGAAATCAAAATGACAATCACGTTTAATGTTAAATTTCTATTATTCGTTCTTATCAATATTTAATTGACATGGTGTTTGATACAGATATATGTGAATCATGCATCAACTCTGAAATATATAACGAGTTTATATTAAAAGTATAGATAGTATATAAAGTTATATTATTTTAAAATATTATAAAACCCATAAAAATATTTAATAATGAGTTTATATTCAAATTATTGACGAGAAAATTAGAATGTTATCTATACTATATTATAAAAGAGACATAAAAAAACTCTTAATTACAACATTTTAAGCACAAAATCCAACTAATTAAAGTCAATTACTTAATTTACAATTTCATAATGCTATGATACAACTTATATTTTATTATAAAGATGTAATTTATTTTAATTTTAGTTATGATCTGTTTATAAAAATAATGATAAACTATTTTGTTATGTTATTATATTTAAAATTATTGATAATATATTTTAATAAAAAATAAAACAGATAGTTTATCTCATAGTGTTTATCCTGTATTTAATATGTTTATTTGCAGTTAGTTATACAAATAAAAACATTATTTTTATTTTTTATTGAAGTATGTTATCTTTTTAATTTTAAATATTAAATATCTTAAAAATAGTTATCAATTAAATTAAACATTTTTGACCCGTAACAAAATACTTTATTATTATTTTTTATAAAAAAAACCATAATTAAACTAAACTAAAATATATTTTGTTTTAAATCTAGGTTTCTCAAAATCGTAAAATAAAATAAAAAAAGATTAACAAAAAGTATGAATAATGATTGAGATTTCAGAAACCCGCTGCATTGCGAGAGTACATTTCTAGTGCTTTGATAAGTCGAAAACTTCTTATACTGTAATTTTGTTGTGACAATGAAGCAATAAATTGAAAATCACTGATGATCACGTCCACGATCATCGGATTTGTCTGTTAATTATATGAGTTGCAGTTTTTCCACATTTTACCCTTACATACCTTTCATATTCTTAAAAAGGGTAAATATTTATTTAATATGTTGTCCTTCATGTTGTAGCCTAGTGGTAAGGTAACATCCTGGGGGGTCGGTAGATGGTATCACTGACTACCCAGGTTCGAACCCCGTGGTGAACATCCTGTGACATCCATGATCATGGGTCTGGGTACCCTTAATTGGGCTGGGTCGTGGTAGACGGGGATTAGTCGGGTGGCACCCTTAAGTGGGAGCCCGGATACCCCGGGAACGTGTGTGTGTTAACTTGCCGTTCAAAAAAAAATTATTTAATATTTTGCTGCCCTCTCGATTATTCTAAAATTGTGACTTAAAACAGAATGTTAGGCTTACAAGTGTTTTCGCGTTTGCGTAAATTAGAGGTGTTCTCGTTTGAACCATTCCCTCTAGATTATAGCTTAATAACAAAATATATATACCTTTTAACTCACAAACAAATAAAGGAGTTCTATATTATAGCAAAGATATGTTATAGTGGATATCTCATATTTACAGAGTTCGAATTCAGATACTATCACCCTTTGTCATCATGGAGGTTCACTTACAATGACTACAAACCATCTGTGGGCGTCCGGAAGACTAGTCGATACGGGTAAGTTGACTCGTGAACCCATAATTACCATAAAAAAACATGTTACAATATCATCATATAACACATACATGCATGTATATGCATTTATATCCTAATAGTAATATTTTTATAATTATCAGTTTGTTTATTTAATATTTTTACAATTATTTGGAAAATAATATATGTAAAAGCAAAAAAGATCTCTAAATATATTAATACAAATTTTCAAACAAATGATTTTTAATTCTTAAGCAAATTAATTAACACATCGGTGTCAGCGAAAATGAAATATCCCCAATAATTTGATAATCATATACCGATATACGTTATAATAGAAAAAAAAAATCACCAACATCAACACTCACAATTTTATTTAATATGTGCAAGTATTCATGCTTGCTTCTTAATTTTTTTTTTTTTTTTGAAGGCATAGCGGCATCAAACCAACGAACGATTACCACAAACACACGCACACACACCTCCCCGGCGGTATCGGGCATCCACGGGCAGCCCACTAATCCGCCGTTGTCCCGGCCCGGCTTACGCTGAACCTAGAGCCCAACCACAGTCTTAAGACTGGGCTGGGGGGGCAGCCCAGTCAACGACTGGACCGACCCAAGGACTGGGTACTCGTCATGCCCTCAGAATGACTCCCCTTGGATTTGAACCCGGGTAGATTGGGATACCATCCACAACTCCTCCCAGGATGTTACCGCCCTTGGGGAAACCAACTGAGCTAGACATGATTTATCTTCTTAAATTGATAGATTTGATTTTAAGTCATGATGAATAAGCTCCTGTTAAAAATAATGAAAATTAACTGTGATCAAATAATCAATAAATGTTTTTAAAGATAGCCAAATATTATAAAATAAGCTTAATTTTACAATTTCCACTTTTTTCAAACAAAATTTTATAAGCTATTTTTTCATAATCTTAAAACATTGACATTTGTCCAAAAACAAGTACCATTTATTTATATAATGCGTATTTGTAAAGGTTTGTTTTTAAATTTTATAAAACTAACCGTAAGTTTTTTTATATGTTTATGATACGTGTCACACGGTAATACTACTGAATAATATGTAAGCCTATAAAGTCACACACAAAATATACATATATTTCAATATGATTATTGAATAATCAGAAACCCGAACAATGTCATGTTTATTAATTATTATTGTAGTATAATAATAAAAGTATATGTTAAAAGTGTAATTATTATAATTATGGGGTTTTATGTGTAAATGTATTTACATATAATTTTATTAAGATAATAAAATTAAAGAAACTTTTATTAGGTTTAATGGCCTTAAAAGAGATGGACTTAAGATTAAAAATAGGTCTAACCCATGTTTGAAAGTTATGGTCTATCTATAATTCCATACTGCATGTAAATAAGATCATAAAACTTAAGCCTCATGATCAATCCAATTAAAATACTTTTCGTTTACCAGATAAAAAAGAAGAAGAAAGAAACCTTATTCTTTTTATGTTAAACACATACTAGATTAGAAATCTAAGGGTTTGAATCTATAACTCTGTTGAAGTCAAGACGTGTTCATGTGTGGACCACTATAGAAGAAACCTAACCTGGTTTCTTATGGTGCAAGATTTCTCCTTGCAGACCTAAGGTATTAATTTTAAACACTCTATGGTTTATGATATTCAAATTTAATTGTACCATTTGATCCGTTAAGAGTTTCTTTTTTGAAAACTTTTATAAAGAAAGTAACCTAACTTTAATCAATTTTTATTTCTGCTACGTTTTTTTATAAGGTTAACTTTAAATGAAACCCTACAATAACTGATAACACGTTTAAGTATCAGATATGCATTGAACACTTCTAATATAACCAAATACTCTATATACTAATAACCAACCAAAACATCTTTTCTTCTCCCAGAAAACGAAACATGAATCATAACTAAGAGTTTTAATTATCAGCTTAAGAACTAAGACATATGGTGTTGCATTACACCGTTATACTTCTAATAATATGTATATTCATGTGTATATGTATTTATATTCTTAAACATCTTAAAAAGTTGGAAATAATAAACAACACATTTGTCTATAAACTATAAATAGTCCCTTGTCTTATGATCAATTGCATAAAGACCATTTTAGTTTTGAAATCGAAATGATATTTAAACAACTATGTCATGAGCTATGTACGAAGCAACATGCACATTCACATCAACATGATGAACTACCATATGTTACGAAATTTATATTTCATTTGTTGAACACTCAAAGTTTTCCTTGCGTAGATAGACATCGCTTTTGTCCGATACACTAATCCTAGCATAATGAATCTTTTAAGATTTTATAAGACACTCCTTATTAGCTCTTCAATATCCTTCCTTTCTTAAGGTATCAGGCTTATGCCTGTTGCTTCATGCTGATAAAAAAGATTGTCTAGGTCCTAACAAGCAACAAAGACAAGAATAACAAAACAAAAGGTATTAAGATACAAACACAAGAACAAACAACACTAAGGAGATTATGCTCCTTGTCACACCTTCAAATTTGGTAAGCGCAACTAATTAAAATTTCACTATAATATCAAATACAAACCAAAGGTTCATCATACCTCGAGGTAAAATTCTACAATCAACCTTAAACAAGAATAAACCCCAAGGTTAAACAAGGGCTAAACCGAAGTCGGGTGCTACTTAACACTAAAGCAAGTTGCTCTTCACAAGACCAAAGCGGAAGACTTCGCCAATACTACGCATGTCTCGAGCACACTACTAGCACTCCTCTCATCGTAGTAATACTGGGACTATTCCCAGCCAGAACCTGATGCACATGCCGACAAATAAAAAGGGTTAGGCTAACGCCTAGTGAGTTCAAGAGTTTTCAACATGAATAAATATATCGTTAAAAGGAAAGAATGCAGTTTACACTATTATCTTTCAAAATGATTTCCCTTAACTATGAAAACGACTCGTTTTCCAATAACATGCGTTTTTAAGGACGAAGGTCCCAATCCAAACATTCTTTATAAAATGATGCCGCTCAAAACTCACTCAAACGTGAATAGAAAACGGACTCCCAATTATAAAAACGTAGATAAAACTTTATATCCCGAAACACTCAAAACACGGGTGGGGCGTAATACTCAACTCATAAATAATGGAAAACAGTCCTTATAAATATAATATGTCATCGAAAACATAGAACTGAAATTCAATACTCACGCGACCATAAAATGGAATGAAATCAAAATATTAAAGCATGGACAATTAAATATCCAAAATATTGTTTGCCGACAACGGGGGAGACCCATATCCATTGAGAGTGGAGGAACACAAAAGTATGTCACTCATACAACGTTAGTCGTATGACACTTCACGACATGAAATCTCAAATGTCCCTACGACCCCCTGCAAGCTACACCAAAAGAGACAACTGACCTTAGTGAATATTACCATGAATACCACCAAAGGCCCAGCAACATCCGAGGACTACAACCATGGCATTACCCCGAATGGCGGAGGTCCTAAACGCCCATCATGAAACACCCATCGTCATAATAGCACAACCGGACTCAGCCCTCCTACTGTACACTTGAAAGGTCAAGGTCATAAAACATGGGTCCCGGAGTCCAACCCCGTAATACCCAGTTGACCATCAAATAAAGACTGACTTACGTGCCTATGGATCCAATGCAACACAGTCTAACATTACATGACTACACATGAATGACCAACACACTCGAGCATGTAATTATCATAAATATGCAATAAAATGCATTAAGATGTATATCGAACATGGGCTCTTCAAAGAGCTATTAAACTAGGACAAATGTCCATGAGACTCTTTTAAGTCAAAGTCGAGTTTAAATGCTCAAAACACATTTGACAAACAAATAACGGTTCCCCAAATAATAAGATGTACCTAAACAACGTTTATGCAGACACATACATCAAAGATGTGATTAACCCAAAACTCAACACGGATTGGGACATATGATTTTCCAAAAATGCATATATCATGAATTAGATTTCATTTGTACAAAAATCCCCAAGGATGCATATATCATAAAATAGACTTTATTTGTACAAAATAACCAAGAATGCATAAATCATACGATTATTTGCCAAGATATCCAAATCTCAAATATGGGCATTTTATGAGATTAAAACAACACCAGTTGATCAAATGTGAAAACTTATCAAAATACCCAACACATTGACATTTACCAAGTAAAACATATTTTTACTTCAAATTACTCATTTTGTCATGTACATAGTTTTCACAAAGCAACTTGAACTCACCTTGCTAGATTTAAGCTAAATCTAGGTTTTACCCCCAAAACTTGAATCTCCATTGATGAAGGCTTGAATCTCCAAGAAGTCTCCCTATATATTAGATCCAACACATCTAAAAGGTCACATTCACCACACAAGTCATCAAAATCACACTCAAGTTGAAAGATGAAAGGGAAAAGGATGATACCATCAAACCCTAACTTAACATTGAGAGATATAAGAAACTTACCACCACAAAATAATATTGGATATTCCAATAGACTTCAAATATATTGACATATACTTGAATAGCTCTAAAAAACGAAGCTATGGCAACTTGAATCACCAAAAACGGAGTTGAGATGCAAAAGTTATGAGGAAATGAAGTTTTAGGGCTGAAAATCGGGTTTTATGCTCGAACAGGGCGTTACGCGACTTACCACGTGGCCTTAAGTCGCGGCCTAAGTCGCCCGCTTCCCCTAAGTCATGTGGGTGGCTCTAAGTCGTGGCACAAGTTGCGTAGTGCACTGTCCACCCGGTTTTCTTCTCGTTCACTGTTTTGGCCGTAACTTCTTCGTTATAGCTCCGATTTTGCTCCGAAAAGAACCGTTGGACTCGTAATTGAATCCTTCATCCACCAAGACTATAAAATCTAAGATTCAAGTCCAAAATACTATATCTTATTTTTCCCTTAAAATTACCGATTTCTTTATTAAATTGAAACGATACTTTCGAAATCGGGGTGTTACAATCCTCCCAACTTTAAAAGAGATTTCGTCCTCGAAATCTGGCACCAACCAAGCACCCAACATCGCACTTGGCAAGATCGATTGATTTCCTATCAAAAAGGAATTCCTTCACGAAACCTTACCTCATATACGAACCCGATTACATCCCGGTTGAGGTTGTCGCTGCGTTTCTCATAACGAGCCATCGTAAACTCAACCTCAACGTTCGATATAACTCACCCATGTCAGGATGAACGTTGAGTCCTTGCTTAATCACTTTCTTAACATTAAATCTCGGATGCCTCCCAACCTTATGTTGCTCATAATGCCTCAAGAGTAACTTATGACCTTATTCAGTCATTTCCACCAAGAATATCCCAAAGCAAACATTTCCCTTAGATACCTATAAATACGACGCATCAAGGTCTCCTCAATAATCGATTTGTACTTAAAGTCTACCTCGACATTCTCACCAAATGTCTCCAATAATCATTACCACCAAAGAGTTATCGTCCTTCGACGAAATTTCCTAACAACTAGTGATTTATAATAAGAATGAAACGTATTTTTAATGTATTTTAGTTGATCTAGGATTATGTATTTTTTATATGTTAAAGGTGAAAAAAATAAAAAATAAATTAATTCATAGATATTCATGATATTTAATAGTACGGTTAAACTAAAAAATATTCAATATTGAGCTCGTTTTGAAGGTATTGACGAGGCGATTATAATGGTATAATTTGTAAAAAATAAACGTATTTTTTCATTGCATTTTTGTTCATATACGATTATTTGTGTCAACATGATAAGAGTGTAAAATAAAAAATGAAAAGGCAAGGGATATAAAATAAATTGAATAATTAATTATAAATGTGCTAAATGTAACTTATATATTTTAAAAAAAAGATTGAGTTAAAGAGAGATATACGGAGGAGTGGGAGTGTGTGCGCTTTAAAAGTTGTACGACATTCTATTATCTTAAACTTTCAAAACAACCGTTTTAGAATTTTAATAAGATAGTATAGATAAAGAGTAAATTACGTTTTTCGTTTTTATGGTTTGTTAAAAATTGCGGATTTCATCTCTGTAGTTTTGAAATTTCGGTTTTTGTCCCTATGGTTTGCAATTCATTCATATTTTCGTCTGAGCCAAAAACACCACTTTTAAGTATTAATGACTAAAATAAAAAAGGAATTGTAAACCATATGGATGAAAAAGGCAATAAGGTTTAAATCATAAGGATGAAAAAATAATGAATTATAAACCGTAGAGATTAAAATCATAAATTCAAAACCACAAGGACGAAAGTAAAAGTTTTCAACAAACCACAGGGACTAAAAACATAATCTAGTCCAAAATAAAATTCGTGTTGAACTACAAAAATCGATTATGTGGCGTTAAGAGCATTTTGGTTTTCGTCTTTCGACTTTTGAAAATATATAATGTATTTTGTAATTTGTATTTGGTTATGTGAGGGTAATTTGGTCTTTTTTTCTTTTCTAGTTTTTAATTGTATGAGCATATGAGGAATTCTTAAGAAAAAGGTTTATCAACCTTTCCCCCTTTGCAAACTCAAAAACCATTGTCCCCTACTTGTAGGGTCTTTTCTTGTTTATTTCCCTTTCCTTTCCCGTTCGATTCCCCTAGGGAATTCTTCTTGTTCGATTTGTTATCAAGATGATGTCATCATCAACCACACTGCTACCCGCCATCGATAGCATCCCTCCCAAACTTGCCACATGGTGGTATGACGACTTCATTTCCTCCTATTCACAATCTCTTTTCCCTAATTCTCCCGCTATCCAGAAAAAATATCTATGTCTTTTGCGCCAACACCCTCGTCATCTCGTTGAGTATCTTCTTATTATTAACACTAATTGACCAACCCATAACCTTAACTTTCCCTTTTCATAATTATTAAAGTTTGGATTTACCAGGAATGATAGTGGTTATGGAGCTTGTTCCAGAGGTTGGTAAGGAATCAAGTGTGCTCAGCGGTGGGTGGAAGTGGGGCAAGCGAGTAGTAGTGATGTGGTGTTAGTGGATCGTGTTATTGTTGTTGTATTGGGTGTCGGAGAAGTTCCCAACAGTAGAGAAGATGCTGGTGGGAGTATTGGTGTTGTGGTGAGGCGGTGTAAGGGCAGGGTCGGTGGTTTAGGTTCAGTTTTTCAGATGCCTTATATATTTATACACGTGATTTTACAATCTGTATACTAAAAAAAGGTTATAAAAGAAAATGCAAAACTAATGGGCTTATGCCCTGTCAAAGCGAGGAATGAAAACTGTAATGAAATGTAAAATGTAGAGTATTTGGTGTAATTTTGAGAGTTCGGTGATGAAAACTAGAGTTTCCTTAAACTCCATTGACGATATTAGTAATTTACATGAAAATTAATAAGAACTTTATGAATATCTGTACTATATTATAAACATTTATAAAAAAATATTAAAACAACTATTAAAGCTTAATGTACCACTATTTAATGTTAATTATTTAAAATCTCTTAAAAACAATCATTAAAGTTTTATGTACTACATTTAATACTATTTATTAACTTTCAATTTTTATCTCTAACCACTTTAACTTACCTAATAATGTATTTATTAATGTTGTCGTATATTAACGTGTACTTTAATTTATTTTTATATTTATCGTATAACACCCTCAAATCCGGAAATAACAACTAATTTGAAATTTTCTAAATACACCGATAAAGGAATCATCTACAACCACAATTTAAGATTTAACCTCAATACCAACATTCATTCTATACAAAAGTCCATGATAAGAACGGGTGCTACTAAAACCCCATAATAGTCACTATCTCTAAATTGCGGAAGACTTCACCAACTACTTACACTCGCACAAGACTAAAGCTCAACTCTTCGTGGATCGGCTAGAATCTGAACTCCCAACTGGAACCTGATGCACATGCCGACAAATAAAAAGGTTAGGCTTAACGCCTAGTGAGCTCAAGAGTTTTCAACATATGTAAATTAATCATTCAAAAAGAAAGAATGCGGTTAAAGTTATAGTCCTTCAATATGATATGTCTTACATGTGAAAACGACTCATTTTCTAATAATATGCATTTTAGGCAAAGAACACCAATTTAGACGTTTTCCAATCCAAACTACTTCAAAGATGATGATACCAATATAAGTCACCCCTTAATAAATTAGCTTTAACCCAAAACTCACTTAAAGCGTAAATATAAATTGAACTCTCCATTTATGAAGATACGGATAAACCTTATATCCCGAAACACCCAAAATACGGGTGGGCCATAAAACTCAACCCATAAATCAAGGGTAAAACCCAATTATACAAAACGTCACCGAAAACTTGGATAGTAAAACTCAATACCCAAAAACAACACCTTTCGGTGACGAGGGAGACCCGATTCCATAAAATGTAACGGTCCACAAAGTAAACCCATTTTATGTTGTTAAGACTAGTCATATAAACAAAAGTACACGCAAGGGATATCAGGCTCAGTGGCTTTAAACGTACACCCACGGAAACTCAAGTTCAACCCCGAAGGGTCCTTACGTCGAGCTCCTCATCCAATATCGTAATACTTAAGCACGTAGAACCTACTCTCCCAATCCGATGCCTAAACGTGCCTCAATGTGGAAAACTAATCGTTCCATCATCGGACGTAATAAATCCAAACGCAATGGATGTCAGGCTCAGTGGCTTTAAACGTACACCCACGAAAACTCAAGTTCAACCCCGAAGGGTCTTTACGTCGAGTCCCTCATCCAATATCGCAACCAAGGCTCGAAGTCGAGCTACCAAAACTGGACAATTGTCCAAAAACCCAATCAAATAAAAATACCAAGCCGCTGGCTTAGCAACCCTTTGTCTCATTGATAAATGAAATAAAATACGATAAAACGCACTCGACCAACGGGTATGCAAATACAACGACTAAAAGTGTAATTAATTCAAAACTCCACGTTAGTTGAGGCAATCAATTTTCCAAATGACTTATACCCTTATATTTCCAAAATGTCTCATAACACAAATGACATGCATTTTCCAAACTTAACTGCTGATAAAAATGAAAATCATAAAAATGAGGCTATAAACATTCTTTCAAGTACCTCACATAAATGTGCAAGTAATACTTTATAAAACATTTCATTTCATGAATGATGCATAAAACTCGACAAACATTTAAAAGTGTATTTCTTTGACCAAAGATTTATTTATGCAATAAGACCTCAAAACACATTCATTTGTGACACATTTATCAAAATGGCCAAAAATCCCAAACGTGGGTGTTATACAAAATTTGTAAAGTTAAATACTTCAAATAATCAAAGATTAGCAAATAACCCAACATTTGATAATTTCATGTAAAACTCATAAACACTTTAAAATAGACGTTTTGGCATGTACAACGTTTTCACAAATCAACTTGAACTCACCTTGCTAGATTTAGGCTAAATCTAGATTTCACCCAACTTGAGCTCCTTTGAAGGGCACTTGAATCCTCAAGCCGAAAACTTCCAAAACCTAGATCCATACAAATCCAAACCATAAATACCCATACAATACCATTTAGAAACATTCCCCAAACTTTATTTACTAAAATCCCCAACAAGGTCAAAACCCTAGTTTCTCCAAAAACCATTAGATCCGAGATTTGAGAAACCAAATACTAGGGAAACATCAATGGAGCATTTATAACATTATTTCAAGAAAACTTACCATTCTAGATGATGAAACTTTCCGAGGACACCCAATCCAACTTTTCAACCTGAGCTCCCAAACGATGAACTTGAGGAGGAAGATGAAGATAGAGGTTTTGTGGTTCAAGATCCCACTAGCTAGATGGTGAAGAATCATATGGTTCAAGGGAAAAACCATCGAAAATGGGTTAGGGTTCGGTTCTTGGGAAGGAGAGGTCGAGAGGGAGAGAACTTAGATGAAATGGGTGAGTTAAAAATGAGAAAGGGGCTAAAATTCGAATTTTTAACCAACAAACCTCGGTGGCGACCTTGCCACGCGATAGTGACAATGTCACTATCGCGAGGGCACTCTCGCGGAGATTGTACCGCGGGTGGTACACCTCCGGCGATTGTGCCACGCGATAGTGACACATGTCACTATCACGAGTCACTCTCGAGCCACCTGCCCCGAAGCCCAAAAATGTCCAAAACTCGAGGTTTTCGCGTGGGTCGATTTAAGGTTCGAAAGTACAACTTATTTCACCCCAAAAGATAGATGGAAGGTGAAGAGATGTATGGAGATGAACGACAACTTACTAAGCAAAAATCCGGGTGTTACATATCGAGTAAAAGATTTCATGTTGATTAAATGAGAAACAAGACGAATTTAGAAAAATAAATTGTTAGGATCAAACGTTTACCACTACGCCAAAAGCAATTGCTGATGGAGAAGGCGCAACTTTATTTCCTTATAGCGTAGCAGCCAGTGCTACGTTTCGATTTAGGAAGATGCTGGTCAATGACCCAACAATCCCCCCCCCCCCCCCCCCCCGCATCTGCTAGCACTAACAAGATATTCGCTAGAAGTCAATGGCTGCACAGCATGCCTTTGGCATTTAAATGCACTCCATGGGATTCGAACCCGTGACCTGCTCTGATACCACATGTTACGGGATAGAAGAACCAATAAAATCTTTTCTGCTCAGCTGCAATCTTTGAATCCAAAGGCTTTTCAACCTCAGATAATAAAATTTTGTTACTCCCTTCAGATTTTGCTAAATCCCCCTCAACACGATGATCTATGTCTTTGAAATGTGTGTCGTTCTCCCCCTCATGATGATTAGGAGAATCCTGAGCATCATGTAACTTCAAAGACTAACCGGATGAGTAGCAAAATATCAGATAAAACAATTAGTAACCAAGGGTAACAGCTAACACAGAAACACAATAGTAATTGTTATCACAACAATTAAAATAATTGTGTGGCCTATTTTCAGAGTTGGCAAAGGGGTATCTCTGATAGGACTTCCAGTTATCACCAAAGTAAAATATTAAAAATCACTTCTCAAACTGTTCCGGCAATATCACAAAGATATGCAAGGGGAATCACAAAGATTCGTGCGTGTGTGAAAGAAGTATAAATAATATCAATTAGGCTCAAAGATTGATTCAACCTGGGACACAGGTTAGAAATCAATAGACACAGTGAGTAGAATATGAAGTTCGGAGACCAGAGCTGATGTCTTCCTTTTTCAACTCTAAGACCTCCGAGTGAGGAATAGATAGATTATGTGCTAAATCTACGTGCAAATATGAAACAAGTATCTTTTGAGAGATACTTGAGTGGCTAGGTGGGGTGGCACGAGTTATCGACATTGGGTCCATGTCTGTTTCAATATCCATCTCCAAAGAACGAGAATGAATAGATTATGTGGTAACCCGAATAACTGACTCGGTTTGGTAAGGACCAATAATTCTTTTAAGTCCTGTCACATCCTCATCTCTTTTTTTTTCAATCACTCCGAACTCATCTATCAATCTAGACCCCTCACTGATATCTATGGATGTGTTTCTTGGGTAGGTCCTTCCGGTTCTGGATTGACCATAGAAACATTAAAAACCCTAACACTCCTTTAACTCACCAAGATAAAACATTAAAGTACAATTTCTGATTTGAGATAATCAGTAGTCAAAAACATTTAAGAACGAGTCCTGAATTGAAGTGTTCAGAAGTCGATATGAAAAATAAGCAACATGGTACTCCCCCTCAAAAGTGGCATAACCCTTGATTGTAGTCATGTGACATGACTAATTTGAATTAAATCACACAATACATTCCTGCAAAACAGATTAAGAAGATTTTGTTTTTGGTATCCATGCTTTGATGGATCCTTGATGGTTAGTTGCCTTGGCTTTGAAGCGATTAAACTGAGGATTGGGGATGCTATAAGTACCATACCAACTATTAGCGTACCTTGGATGCACAAAGTCACTATTTCCACAGTGAGTGCAACAGATCGTTTGCCGGCGCAGACTGATCAACTTTCCTATAGAATAGACATAAGTAGGTGAATCAGTCTTGGAAATAAATGATTTTGTATCAACTACAGGAGAATCATGAGACTTGTTTCCATCACTCCTTTATGTAGTTGGTTTCTTTCTCCAAACCATCTTGACTTTTCGAAACACTTGATTATTTGAATCGTCAACAAGAGAATTATAGAAAAGATTTGAAGGGCGAATCCGATCTTTTGAAAATTCATTTGATTTGACAGATTTCTTCGAAGAGTTAGTTGTAGAAGGTGAACTTGAAGAATAAGGAGACTGAACAACAATATCGGGACTGGCTTGTTCAGATAAATCGACTTTAAGATTTATTTCTTCAAGTTTCTTGACTTTGCGGATAAAACATTTATTTCTTCTAGAATCAAGTCAATTTGTTTTTGTAAATCGGATTTTGCCTTCTGATCTTTCAAAATCTCTGTTGTTAATTCAGATAATTTCTTTGAAAGCTTATGAATCTCAGTTTCGAAAATCTTTCTTTCATTTTCAAAATCCTTTTCTATACTGTTGCGTTTATCAGATATCTCTTTAAAAACTGCAACATTCTTCTTTTCAAGCATTTTCTTTTCACTCTAAAAAACTTTTCGCTCTTTCTCAAAAGAATCTCGCTCAATTATCAAAACGTTTTCAAAATCAGAAATTTGCTTTGAAAGTTTCGCATTTTGAAGCTCAAAAACCTTTCTTTCATCAAAAACTTTCTTTGAAAGATCAAGAATCTTTCTTTTAAAATTATTTCTTTCATTTGAAGAATCAACTTTTTTTTTTCAAAAGCAACAAGTCTTTTCGTCAGATCGAGATTTTCATTCTCCAACATGTTTCCTCTTTCTTCAAGTATCAGATACTTCTCTTATTTGGCTTCAAAATCTGCAACTTTTCGTTCAAGTTCAGATATTTTCTTTGAAGCTTCATGTAGATCCTTTTTCTTTATATCAGCTCTTCTTTCAAGATCTGAAATCTTTTGGTTAAGAGAGTCTATTTAGGCAAAAAACGAAGGGTAATATGAATTAGATTCTAACATCTTTTCAAGTTCTTTTAACATGTGCTTGAGCCAGTCATTGTCGTCCTGTAACCGAGAAATTTGTTGATAACTCATTGTTACTTGGAAAGCTTAAAGTCCAGGGACTGAACTTGACAAAAGATGATTCTCTAAAGTGCAAGGACCAAAAGTGACAACGTGTGAAACTTTAAAAGATTAGGGGTCACAAATGACAAACTTTAAAACTTTGAACTACGGGGGCTAAAAATGACACAAACTAAAACTTAAAACTGCAAGGACTAAAAGTGACACAAACTGAAACTTAAAACTAGAAGGACTAAAAATGACATATACTAAAACTACTAACTAGAGGGACTAAAAGTGTAAAATTTAAAACTTCTAACGGACTTAACTGGACACTAACGAAAATGGACTAAAATTGAAATAAAACTTAACTAAATTAACAAACTAACTAACACTAACTGGACTAACGGAAAATGGACCAAAATGTAAATAATTTAACGACAAACTAACGGAATTCGTTAGTTACTATACATCATTTTCTCCAACGAGACACACCTGCAGAACTCGAAAACGGTTAGAAATAATCAATGCAAAACGATCAATAAAGCTCCCTGATCAGTCCTTAACAGATTAAAATTCAACCGGTCAACCCACGATCACAAACGAACCAACCGAAAACTTTTCGAAACACGATCGACAACTTAAAAAACTCGGTATGGGATAAAACTTTTCGACCAAAAATGACCGATTATGTTCCCTTAAGCTCCCTCAACTGATTATAACTCGAATCAATCTCTCAAACTCACGAACGAAGCAACCGAAAGTTTTTCGAAAACCGAACGAGAATTTAAAAACTTGATATGGGTGAAAATTTTACGATAAAAAACGATCGTTTAAGCTTTGTAATCAACCCTTAATGATTTAAACACGAAAAAATTCGTCCACGATCTCTACTGAATCAACCGAAATTTTTTCGAAAACTGATCGAAAATCTCAAAAACTTGATTCTTGTCGTGAGATGTTGGTTCGATGGACACCGGGAGCTGCAAGGGACCGGTCGGGGAGATACCGGTCGGGGAGGGACCGAGCAGCGAGGCACCGGTCGGGGAGATGGTCCGGGAGTTGATGGCACCGGGCGAGTGAGACCCCGGGCGATTGATGGTCCGGTTGAGACACCAGGCGTTAGATACCGGGCGCACGAGACACCGGGCACAAGCGAGACACCGGTCTTAGCTAGACACCGGTCAATTGATGGTATCGGTCGAGTATCAACATACTACTAAATCAAAACGCCACAAGGGTTTTGGAAAATTGCAAGATTAATGCCTCGATCTTGCAAACAATATTATATGTAGCAAACAATATTATATGTAGGCGATGCAGAAAGATATCAAACAAACCCACCGCCCCACTCACAATTTAAGATGCAAACTTAAAAAAAACTACTCACTTTACCAACCCGGTTGAAGGATATCGGTCAAGTGCACCGATTGCAAGCACCGGTCAAGAGTCCGGTCGCAAGGGTCCGGTCGATATCAATAACAGATAAACACTATCCGATTAAGCAGATTAAGCAAAACAAAATGATTCTAATCCAGATAACGATCAACCCATAACACAGATATGGCAGAACAAACACAGGAAAATCGATTCTTAGAAAAACGATGGCAGAACACAGAAAAAAGAACAAGATCGATTCGGGAAAAAAACAGATCAATCAATTCAACCAATTAATCGATCGAATGAATAAACTTGATTTTCCAGAAAAAAATTTAATCCTGAATTGTAGAACAACACATATACTAAATCCAATTCAACAATTCAACCCAGGAAATCGAATATGCAGATCTCACTATTTTTCCAGAAAAATTTCAACTCAGAAAAATCAGAAAAATAGTAGACCGAACTTAGCAATCGAATATGCAGAAATCAATAAAATCAAAAACCAAGAAACTCTGATTTTGAATAAATCGATTATAAACTCAGATATTCAGATAAACACATAAACACGAATATTATCAAATAAGAGATTAGAGGGTTTTAGACAAACCTTTTTTGATCGTATCGAATGAAAATTTATTCGATTCTGCTATGATACCACATGTTAGGATCAAGCGTTTATCACTACGCCAAAAGCAATTGCTGATGGAGAAGGCGCAACTTTATTTCCTTATAGCGTAGCAGCCAGCGCTACGTTTCGATTTAGGAAGATGCTGGTCAATGACCCAACATAAATACAACGAAAAGTGTTAGTCTTACACTTTTTAAATTGTTTTCAAAATATTATACTATGATTATATTTAGAGTAATTAAATGTTTAATACAACAAATTAGATATAAAATAATAACTATATTTATGAACTTATGTTTTACTTATATGTTTAAGTTTAACAATATCAATTGTAGTTCAAAATGAAATTTTGTTTTACCATTTATCCATTATTCGTTTCGTTACCCGCTATTTTTAATGGGTATGATAAGGGTTTTATATGAGATGGATAATTACCCGTTTCGTTACCCGCTATTTGTAATAATCGGACTTAAAGCAACAAGAAATAAAAGTTGGGTGAGATTTTGGAAAAAGTCGTTTAGGGAGGGGTTTATTGTGTAAAGTTGGGAAAAAAGGGTTTTTAACCCTAAGAATCAGTGTGGTATATGTGGGTGGCGGCTTTTGCCTGAAAAATAAAGGGACTTGGCGATTTCGGAGAGAGACCGAGAAGAAGGAGATTTCTCAAGAAATCCATATTGATCAATTCCTCCTCAAGGTAAAACTTCTCATCCGAAATCTCTAATTACTAGAGCTTAATCTTAATAATGGTGTTGGTCTGACAATGTATTATAAATTAGAAGTTGGTTTTCTGGGTTGAGATAATTGGAATTTGTTTAGAAATTAAAGTGGTTAATGGAATGTTAAATGAAATAGAGTTCTGCATTTGTTTATGGATTTTTGGGATTATTGGAGACTCGTATCACCTGTTATCGAGTTCTGGGTATCGATCGATACCGGACAAAATGAATCCGGTCATGGATTGCTTAGACTTCGGTCGAGATTAGGGGCACCGGGTGAACCTTTGGTCAGGCCCCGGTCAATGAAGTCGACGCCGGTCGGGGTTTGTTTTTGGAGTTGATACCGGTCGAGGGGGGGGGGGGACACCGGTCGTCCCACAATCCGGTCGATTCCCACACCCCGGTCGATGATGACCCGATCAAGGAGATCCGGTCGATGTCTTGTGAGTCCGGGCGACCTCCTCAGTCAGGCCCCGGTCGCGTGTGAAGCCCCGGTCCTTGGGCGGTGTAGAGTGGGCCGAAGCCCAGTTCTAATTATTTTGAGTTAAGGGTCGAAGCCCAAGTGTAATTCAAGTTAAAATTCAAGTTTAAAGTTAGTTTGGTTTATTTAGTGTTGGGCCTAATTTATTATGATATATTGACTCAGTTCCAGTTTATTCCAAGGCACCTCGTTACGAGTCGATATTCTAGTGGATTTTATTCTCTTAGAAATTAGGTGGAGTTGGGAGTATGGGATAAGGTTAACTTTATGTTAAAATAGACCTAATTGAGAGTTCATCGGTCAATGTTTCCTTTATAGGTTTCAGACCGAATTATAGGAGTAGACGCGAGTTTCGAGCTAAGAACGCCAGGTGAGTTTATGAACTAAATCCTTTTGTTAACGAAAGCATGTGAAAGTTTTATTTTTAAACTTTGATTTATATTTGATGGCATGAGTATTATGAAATTATATGCAAGCTTTGAAATGATGTTGCTTTGTACTTACTTGCGAGATATTATCTAAATGTTAAAGACGATTTTCTGTTGTTGTCAAAGTGGAAGTGTATGCATACATGGTCCTAAGCGTGTAGGCTCAAAGTCGGGGGGTGTGGTCTGCCTGTGCTCATGCCGGGGTGTGTGTTCCGTTTATGCCGTTGGAGGTGTGTCCCCAACAAAGGCAGTGTGAGTCACAGACACGCTGTCACCTCAGGGTGGCGGTAGTGTGAGCGAAGAAGTTGCTGAAAGTTAAAAGTTTTTCCTTAAAGCTGAAAATGGTTATTTTATGTTAAATCCTTGATTATTTGTTTGATGAGCTAAAAGTTGTTGTAAGAGGGGACTCACTAGACCTTTCGGTCTAACCATCGCACTTTTCAAATCTAAAACCTTTTTCAGGTAAAGAGTGGTAGTAGAAGGAGCGATTACGTTTTAAGAGAAGATGCGTACTGGAGCTAAATTAGAGGACCTCCATTGTAGACTAATGTTTCCAAATTCTCAGTTGTGTACTATGTTGTCTTTCCGAAAACCTTGTATTTTAGATGTAGATTTGGGCCGTTTGGCTTTATTACTTAAGTTTAAGTTGCTATCGTGTTGTATCTAAGGTTGGGATGTTACACTATTTTAAATGGATTGGATAATGGATTAACCCTTACCCTACCCATACCCTACCCGTTGCCATCCCTAGATGGTATCAGAGTCGGAAGTCGGACTAGTGTGTCAGTGAGGACGCAGGGTTCCCAAGGGGGGGTGGATTGTAAGATCCCACATTGGTTGGGGAGAGGAACGAAAGTTGCCTTATAAGGGGCTGGATACATCCTCTATCATACACGTTTTAAAACCGTGTGTTCAGATTTGTGGACAAAACGGACAATATCTAGTACGATTAACCTATGATGTTACAACTTTAGTGACATTTTAGTGGCTATGATATAAATAATCGTAAACATCCATATATGGTATTACAAAAATTTGAAAAATACAAAAAACGAATGAAAAAATGTATTAAAATCGGATTAAAAATATATAAATAAAGATCGTTCATACCAAAAAAAACCCGATAAAATACGAGAACATATCACGATCCTCTGTCGCATTCAATCAAAAGCTTAAATTTTAATGACAAATTTGAAATTAGTGAAATAGTTTCTTTTTCATTCAAGGAAAGATAAAATTCAAGTTTACATATATTTTTAAAATAATAAATATTATTAATTAACCACTTATTTTTAAAATCAAAATATTTTTAAAAACATAAATTGAAACTAAACAAATAAAAAAAAATAAACATGATCTTCTCTTTAATTTAACATTGATAATTAATGTTATATTTTTTCTATTCTTTTTTGTTAATTGGGCATTAATTATTAGGTGCTTACCATAATGTTATACACGATAGCATATGACTGTGCACATGATCAGTGTTGTCATCGTGTACACAATTAGTTTTGTGGATACAAAATATATCAGTCGAATGGTCATGTGGTATGTTATTACCAGTTATATGAATTGAAATTTTGTGATGTTTTATGTGAGCATAATATAAAGAATCACATTTCCACCAGCTTCCCTCTTACGCTAAAATGATTCGTTAAGCAGCAAAGCCAAATTTCTAATATATATACTATATTATTAAAACGCTTAAACGGTTCTTGAAAACAGTTTTTGGAAAGCCTTCTTCTCCGCTCCATTTCCTTCCCCCACGATTCCTCCCCCAATCACTCCCTCTTAATTCTGATTTTCGCTCTCCCTGGGTGAGATCCCGCCTCAATATTTTTCTCTTCTTCTCATCGTATGATGCAAGGTTGCTCCTCCTTCGATCTCCTTGCTCGATTTCCCCCAAATCAATGATTGAAAACCCTAGGTTTTGATTCGTTTTTAACAAGGTTTCCAAATTCAATGGGATTTTTTAATGTATTTCGATTTTGTATGGTTAGATCGATTAGGTTTTCGTTGAAATTGTCGATGCGATGATGTGTTTCGGTTTTTATGTGTTTTGATTTTTAGGCTTACTGTGAAGAAAGTTGCACCTAATAATGGAAAGGTTGCTAAGGATCCGAACAAGCTAAGACACCTGACAGTGCCTTCTTTGTTTTCATGTAAGAACTTGTGTTTTTTCCCTTTTTTTTTTAAATTTTGTTGTACAAATCCGTAAGTTGTTGTGTTGATTTGATGCGGTTTTGTTGAATTGAAGGGAGGACTTCAGGAAGCAGTTTAAGGAAGATAATCCTGGCAACAAAACCGTTGCTGCAGTGAGTGATTCATGCTGATTTTCACGATCTAAACTGTGTTTTTTGTGTTGAAAATTGTTTGATTTCTGTGGTATTTTGAATTTTTTTATCGTAAATAGACAATCAACAAGTTGGGAAGGCTGGTGGAGCAAAATGGAAATCAATGTCCGATGCCGTAAGTAAATCTCATCATTACAGTTCATTCATTAACGATTCGTCAAAAATAATTTGATGGTGTATAATTGCAGGAAAAGGCACCTTTTGTTGCAAAAGCCGGGAAAAGAAAGGAGGAATATGAGAAAACCTTGCCTCCTACAACAAAAAGCAAAAGGTTGGTAAATACTATTGGAAGCCATGTTTAAGTGAATGCTATCTTTGGATCTTACGTTATTGATTGTTTGTTTGTTTGTTGTAACAAAACGCATGTTGGTGGTGATGATGATGATGACTCTGACAAGTCTAAATATGAGGTTAATGATGAAGAAGATGAGGAAGGCAGTGAGGAGGTATGTTTTTGAAGATCCATACTTTCACGTTTTTCAGATTCTGGGTTGTTTCGAGTATGATCAAATAGTAATTTTCCATGGGTTTTGCAGGATGAAGATGATGATTGAAATGACTGCCATTGTTATGGTAAAAAACTTAAATTTGCCTTGTAGTTTTCTAATACCATTAGCAGAATGTTGGTAATTGATATGTTGATCTTGGTTATGGTCATGGGATAGTATTGCATTTGGTTATGTCAAAAGAAATCCTATCAGCTTGTTTGTTTTTGTAGTCAATATCTTCGGGTTCCAAAAACATCTAATTTTATTGTTTCTTCTGTTTTGAAGTTACAATGGTCGTTCCATCATTTCTTTGACTCTCCGTTGCTGCCCCTGCCCCTCCGTCGCCACCCCCTGCTTATGGTATGGTTTTTCTAATGATTCCTTCTCATATCCAATGTTTTAAAAACCAGTTTTTTGGTTGACCCGGTGTGGTGACCGGGTCACGGTTCAACCCGGTTTCAAAATTCTATGTATTTTTCATTTTCCTGCATATATATATATATATATATATATATATATATACTAGGCATATAACCAATAATTTGATGTCCACAAGTTAAAACATTAAAAATATATATAAAAACAAGTTTTACATCAATCCAAAAACATTAAAAAAAACACATAACAACAAGTTTTACATCAATCCAAAAACATTAACCGGGTTAACCCGGGTTTTTACCGGTTCGTTAAGACTGGTTCAACCGATTCTATCAAAAATCTGGCGGTTAAAACATGTTGCAATTAAAACTATGAACAAATTTATGCAATGTTTCAATTAAAACATGTTGCAATTAAAACTATGTTGCAATTAAAACTATGAACAAATTTATGAAATTTATGCAATGTTTCCAGATATAAAAACATGTTGCAATTAAAACTATGAACAAATGCGATACCCCAAAGAAACTGCAAAGATTGAAGGTCGTTTTGGGCGAGAAATTGCAACAGTGTTTCAACACAAGAACTTAGGGGTCGTTTACCTGATGTTTACCCAGTAAGCCCTTACCGTAAAATTTGGCACTTATACGTAACTTACCAAGTAAATATTTTAGTCTAATAAATGGCATCGTATGCAATACTTTTATCCGGTAAGCGCTTACCGGGTAAGAGTCGTCACACTCACTTACCAGGTAAGCTTCTCAATCTTTGTCATGTTCATCCGATAAGGTAAAGTGACTTGCTAAAGACTTACCGGGTAAGCTTGTAAGCCGTTTGTTAAATTCATTGTAGTCGTGTCTATGTTAGATTTTCTTATAGTTCTTCCTTTGGATTGCAGGTGAGTGATTTGATAAACTGTGATGTTTAGAAAATATTTAATGTTATTCAAGATGTACATACACACCATGAAGACAGAGGTTAGATTTTTTATTCACTATGCTTTTAGTAAGACATATTTTAGCTCAAAGTAAAGGTTCAAGGTTATATGATAATCAATAACATTTGTGGTGTAACCAAAGGGTTATTGGCCCAATGGTACCCGAAAAGGGTTCAAACCTCACCAAATGTGAGGAGTGTGCATGAGAATTTTCCCTCCATCGAGCTTGCTGCAAATCACTTTCACATGCTGCTGGTAAGGAAACACAAACATTTTGAATTTTAATTTCAAAATATTTGTGCTTCTGCGATTTTCATGTATTGTCTTGTTGTTTTGCATAGTCACCATTTGATCTTAGTATATGTGATAGAGTGTATGAGTACTTGTATACATTACTTGCATCGGCATAATTATTCACACACGACCAACATGTGTATATCGTTATTTTTATTTTTACTAGAACATTTAGCATCTCCTAAAATCATATTCAGAATACCATTATGGTTTCTTCAAGCATGAGGCTTCTTTATCTCGATTAAGAGTTATGGGACTATAGAGGGCAGAGAATTAGATGAAAATGTGTACTCCGTTGACTATCAGGGGTCAACCTCCTTGCTTGAGTAGGTACACTATGGGTGTTTGCATTTTGGAGTGCTACTTTCTATGCTATCATTAATTAAACTTACATTTTAGTTTTTTTTATGTGTATGCATACTATTATTATGATGTAGTTGTCTTTTTTTTTTAACTTTGCAGTAAAAAATAATGGTCCTGTAATCTTCATGATATTGCTTTTGTTCAGGAACTCCAATTTGATGTGTTGTCCATAAGTTGTTCCATTTGACGGAATTCAAAATATCACCCCGGTGAAGAGGAAAAAAGACTCAGTTGGGTTGGACTCCCTTTCTACATTCCTCTCTTAAAAGATGCACTTGAAAAACCGGTAGTAGATTATATCTGATTGTAAAGGAATATTGAAGTTGTGAGTACATGGCTAAGAAGTAAGCATTCCAGTTAACTTCATGTTTTACTTTTCGTTAGCCAGGTTAATTACGATGTTCGATTTTGGCTTTTGTTCGCACAAATCATTTTAGCATTTGAAGTTGTATATTTATCTTTACACAATTTATGTAGATTTGCATTTCATGATTTTTTGGAGGAGCGTATTGTACTTGTTAATTATTGCTCTTTTTATCTTGTTTTAGATTAACTATGAAATCTTGTTATACGTTAGATGATAAATCATATTGGTTTCTTTTTAGCGAATTACATTGTTTTTTATATCTAATCATATTGGTTTCTTTTTAGTGAAGGCTTAGATGACCAGTCCTTTGATATCCTTCAAGTTTTATTGACCTTTTCTACCATGATGTAATGGACGAATGGTCAACTTGAGAAGGTGAATCTTGATGTTGTGGTCATTTTATTATTGCTTTTTGAGTCCAAATCAATTCAAGAAGTTTAGTAGCAAGTTAGATTGATGATGTTTATTGGTTTACACTTTAGATGATTTGGACATGTCCAATGTTCATACATTTATTATATTTAACTTTATTGGTTTATACCAGTTTTTTAAACCGTGTTTTACTTATAAACTTTACATTTCTTTTTCAGTCTCAGTTTACATCAACTTCACATTTCAATTCAGTGGGTACATAACTAGATCCATCAAATTAACATCGAGAAGGAAGAAAATAAAACAAAAAATGAAACATGGTTGTCATTTCACGTTCTCGGTTTACAACATTCTATAAATAATCGTATTAATTTTTCAACCACAATTTAGAAGAAAGTTTAACATCGCGCCGTATCGTGCGCGGGTATATGCCTAGTAATTGGTAATGTTTTTGCAGTTTTTGGAACACGCAAACAGTCAATTAATGGTAGATCACGTGTTGATGATATGGTTTATAAATCAAGATATTTGGAAAAACATTAAGGTTTGGTTAATATAAAGCATCAAATATCAATTAATGGCAGATCGTTGTCTTGGTCAAAATTGAATGTGTTTTATAATATTTGGTCTTGAAAAAATCATATTTTGTGCTTTAACATTCGGACAAATATTAATTTTTAAACTAATGGCATTTTTAATGGGGACCACTAAATCTTATACCAAACTCATAATTTGGTATAAATTTAATGCAAACAATAAATCATATTCAATAGACAACACTATTTTTTTTGCCAGATCATTAGAATATAAGATTATATATATATATATATATATATATATATATATATATATATATATATATATATATATATTATGTTTGATTTATTAAATTTTTAATAATATATGTAACATCCTCAAATCTGAAAATAACAACTAATTTAAAATTTTATAAATACATCAATAATTGTATAAGCTAAAATAACAATTTAAGTTTTAACTTCAATAAACACAAATCAAACCTTATACAAGGTCTATAATAGGAACGTGTGTTACTAAAACTCAATAATAGTCGTTATCTCCAAAAAGCGGAAGATGTCAACAAAAGCTAGAACCTTATCGTGCATCTAACTAGCTCTTGACTCTTCACTGTGTCGCTTATACATTCCCCAATAAAGGACCAGATGCACATGTCGACAAATAAAAAGGTTAAACTTAACGGCTAATGAGTTCAAGAGTTTTCATCATAAACATATAAATCGTTAAACTGGAAGAATGTTATTTAAATCGCAATTTCTAAAATGAAATGCATTAAATATGAAAGCAACCCCTTTTCCAAAACTTACCATTTTCGGAATGAAAACCCAACTTCATTCAAATATGAATTCAAAACCCAGTATTCACCCAAAACGTGAATACTGATAAATGTTCAAATATTGAAATTCGGATAAAACTTTATTATCCATACTACCCAAACATGAGTAAGGTGTCGTTTGTTTTTTAAGAGGTCTAAAGTCTGAAGTCTTAATTTAGTTATGATTAATAAGTGGTGATGTGTAAAAAGGTCTGAACGATTAAGACTTAAGAGATATTAAGAGATTTTTTTAAAAAAACAAACAACCCCTAAGACTCAAGTTCCAAAATTATAACTTATGGAAAATACTTCATACTCAAAACGTCACCGAAAAACATTAATAAAACTAAGGGGGTGCTTGGTTGGGGGTATTGAGGGGTAAAGAATGAGAATGATAATGAAAACTGGTGTTTGGTTTGATATAATATAACAGACACATTATCTCAACCCCATTAATTTCCATTCCTGACCAAATTGGGGGGAATGCAAATTTTATTCCCGCTTAGTCATCTTTTCTCATGCGTTCCTTGATTTGTTGATGTTGAATGTAAAATATTTTTTTTATTTTCATGTTGGATGTCACATATTTGTATTAAAAATATTATATAGAACATTTTTTTATTAATTATATTGGTTTAACCAAGCAACATCAATGTAGTGTCCATTCCTATTCCCATCCTCCTGCATTCTCATTTTCATTCTCATTTCTTATAATGAACCAAATGCCCTCCCCCCTAAATACTCAAAACAACACCTTTCGATGACGTGGGAGACTTGATTTCCATGGTTAGTGGCGGAACATAAAAGTAGGTCAATTTCCAAGTTATAGAGCTCATCATACTAGGACCCATGACCACGAGCTCGTCGACTCGTACTAAGACACGGACGAGGGCACCCGATGATCCTAATCATGCTCATTCACTGGGATTACATTTATGATCATGACTAGTATCTGGCTCCACATAACCGTACCCAAGTTGTCTCCGATGACCCAATGTCTCAACTAATTACAAATGAGAAATAACTATCCCATAAAAAACTGACTCAAAAATTAATCACGAGGTCAATGGCAGATGTTTTACTCCAAGAGCCCGCACCATAAGGCTCTTGATGACCCTATGACTAATCTTGGTCCCAACACGCAAACAACCGTCTCATTTAAAATAATAAAGACTGACTCATATGCCTATGGGTCAATTGCATTACAGTCTGTAACATTACATGACTCCAATTGAATGACCAAAACACTCAAAACATGTAATTCTCAAATTATACACAATCAACACAAATCATACTCAAAATTCCATAATGGACTATTAAAACCGAGCAAATGTCACCAAAACTCACCTTAGTCAAAACCGAGGCAAAAACTCAACAATTTAGTTGATCGTATAATAAAAGTCAATGTAAACACATTTAGCCAACGTTGTGCAAACATAACGACCAAAAATATGATTAACCCAAAACTTATCATTTTTTAATACAAACCATTTTCCAAATGAACTCATACCCTTATACTTTTAAAATGCCTCATACACAATAATATGCATTATCAGTGTTGTATTTTAATTAAATATGTTATCGTGTTTTATATTATTTAAAAATACTTGGTTTTTAAAAGAAAGTTGAATACATAACAATTGAATTAATCAAAACTTCAACTTGAAATTAATCTAAATATAAGTGATAATTTATAATACTTAAAACAAGTAAAAATAATTAAAACTTTAACACTTCTAAAATAAAAATTGAAAACCCAAATTGAAAGATAATGTAAATGAATTATATTAAACCAAATTTAATAAGTCACTATTTATTATATTACATTTAATATAACAAATAATGACATTATTAAAATAAAATAGTGTAAAAATTAATGTTTAAATAAGATTTGGGAATTAGCGATTGATACACTCGAATATCCACGACAACCGTAACACTTTTTTTTTCTTTTTTTTTTTGGTAAAATCATAAAATTTTAATCTCGAAATTTGACAAAATCTCTATCAAGGCTATGTTTGGCAAACTAGTTGATAAATTAGCTGATGAAAAGTCATGTTTGACAAAAACTAGTTTATAAGCATGTAAAATTACAAAAAAAGACATCTAAAAAAAATAATCAATTATATTATTTAATAATATAATAAAAACAAATTTATAGTAATATAATATATTGAAATTTATTATTATATATATTATAAATTTTGAATTTTAACCAAATTTTAGAAAAAATCTACATTAACTTATGATTTTAAATAACCGTTACATATAATATGGAGAAAAGTAATCGAATAATAATAATTGATAACTAAAATATATTTATCAATATTAAAAAAATTTGATATAATTATCAATAATTTCTAAATAATTAAAAGTTAATATCAATGCATAATTAAAATTTATGTTATAATTTTTTTGGTAACCGTGGGTTTTCGGGTCAGCTTACGCGCACTGACTAATCCCCGGGCGACCACAAATGACCTGGAGTTATCGCAGGTGAACCTCCATGGCCATAAGGGCTTTGGCAGCGCTTGGATTTGAACCCTGGTTAAATGAGATATTCCACTACAAAAAGCTTTTTATAAGTTATTTCAAGTAGCTTATCAAAAAGCTAACTTATAAGTTAACTTATTTTTGCCAAACAATGCCTAAATTCCTGCTATTTTTTCCTGTCTCTTTTGACATTACGATCTAAAATAATTTATTATTCAATATTTTGTATTTAATTTCAAGATTTAATATTTAAATAAAAATTGATTATCGACAACCCTAATAGGTTCTATATAGAACTCGCCTCAAAGGACATCAGCATGAGGGGGATTTTTTTTTTGGCTCACTCAGAGAAAAAGACTAGTGGAAGGTCTAGGATCGAACCCGATACTTGTCTTGTATTTAGGCATAATCGATTAATCGTCTTGCCTCATTGACGACTAGGCTACAAACTAGAAGCTTTAAAAGTTAGTATTAAGATCAAATTTCTAAAACTATACTTTTAGTAATATATTCATTTTTTTCATCCGTATTCAATATATATATATATATATATGTGTATGTATGTGTGTGTGTAAAATTATAAAAAATTTCCGTATTTTTTCTTTATGAAATACAGATACAATATTTTTTGAAGATGTAATTAATTAATAGTATTTATTAAGTTAAACCATAATATCACATATTGATAAATATTATTAACATAGAGGAAGGTCAGAGAAAAACTCCAAATAAATTAAAAACAGAAAACATTTCAGCAGCCTTTAGATTAATTAATCAAACTGATGTGATTAAAGAGGTAATTACAACTTTATTTTTAAATTAAAAAATCTCACACCCTCTAATTTTTAAATCGAAAAAATACGTATATTAACAATGGTGCTTTTCATTGAATTTATAATTTAAAATTATAAAGAAAAAAGTGAACTTGCAGATAGAGTTGAAACGACAATGAAATACTCGAGAACTAATTCGAGTTAAACAACAAACTTAATAGACATCGAAGAAAAAGGTGACAAGTTTAAAAGTAACCGCTTGAAAAGAAGAAGAAAAAAGAAAAGCCAATATGTAAGTGACGATACATTAAATAAAAACATCTTCTATAACAGATTTAAATCAAGAAGCATGTAACGTCAGTCAAGTTTGTTATAACACATAAAACACTTGTTTTTATCCTGAAAATACATAATTATTTTATTTCGACATAAATTTATGAGTGAATTGTGGATTTGGTCCATGTGTAGGGGTGTTAACGAGTCGAGTCGATTCGAGTTAGGCAGTGTTTGAGCTCGACTCGTGAATGTAATGTTATGCTCGAGCTCGAGCTCGAATTATTCTCCCAAGTTGTGTTCAAGCTCGACTCGATTGTTATTTTTAATGTTCGAACTTGAGCTCGAAGCTCGTTTAAGCTCGTTTATTTTGGCAAAAATTTCGAGTTTTCTAAGCTCGTTTATGAGCTCGATTAACAACTCGACCTCGAGCTCGATTAGCTCGTTTAACAGCTCGATTTAAATTCAAGTTTTGGCAAGTTCGTTTAACAACTCGAGCTCGATTAGCTCGTTTAACAACTCAAAATTCAACACAAAGAAAATAAAAAGATAAATAGCACTTCAATATCCAAAACAAAGAAAAGAGAAATTGAAATACAATGTCTCAAAATAAATTACAATCTCTCATTAGTCAAACCTTCTAGATGTCATCCAAAAAAAAGTATCAATCCATCTTTAGCCTGGAAATACTACCAAAAAAAGAAAAGCTCCTCAAGTCTTTGATGAAGTCTTTAACCTGAGAATACCACCTTTGATGAAGTCGAATAACACAGCGAAAGAGCACAACAGCAATAGTAGACCTGAATTTTAAAAACCAACTTTAGAAAATAAACACTGTTCATCCATCTTCATTCTAACTACTAAAAAAAGATAAAAAAGAAATACTACCAAGTAAGGTCTTCATGTACCAAGAACATCAACCAAACATATCTCTTGTAATTGGTTTTCCTTCTGCAAATAAAGGTAAACAAATTAATTTCGAGAAAAGTTAAAAGAACGATAAATAATGAACATATTAAAATTATCACCTTGTTTTTCTTTTTAACACCATGAAGCCTACAAACCCAATCTCCTCCACAAATCAAAGCTTGTACGGTTTCCGGATTCAACGAGGCACGATATTTATCAATCACTCGACCTCCGACGCTAAAAGTAGCTTCAGATGCCACCGTTGTGATAGGAATAGCTAGAATCTCAGCTGCCATCTTTGACAAGATCCGAAATTTTGTCTCACGAGATCTCCACCAATCAAGAATATTAAATGTTGTAGCTGAATCATCATCACAAAGGTAACATCCCTCTTCTAAGTATGCATCTAAATCAGATTTTCCCGAATCATAGCTTTCAACTTGCTTCATACGAGAATAAAATGCCGAGAACCCTCGTTTTTGAGTAGTACACTCATTGGTGACTTCTTGACTCAAAAGGATTGATGAATCTATCGATGATGTTTCATGTCTTACACGCAATGAAGAATCATACTCATCATAAATTGCATACAACAAATCTTTCACCTTCAACATATTCTCCTTCATGTTCACCTCATTATAAATCATTGGGAATGAATACTTGAGCATTTCTAACTTGCATCTAGGATCCAAAACATTAGCAATACACATAAGCATGTTACAATCCCCCCAATATTTGTCAAACTTCACTTTCATACTTCCCACCATTTTTCTAACAAAATCACGAGGATCATTGGACCGCTTATCCAATATATGTTTGATATAATATACCTCCCCAAAAAATAAGTTTGAAGTTGGATAGTCACTTCCCGAAATTATATTGGTACAAGAATCAAAAGCTTCTAAAATCTCACATATGCATCCAACCTTTTCCCAATCATCAACAGAAGGACAAGAGGTATAAGATGGATCCCTCACTTCATACATAGAAAATGCATCTTTGAATATGATTGCAGTAGATAACATTTTAAATGTAGAATTCCATCTAGTCTTACAATCTAAAATGAGCTTCCTATCGGGCAAATGAAGTTGTTTTGCAACTTGAGAAAATGTTTTTAATCTCAAGTCACTAGCTTTTACGAAGTTCACACTAGCACGAATCTTATCTACGATAACTTTGATTTCTGACAACCCATCTTGCACCATAAGATTCAAAATATGCGCACAACACCTAACATGAAAAAAGTTGCCCCCACAAGACAATTTCCCAAGCCTAGAAAAATGGTCTTTTAAAACTCTGATAGCAGAATCATTTGCTGAAGCATTATCTACAGAGATAGTCATAACTTTGCCCTCTATTTCCCATTCCCTTAGACATTTTAATAAAGAATCGGCAATTTCAATACCACGTCTAGGTGGAGGAATATGCAAAAAACTCAAAACTCTTTTCTGTAACTTCCAATCACAATCAACAAAATGGCATGTAATGACCATGTACTCAGTATCTTGGTTTTTAGACTTCCATAAATCTGTGGTCAAACTAACTTTGTTAACCCCTTCTAAAAGACTCTTTAATTTTTTTTTCTCAAGCTCATAAACAACCATACAATCATTTTTCACCGTATGCCTACTTATTTTTTCGAACTGAGGTACCATACTTTTGAAAACTAAGTTCAGACCTTCTTCTTCAACAATGGTAAAAGGATGTTCATGCATAAGAACCCAATGAGCAATCAATTCTCTAGTAATAGACGGATCATATTTAACATTACTAAGAATTGGGAGAAAAGTTTCTTGAAGCTCACCTGTATCAGAGACCGACTGAAAGTTAAGCAATCGTTGTTTATTCACAGCAATCCTCTTCGCTTTGCAAGCTTGCAAATGCCTTTTTAATGTTGTTGTAGTCGCCGTAGAACTTATAGCAAAAAGTTCTTTACAGTGTATGCATTGTATCTTTCTCCCTTTATCTGTCGTCACTTCAATCATATCTTTCCAAACTTCAGACTTCTTTACTCTTTTCCTTTTATTGAATTGATGTTCCTCCTCCACATTTTGGTTTGTAGTTGAATCAATTTCAACTTGAATGTTGGAATCATCAGCTGTAGTAGTTGTAGTAGCTGCTACATGAACTTGGTCCTCTGACAAAACCATTAATCTGTCCAATAAATCAAATTATTGTTTCATTAAAATTTTATTCATTAATATGTTTTCAGCACATAACATAAGTCTATAACAGATAACATAAGTCTATAACAATAACTCTTTTATAACAGATAACATAAGTCTATAACAGATAACTATTTGCTAACTTCATGAAACTCTTTACTTTCCCTATATACCTTTGATGCCTGAGTGATAAAACATCATATGTTATAGACTTAAAAATAAAAGATATCCAGTTCAGATTATATATGGCTAAAACACAGAGACATATACATGTTAGTAATGTAAAGACAGTGAGAGTGAGGATATCATGTATGTCAAACAAACAAATCAATAGCTTACGCATTAAACATTTAAGAGGACAAAATATGATTGGCTTTCATATGTAAACTGGACCCAGAAATCTACATATTACACTATATTAATCTAAATGGTTAAAACATACAGCCAAACACAGGCAAACAAAAGCTCAAAATTCAAAAGAAAAAAATACATCAGTGACACATAAACAAGCACTCAATGATCAAGGATTTAGTCGTTGCAACTTGCAACGAATGGAACCATTTCAAACCCCAAAAAAGATACACTCAGACTTGATATCTAACCTAACACTTCCTAATATCAAATTGAAATTGATTTTAGTTAGAAGTCAACACCAACTTTATTCAATTGATAACCAAAAATCGATAACCAAAAATACATATACAAATCGATAACCAAAAATCGATAACCAAAAATACATATACAAATCGATAACCAAAAATCGATTAACACATATACAAATCGATTAACCCAAATCAATTAACAGTCTAAACAAAATCTAGGGTTTAAGTATCTCAATAAATTCAAACCTGGAAAGCTAATCAACGAAGACAAACCTGAAACGAAGGTCGACAGTAAAGTTCAATGGTTGAAGAGAGTAGGAGAATCACCGTATGTGAGTTCAAAGGTTGAAGAGAAGCTTCAATCGAGTTGAATGGTGGTCTGGTGGAACCGTGGATGTCCTGAAGTAGAAGCATCGTTTCAACTTTCTATCGTCGCTTTGAAACCTCTGGAGTCTGGAGAATATGAATAGTCATCTACTTATCTGATCTTTTTAAATGTTTAATAATTAGGAGATTCGAATCGTACATAACTACATACTATATTGACTAAATCGCAGGTTTAAATCAAAACAACCACTTAGATTAGTGGTAGGAGTTAAGTGTATTTATACTTTAGGTCATGGTTTCGAATCTTGTTGGCATCAATTTTTTTATTTTAAACATTCAGTTTCAATCATAATGTTTTATGAATAACTATAACTCGAAAACCACATGTAGGCTCGACTCGACTCGAGGACTCGACTCGTTTGAGGGCTCGGCTCGACTCGACTCGAAAACTTAATCGAGTTCTCGAACGAGCCGAGCCGAGTGTTGGCTTTATGGAGCTCGACTCGTTAATTTAAACGATCATTATTTTGCGATCGAGATCGGCTCGAGCTCGAGAAATACTTAGCTCGAGCTCGATATAAACGAGCTCGAGCTCGAGTAGCTCGTTAAAAGCTCGACTCGTTAACACCCCTATCCATGTGGTTTAGTGATTTCTTTGACCATGATCCTCATTTTATGTTTATTGTGGATTTGGTTCTTGTGGTATTTAATTTATTTTGGTCATGGTCCTTCTGACTAACACTTCCATTAACTTTGTTAAATTAAGGACCATTTTAGCCATTTTGCCTATTTTTTGTTCTTTTTTGATAAGAAAAATATAAACAATATTTTTATACACACATGCACACACACATGTATATATATATATATATAACAATATTAAAATAAATAAAATAAAACATTATTGTATGATTTAATTGTTTAATTTTTTTTAAATTAATTATATTAAATACGATTTAATTTTATTATTTTATTGTAATTGTGGAAAAATATATGTAGTTTTATTATTTTAGTACCGGTAGTAAAAAGAAAATTATAAATTTGATTATTTGAAAAGATTACTCTATAAATTTGAAAAATTATACTATCATTTTATTTTGTTAAAAACTATTTTTATATTTGATTATTAATTTATTAAATAATTAAAAAAAATATTAATTTATTATTACTAGTGGAGGAAAAAGACAACGAGGGTCATATGGTTTGGCTGAAATTGATGCTTTGATGGGCATGAATGCATGATATCATGCGTGGACGCATAAAAGAACCAAAAAAGTAAAAATCTATTGTAAAAGCCTCATAAATCTAAATTAAATACTAAAAATATAAAAAATTAGATGTAAAAATTATGTCATTTTAATGACATTATTGCAATTTTTAAAAGTTTGATCCTATATATATATATATACATATATATTATTCTTGGTTCTTAGGTACATCCAATTCAAGAGCAACAACGAAAGGCAGGTACAAATTTTTCAGATTCTCACTAATCGATTTCTCTCCAATTTTTTTATAATTCATAAGTGAACTCAAGTTTTTTCAAACATTTTTATCTCGATCTCTGGTAATTCTTTCATTTATGTGCACACATGCATATACATATATGCACATACATTTGAACTTATATGTGTAGTTGTTTTTAATGTAGTTGAGTAATAAAATGGTTGGTTATTGAATGTTCGAGTTATTTTTGTGCCAAATGATGTGTATAAACATATTATTTTCTGGTTAGAGTTTTTTTTAAGGGTATCTAGGGCTATATCCAGCCTAATCTCGACAGTTGTGATTATAAGATATCAGTCATGATAAATCCAGTGACCACAATTGTTGTGGAAGTTTAAACCTGTATGTCACCACCTTTGTGGTTTTCGTCAGGGTTATAAAGCGTTGGTGCGAAATTGGGAAATAACCCATTTATTTATTTTTCCTTATTTTTTTTATGGAAGTTGAAAAAATGAACTTATATGGCATATAATTTTTTAACAATGTGCAATATAAATTTCGTAATGTTTATTTATTTATGAAATTGGATTTTGTCTTAAAAACATATATTTCTAAAGCTATTTTGTTAATCTTAAAATAATAATTATGTTTTTTGGTGATTAAATACAATCTTAAAGGAGGTTTTCGCATGATTTAAAGAGGAATGGGGAACTCAACGAGTCAGCGAGTCAACTCGTCGTCAACAGGGTTGGATTTCTCCATCTCCGTCACCGGATACCTCACCGGCTTTTACAAACAAAAGCCCACTTTCGTCCCAAAACACTCGCCGGCGGCCGGACTCACCGTCATCTTCCATGAAACGATCCCTTTCAATTCCAATTCCGATCACATTGTGTTTCCTCCGCCTCTCACCGCCATTCAACTTCTCTATTCCGCCCCAGCAGAACTTTGGAACTGGAATTATCCAAAACCTCGAGATTTTCCGGCGACTCACACCATCACTATTCGTGACGGAATCTTGATTCCGACGACCCGCCCTGATGACGTCATTCGGTTGGAGGAGTACACTTGTATCGTATGCACCAAAGACGACGACAATCCCAGAATGACTCATCTTTATGGCGATACGATCATTGATTGTCAAACCATACAAGAGGTAAGCTAAATGCACCTTATATATATATATATATATATATATATATATATATATATATATATATATATATATATATATATATGGGCAGGTTCAAACGAGAAGCTAAATATTTTCCGAGAAGACGAGAAGTGTTTAATCATATATGATACACAAACTTAATCATATATGATTAAACACGTGTTATATTGACAATACATAGACGTTTAATATACATGATTAAATACACCTACAAGTCGTGTAATCATATATGATTAAACACTTATCGCTTTCTCACAAAATGTTTAATTTCTCGCAAGATCCTCCCTCCCCCCTCTCTCTCTCTCTATATGTATATAGATATTATTAAATACACCTCTAATTACTAGTTTCTATAACCACAAGAGTTGTGACGTATTGGTTAAAGCTCTGGGGGATGTAGTGGAATATCTCATCTGTTCAGGGTTTGAATCCAGGTGTACACAACAATTATGGCCATTGAGATTTAATCAGGGCTACAATCATAATTTACTAAGGAATTAATCTAGGCATAGCCTACGACACCCTTACCAAAAAAAATTTACTAGTTTCTATATCTTTCATGACTTAATCGGAATTTATATAATAATTACTGATGGCTTTTAATGTATATTGTAGGGATGAAGCGTTTTATAGCGATGAAAGACGAAACGAGGATATAAATGTAAAAAACAAGAGCAAGGAAAACAAGAAATGGAATTTGCGAGCAAGACATTTTCCGTTTGAAGTTGGGTTTTAGATGATATGTTTTTTGAGGTTATGAGATAATCGTTTTTGTACGTGGATGTTTATTATGTTTAATTTTTCCGGTTCAAGTATCATCTAATTTACAAGTTGGTTGGTTTACGATAACTAGCTAGCTAGGTTCAGTTCGTGTAGAATCGTTTCAACGTGATCTGAATTTTGCTTTAATTGTGATCGTAAACAAAAGATATTCAGCAGTAAATACAATACTCTTTCAAATAAAATATTTTATAAATATTTATTGAATTAAACAAAAAAGTATTTATTTTATTAATGTTATATCTAATAAAATGATAATATATGTGTATATATATAGAGAGAGATTTGGGATCACGTGAGACCAACCTATTTTTGTGACATTCGTGAGACCATGATTTTACACTTGAAACTTCACAACAAAACACTGTGAAGGTAAAAGTCTTCATAGCAAAACAATGTGAAGGTTCAAATTTTTTTTATCTCTACAGTGTTTTGCTGTGAAGTTTCAAGTGTAAAATCGTGGTTTCACGGATTTCATAAAAATAAGTTGGTCTCACGTGAACCCAACCCCCCCTCTCTCTCTCTCTCTCTCTATATATATATATATATATATATATATATATATATATATATATATATATATATATACACTATTTTATTAAGTATTCTCACACGACCCATCGTCAATCTATAATCTATTTATTTATTTACGGAACAACCTAATTATTTCTTGAATGGAGGTATCACGTGTATATATTATCTTATCTTTCTTAAATCATATTTTTAATGGGATTTACTATATAAGTTTGATTTGGTGTGATATATACACTATATATACAGTATACAATATATATTTAAAATAATTTTTTGATTAAAAAATATTTTGTAAGGTAAAAAAAAATTTTGATAAAAGGAAATATGATATTGATGCTGAGATGGCAACCTACCAAACACTCAATGTGGATAAAAGGCCCGTTTTTCTTGCTTCAATTGGTCGGAAAACCCAACTGATAAGAGTCTTATCCAAATTGCCCATCCAACCTTCTTAAATTACCAAAATACCACTTCACATTTTTATCTTTTAAGGTTTGTTTGTCAGTTGCTGAATGGTTTAGTGCATAATGATTAAGTGGTTTGAATGATTAAGAGGCTTTTATGATATAGTGTAAAATGAAATTTGATTGTTTGCTTATTGTTCATAATAAAATCAGGAGTCTTAATGGTTAAGGGAGAGTCAGTATACAAAATCATTAAGAGGATTTTGGAACCATTAAGAGACAACTTTTTTTTTTGCCAAACATGATTTATCTCTTAGCGATTCAAAAGTTGCCTCTTAATGGAACCATTAAGAGGTAAACAAATAGCCCCTAAATCACATAAAATTATAGACTATGTCCAAAATCGCACCAATAATCATATGTTTTCTTATTTTAACACTGTTCTCGTTTAAACCTATTTTTACACACACACACACACACATATATATATATAGATGAAAGACAGTGTGATAAGAAGAGTTAAGGTGAGAAGGTAATAATGGATTTGGACCCTTGATCATTTTTAACCTCAAACCAATCCATGAATCGTATTTGATACGAGAATTGATTTGATACATCTCATTCTAATGTGCATCAAAGGGTGGAGATCCTCTTACCCATCTCACCATAACTTTCATTCTCACCAAAACCCAACTCTATATGTGTGTGTCTGCATATACATATATAGAGTTGGATTATGGTGAGAAATTGAGGTTAATGTGAGAAACATGAGAAATAGTTATCAACCTTTGGATGAGAAATGGATGCATATAAGGATGAGATGCACCGAGATACACAGAGATGCACTGAATCAATTCTCTTTTAAGGCGTAATTCATGGGAGAACATGAGATTAAAAGTGATCAACGGTTCAGATCCACTTCTCACGATAACCTCAACTTCTCATACGATCTTTTGCATATATATATATATGGTTAGATTCCGGTGATAAATTGAGTTAACGTAAAAAGCTTGAAAACTGATTATTAATCGTTGGATGCACATTAGAATGAGATGCACCCAGATTAATTTTCTTATGAAGCGCGATTCATGAGTGAGTTTGAGATTATAATTGATCAAGGGTTCGATATACTTCTCAAGGTTCTCATGTCAACTAAATATATATGTATTTGTATTTAAATATTGTATAATTTGAACAACGGTTACTTTAAAAAAAGAAAAAGAAAATCAAGCCTTATTACACCAAATAATTCTCTAAAATTGGTAGGAAGATGAAATAAAAGAGGGCATTTTGGTCAGTGAGGTAAAAACCCCAGAATCTGAAATTGCTTGCAATTCAGTCATTCAAAAATCGAAAGAAAGATAGGCAAAAATCTATCATATCAGAAATGATGGGGTTTGCAATGGGAACCTCTTCCCCTTTACAATCTTCTTCTTCAACCTATCATCACCACCCTCCTTTCCCTTCTTTTTCATCTTCTTCACCCCCTTTTTTCTTCCAAAGAAACACACATGATTTCAGTAAAAAAAGGAGAATTTATGCTTGTATGCAAAACCATGAAAACGACGACGTTTCTTGTGGGAGAAGGGCGATTCTGTTTGTGGGTATTTCTGTTCTTCCCTTCTTGAATCTCAAGTCGAAAGCTGCTGAAAATCTTGCTCCTGATGAATTGGGTATGTTTGATTTCGAGTTTTTCTTGCGAGATTTTACATATTTTTGCTTTGATTTTACTTGCGAAATGTATTTAGGGATCACTGTTTAGGTTGATTTTTAAGAGAATTTTAGCGAATTTGTTCAAATGGGTCTTCAATTTTGGAGTGTTTTCTGAAAGGAATGCTGGTAACTATGTGATTTTTCTTAAAATTTATGGTGTAATTTTTTCTTTAATTTACTTGAGAAATGTATCTAGGGATCACTATTTAGGTTGATTTTTAAGAGAATTTAGCGAATTTGTTCAAATGGCTATTCATTTGTGTAAAGGAATGCCAGTAACTTTGTGATTTTCTTGAAATTTATGGTGTGATTTTTTCTTTAATTTACTTGGGAAATGTATCTAGGGATCACTGTTTAGGTTGATTATTAAGAGAATTTTAGTGAATTTGTTCAAATGGGTATTGAATTGTGTAGTGTTTTCTCAAAGGGTTGCTAGTAACTTTATGATGTTCTTGAAATTTATGGTGTAAATATTTCTTTAATTTACTTGCGAAATGTATGTAGGGATCTCTATTTAGGTTGAGTTTTAAGAGAATTTAGCGAATTTGTTCAAATGGGTCTTCAATTTTGTAGTGCTTTCCAAAAGGAATGCCAGTAACTTTGTGATTTTCTTGAAATTTATGGTGTAAATATTTCTTTAATTTACTCGTGAAATGTATCTAGGGATCACTATTTATGTTGATTTTTAAGAGAATTTAGCGAATTTGTTCAAATGGGTCTTCAATTTTGTAGTGCTTTCCGAAAGGAATGCCAGTAACTTTGTGATTTTCTTGAAATTTATGGTGTAAATATTTCTTTAATTTACTCGCGAAATGTATCTAGGGATCACTATTTATGTTGATTTTTAAGATAATTTAGCGAATTTGTTCAAACGGGTATTCATTTGTGTAGTGTTTTCTGAAAGGAATGCCAGTAACTTTGTGATTTTCTTGAAATTTATGGTGTAAATATTTCTTTAATTTACTTGCGAAATGTATCTAGGGATCACTATTTATGTTGATTTTTAAGATAATTTAGCGAATTTGTTCAAATGGGTATTCATTTGTGTAGTGTTTTCTGAAAGGAATGCCAGTGACTTTGTGATTTTCTTGAAATTTATGGTGTAAATATTTCTTTAATTTACTTGCGAAATGTATCTAGGGATCACTATTTAGGTTGATTCAAGAGAATTTAGCGAATTTGTTCATATGGGTCTTAATTTTGTAGTGTTTTCTGAAAGGAATACCAGTTAACTTTATGATTTCTCTGAAATTTATGGGGTAAGTAGTCTTGATTAACCCTAAAGAAGTCCCTAGATCTCATCTTCAGCTGTTTCGTTTGTATCTTCGATCAGGACGTAAACGGGTGAATCTTAAAGACCGACACTATAGCTTAGATCTTGAATCAAGAAGAAGGGGAATGCAAGTTAACATAACCCATAAGTTTAAGTCAAGAATATGATCAAAGAAAAAGAAGTAAAGCAAGTAAAAAAGAAATCGTATATTTTATGTTTGAATGTATTTCTGGTGCACTTTCGTGTGTCTATCGCCGAATGTATACCGACAACCCCTTTGTTGTCGTTATCTGAAAAACGTACATGCAATAGAGGAAGTTACGTCAGCCCTTATATGCCGTTTCTATATGTACACGGATTATAACTTGAAAGGGATAAACGAGCCATGGTTGACCTCTAGGTGTACATCATCTCCTATTTGTGTATCGTTGTGAATAAGCATAATTGAGCAAGTTTTAAGCTTTTCTTTTTAAAGATTTGATGGATAGAATGCAAAAGTATTAAAGAGAGTAATTTACTTTTTTTTTTCCAATGATCTGCAAGGCGTATGCAAAACAACCCCTATCTACGTTAATCGGACAAACTTTAGGCCATACGGCTAACAAGCGTGGTCCTTGAGGAGTTGTTAGCACCTTGATTCTTGACCCTCCACCTGCCATGCCAATGCTGAAAGATATTACTCCTATGAGCAAAATGACTAAAATACCCTTTCACTAACGTAAAGATTGTGGGCCATAGTGATTGAAAAGATACTTAGGTTTGGTTTGGCTTGCTCTGGCTGGGGTAATAGCTCGAGTGTTTTCTCCTCTCGTTTACATTTGGTTCGTATGGGATAAAATTAAAATCAAACCCTTAAAGTAAAGCTACAAGGGAAGTCTCGTTATAGAAATGATAGTTGGTGTTTAATATATATATATATATAATTTACGTTAAGTGGTTCATATAGTTTCACCATATTGGGTCAGTTTCGTTTGGTTTTGGTTCGGTTTTGGTTCATATAGGTTAAACGGGCTCCCAAGCGTTCCTAGGCTCGTGGTTGGCTAAAATAGTCAAACAAGTTGACCATGGTCGGGATCATCGCTCGCTTTCATGACAACTTTTGTTGCACTAATTACGTGCAGGATCGGTTTTTTATAACAAAATTTAGTTCCAAAGATTCCGTTGTATGTGAATACATTGGAGGCTTATCTAAACATGGACTAATTATCTTTTCTTGATTATGTTATTTTCAGAAGATTCTGCAAGGGAACACGAGCTTAATCAAATAGCAGAGGTCCGAGATTATGCTAGTTTAAACGTTGAAATTTATATTAGCCGTGCATGATCTTGTTAAAGTTACATTCTTCTAAATATTCGAAACGCTTGTCGTTCAGGTACAACCAACTCAACGAGATGCATCGCCAAACCCGTTTCTCACTCTTTCGAGTGGGCTCGGAATAGTGGCTTCGGGCGTGCTTGGTGCTTTCTATGCGTTGGCTCAGAAGGAAAAGTCAGCCGACAATGCAACGATAGAATCTGTAAGTTTTAAGTTATCGCGTGTTTTTTCCGATTTGGAAAACTTTACGTGATCATACTTCCAAAAAGAAGTTTTTATGGGCGTAAATGCGTTAAAAATCAACTTGTAACGTATCTATAGCGAACGAGAATGCTTTGTCATATGTTTTGAGGAATACCCACAAGAAAAACGTCGTTTTTATTAGGTTTTGTGCACATGAAGGTAAATCTTTCGTTAAAGAAAGCACATTACTTTCTTTTAGATTGTAAAGTAAAGCGGTCGTTGACTTTTGAGGTCAAAAGACGACTAATCGAATCTTGATTAATGTCAATGTTTTCTATAATAGCATCTGTTATGAAGCCTAATTTAGTAGATAGAATTCTTGAAAATCGTTCTAGTTTCGTATCGGATTTGAAAGTTGTAAACTAAAACGGTCAGTTTGACCTCAAAAGTCAAAGTAAACCGATGTTTCTTAACGGGAAAGTTGTATCTAACGAAGGTCGTATCATCTTGCAGATGAAAGCTAAACTGGTTGAAAAGGAAGCTGCGATTGTTTCGATGCAGAAGAGCTTCGAGTCGAAACTGGTGAACGAGAAGGAAGAAAGAAGCGAGCAAATTAGAAAGATGAATCAAGAAAAGCAAGCGTTAACGAGCCAATTAAGCTCGGCAAACAGCACGGTAAACGGGTTAGGAAAAGAGCTTCAGAAAGAGAAGAAATTCATCCAAGATCTCAAAAACGAGATCGATCGTCTCACCGCCGACCTCGAAAAGGCTTTAGATGATAAAGAGGAACTTAAAATGCAGGTGAAAGATAAACTTTTTACGATCGAAGTCCTGCAAGAAAGGATAAACTTGCTCACCTCCGATATCAAAGATAAAGACGACAATCTCGCAAATCTAGGCTCCGCCATTGCCGCCAAAGAATCCGAGTTCGAGAAACTGAGTTCAATCTACGAGCAAACACGGGTTGAATTGGCGGATTCGAGATCGGAGATCGAAGGGATGAAACAAGAAATCTTGAAACTTGAGAAAGAACTAGAACTGAAAAGGTTCGGTATTGATGATCTGAATGCACAAATTCGTTCTTTATGCGATGAAAAAAACGTCATTACCGAAGAACTCGACTCTGCTAAGAAGGAGTATACCGAATTAACGCTCTCTTCGGAACAGAAAACCGCTTCGGATGCTAAGCTTTTGGAAGAAACGGAAAAGAAACTCGAAGCAGTTATAGAAAAGCTCGAGTGTGCTTTAGTCGAAGTGGATAAAAACGAAGGATTAATCAATGAGTTGACCGATGAAAGAGACAGTTTGAGGAAGGCTTTGGATTTCGAGGTGGGTAAAGTCGGAAGTCTCGAAGACGAGCTTTTGGTCGTACGGAGAACGGTAGACGACGCGAAAAATGAGGCTTCGGAGCTGCGGAAACATCTGGAACTTTCCCGGATTACATGCAAGGAACTCGAAGCGAAGGTGTCTCGAGTTGAAGCCGAGTATTCCGAAGCTAAATTGGCATTACAGAGAAACTTTGAGAAGTTAAAACAAACTGCTGAAATGTTAGCTGATGAACTCAGCTCAACGAAAGCCGTTTCGGAAAAAACTAACGAAGAATTGAAACGGGTGTCGCTCGAACTCGCGGAAAGTTCAGAAAACCGTGATAATCTGAGGGAAGAACTGGACGAGGCATACAAGAGACTCGAAAGTGGAATTCACGAGCTTAAAGAAGAGAAGAAGCACGTCGTTTCGTTGACTAAAGAAGTCAGCCGTTTGGAGGGCGAGATCATGAACGAGAGAGAATCAAGAAGGTCGATGGAAACGGATTTGGAAGAGGCGACGAGAGCGCTAGACGAGATGAACCAGAACACCGTGATTCTGTCCAGGGAATTGGAGATCTCGAAGACCAAGATCTCGGGTCTCGAAGACGAGAAAGAAGCGTTGTACAGATCGCTCGATGAACAGAAACGTGCGATTCAAGAAGCTCGAGAGAACATGGAGGATGCTCATAGCGTGATCGTGAAGTTGGGGGCGGAAAAGGAGAGCTTGGAGAAGAAAGGGGGCAAACTCGAGAAGGAATTGGGGGCGGCGAAGGGCGAGATTTTACGATTACGAAGCGAAATGAGGAGTTCTTCTGTAACTGCTGAGAGTGTGAAGAAGAAAGGAAGTGAAGAAAAGGTGAGGAAGAATGGAAGTGAAGATGAGAAAGCAGCAGTTGCTGTGAAGAAGGTTGGCAGGAGGAAAAAGATTGTATCAAAACAGAATGAATCTTGAGGATTGTGGGGTTTTTAGTGATTACTTGAAAGTTGAGGGGTGGTATTTGTAATATCCAATTCTTAGAGGGTAAATCATAGAAGTAGCGTTTGTAATTTCTGCATAATTTTCATTAAAGTGAAAAATAAAAAAAAATCTTTTTTGCGGATCCGTGATTAAACCAAGTGTATTTGGCATATCTCGAAAGTAGGATTTAGAAAGTGAGATATATATAGATTTTTTTGGCGGATTCTTGAATATGTGTGTCATTTTGTAGAAATAACACTCGACGAATTAGAACATTTTTTTATAAATTTTTATTGTTGTTATTACGTTTATATCGTGAATTCATGAGAGTTCTTAGAGAAATTGACACAAATAGCCATATTACACATCCATTTTCACCTCCTAGTCATGTTTGTCTTGTATTTGCAGATTTGACCTTAGGTCCGCAATGAAGGACCTAAGTCTGATTGTGGACTTGCATTAACGCTTGTTATGGGGATGGCACGTGTTGGGATATACCCTAGATCTGCAATGGAGGACCTAGGTCTGATTGTGGACTTGCATTAATGTTTGTTATGGGGATGACACATGTCGGGATATTGCGGACCTAGGTCCTCCATTGCGGACTAGGAATGGCAACGGGCCGGTTTCAGGCCGGGGATTATGGTCCCCGACCCCGAAACCGAAACCGAAAACCATACCAGTCCCCGAAATCGTCCCGATCCCCGTCGGAGATCTTATCGGGTCTCCGCGGTTTCCCCGATCCCCATTGGGGAACCCGTTAAGGCTAAAAAATCACCGTTACCCGTTAGTAATACCCGAAACGGAAAAATTCAAATTTTTTAAACATAAGAAGATTTAATTTTTAATTTTTTTTTCTTTTAGGGATTTGATTGGGTTTGGATTTGGGCTTTTAAAATATTGTATACTATCAGGCTGGGCTGGGCCGGTGAGCACCATCCCCGTCCCCGTTAAAATCCCCGATAGCACCCCCGATCCCCGCCCCGTCCCCGATAAGACGTCCCCGAACCCGACCCGAAATGTTTAGTTTTCGGTTTTCCCCGTCGGGTTCGGGTTTTTTGCCATCCCTATTGCGGACCTAGGGCCAAATCTGCAAATACAGGAGAGATATGGCTAGGAGGTGAAATTGGAGGTGTAATATGACTATTTGTGCCAATTTGTAATCCGAAAAGGTTAAATTTATAATCTTTAAATCATCTTAAAATGGTTTTTAGATTTAAAAAAAAGATAAAAAATATAGTAAGAGACTATCTTAAATGGGAATACTAAATCTTACACCAAATGTTAAATTTGTAGAGGCTGTTTTTTAATGTGATATGGGTAGATGTGAAATAAATATGGCTGAATGCAAATGACACATCTTATTTTGTCAACTGAATATGCACTTGGTTCAATCATTAAGCCACAACCGAACAACCTCTAACTGTTATATTAAACCTGGTGTCATAAATAGTAACATATCAAATTTGATGTAATACTATTAATTTACATCAACTAGAGAAAATATAAAAAATTACATAATCATTTAATGTTACCTTAAAAAAATATTGTTTATGTTAAGTGGCTGTTTGGTTCAGACATAAAAATAACTTAATTTTAAGTTAAAAGGAGAACAAAAAAAGCGACCACAGTGGGAGTCGAACCCACGACCTTTTGATCCGAAGTCAAACGCGCTAATCCACTGCGCTATGCGGTCAGATTCTTGTGATGATTCAGAACGATATCTTCATATTCGGTTTATTTTGTTTAATTATTTGTAGATTTTATATTAATTAAACATTTCAAATATTTAATTGTAGTTATAAATCATCCCATTAGATTATATAAAAATCTAGACCAAATTGTATAGACTAGGGGTTTCATTTCATTTCTTTTTTATTTTAATTTAATCTTTTAAATATTTACTTAGTTTTATAAGGCAAACTGTATTTAATGCAAATTACTTTTTCGTATTTATTTTAAAATTTTAGAGCATTTTCAATGGTTATGATAAAAAAGGAAAAAGAGGAATTTTAACAACTTTTGCTTCAACAACCATGTTATCTTGTGTGCTAAACAGGCCCGATCCTGATAATTTTTGGGCCCTGGACGAGATGTAAAACTGGGCCCTCGATAAGTACGAAAAAAATTTATTTAATATATCGCTTTATATCATAAGAATAACATTGAATTTAAGAAATACGAATAATTTATGTAAACCATTTTTCCGAGAATTCCTAGACACAAAATCAATTAATAATTATTTATAAATTAATATGATCTACCATATCATTTTTCCATAGCATCATTAATCTGTTCCAACGTCAAAAACATCCTTATGATATATATTTAATATATAAATTGACATTATTTGGGTTGTGATTATTCGGAGTACAACTCTATGTAAATCAGTTGTGTTCCCATCTCACATCATATTAATGTTTTTCTATCACCATTTTAAAATTTTAGGGTTAAAACAATTCTTTTTTGAATCATCAATCTTAGAATCAAAACTCCATGTTGTTTTAGTTTGAGATATTATTATTGTTTTTGAGATATAAGAGTACTTAAGATTCATGCACTCACTATTAAACTATTAGGTAATAAAGAGTTAATAATGTTTGAAAAAACAGTGTATAGATATAAGTTGGATCGTTTCATATAATTGGTAATTTTTTACACAAAATAGTTCTCCTGGTTAATATGAAGAAATTTACCATATTCTAAATGAAATATAGAATTTATATGGATTGAGTAATCAAAAAAGTCGGTGGGAGATGAATGATGGATAATATATTAAGGTTTTCTAGGTAAGTAATTTTAGACTTTGGTACTAAATTATTAAAAAAAAGACCTTAAAGAAACTATAATCAATACTGTAAAATTAACCACCAATTAACTTTTCACTTATTTTTTTCATTTCGAGTGTAATTAGTTAATACATGTTTGGACCCTTATATAATACGAAATTCTTTGAGTTCTATTAGATACTAAAGAAATTGTCTCTTTTGTTAACTAATTTTTAATACTATTATATAGTTAAAAAAATTGGGCCCCTATTTCTCGTTGGGCCCTGAGCGTAGGCCCGGCCCGGCCCGCCCTCCTCCAGGGACGGTCCTGGTGCTAAAATATAGAAAATATAAGAGAAAAGTTAAAAATCTTTAAATTTGGAGAAATATCTAAAACTCACTTTTTAAAAAAAGATAAAATAATATTCTAATATTTCCACTAATAAGAAACATTTGAGTAAAATGTTTAGAAGAGATAAATAAATTTTTATTAATGTATTCATTGTTTTAATAATATAATCAATGCTACAACCTCTAAAATATAATAGTTGTTGGAGTTAGAAGTGATTTTTTTTAAAGATTTTGGTTTTTTGATATTTTATTTTAAAAAAAATATAGCATAACTATTGAAGATATTCTTATATTGCAATGAAAAAGTGTTACAATTTTATTGAAAAAAGTGAAATATGTTGTAATTTTGTAAAAACTGTATTTTTCAAGAAGAAAAGTAAAGTTTGAGATATTTGTGGTAAACACAATAATAGGTTTTTAAAATTTCTCAAAATATAAAAAGAGCAAAATACCTTTTCATTTTAACACAATCAACTTGTTATAAAAAATTTCAATAATTTAATCATTCAAAATAAACAAGTTTGATTAGTTTATTTATTAAAAAATAATTTAGAAACTTAACAATTTAAAATGGAAAACTTTGTTGAATTTTTGTAAACGTCTTTATTTATTTAATTAATACACACTCTTTTATAAATTTTAACGGTTGAAAATTATTTCTATAATTTTATATATTTATAGTTTTTACGTGAGAAATGAATTTGAACCGTTGATCTCTTTTAATCGCAAGTCATCCCACAAATTGTGATTTAGAAGAGAATTGATCTGGTATATCTCTATGTATCTTATCTTGGTGCATTTCATTATAATGTGTGTCAGTTTCTCATCTAACGATTAATAATCATTTCTCACAATCTCATGTTTCTCATGTGGCGTTTGGTACGTAGACTGGATGGGACGGGACAGAACGAGACGCGACGGGACGGGACTAACTGTCTGTCCCACGTTTAGTTTAGGTTTAAAATCATATGTTTGAAAGAGAGTAATATTGTAATCTTACATTTAGTCCCATGTTGTTCCACCTATTTTGGTGGAACTAAAAAACTTAAGTTTTGTCCCATGAAATCTGATTTTTGTCCAATGTGATTTTTGTTCCATGACATACAAAACATGAGACTATTTTTTTTTGTCCCACAAAGTTTGCATACCAAACACATCCTGACTCAATTTGTCACCGGAATTGAATTCAATAACTATTTTCTCATCTTTTTGTATATTTTTAACCTTAACAAGAAAATAAGTTGGTACAAATTCAATCGTTTTGTTAATGGAGGATTAAAGCATTATTGCATTGTTTTATGTTGTTGTCATCCAAAATTTAACTTCTAGGGTTCTTTCGATTTCATCTTCACCTATTCATTCCATAACAAATTACTACTTCAATTTCATTCAAATTCCAATTTCGATTCCTAATCTTAGATCTAGCTCTCGCTCACGTACCCGATCGCTGCACCTCACTTGAATCTGATTCAAATTCACTTTGTAAACCCTTCGTTTTTCATTCGATTTGTTGGTTCCAACTGAGTTATTTGCCAAAAAAACCGTCATCAATGGTTATATCTGGTGATTGCGCCATGAATTAAGGTTTAATCGGGCGGAATTCCCCTTCATTTGTTGCGAAAATTAGTTTCTTTTATTTGTTTGTAGAATTGGAGTTTTGGGGGTTCAGAAGAGTGGAAGTGAATCCGTAGTCATGTTCTATGGTTCAGTGGTATGGGATCCATGGCTAATTGTAGCTCAAATCGTATGCATTCAGTGCTTGTACTATCTCACGCTCGGAGTTTTCATGGCGATAATTGTCGGGCCTAGGGTTTCAAAGATGAGTCTTGTTTACTTCTTTGACTATGCTACAGTTACTCTCTCCACCGTTACTGGCTGGTCTGTCATTGCCTCTTTCCTTCTGAGTTCTATAGCAGGGTGAGTGTAATGATTTCTCAAATTATTGTGCTTAATTTGATTATTAGTTTTAGTTTTAGGGAGTTACTTATGTAATGTACTATTTTAGAGTTTGCTTGAATAATTTATATGAAAATGAACATGTTGATATTGTATCATTGTATGTGTACCTCTTGGAAACATATAGCTAGTGACTCTTGTGTCTTGTCCTCCGATTATTTGTTGGTCTGATAAATGTCTAATTGGCATGTATTTCTTTCTGGTTCTCAAGTTTGTTTTCTGTTAGATGATATATAATATGAATGAATGAGGATACAACACAGTTTGAATAAAGCTGCATTTTCTTTATGTTATAATTCTACAACTTTTAGCTAGAAGTTCATCAACTTCACACTTGTTGTTTCATGTTTGGTTAACTCATCTTCTAATTGGATGGTGCCTTGGTATATTCTATATTTTTGGTCCAGTAAACTGCTATGCTATTATGTTATCATGCTAAGTGCCACTATATTAGTTATTCACTGCACCTATAGATTTATGTGTCTTAAGTGTCTTAAACTTCTTTTATTTTTTCTAGGGTCTCATGCATTCAAGTGGCCCCATCGTACATGAGTTTAATAAAACTGTTTGAGTTCTATAGCTAGCTATTTAGTTGTCGTTATTAATATCAATACTACTTGTTGGAGGGGAATAACAGAGAGATACTTTGATGACACCACATGTATGACTTTGTCTAATGTTGTTTGCTTGTAAAGAGATGATGTATATTTGGATTTACCCATCTTAAATTCTATGGTAATATCGCTACCAATGGACTTTCTTGTTTCCGATCAATCTTAAAACCAGGTGGTTACCAGAGTTTGATCTTATAGACGACTTTTTGTTTTTATTGCTACTATCATTAATTCATTATTATAAGAAAGTATGTATCAATCAAAACTGGTTTTGATATGTTATAATACATATGAAAGAATTAGTGCTTTGTGGCCATACCTTGGTGTTATTTCTGTTTCCAGGGGTTCCTCATTACCATGTAGTGTCTTAAAATTACTCTACTATTGCAACAATTTGCACCAATGTTATATGCAACACAAATGCAGCTCAAATCATGGTACAGTGGCATAATAAGCAGCATGTAAAACAATATTCACCATCAACAACCCTACTACTAAGCCTTAAATTAAAAAGGATTGTAATACAACCTGCTGATGCGATTTAGAAGCTTTGCGAATTGCCATTGATGTAACTAACCCTCAAGTCCGAAAGAAAAGGACTATTTGGTGCTTCGTATATTTGAAGATCTTTTACCAATATTTTCTTAGAAATATAAGTATGAGATCATTACATGAAATCCTGATGAGAAAATATGAATTATGTGGAAGCTCTTTTTAACTTTTATATGTTTCAAATTTTAAACAGAGCTGGTTTCTTGCTTTATTTGATTGAGAGAGCAAAGAAGTGCTTAGATTTTTCGGCCACCCTTTACATCATCCATCTATTCATATGCATCATGTATGGAGGCTGGCCCTCATCAGTAACATGGTGGGTTGTCAATGGTTCCGGATTGGCAGTAATGGCTTTGTTGGGAGAATATTTGTGTATAAGACGTGAATTGCGAGAAATTCCCATTTCAAGACTCCGTTCAAGTAAGTGAACTTCAAAATATTGGTAGAACTGATGAGTGAAAATCGAGAAGAGGCATCTCCATCTCTCTTCGCCATCCTTTACAATTCAGTTTTGGTGAAATGCATGTTTTTCATATGTTATCTATTTACCTTTATTTCCTTCTTGCATGTGTGGCTCTGCATTTCTGGCACTGATTTTTTTTTAAAAATCATGAAACCTATGTTACTCTTGCTTTGTACGACATTTATTTTCATTCCTTTTGGATCAAAACTGGACTTTAATGATTGGCTTCTAATCATTCATCTCGATGCCGTTGATGGGTCAATCTGCAGCTAGTAGCTTATGTGTTCCTATCTTCTATATATTCACCAAGTTCCATTTTCACAAGAACCATGATATTTGTTCATATAAATGCCGCCATTATTGAAGTTGATATTGATATTGTAAAACCTGAGTTCGTACCACCTGTGGGCAAGCCTTGAGGGGATATTTTTGTGTTACGGTGGTAACTCTAACTCTAAGTACTACATTGGGCCGAGAATCATAATCTTTGGTATTGATGAATACATATATTTTTGGTTTCCATGATTGTGTTGGTCTAAATATAGTACCATCTATTGTTGTTTATACGAATGTGTCACGTCATCCTCTATCCTTTGAGGTATCATTCGATTCCCAATGTTGACTACTACTTCCTCGTCGATACGTTCCTTGCTGAAGTCGCGCCATAGATGTTCGATCTTGGAGCAATTAATGCGCAAGCCTTGTGTTTCTAAATTTTCCCACCACTCTCCTCTCCTCTTGTAGCCTCTAGTTCACCTTTGCCCTCGACTCCGCTACCAACGCAATGTCATCAGCAAATAACATGCACCATGGAACACTCCCTGAATCCCTTGAGAAGTCTTGTCCAAAATCACCACAAAAAGGAATGGACTTAGTGTTGATCCTTGGCGAAGCTCTATCTCTACCGGGAAATACTCCGTCTTACCCACCGGGGTCCGGACACAAGTTCTTGCTCCGCTGTACATATCGTGTATTACCTTGACATCCTCTATGACACCCCTCTCTTCTCTAGGCTTCTCCAAATCACATTCTGCGACACGCTATTGTAGGCCTTCTCCAAGTCTATGAACACCATGTGTAGTTCCTTACTACACACTATATTTTTCCATGATACACCTGAGGTTAATTGCCTTGATCACTGACCTCCTAGAGGCTAGACATGGAGCCAGATTGGTTCTTTGTCACATCCGTTTCGCACCGCACACCGGCCTCAATCACATGATCCCATAATTTCAAAGTGTGGCTAAATAGCTTTACTCCTTGGAGTAATAGATGCACAATTTTTGACGCTTTTACAACTCTATACCGAGTAATACATGCAAAAGTTTGTGCCTTTACACCTAAGTCGATGAAATAGGAAGTTGGTAGCAGAGGTATTATGATCAAGACTGAAAAAGTTATTTTTGTAATTTTAGAGGCTTTGTTCCATGGAATTTGGAACAATTGATGTAGTTTAGTAAAAATGGTTGGCTATTAGTCAACTCTCTAAAATATCCTGCAATAATATGACTAAATAGGGGAACTTAGCGGATCAAATCAATATCATCAATTAGGGCTGCACATGGGTTGAGTTGGCCGGGTTGAAGGCATTTGAACAACCCAACCCAATGTTTGCGGTTTGAAAAATTGCAACCCAACCTAACCCAAACAAAAGTACAACTCAACCCAAACCGTGCGGATTGGGTTGGGTTGAAACTTTGGTACATCATTTTACAATCTAGCTAAGCGATTATATTTAAACGAAGTAAAATCAAAATGAAAACATACAAATAAAGCTAACAATTGCATAAGAGATATTTGCATGAGGCTTTCTATTAAGGTTAACAATTACATAAGCAACTATGGTAGGCGACTAGAACATGTTAGCAACAAACTTAAAGAAGAAAGTTGAAGTTTCATTTCATGCAAATAAGAAAGTAAAAATTATGATTGAGATTGTGATATAATTATGAATAGAGCTAATCACGAGTTGGTCTAATGTCTAATATTGGAATTGGGTTACGACTTAACAATCATATTAAATCCATGGTATTGAAAAGCATGCATTGGGTTCATCGGGTTTGGTTGGGTTCAAATGGCCCTAACCCAATTCCAACTCGATTAGGTATAGAGTGGCATTGGGTTGGGTTGGTCGGGATTTTGTCATTTTGTGCATCCCTACCATCAATGAATTGCAAGATGATGGTTGGCAAAAAATATGGCAAAGTAGGAAATATTACAATCACTAGAAAACATTGCAAAATGGAAGTTATTGCAATTTTCATGGGACAGGGAGTAGTCATTATCTGCAGTTATCATTGGTTACTTATAGGGTAATATGAAGATAATATTATAAATATTAAGAATTGCAGTTGAGGATATAAATCAAACCATAAGCAGTCAACTAGAGTGTTAAAAAATGAGAAGAAGGCAATGAAAAGGGAGATAGGAAGAGAAAGAAAACAGACTTGGATATTATGATTTGTGAGGGCTCCAAATAGATAGGTGGCTTGAAAAAGGTGAGGTTGAAGTAGACCTCATACTACATATAAAGTGGGTCACTGATGTCTGCTGCCATATATTTTTTTCTCTTACTCTTTTGCTTAAGTTTCTGAAATACATTATGCACAAACTATAGTATTGGTTCCCTGTTTCGAAAATCGTCAGCATAACCTTAGGAGTTACAGGAAGTCTTTTTTTTAATTTTATTTTATGTTGTCGTCATATAGGTATTCCATTTGCAGATGTGATTAGATTGTTTGTGGAAGCAGCTCTGGCTCTCCAGCATGTGCTGTATTTCACTGTGCGTTTGGTACACGGATAGAAAAAAACGGGGGGGGGGGGGGGGGGGGGGGGTTGGTTGAGAGAATTGTGGAAGAGTAGGGTTTTCATTTAACATGGGTAGGTTAGTAATATACCATCTTGTCCCATCTCCCTGATTTTTTATTTTGATGGAACAAAAAAAAATACATTTTTTCTCACTCAGTCCCATCCTGTCCTAGTCTAATGCTGCTCCAAATGTGGGACAAAAAGTTTTTGTTCTGTCCCATCCTGTATCGTCCTGATCCACGTACCAAACGCACCCTTAATGAACTATTGACGGAAATCTTATGCAGGTTACTATTGTTACCATAATTCCCTCCAACTCCACATCCTGTGTTTGGTTTTAATTATTCTGAGATGCAATACAATGAAAGCCTGGTAAAGGGAAAACTTTTCACTAAAAAACAAAATGCAACTGTTGAAATTTAGTAGAATGATGACGGTTGTTAGGAACATCGAAGCGCACCACAAGAGAAGTTAAATAGGGAGATACCCTCTAAATATCTGGTGGGATTTTAAGAGACTGGGGAATCTGCAACCTTTTTTCTAGTAAAGAAAAGCTATGAACTGGGAAATAAAGAAATATGTAGTGGACATTTGTTCTGTTGTTAAATTGATGTAAAAGAAAGCTAATTTGACCTCTATAAAAGGCAGATTACATATATAGATAAATTAACCCATAAGCATCCTCAATTACTCATAAGTCATAACCAAGATGCAAAGGCAATTCTTTATTTTTAGAATAAATCCTCATTAATCATTCAACTGTCTTCTACTTTTAGCTATATTCTTTGGCCCTTGCTATTTGCTATTGTTTTTTATGGTGTAAAATGTTTTTTTTTTGTCTGCATAATTAGTTTTTGAGGGTGTAATCATGCAGGTGTTTGACAGAAGTAAACAAACTCAGGAAAGAATACATTCTTTTTTGCTAAATAGTAGTTGCGGGATGAATGCGTAGCGTTCCTGTTGCTAAAAACTCGAGACGGTTATCTATTTTACGTTTCAAACACTATGACCTCATGGCAGTTTAAAGATGAAGACTTGAAGAATTAGAATTGGGGGAGCATAATTTGCATGATGCACTTATCGATACGTATAAATCCGGTATAGAGACAAAGTTCATTGCTTAGATGTTGTCATTTAACATTCATAATTTGATGCCTGTTTTCAGTTTGTTGTTATCTGGTGTGCAAAACCTGGTTTATGATATTTTTGTTTTTGTTCTGTTCATACTTCCTCTGCTCCATGAAAGTTATGGTCTTCATATTGATCACAATGTCTTGTTCTTTTTTTCAATTTGTAACCTAAAATTACATATTTGTCCAATTTGTGGTTCACAAAAGTACCCCAAATTGTCCTTGTGTAGATGCATTTTGGACAATTTACCAGTAGTTAATAGTGAGCATTTCCTATAGTAAAGTTATTGATATTTTTGTGAAAAACTTTCCATTTCAATCCCATGTATGATTTGAAAGGACTTTCTAGATTTGGAATCTTGAAATCACACAAGCATATGATTTTGAAATCCTACAAGGTGGTTGGTATTTAACCGGGTTTTGTGGAATTTGTATGTAATAATATGCTAATTATGTTAAAAACATTTGTTTTGTAATATATTATTAATAAAAGGCTAATTTAATTACTTGTAATTTGTTTTAACGAATTATCTAAAAATAATGGAATTCAATTTCATTCCAATTTCTACATACCAAAGATTCTAAATCCTTCCAAATTCAAATCTCTCTAGTTCCAAATCCTTATACGAAACTTAAATCTCTCAAAACTATTTCATCACACCAAACGCCCCCTAGGGGTCCCTAAGGGCGCGTTTGGTTTGCGGGATTCGGAGGGATTTGGATTTCAAATATATTCCAATCATGTGTTTGGTTTGCAGGAATGGAATTTGTTGACCGGATTTGAAATCCTTTCACCTCTTTAAAATCATTTACTTGATGGATTTGGAATTCCTTTGCAATGGGCCGGGATTTCAAATCCTTCCAAATCCAAATCTTTACTCGAAATCCAATCCATTCAATTTCAATCCCGCAAACCAAACGCGTCCTAAGTCCATTTGATTTGCAGGATTTTGAGGGATTTAGAATTGGATTCCATTTCAGTCCCGCGTTTAGTTTATTGGAAAATCCGGAATTGAAATCCTGGGATTTCAATGAAATGTCACACACATAGGATTTAGAAATCACATGGAGTAGTTGGTGTTTGTAATAATATATTTAAATATGTTAAACACATTTGTTTTATAATAGTCAATTAATAAAAAATAATTTAAGTATTTTTATAATTTGTTGTTATAAATTATTTATTAAAAATGAAATTCAATTCCATTCCAAATTTTATAAACCAAACACATCAAAAATTTCAAATACTTTATGAAATTTTAATTCCTCTGTGGTTTGTTAAAGATTGTGTTTTGAAATGGCAATTTTCCTCTTTATGGTTTATAATTCATTTATATTTTCGTCTCTAAGCCTAACTACTACTTTTAAGCATGTGGGACTAAAATAAAAATGAATTGTAAACCACAAGGCAAAATAGATACTTACAAATTATAAAGTAGTTATTGATGTGGCATTAGAGACCACTTTTGAAAGATTTGTGATATTGCATTGGTTATCAAATTTACCATCTCGAACTTGAAATCGATTAACTCGCTTATTGGCTCGACCCCAGATTTCTTAAACTTTGATTATATGATTTATAAACATATGAACATGTTTGACTCGAATAAGTGTATGTTCAGCTTGATAGAAAATTTTAATCAAGTTTTCTGACGAGTCAAATCGAACTTTGATGTTATGGAGCTCAACTTCTTAAGTTAAAAGAGTTTTAGTGTGTGTTCGAGATTGACTCAAGCTCGAGCTCGAGTAGCTCGTTAAAAGCTCGACTCGTTAACATCCCAGATCGGTGATATGCAAAAAGAGCTCGAGTAGATCGTTAAAAGCTCAACTCGTTAACACCCCAAGTAGGTGATAATTGCAAAAACTTATGTAGCAGCTTTGAAAGATGATTAGGATTTCATTGGTGTGATGTTAGGTAAATTTTAGTAAGTTTGCTAGTAGTAAAGGAAGATGGAAAATAGATGAAGTGTTTGTTGATAGAAAAAACAGCTTATAGCACTTTTGAGCATTAAGCAGTAACAACTGAGACTCATTCTTTTTCTTTCTTCCTTCCTTCCTACCCTGCAAACTAAAACTCTCTTCTTGTTTGTTATTCTAAATTGCATTTCATGGCTGAGCTTTCCATGATGAAGATATATCCGCCACGGCTTCGTCGACCATCATGTACACCCCTTCCAACCCGAACGTCTCAAGTATGTTCGATTGATGTAGTTTTTCCATCACGCTTCCCCCCGGGTTCGCCAAAACCAACTGCAATACGAACAACCATCAATCGACAATCCTTCCTTCACTCTTTCTATTGGATTTTATAGTTTCTAGATGACAGGGTTAGATGACAAGGTTATGTTCAGGGGAAAACCGTAAAAAAAAATTTTGAAAAACTGAGGAACACCCTAGTAACTGTTCATCTGACGTATGCACTTGTGGATACAAGTAATATGTAAGTAATTTTTCTTGTATGCACATGTGCATAACAAGCACACGTGCATAGAAACATGATAACATCTTCGATTAGTTGTATGCACATGTGCAAACGTACAGATGAATGGTTCTTAAGGTGTTACTCAATTTTTTTTGGGGGGTTTTCCCCTGAAGCTCACTCGTAGATGGCAATACAGTAACTGGTATGGAAATAACTACTCTACTCTTGCTACAACAACATTAGTGTTACAATAGATTTATAGGACATTTTTTGGTGTGTACATAAGTTTTTAGGACATTTTTAAAATAAAATGTCGTGTTAGTTATTTTATACACTATTTTAAAAAGTGTTGTATAAACATGGTGTTCTATAAAAAGATGGGATTATACAACGCTTTTCAAGATTGTCCTATAAAATAGTTTATACGACACTTTATTTTAAAAAGTATCCTAAAAAACTTGTTAAAACGCCCCAAAACGTCTTATGATCCTATTGTAACACTTTTAGATAAAAGTTTTATAGTTTTGTCCTATAAACCTAAGTCCTACAAAGTATTCTATTAGGACAATTAGACAATTTAGACGTCATATAAAGTCAATTTTATTGTAGTGTCTTTTAAGCGGAGGTATGCGTACAACCTACCCCACCACTAGGTAGGACATACTGGGTTCGTTTGGTTTAATACAGTAACTAGGATTTTAGAAGTTAAGGTTAACCTGAAGCGAGCGCTTCTCTAGCATCTTTTTAAGCTCTTTCACCATCGCGAGACCACTCGTGTCGATGCCCGTCACAGCTGCAAAGTTCACATTAAAAAGCGATTATTATTTTCGATCTCATTCATGATTCGTACGGTACTCGTTTTCGTTAAAGCCGATTACTTACCGGTCATGTCGATAATAACACATTTTAAAGAACTGCCATTGTTGGCTGCTAACCACTCTTCCTCCTCTCTTATCCATCTCAATATCCTACAACCGAAAAAAAAACCCGACTTTCAATAACCCCGATACGCATTTCTAGCTTGTACATTTCGGCTTCGATTGCATTAGCAAGTCGTACAACGTACCTTTCTTGTATGTAAGTAGAATTGGCAAAGTAGATAGGGGCCTCGACACCAAGTATTACAAACGAAGGAACCCTTCGAGCTTCTCTATATCTATTGACGTTTTGATAGATCTGAGTGCCCGGAATGTTTCCTAAAACGCTCGTGTTTGGTCTCGTCACATGTAAAAGAATCTTGAAAACCGAAACTCCAACCTATATGAAACCAAAGATGTATTTTTGTTAGCATCTTAATAAGCTTAATGGGAACCACAACTTATTCGATGATCTATACATGGCTTTTTAGTAGTGACTTAATGATATAGAAAGTGACTTGTTCACTAAGCTTCTAGGGGATCTTTATGCAGAAAGCCAAGTCCAAACCTCCCCCCTCCCCAAAAAAAAAATAAATAAATAAAAAAATAAAAAACAAGCTTCTTCCATATATGAAAAAACTCTCCCTATCTATACAGACAGATTAATTCATACAGTCAGCTTTATCCATAAGAAGTATATGATACTATACATGAAAAAATTAGTTATGTTAGAAAGATTACCGCAATTGCAAGACCAATGGGGACCGAAATGAAGAGAACGCCAAAGAACGAAGATAAACATGCCACGAAATCAAGTTTGTCAACTTTCCAAAGTCGAATCGTACTCTCGTAATCGATCAGCCCGATCACAGCAGTTATGATGATTGCAGCTAGAATAAGGTTCGGAGTGTAGTGAAAAAGAGGCATCAAGAACAAGAGTGTTATGAGCACGGTCGACGCCATTATGATGTTCGACACCACGGTTTTCGCTCCAGCGTTGGCGTTCACAGCCGATCGAGAAAACGAGCCTGCGGGAATTTTTTTAACTTAGAATTAATTCAAATTTATATTACTCCCTCCGTCCCAAATTAAGTGTCTAACATTACTATTTTAGTTTGTCCCAAAATTAGTGTCCACTTTCAAAAGTAAGTTTTCAATTTCTCATTCTACCCTTAATTACGAGACGAAAAAAGTCTCTCTCTATTATCAAGGGTAACAGTGTCATTTAGTTATTTAAAAAGTGTAATAATTGAGCCCATTCCTTAAACTGTGTTCCATTTCATTGTGGATATTTATTTCGGGGAAGGAGGGAGTGATTATCTGAAATTAGTGAATAATAATTAATAAATAATAATTGAGTAAATTACGTTTTTAGTCCTTGTGGTATGTTAAAAATTGCGAATTTCGTCCTTATGGTTTTGAAATTTCAGCTTTCGTCCCTATGGTTTGCAATTCATTTCTATTTTCATCCCTGAGACCAAAAACTACTTTTAAATATGAAGGACTAAAATAGAAATGAATTGTAAACCATAGGGATGAAAAATGTAATGAATTATAAAGCATAGGGATGAAAATCGTAATTTCAAAACCATAAGAACGAAAATAGAATTTTTCAACGAACCATAGGGACTAAAAACTTAATTTACTCTTATTAATTTTAAGAGTAAATTACGTTGTAGTCCCTATGGTTTGTTGAAAATTTCTAGTTTTGTCCTTATAGTTTTAAAATTACAATTTCCATCCTTATGGTTTATAATCTTTACCTTTTTCGTCCTTATGATTTAAATTTTATTCCTTTTTTCATCCCTATGGTTTACAATTTATTTCAATTTTAGTCCTTCAAACTTAAAACTAGTGTTTTGGCCTCAGGGACGAAAATAAAAATGAATTGCAAACCAGAGGGACGAAAATTGAAATTTGAAACCACAGGGACCACAGGGACTAAATCTGAAAATTTTAACAAACCACAGGGATGAAAAACGTAATTTACTCTTAATAATTTTAATTAAAAAATGAATTACCTGTAGTTACATAGCAAGAGGAACAAGAACCAGCCATATTCATAAATCCAATGGCTATCATTTCTTTGTTACCATCAACTTGGTAATCATTTAAAGCAGCAAATGTTCTTCCAACTGCTATCCCTTCCTGTGAGTAAATCAGTTCAGAACTGAATTCATCTGGATGCATTGTGGGGTCGTACTACTACGACCCCACGGTTGACAATCCAGAACAATGTATTATTGTTTTGGATCTGACTATTGGAAACAAGAAACATACGGTGAGAGATAATATTCCGGTGATGATCCCGGTCTTGATGGCGACTCCGAGAAATTCACCGTGAAAATAGAGCATGTTCGATGATGGTGGATTCAAACCCTTTTGCAAGTGACCGATCTGCCAAACGAAAAAATCTCGATATTCACATGTGAATAATCCATTTCGATATCGATTTATTTTGAGTAGTGGATCCTTACGGTCGCGATGTCATGAAGCTTTGATCTGAAGAGAGTGACTAAAAGGGTCGAAAGAATGACCGATGCCAACGGAGCCGCTGCCGATACCCAGAAGAGCTTCGGTTTTCGCATGCCCTGCATTGATTAGTTGTACCCTTACATGCATCAGCCACTTGTACTATTTTTGTATATCTGAAGCATTAAAGTGTTGGGTTCTCGTGAGAACAACCTGTTTTCGTGAGAGCAGTTGTGAAGACACAAAAATACACTGAACCAAACAACAAAAACACTGTGAAGGTTTAGCAAAAACAGTGTGAACTGTGAAGGTTCAGTGTTTTTTTGTACCCTCACAATGTTTGCTATGAAGGTTCTGTTTTTTTTTTACCTTTACATTGTTTTGCTATAAAGATTCAGTATTTTTTTGGTCCTTCACAGTTTTTGCTATGAAGGTTCAGTGTTATTTTGTTTTGCTATGAAGGTTTAGTGTTTTTTGTACCTTCATAGTGTTTTGCTATGAAGGTTCAGTGTTATTTTGTGCTCTCACGGGTCCCACGAAAATAGGTGCAAGTCAAACATTAAAAATTATAAGCTATTGGGTTATGTATACTTACAATATGCCTGGTGGTCAGTAAAAAGGCCAAAAAGCAAAACCCCATCACAATGGTTTGCCAAGACCACTACACAAATATAGAAAAAACTTTAATTAACTAAATGACAGTTTTAAATTCTGATAATTTATTATTATCGTAAAAAAAATGTGTTGTGTACCTCGTTTTTGTGCTGAATAGTGGACGATAAAACGGGGATTATTTGCATTTTGCTAGTGAAATGGACAATCCCGAGTAGCCCTTTCAATTGCTGTAAAGAAACAATGACTGCGGCTCCCGCCATGAAACCAACAAGCGTCGCCTTTGATAAGAAATCGATCACAAACCCCAACCTGTAAATCATCATCTCCGTTCACAACAAAAATACTAAAAAATATCTCCGTAAAAAGTAAATCAACATTTGGTTCGTTTAAAAGAAAGAAAATGAGAATAAGTTTCATTTCCCCCGGTTTGTTAATGAATTTTTTATAACTCAATATCTTGTAAGAGATGTGGAAAAAAGCCCGAGTCTGAAGCCCGGCCCAAAGAAGCCGAATCCAAGCAAGCCCGGACCAAGCCCTGAAGTCCAATTAGGCCTAAAAGCCTAGCCGGAAAAAGTCGGGCCAAGCTAAAAGAGCTTGATCCAAAAGCCCAATCGGGCCCATTTGTACATCCAAAGCCCTTCTCCGGTTTTTAAAAAAAAAACGAGGCTTTTTTTTACTTACTGAAAACGGGCTTGAAAGGCCGAGGTCCGGGTCTAAAAATCATGGACGTTGTATGAATAAAGTATGTGGATTAATATGTCTGTATAGACCGGGAAGGTTTTTGTTTGGGATGGTTTTTTTATAGACGAAAGGAACGTGTGTTAGGGGTGTAAATGATGCGAGTCGAGCTCGAGTATCATTATACTCGACTCAACTCGTTAGTATATCGAGTCGAGCTCGAGTTCGAGTCGAGTGTTGACCGAGTTATGACCGAGTCGATCTCGAGTAGCTCACGAGTTGTCTCGTCTCATTTACACCCCTAGAAGGAGTAGGTTTAGAAAAAAAAAATTTGGCTTTCTGCATAAAGCTCCCCCTAAAAGCTTAATGAATAAGTCACATTTTATATTATTAAGTCACTACGAAATAGTCATATATATGAATGTATTTAAATGCTACAAATGAATGTATTGTGAATGCTACAAAAGCAGTTATGAATGGAATGTTTTACTATTTGCTGAGTTAGTTCCCACTACTACTTAATGAAATTATTATTAATATAAAGTCAAAATGATCAGCACAAGAAGAAGAAAATTAGCAGTAACTTTTTATAAAAAAAAAAAAATGGTGCCACTTTTATAAGTTCTCAAAGGATATTCTCTTTCTAAAAGTTTTGTGCCCATTACATAAAGTTCAAAATCATGTTTCAATCACCCAGGAACCAACCTTTACCACTGCTACCTGGAAAAAGAAAAGGTGTTTTTGAGATCTATGTGTTTTAAAATCATTTTCAATTGTTTTTTTTTTATATTAAAGTTTTCAAATAAAATTATAGGTAATTCTAACAAATTTTTTATTTTAAAGATTTCAACATTAATTATATTATTATAATATCATCGTATTACACTTTAGAAAACTGTATATAAAATAATAATAAATTCAATTTGATTGTGGAAAATAATGAAAAAAATAGTTTTAGCTCCTCAATGTTAAGTTATAGAAAATTTTCTAAATTTGGTATTTTCTCTATTTAAATCTATATATATATATAGAGAGATAGAGAGAAGGAGAGGGGGAGAAAGTTCAAACTAGAACGCTAACTATTCAAGCGACTATGATAGTCGCATGAATCATATATAATTTTGTATGTGAATCATATATGATTTTGTATATATACTCGGGTTGTTCTCATGTTTTCTTAAATAGATGTTGTTCTCGTATGAACCCACATCTCTCTCTATAGGCCAAGGTTATTTCGCAACCCACTAAAAGGTTACAAAATCTGTTGAAACAAAATAGAGAATACAATCTCCATTTTCTCTATTTTAAAAAATTTGTTAGACGTTTGAGATAACTACAAACCAAGAGTCTTTTGACATCCATTTGGGCCATGTGGGCAAATGCACCTAAAGATTATATAAAAATATGTGAAACTTCATTAAATTAATTTATAAAAGAGCTTTTTAAGAGAGAAAGGAATGTTCCAACATATATTATAGAGAAATGGTCCAAGCCTAGCCGACAGACACAGATTGTCCCAGAGTGTTGAACATACATTGGCTTTGTTACCATACGAAAAATATGTAAAACCCCGTTATATTACTCTCCAAGTGAATCACTAAGGAAAGAAAGGATGTTCCAACGCGTACCAAGAAGAAATGGTCTAAGTTTAACCGATATAGGCCTCCAACAAGTCAACAACAGATCATACAAGCAACTTCTAAGGATAATCAAAAGTTATCTATCCGTTACATCATACAAGTAAATAACGAGAAAACGGTACCTGAGGAGTCCCAGAGTTGCTTGAAAGACACCCGCAAAGAAAGTCGCGGTAAAAGCCAACTTAAGGTAGAGACTTGGATCTTGGGTGTATGGAACGGCTTCGTTTAGCATTGTTCCCATAACGAGTGAGGCTATAGACACCGGCCCCACGGCTAGATGTTTCGAACTCCCGAGCACGGAGTAGATCAATGGCGGCACAAAGCTTGAGTCTATCAAGTTTCCAAAATGGATATTCAGTCAAATTAAGTCTCCAAATTACTATAAATTTTTCTAACATATTGCATAGTTAAGAGAATAAATATGTGGGAAATCTCACATAGCCCTATTATTGGAGGCAAATTTGCAAGTTTTGCATAGCTAATACCCTGCAAATTAAGAGGAAAAAAAACCAAAATTAAAATTATATATATATATACATGTATATATATTGGAAAGTTGAAACGAGAAGCTAATCATTTGCGAGAAGGTGATAGTTCTTAAACATGTGTTGTATTGACAACATATGCTTAATCATATATGATTAAACACACCCAAAAAAGTGTAATCATATATGATATTGAGACTTATCGCGTTCTCGTAAAATGGTTAACTTCTTGGATGATTTCTCTCTCTCTCTTTCTCTCTCTATATATATATGGGTCAATTCAAATAAGAAGGTTAAATATATGAATATGTTGTAAAAAATCCGAAAAATTCTATTTAAAAATATTTAGTATTTTTATTTGAATCTCCCACGAAAAAACTTGTGTATTTATTCCTCGTGAATAGATATGTTTATATATCTTATAATCCCCATATGATATGAGATGATGACACTCTCAAATAAAAGTTCTAAAAATTACCGAAATTATCACTGAATTTTAGGTGCAATTAAATTATTGTGTTGACTATTTATAAAACAAGTTATTACAGGTTATAAGCATGAAAAAAAAAACTTTATTCGTAAAGAAATTGGAACAGATTTATAAGCATGAAATATATCTATCCATACGTTAATTTAGTAAATTTAAATATTCCATATATATATAAGAGGAATTATGTACCGTCAAATTATTAAAAAGTTTCCTAAAAGGTAAGTAAATAAATAAATTTAGAATTTGAGTAACTTTATTTTCTATATTAATTGAATTATAACCACAAATTAACAATGGAATAAAAATTTGGTGCACCAAATTTATTGCTTAATTTTCAAGAACAAAGTTTGAAAATGATAAGATAATGTTTTTAGTATATAAGGAATTTATTCTACATCATTAATATCGGTCCAGCTAAGGTTTAAAATTAACCCACAAAATCATCTAATAAAATTATATCACTTTTTCTAAAACAAGTATATAAATAATTTGTGATGAAAATGGTATAAATTAAGAGCTTGTAATTTATGTATAATTACAAGTTCTTTTTTATCTTTGATTTTAAATTTATGATGAAAATGGTAATATGGTATAAATTAATGATGAAAATAATGATAGAATATATGTCAAAAACATCTATTTTAAATCATACATATTAATTAATTTTTTTTTTTGATAGAAATCTATAAATATAAAAAAAATTGAAATCAAATATTAACATTATGAATCTTAAAATAACAATAATTATAACATCTCGTTTACCAAATGCTTACCGAATAAACTCTTATCCATAAGAGTGTCGCCCTGAATTAACTTAACTGATAACCCATCAAAATGGGTTCAATTTTTAACTAGTAAGTACTTATCAGGTAAGAGTTATCTCCCTCATTTATCAATGTCTCGATCCTTGTTATGCCTCTTACCATGTAAAATTCTTAGTCCTTGTCGTCCTTACCCAAAAAATAAGTGACATCAATAAACACGTGGTTCAATTAAGAGACAACCTCTGAATCACTAAGAGGTAAATTTTGTTTGGCAAAAAATAAGGGTTGTCTCTTAATGGTTCCAAAATCCTCTTAATGATTTTGTATCCTGACTCTCCCTTAATCATTAAGAGCCCTGATTTCATTATGAACAATTAGCAAACAACCATATTTCATTTTACACTATATCGTAAAAACCTCTTAATCATTCAGACCATTTTATCATTCTGCACTAAACCATTCAGTAATTGTCAATCAGTCCTTACCCGGTAAGGGTTTAGTAAACAACCATCGTTTAAGCACAAAGTACAAATCCCCATGCATGATCCACCCAAACATAACCAAAAAAAACTGATTTATTTTACAAACATAACACCACAAAACTCGCAATTTCGATTTCAGAAAAATTCATTTTACGATCAAAAAATGTCAATCCGATTTCAGAAAAATTCATTTTACGATCAAAAAATTTCAATCGAAAAATGTATATATATATATATATATATATATATATATATACATACCTGAGGGATTGCGAGACTCGCAATGGTGAGACCAGAAACGACGTCGGATCGGAGGAGGGTAAAACTGTAATTCGGCGCCCACTCGAAGATCGGAAAGAAGAATTGCAAAGCCAGTACCAATTTCCTTAGACCCGATTGATTCTTAAACCCGTGGAGCGGGTCATCCGGGAAGAAAACCTCCGCTAAACGATGTCGTAGCTTCTGTAAAGTGCTTTTCTGAGGCGGCAAACAAACGTTGTGCAACTCTAGTGACGTCATTGTTTCACCGGAAACCGTTATCGTTACCGGATCAGTTGGATTTGCATGACCCGAACCCGAATAATGATCCACCCGGTTCGAATTTATGCCCATTTGATTGTGGGTGGAAGAAGGTGGTGGGAAGGGAGAGTTTGCAGGTAATTGTGAACACAAGGGGATTGTTGGGTTTAAATAGGGATGTAGGAAAAGAGGGGTATTTTGGTAAATTAACAAACATCTCAGGGGCAATTTGGGAAATTAATGAAACAGTTCAGGGGTATTTTGGGAAATTAAGTTACATTCGTTCTGATACTGTATACAACACTGTGGAACACCTCAGGGGTAATTTGGGAAATTAGTCAAACAATTCAGGGGTATTTTGGGAAATTGAAGTTACATTAGTTCTGATACTGTATACACTATGAAACACACACTTGTCCAATTTTTCACCTTTTTAATTAATACTCTTCTAAAAATTTGAAAAAAATAAAGTATTTAATTTGTGTATAATAAAAAGTTTTGATAATTAAATAATTAGATATATCTTTAAAAGGATGGGTTTGAAAAAATTTCTATATTATAATTGATTTCACAAATATTTTGTAATGATTGTTGTTGATAAATAAATATTTTAACAAAAAAAAATGTATTTTTAAGGATAAGTTAGGATAAAATATGTTATTATATTTCATAAATACGATATCTCTGATATTAATAATATGTATTAAAAACATGTGACGTGTATATGTTTTTTCTATTTATAGTTACAATTTATCTCATAAATAAATAAATAAATTATATATATATATATACACTTTTGATTCGAAAAACAAAAGACGAGCCATAGAATCCGAAAATGCTTCAAATTTCAACCCTGATTTAGACTTTGCACAATTAAAGTTTTGTTATGCTTTTTGTTTTCGATGGTTTCTGTAATGGAGATGTTATTTAATGAAAATAAAATGAAAGAATATTAGTAGTTAAATGTAATATCAGTTATATCTTGTAATAATTGATGTTGAAATAAATTTTGGTAAAAATTATATATACATTGACCTTCAATATACATATCTTATTTTATCTCTAATTTTAATTTTTAAATTTATTTATTATCTTATAAAAGTCAAATATATTGTTATTGTTGTTGCAATATGGCACAACGAAACATTAGCCCTCAGACTACAATATGCTCAACTTCATTAAACATTAAATCTATTGTGCCTTGTGTTTTAATGGCTTGAAACTATCAATATCATATGTTTTTGCATTAAAATGTTTTATATTATTTTGTATCGAAATGGGTCCCACAAAAGCCTTTAAGAATATAGGAAAAATGGGTTATTTTTCATGGATGGTTGATATTTCATTCGAGTACCATAATTTTGGTGTTCGATGTTCGTATGAAAAACTATGTTTGTCCCACACAACGAATTTGGTCAGGCCAATCAGGAATATATGATGGACATCTAACAAGTAACCGTAACCCTTTCAACTATGATGACACGATTCAAATACCTTCAACCTAGGTGTGGCTTACTGACAAAAATATTTTGGTGGACTAGAGTAGATATGCACAGAAGACCAATTATGTGAATCCTGATTTGAGCCCGACCTGATGATCTTTCGAGGATCGAACATTAGTCTAGCCCTTTGGGGTTAAATGGTCCCATTTTTTTAGCCATAATTTGTTAATGATTTGTCTAGTCAAACCCTAGCAAATGACCGAATTGGGTCCAGTCAACGCATTGATCTAACGGTTGTTTTTCAAAAATTAATTAATCTACACGACTTAATTCCATAGAACCAAACCGAATGAAACATATGTAGGCGTTCGCATTGCTTTCTCAAAAATAACAAAACAATTCGTCTCATTTTTAAAAAAAATCAGGTTTATTGAGCCCAAATCTTTATAGTTATCAAAACTTAGGACCAGTCTTTAGATGGACCAGGTCCAAAAGAATCAAACCAAATATCATTCCTATCATTACAGAAATGTTAATGTAGGGTCAGGTTCAGTGAAAACACCATAAAAGAAAAACGTCGAAAAACACTATAATAATCATTCATCTATACGATATGCACATGTATATACAAATAATTTATTCGGTATCCACGTGTGAATAGCATGCACTCGTGCATAGAAAATTGAAAAACGTTTTTAATTACTTATATACACATATGCATACATTGGACCAATTATAATTGCATACACAATTATGAATTATAGATGGTTTTTTGGATGCATATTGTAATACATGAATCGTGATTGTATAAAATTCTAAACTAATTGAAAACTAAAAGGTCGTTGGCAAATTTGTTATCACTAAAAAAGTGTGTTGGGCAACAAATTCTTTTCAATTTTCTTTTCTCAAAAACTACAAACAAAAAAAAAACCCTAAACTATTCGGTAATGTTCATTTTTAGTCCATTAGTTTTCTTATGTTAATTATCTAAGATCCAACAAACATTTTAGAGCAAACTACAAATTTGGTCTATGTGGTTTGTCAAAAATAACACTTTTCATCCCTACGGTTTCAAAATTATAAGATGACCATCGTGGTTTGCAAAAATGTTAAAATTTGGTTCGTCCATCTTGACGGACAATAAAAAAAATTTGTTAAATGAGAAGCATTTTCGTCATTTTATCGATGTTTTTGCTTTTACCCAATCAAAAACACAAGGACCAAAAGCATAAAATCGATTTTGATTTGGTAAAAGACAAAAAAAAATCGATAAAAAAACGAAAATGCCTCTCATTTAAAAAAAGTTACAGTTGTTAGAGAGATACACCAAATTTTAACGTTTTTGTTTAAACAAATCAAATCATAGAACAATATCTTATTTTATTTATTTTGATATCCTTGTTCATATATATATGGGTTTTCTTTTAAGAAAACTAATTAATTTGTGAGATCCGTAAAATCCAATTTAAAACACAAAAAATTAATTGAAAAAATAAATCTAATATAATTAAAAACCTCTTTACTCTCTCCTCTCTCATCTTTCATATTTTTTATCCTATATCTTATCTCTTCTCTCACGTATTTTCTCTCTCTTCTCTTCATAACATACACGTACACACATAATTGAATATGAACTTAAGATGAACACATTATGAACATATTCTTATAAATAATATTATAGTTTGTGAACACACTTTACATTTACGAAATTTGGTATCTTTTGTGAACATATTGTGAACACAAACTAAATCTAAACATACTACGTATGAACACAATGTGAACCTTGTGTTGTGAGCACCCTAGCAAAAAAATTATTAAGGTTGTTTACATTATGTTGACAACGTCTTCGCCTTGTGTGCACGTTAATACGGAGATAGAAGAGAGAAAGAAAGAGATAAGCATAAAATTATCTTAAAAATACATTAATTTTTACTTAATAAATATTGATGATTCTCTTATTAATTATCTCATCAATTTATAACATTAATTATCTTAATTTAGTGGATTAGATTTAGAATTGATCTCAAAAATCTCACATGTGTGTGTCTGCCCATGATATATATATATATATATATATATATATATATATATATATATATATATATATAGAGAGAGAGAGAGAGAGAGAGAGAGAGAGAGAGAATATATATATTGTTTTTACTTTTTTTTAATAGGAAAACACAAAAAAAAAATAGATAAAAGACTAAAATGGTCCTTGAGATAACAAATTTATTTTAATGGTGTTAGTTAGAAGTGTTGGGTCATCTGAAGATTTGAAGATGACCTCCTGATCTTCCATCTTATATCATCCTACTTAGAATATGTTTGAGGTTCTTTTAGCATCTTGGTTTCTATACAAATGTTCGGTGAAGTCGAAGATCAACCAAAGAAGACAAAGAAGGAGAATATCTCTCAAAGCGGATTGAAGATAGACTCCTCAGCCTAAAGCCAAGTATGCCCACTTGATCAACACCATTGACCAGGATGGTGCCGATCTCAGTCTTCAGGAGCCGAAGACCTCTTCGGCTGAAGACCTCTTCGGCCGAAGACGTCTTCGGCCGAAGACATCTTCGGAAGCCGAAGACTTCTCAGTCTTAGGAGCTGAAGACCTCTCAGTCTTCAGGAGCCGAAGAACTCTTCGGCAACCGAAGACTCCTTAATCTTCAAGGCCTGAAGATTTCTCCAAACACATTGTACTTTTCTGACAAAGTATATTTGTGATATCTTGCATTGACGTGGACCTCATATGAAGATCAGATAAAGTAAGCTTTGTCTCCTACACCATTTTAAGGAAAGGTCTACACCATCCTGCAGGTCAACACTTCAAGCCAAAACACCTCAAGACAAAAGGTACATCCTGTACCTTGCTGAAGACCTGTGTCCATCCTTTGCTCAACAGGTGTCCCATGCATTTAATGCATGAGGCACTATAAATATGGAGGATGGTTCAACATGCAAGATCACCTAGCTCTACTACCTTCAAGTTCTCTAAGTGCCTGGCAACTTTCTCTCTACGAAGTTCAATTGTTTTCTAAGTGTTTTACAATTGTTCTTTATTCTCTATGTGTAAGATTGTTTGAACATATCTCATATGTTCTCTTCCGCAACAATCAAAGTTTTCTATGTGTAATTCTTGATTTCAAATCAATAAGAATTAAAGTAAGTGAAAAACTGTGTGTATTGTATTCAACCCCCCCTTCTACAATACTTTGCTTATTTATTTACTGCTATTTGGGACCAACAAGAAGGACCACAACCAACGGACCAAGATAACCGCAGAGACCAAAACCATAATAAACATATTATACCCTAGTAAGGGATTTCATCAAAACACATGGACCAAACTACAATTCACTCAAAGTTTTAAAAAATATGTTGAAACTGCTATTTTAAGGTTATGTTTGGCAAACTAGTTGATTACTGATAAGCTAGCTGATGAATAAGTTACGTTTGGGAAAAACCAGTTGATAAACATATAAAATGACAAAAAATGACATCTTGAAAAAGAATCAATTACAAAATTTCATTATATAATTAAAACAAATTTATAGTAATATAATATGCTAATTAATACAAACAATATAGTAAAAAATAATTAAATAATATAATATGTTAATTAAAATAATTTAAAATTTATTATTATACATATACTATAAATTTTGAATTTGTTAAAACAAATTTGTAGAGAAATCTAAATTAACTTAAGATTTTAAATAACCATTACATATAATATGAATAAAAATAAATAATTGAATAATAATAATTGATAACTAAAATATATTGATTAATATTACAAAAATATAAAAATAATTGATATGATTAACAATAATTCTAAATAATTAAAAATTAACATCAATGTATAATTAAAATTTAATTAATAATTTTCAATTAATATTAGTAATAATTAAATTCTAATAACTAAAATTTATTAATAGTTAAAAATAATAATTAATATTAATGATGGTATAATTGGAAAAGGTCACAAAAAGCTCCTCATAAACTACTTCAAGTAGTTTATCAATCAGCAAACTTATGTTCATTCAAATATGTACTTAAAAAATAAGTTAGTTTATAAGCTAAATTATTTTTGCCAATTTATACCTAAGGGGGCGTTTGGTTCGTCGTATTCCATCGGAATCTGATGGAATTGGATAGGTCAATTCAGTTGTCCAATTTCCATTCCAACGTTTGGTTACCTAAGGAATGGAGTTGAATTCCAAAGATTCCTTCAAAAATGGATTTTACCATTTCTTCACAAAAGAGATGTAATTGAAATCCATTCCAACCCAAATTTTAAAAATGACAAATTTGCCCTCATGAAACATAAAACTCTATTGTCTCCTTCTCTGGTTCAATTAATCGAACGATTGTTTCTTGATTTTTCCCCTGGTTCAATCAATCGAACGATCGTTACCTGGTTTCTCTCAATCAATCGATTTTCCCCATCGTCTCCTTATCTGGTTTCTCGACCGACTGCATTTTCCCCATCATCTCCTTCTATGGTTTCTCGATCGACTGCGTTATCACCATCGTCTCCTTCACCGTAGAAACGTTTTTTCTCGATCGACTGCATTTTTTTTCTCAATTGTATCCTCTGGTTCTGTCAAACATCGTCTCCTTCTTTGGGTTATGTTGTCAAACAACGATGTTGGGTTATTTTCCAGATTTGCAATGGTCCTGTCAAACAATGGTGCTGGAAATGGCTTTTTTTCTCATTAAATGTAAAATTTATAATTATTTATAATTAAAAAAAAATAAAAAAAATCAAAGAAAGGGTATTTTTGTCATTTTTCAGTATTTTATTCCTATTCATTTGCAAACCAAACAGACAAATTCCAATTCATTTGACATATTACATTCCATTTTCTACCAACCAAACACTTGGTCAAATCTGATAACATTTCATTCAAATTCCTTTCAGATTCCAATTCTATTAACAAATTTCATTACTTCAGAAATCATTCTGCGAACCAAACGCCCCAAAGACTTCTGTGCTCTTGTAGTTTGATTTTAGGCCAAATTGCATAAAAAGGTAACGTACTCTGTTCCAATTTCTTTTTCGGGAACATACTTTTAGATGATCTATTTAGGGGTATATGATAAACTTTATAAACTACAAAAGACCTAATTAGTAATTACCTTTAAACATGATAAAAGTTGATGCGACATAGATGATATGACAGTAAAACCAAATCAAAAATTGACTTTGCTTATACACGTGGTCATCAATACTATAATCGATTACTTGACTTTATAATATTTATTGAAGTTGAAAATATATATGAGACCTACAAAAATAAGTTTTTATAAGAACCAACATTGTAGACATTTATATGAGTTCTTATTTCTATGAGTTGAAAATGAGGTGACAACAAAAAGTGCAAAAAAGAGGTTCTTATAAGAACCTCCATTGAAGATGTTGTTTATCATAGACTCCTAAATAGACCATTTAAAATTACGTTCCCTAAAATAAATTTCTTACAAAACATGTTACTTTTTTTATACAATTTACCTTTTATTTTTTCTTCTAATAAATTCGTTGCTTTTGAAAAAAATATTTTTTTTTGCTAACATAAATGAACAACGGTGACTTTTTTGTGTAATAAATTAGCTGAAGAATTTTTTTCTTTGCCACTAGGCAAACTTTTGCTGTATATATGATAATAAATAATATGAAAACAAAACCATGAATTTAAGTGATGATAAATTTCAGTAATTAATTAAGAACATGTTGACTTTTATTTTTTACTTAGGTTATATATGGCAATGGTAAGTTAATTTAGAGGAAATTAAATTTAAACATTTATTAAAAGTAACTAATAATATATATATATATATATTTTGAAATTAAAAGAAAAGTGAAAAAAATTGTGACCATCCAACATATGATTGTAGTTTGTAAGGCAAGAATGTGCCCGTGAGAGTGGCATATAGTAGGGGTGAACATGGTACGGTACCATATTTTTTTTTCATATACCATGTACCAACCAATTATAATTGGTATATAAAATTTTATACCATGTACCAACCAACTATACATGGTATCAACTAAATTGGTACCAACTTTTTTCGGTTGGTACATGTTGGTACGGTTTTGTATCAACATCGTAAAAGTTGAAGTTATAAAATTATTTATATTGACATTTTTTACCAATTATATCTAGATGCACTAAAACTATCGAGCATTAAAATAACATATGGATATGTGTTATACCATTTATCCCTACATATACAAACATTCAAATAACTTTCATGTAATACAAACAATCATTAGTACTTTAATAGTAACGATCATTGAGTAGTGATGATGGATTGTGAAGGTGTAGAAAAGGTAATAAGGTTGAAAGGGTTACACAAATGAATTCAACCAAGTTTAGTATATCCATCCATATTATAATTTAGCAAATTTAAAATTTAAAAATCAAAATTAGTTATACTATTAACTAAACTTTAATTAGTAAATAATTAAAAAAAATAAGTCGGTACAGTACGGTATTACCGTGGTACACGACTTCTAATACCACGTACCAACCAAGTTTAGATAGTTGGTACGGTATACCAACCAATTATATTGGTACCACTTAAATTGGTACGGTTGATACATGAATTGGTTGGTTTGTATCGGTACAAAATTGACACCCCTAGCATATAGTCAACCAAGCTATTTGCACCAGTCAACTATTTCACCAATAAATTAAAATGTAAAAACTTGTTTTATGTTCGAAAAAATATGTCAAAACGAAATTACTGAAGATAAAAATCAGGATGATAATAAGATGGGATTCTGCAGAATCCCAACTTATTACATCTCGTATAGTGTGGCTATAAGTTATCAAAATGGAGATTGATGGGCCGTTTGCCCAAACGCTTATCCGGTAAGAGTCAACACTACAACTTACTTTACAAGATAAGATAGTAGTATATTGAAACGGTATTGTATGCAAGTAATGCAACAATTTACCCGGTAGGCGCTTAATAGGTAAGACTCTTCATCTTTATTATCACTATTACCGGGTAAGATTTTCGGTCTTTGTCATGTTCATCTGGTAAGGTAAATGACTTGGTATGCGCTATCGGGTAAGCGTTTAGTAAATGACCCTTGAATGATGAATAAACTAGTGTTGCATAGTGGCCTAATTATTACAACATAAGATAAAAAAGTAACTTAATTCGTCCCAAAATAAGTGTTCATAGTTCTATTTATATTTGTAGTAAAATAAAAAAACTACAAATATATCAGGGTTCAAATTCAGGCGCTGCCAAAGTCATTGTGGTTATGGAGGTTCACCTGCTATGACTCCAAGCCATTTGTGGTCACCCGGGGATTAGGCGGCGCACATAAGTTGGCCCGAAAACCCATGGTTACCAAAAAAATAAAAAAAAATAAAGTAAAATAAATAAAAAAAACTAACTTCTCAAATATTCCCTTGATTAATGAACAAATAATTAAGCATTGTGAAGAATGATAAATTAATTAATGGTAAAGTTGTCATAATTATGGTCTGTTTGTTAGCAGCTTAATGAGTTTAATAAGCTTACAACTTATTCGACCATCTATACATATTGTTTGGTAATGACTTAATGATATAGAAAGTGACTTATTCAGTAAGCCTCTAGGAAGGAGTTTTATGCAGGAAGTCAACCTTTTCTTTTCCAAACCTGCCTTTCACAAACACGTTCCTTCTGGTTCCATCTATGAAAAAACTCTCACAAACAAAACCTTCCCAATTTATACAAACAGATTAACACAGACAACTTTATCCATACATGACTTAATGGAAAACCAACCAAACAGTTAACTAAAAAGTGTAATAATTATGTATGTCTCTATTGTGGACACTTTTTTTGGGACGAAGAAAGTAGTCTAAGGTGAAGCTAAGGCAATCCTTCCCCTTGTGAGGTCCCATGTGCATATTTCTTAAGATACACAACACATGTCAATTATAAAGCGCAATTAGTTTATGTTAGCATAACAAACTGTAATGAGCATTGTGTTTCATAAATACTTACTAAAGCTGGCAGTATAAGCAACAACCGATAACATCTCAAAATGAAGCTTGTTGTTCACTTTGCAAACTAGTACATAACAATTACTTGCCATACTAAAAAGCTTGACGTTGATTCCCAACAATGGGAATAGGTCCCGACAAATACTATGTACAATTGAAGCTACGTGTTCATGCAAAAGCATACTAGGCTGAGGCTAACGGCAAAACACGGTTAATATAACTATGTTAATTGATGATTTTTGCTTCTAAAACTTTTTGCACTAATTCTTCTTGTTCTTAGAAATGACGACGGGGTCAGGAGTACCACAGACCTCACTCCCTGCTCCATCCTTGTCAGCGAATGTCATGAAATCCTTATCCCCATCTGAGAATGGAGATCCCCAATGGGGAATTGAAGATTTCTCTTTTCTACTCTCTTGATATTTTCTCCTCTTTTTTCCTTTTTCGGGAATAAAAAATATTTTCAAATATGGCAAAATAAAAAATATTTTCAGATATGGCAAAATAAATATTATAATATATTTTTTAAATTTTTGGGCCAAAACAATATTTTTTATAGAATATATAACCACATACAAATTATTGTAATCATTCATACTTTTCCTTTTAAATGCCTCCAAATAATTTTTTGTTCTACAAAAGAAATACGTTTTTCTTATTTAACTTAAAAAGTGCAATAAATGGAACTATCGTCAAAATAGCCTCTCTCTCTCTCTCTGTGTGTGTGTGTGTGTGTGTCTCTCTCTCTCTCCCTCTCTCTTCTTTTTTTGGCAAAATCAATTAGACTTTATATGAGAAAATGGGATGATTCCTCTGACAGTGTAGCTTTGTCGGGGTGCACCTTTGGTAGCAACTGCATCTCTATTTCTCTCTGCAAATGCACCCCATTGAGACTTCTTCCCCTGGGCAGGATCTTCCAACTTTTCATTCATTTCTTGATCCATCACCTGGGAGCGAAGCCCTTCATCTTTCTCTTTTTGCTACTAATAACTGGGCTTCCCTTCACCACAAGATGCAAAATATTGGAAGAATCGCTTGAGAGACCATCCGCCCAACCTGTCAGATATTTCTGGACTCGCTTTGAACCAAAAGAGATGTTGCTTGATCCGAGTATGCTACTTGCGTAGTAGATCTAGCCATCACTATCAAAGCGTCTTTCCCACTTGAGAAAATGAATGATGGTTGTTTTTAAAAAATATATAAAAAATAGCCAATAATTCTGCAAATTCTGCTTTTTAGCTAAGATATGATCCATGATTTGAACAAAAAAGGCAGTAAAACTTGCAAAACGGGATTTCACAAATTTGCAGAATTTTTAGCTATTTCTTAATATTTTATTGAAAAATAACAAATTCTTGATATTTTTTTCCCGTCAAAAATAGTTATTTTGAGGATTTTCCCTAAAAGAGGACATAAAATAGTGCATGGTAGAATACAATTTATATATTATGCAAATGTATAATATGTGTCTAATTTATTATTTATACTACAAATGTTGCATACATGTTCAAAACTCAAGGGGCATCCCTATTGTAATAACCGGGTTAAAAGTTTAAAAGTTAAAGTTAGGGTGAGATAATTGAAAAGAACCTTTCAAAAGGGGCCAAGTATGTAAAATGGGGAATGTGGGATTTAAACCCTAGGGATTTGGGTTTTCTTGAAGGCGAATGATAATTTTGGCATAGGAACTCTTGAGGCAAATCGATAGCGAGAGAGAGAGAGAGGCCGAAGAGCTCGGTGTTCATCAAATCATCAAGGTAAATATGCTAATCCTAATCTCTGTAGTAGTAATAGCTTAGTATTGGTAGCTAATTTGTAAATGGAAATTGAATTTAAAAATGGTCCGAAGTGGGGGTTTCTGTGATGAACTCGAGTCTGATCCATTTGAGCTGGGTAGAAATTAAATTGATGAACGGATTGTTGTATGATTGAAATTGTTGCATTCATTTGGTGAGTTATCTGTTGTGGGAATCTTGGGGTTTAATCTTCAATCTGAGTAAATGTAAGTAGAGACTTGGGTTTTTTCGTTCGACAGTCCCGGTCGACCGATAAGGGAGATACCGGTCGAAACTTATTAAATGGCCCGGTCGATTTGAAAGGGAGGATTCCGGTCGCCCGATAAGGGAGGACTTCGGTCGCCCAATAAGGGAGAGACTCCGGTCGACCGGGGGGGATCCGGTCGAGTCTCTTTACCGGTCTCAATTATGCACCGGTCGACGCCTAAGGGCTCATATCGGTTGTCTCGAGTTACCGGTCATCTGGAGATACCGGTCGACTTGAAGGACTGAACACCGGTCGCAAGGGGGGGGGGACACCGATCAACCTCAAGTCCGGTCAATCCCCATTACCCCGGTCGAGTATTGCAGGAAATTCCGGTCGTTGGGCTGTGAGTGGGCCGAAGCCCATGGGTGTTCAATCCAGTTAAGTCCACGATTTTAATTGGTACTTTGGACTGAGTTTCTTTTGGTAATTTGGTTCATTTCAATTTAATCAAGGACTTAGGTATATTGTTTCAAGTAAGCTATCTTATCGGTGCATAGAAATTAGAGGACGTTGTATTTCGGGTTAAAGTCTTTGTAAATTAGAAAGAATCGGGTATTCATCGATCAATTCTTCCCTTTATAGGTTTCGGTTCAGATCTTAAAGGTAGACGAAAAGTTTTGAGTTAAGGGACGTCAGATGAGTTTTTCTAAACTAAACCTCTGTGGTAACGAAAGCATGTGAAGTTTAATTTTTAAACTTTGATTTATTTATGATGGCATGATATCTGTGAAATGTTTTCAAGTGTGTTATAAATCGTTGTTGTTTAAATGTATGCATACATTATATGTGGAGAATTAGACCAAAGTCGGGGAGTGTGGTCCGCCTACTCGTGCCGGGGAGTGTGGCCCGTTTATGTCGTTGGGGGTGTGTCCCAACATTAAGGCAGCCCGAGTTAGACACATCATCTTTGACGGTCGTGTGGTCAGTAGTGTGTTTATTCTTGTGGATTTATTTAAATGCTGATTTAATTCTGAAAAGTTGTGCATTGCTAACTGTAGAGGGAACTCACTAGATCTTCGGTCTAACCCTCGCTCTTTTAAAACTAAAAACCTTTTCAGGTCGTCAGGAGGTAGACAGAGCAGGTAAAGGGAAAGAGAAGATTTAGCGGATCCAGTTAGAAGACTTCCAATTAGTTTCTTATTAAATTTCTCAGTTGTGAATAGGTTGCTTTTGTAAACCTTGATTATTCTATTGTAAGCTTGGGACCGTTTTGGCATGGATTATTATTAATATTTGAGATTTTATTATTGTGAATTAATGTGTTTGATGATTTCTGGTTGGGTTGTTATACCTATCCCCGCCCCCAATTTCTAAGTTCAAGGATTTTCCATCCCGGTCAACACTGGGAATTCTTTGGTCTTAACTGAATTTGGATATCAAGCTCCTCATAAAATACTGGATTTTTTTAAATATATGTATTTTTCCTGTAGCTCAAGAACACCAAAAATATTTGTATTTCTTTTGGACCCATTTTGTGGGAGTGTGGGTTTATCGACACGTTATTCTTAATAAAATAATTCCTACTTCCACGTTGGCCTTCATTCTTATATGGTTTGTATCAGTATTGTTTGATAAAATATATCTTATGTATTTATAATTATCTTATTATTTATTGTTGATTTTTTTATTATGTGGGTTTCGTAATATGTTATTTTATTTTTTTTTGTACGGCAACTTGGGCTAAGCCCACACACACACGCACCCGCGGTATCCGGGCATCCAATTGGGCAGCACCGACTAATCCGCGGCGACCCGGCCTAGCCCAAATTGACTGGACCCGCCCAGGTACGACTAAGCCCGGTCAAGACCGAACCCGCATACCCATAGACTGGTATGCCCGTAAACCTGGACCCGAACCGACCCGAAAGCCGACCCAAGGTCTGGGTATCGCCGAAGTGCATTCCCCAGGATTCGAACCCTGGTAGATAGGCATACCATGCACTATCCCCCCAGGGCCTTACCACTAGGTTAGCACCTCTTTGATCGTAATATGTTATTGTAATTTTAATATTTCATATGTTTTTTTAGTTTTGTGACAGAACGGGATGAGGCACAAACGAAGATGGACGAGGGATCAAGATGTTAGCGAGGAGAAGCTCGTCAACTTAGACAGATATAAAAGCTTATACTGTTACATAGAACACGAAACAATAAATAAAATAGATACATAATATGATATAGAGACAAATAGAATAGCTTTTGCTTTATTTTAATGTGGAAAAAAGAAAGAATTATAAAATAAAATATTGTTTTATTTAAATATTTTATTATATTTCTTGCTCACGAAATAGTTGAAAATTTCATTGGACCTGACTTTTGGGAATAAATGTTTTATGTTAGAGCAATAATGTAGGCATTTTGTTTGACATAAATTTTACTAAAAATATTAAGAATTTTATCGAATTTATGAAAAGTTGTCATCATTTCAACGCGATTCAACTACCGAGGTTAAAATGTCACTTGGATTCATAGCATTCTCTATACAAATATCATTCATGAGCGACAACAAGCCGACAACGTAACCATCGGTCTTATCACTGTTCATATATGTAATAAGCAGTGTCCTTAATGACTAATTAAGATTTGAGAAACCCTTTAATTTTCTTAGTCTATCAGTGGAACCGGAATCAAACGCCTTAAAAACCTGAAGTGCCACACACCGAGACAGATACATGAGGTATAACAGTTGGAGTCTAATAACCATACCAAAAGGAGATCCGGGATAACATTTGTGCTAATAAGTCCTAAAATAAATCCCCACAATAAAAAAAGAACAATCTTTTAAATGTATAAATATTATTCTTTTTTAATTTAATTAAATGACAACTGTGCACCTGAGAGAGTAATGACTCTCTTTATCTCATGATTAAGGATATAGTTTGAAAGCATGCACTTATTTTTGAAAGTTGACGTATATTTTACTATAAATTAAAATATTAATGTAGACACTTATTTCTGAACGGATATTGTATAAGACAAAATGGGACCAATTTTGCCGTTTTCTTGAGATTCGTGATTGTCATAAAGTTTATGTGAATTGAATTTAAAAGGCAGGAGAAATTATAATAAGTGGAGAAAGGAATCACTTGTGGAAGATAGTCAAAGAAGCTTTGTGGAAGGTTAAAAATAAGGATGATTCGTATTGTTCCAACGCGACATGAGGAGCCATTTGTTGCTAGAAGAATATATTTTCTTCTTGTCGATTTGTTGTTCAACAAGACAAGTAAAAGGGGATGCGGCGATTGGCGGTCGTGATGGCAGCGACAGTCCAACCATTCGTTTAGTTTGGTACTTTTCACTGAGCTTTCTAAAAAAGGAAATTACAATTATATTGTTCCCACTATCAACGGATTAGACTTTTTCAGATCCGAAATTAGATCTGCCGTAAAAAAAATAAGCAATTATATATATGTTGGTGGAAAAACATTATTTCTAGCTGTTGTAAAAATTTATGTGGACCAACCCTCGATGATCCATAATTAGCGATGGGTTTTGATGAGCGTATCGAACTATCCACACAAAATAGGAAACATAAAATTCAAAAGAAAACAAATGAACCTAGTAAATTCCACACAAAGTAGGGTTAAGGAGAGCAAGATGTGCATAGAGTTTACTTCCACCGCTAAGAGTAGAGAAGGTGTTTCTGTGAAGGCTTCTGACTTTACAACATAAAAAATATATGTTAAATAAATAGTTAATAGTAAAATTTATAAATTGCCATATAAAGATTAGAATGAAGCTTTCAAAAAAAATTACTTTGAACAGACGAAGTCTAATTTTATAAAATAACTACTAATTACCAACCTGTGTGTATATACTTCGTATAATTCAATTTTCTTTTATTTGTTGACATACATTCCAATTGATCTAGTCTTATCAATGCCTGAGTGTTATATCTTTACATGCGAATTAGCTTCAACATCAAATCAGAATAGAACTGTATTTCTATAATTAGTCATAGTCACAAATGGACTTTCTTTTGGGTATTTTGGAGACCCCGAGTACATTTGTTATGTCTCTATGTCAGATCATTTGAAGATAAATTTTGTAAAAGAACAATGAGCGAAAGGAATAGAATTGAAGCAGTGAAATACATCGATCATCAAACATTAAAGAGGCTAAAAGCATCGATTTGTCTATTATCAATTATTATAAATTACAGTCGAAATGGAATATGGTTTACAAACTATTTTTGTAATTTCGCCTTGTGAATATATATTTCAAACTCTGATTTATTAGTTAAAAACCATAAATATTTTTTTTTCGTACATACAAAATATTGAACGATGACAAAAACGTTGCATTTTTTTCGATGAATTATTTTTAACATAAATATATACATATTCAAATTGTGTACATACTTTTTAATTATACATATTTAGAGAATTGTATGAATTAACATAATATTTTGTTTGTATTGTGCTTGCTTTAAATGAATAGTCTAAACAACATAAATTACAGATTTATGTTATTTAACAACACGTTATCATTTAATTTTTGTAAAACATAATTTATAAACTCACACCATATGATCATATGTAATAAATCCAGATAACATGTTAAATATTAAAAACCCAGACAAAATAGCACATTAGTTTTATCCATCAATTTGGAAGGGAAAAACAGTAACTTTAGAAGAAAAAAAGTTTGTTTGATGGGTAATGCACCATAGCCCCATAAGTATGAGTCGTTTACCCAAACGCTTACCTGGTAAGTACTTGTCAGTAAAAATCAATACTCTAACTTACTTTACCGGGTAAAATTATAGTCCGTCAAAAACGATATTGTATGCAACAATTTACCCGGTAAACACATTTACCGGGTTAGACTCTTCATTCTTATCATCGCTCTTATCGGATAAAATCCTCGGCCTTTGCCAAAAGTAAATGACCTGATAACCACTTAATTAACGACTCCTTAGACTTATTAAAACAACTTCATTTCATAAGTCATAAACTAACTTAAAAATTAATTTTTTGAAAATATTATAGATAACATTTCAATAAGCTTTATGTTTTTTTTTTCACTTTATCCGGTCATTACTTATTTTATATAAATGGCCAAAAACCCTATTATTTAAGTTAATTTTACATTATCATCTGGTATGTAATAACCCGTCCCACATGAACATTATATATACCATGTTTTTAAGTTGAATTTAAGGTTATTGAGTCACTGGATCGCTTTTGGGCTTGAGGTCATTATAGTCTGTCGGATAATTTTTAACAATCGTGACTATTTTTATCAACTAACAACTAACCTATCAATTAATTCGTCATAGTCATAATCAAGTATTTACAAGCTAATAAATAGTTTTATTAAAAAAATATTATATCATTGACGAAATATTGCCGGAATTTCGAATTATAAAAAGCGCTGACAGGTCAACTTGACTCGTCCATTTAGTCACCTATAAAAATGTTATAGCTTGTTGAATAAAATATCAAACACATATTTTAGTTTAGTCACAACTGGTTTTTAATTTAGAAGATTTTATCTTTAAACAAGTTTATTTTGATTATTTAATTACAATTGAAAACTCATAAGCAAAAAGGTAACAAAACAGATAAAATATTCATGATCAAGCATAAGGGGGAATGTATGTATTGCTACCTCACGAGGCTTTCCGGACTCGTAAAAGACCTATACTAAAATACTAGTTCGGATGAAAGAAGATAAGTCGCTCTTTGATTTGGTACGGCCCAAGAAATGGAAACGGTGACTTCCGGCCCGCTACAATCGCTCTGAAGAAAGGCATTCGGGTAGGAGAACTGATCTCCTACGACAACATCGATGATCTTCTGTTATTATTTGTGTTGGTTTAACTGTTGCGGGTTTTCAATTGTATATTTAGAAGGAAAAAAAACAGTTTTCAATCAAAATACTAAAAAATAAGTTAACTTATAGTGATCATACAATATATATATATAACTTACATTGTAGACAATTTTAGCCAATTTAATTTTACCAACCTCGGTCAATAAAATTCTTATATAAAACCTTATGTAGTTAGTTCAACTGACGATACTTTGGGGATCCTCTTCAGAGGTCAACAGTTCGAGATTTATAAAGTCACTGCAGATTTTTCTGAATGTTATTTAGGACCCCTGAAATTATTCGAGGTGTACAAGTTGACTAGGACACCTACGGTTTTATTTAAAAATAAAGTAAAATAAATGTTGGAATGCAATGTTTTATAGGTGGAAATGTGTTTTTCAAAGTAGGTTTGATGGCTAGGGTTAGGCCTTCCATTCCATTATTGGAAAACCATGAGGGGTGTTTAATTTCAGTGGGGTTTATTCCATGGAATATGCCTATTTTGACTTGTTTTGACTTATTTTGACTCATTTACTTTTTGGTTTATATATATTACTATTTGAATAATCAAAAGATTTTTAATATAATTTTATTTAAATATTATAATGTACTACAAAAATTAAATATTGTCAAAAAAATAAGTGGGAAATGTTTGGTGATTAATGTACAATTTCAGGCTAACTGTATTAGATATTGTTTGTTTTGTCCACACATCTGGACTCACGGTTTTAAAACGCTTCTAATAGAGGAGGTATCAAGTCCCTTATAAGGCAACATTTGTTTCCCTCCTCAACTAATGTGGGATCTTACAATCCACCCCCCTTGGAGCCCAACGTTCTCGCTGACACACTAGTTCGGTTCCCGGCTCTGATACTATCTATAACATTCTAGTCTAACTGTACCAGTATTGTCAGCTTTGTCCACACACCTGGACTCACGATTTTAAAACGTGTCTGATAGATGAGGTATCAAGTCCCTTATAAGGCAATATTTGTTCCCCTCTCCAACCAATGTGGGATCTTACAATTAATATAATGTTCTAAAAATTATTGTTCTTATAGAAAAAATATGTATTAAAAAATTAACATGTTTTAAATATGGGAAAATAGAAAGTGGACGAGTCGATGTAAAGACATATATGGCCCCAAAAAAAGTCGAGTTTGAGATTTATGGTAGGTTCGTCTTCGGTCATTATAGATAACTTTTTGGTGTTATCCATACTTAACGAGTTATATTTGTCGTCTACGTAATTTGCACATATGACTCGTGGTTATCTTTTACAAAAACTTTTTTTTTATCGTGGGTGTGCAAATCAGTTTGTTTGTATCTCAACTTATGAAATCCTAGATAACGGTCGAGAAAGTCAATAATGGTGCTGGAGGAACTTAAACTGTTGACCTATGAGAAAAAGACTGAAATACCCATCCTTATTGCGAGTAAACTAACCCTCACAAGATTAATGTACATTTTCAACATATCACCTTTCTTGTATTATATTGCCTTCTTTAAAATACATACTTTTATATTTATTATAATAATTTGAGTAAACTAGGGGTGTGCATCGGTCGGGGCGGGGCGGGTCGGATATCCAAAACCCAAACCCGATCGGATATTCGGGTGGTGGGGGAAGACCCGACATCCGGCCGATTAGAGTTCGGGTTGTTCGGGTTCGGATAGTTCGGGTCGGATATTCGGGTAGTGGGCCTCAATGGTTTTTTTTTTGGACCTAATTTCTCAAACTACAAATTATAAATTGTCAATATATAACTTTAAAGTTTAAACTAAAAGTCTACAACTACAAATAACAACTTTAAAGTTTAAACTACAAACTAAAACATTAAACTACAAATTAAAAACTACAAATACAAATTACAAATTAGAATTAGAATTATATAAATATAAAATAAAAATGATTTTTTTTAATTTAAAAAAAATTCGGATATTTCGGACGGGTCGGGTGGGGGCTATGGATACCCAACCCGATCCGTTATACCCGTACTATTTTTCGGGTTCGGGTGGTCGGGTGATCGGGTAACGATTTTTCTGGTAGTTCGGGTGGTCGGGTCGGTCGGGTTATGCTCACCCCTATAGTAAACTACATATTTGGTTCATGTGTTTGTCAAAAATAACACATTTATCCCTTCAATTTCAAAACTTACAAGATGACCATCATGGTATGCAAATACGTCCGAATTTAGTTCCTCGTTCTAATGACCGTTAAAAAAATCCATTAAATGTCTCTCATTTAACTGATTTTTTTACGGCCGTTAGAGAGAGAGGCTAAGGGCCCGTTTACAAATGCTTACCGGGTAAGCGTTTTCCGACAAAAGTTATCACTCTCATTTACCTTATTGAGGTAACATTATCGACCATCAAAACGGATTGACGGTAAACGTTTATAACCTGGTAAGCGTTTACCGGATAGGAGTTATTACCACTCACTTATCTGGTAAGACTCTTGATCCTTGTCATCTCTCTTACCAGATAAGATTTTCGGTTTTTGTTATGTTCACCCAATAAAGTAATTGAATCGGTTAACGTTTACCAAGATAAGTGTTCAGTAAAAGGCCCCTAAATCCGGACGTTTTCACAAACCACATTGACATCTTGTAATTTCGAAACTATAGGGATAAAAAGTGTTATTTTGACAAACCAGAAGGACCAAATTTGTAGCTTACTTTAACAATTTATATATATATAAAATAATGAAATATATTTTTGTACTTTGAAAATTTGGGTTGACCTTGAAGTGGCGCAATGCCAGTGCACAATTGACCTCCACTTTCTGTTTTTCCCACATCTGTTGTACTAAATTGAAAGTTGGCAAATGCCTATCCTATAAACACTCCTAAAAGCCCCATTAGGTGGGCCCTATTTACAATTAAGACCGTAAAACATCGGTCCTGATAAACTCAATGATCATGATTGTTGTGGAGTTTAGGATTGAACCCAGTGCAGATGGAATATTCTACTACATGGATTTCAACCACTACCACTGAAAATAAAAAAAGTTTATAAACAATAGTTAAATATCATTGATATCTAATAATATTATAATTTATAGTAAAAACACATTACCTTTTTAATGCCAATCTAAAATCATAAACAAATAAATAATGTATTTTATGTTTATTTATTTATTTATAAAAGAATTAAGAATAAAATTTAAATAATAATATAAATTAAATGTGTGTTGTCATACTTTTGAACGATGGAAGTGGGAATCTATACTAACGATTTATGTACATCTTAATCGAAGGTGTATATATCACCACGTTGACGTATTTTACTTTAGTAAAAATAACAATAATAGCCAAAACATCATTTGAAAAAATGTATCAATAAAAAATCATTTAAATCGTTCATGGATATATGTATTAGCATAATTAGATGAAAATCTTAAAAATGTTGAGAATTTGTGATAATAAATCTCGATCATTTGATTAGTTTCATGACTTTCATCTATGACCGTAATTCAAAATGTATTTAACATGTATATGTTTATAATATGAAATATATAGAATGTATCATTTTGCATGTAATGTTTCATACTGTGAAATTATACATGTTTCATTGTTCTCAACATTTTTGCATTTTTTATTTGATTATGTATGTATGAATCATGAATGTATGTCTAGAGGCAGATTTAGGATTTTTGTTGTGTGAGTGCAGCTTTAAGATAGATCAAAGGCCCGCAAAGTCATCCATATGTGTTCTTAGCCAAATTCTAACGTTTCGAGAAATTATTTAAGTTTTTTTTTTGAGGGATTTTTTCAAGTTTTTTTGTTGTTTTCGAGGGATTTCTAAATTTTTTTTGATTGATTCCAAGGGATCTTTTTTATTTTTGTTTGATGTTTTATGTATTTTCTAAATCCAGGAGTACCCCTCCAACTACTCATCCCCTCATAGATTTGCCCCTGTATGTATATGTATATATATGTATGTACGTATGTGTATATGTGTCATGACTTGTGTATTTCACGTTTTAAACTCTACCACATTTGAGTAAACCAAACATCTGCTTATTGTTATCAGCTTGAAAATTGGAACAACCTTTATCTGTTTTGAAGGTGTGTAATGCTGGACCTGAGTCATGATTTATTCAATCAGTTCTAAAATATGCAATAGATTTAGTAATGTAAAATGCAAGAAAACTATTATGTATTCAATTGTATATATGTATATAAATGCATGTGTGCACACTGCACACACATATACGTATATACATATATATTTTTCATAAAAAAAAGGTCTTGTGTATGTAGTTGTTTTGTATCACATCTTTAAAGTACACAATATAATGTTGTTTTATCATTTTTTTTCCTTATTTTCCAAAACCATTACATTATGATTCACTTTGATATGTAATCTTATGCAACACGGAAAACGCTAATTTTATTTTTATAATTTTATTTTAATGTTTTAATTGTTTATATCATTTTGTGATCTAAATAAAACCGTGTTTCACTGTAAGCGTAAAATATATGACTAGCCCACTCACAAAAGCAAAAAGGAATTGAACGGTCTCAATATTATAAGAGTTGGAAGGAGAGATATTGCTTTATTCCCCACAAATAAATTAAACGTGGATACAGATTTCGTGTCGTTTTCCCAAAAACCTCACCGTTTTTTTTTCTTTCCAACACTTTTACAATCAACTCAACTATCAATATGTCAAAGAAAAACAGACACACATATATATGCCATATATATAATATGTATATATGTTCAGGGACGGGCCTATGTACATCCGAGCGGGTTCCTATGAACCTGTTCAACTTATTTTTTAGAGTAAGATTTTCTAGGTATGAAAGGTGCACTCATTAAATTTTGAGGGTGTTTCGGGATGTTAGAATATACGTAGAGTATCAACCAAACAAAAAACCCAAAAAAAGTGTATTGAAATCAACTAAAGGAAACCCGAAAAGGTCTCTTGAAATCGACCAAAAAGCTTAAAAATTCTTTGAGATCAACCAAAAAAATTAAAAAAATACCTTGAAACGGTGGAATTCGATTAAAAGCACATCAGACGACTTTGTGGGTCTTTGATCCACCTTGAAAGTGCACCTGCTAGGCAAAAATCTTGAATCCACCACTGTATTTCGAACTTTTATGTTATTACGTATATTTTATTGTATGTCTATAAAGAGACTTATAATCGTGTTGGTTGGATTTGGTAACTATACCCACCAATCTTTCATGAAATCTCATTGTTTTTCGTTTGAAAAATGTAACATCCTAAAAATAGGGATAACAAAAATCCGAAAAACGGACATGCGGTATTTAAAATTGCCAAAGCAAGAGCCTCCCAAAAATGGAGAAAATACACAAACCTGTTTAAATACAGTCGCAATTAAACGGACAATAAATAATAACCAACTAATTTAATTTCTATAACTAGAAAAGAGATTACAAACAAGGGTGTCATTTATAAACCCAAAAGTTCTCCTACCGAAAGTAAGTTCAAATGCAATATTCCCAAATCTCTCACCCAAGCACTATGCCAGCTTAGAACCGATGCCGCTAAAACCTGAGATACACATCGACACCAAACAAGTGTTAGGCCAAAAAGCCTAGTGAGTTGAACGATAATAAGCATGCATGAACAGTCACAAATTCTTATCAACAGTTAACCAGTGTCCAATATATGTGGAGTCATTAGGGGAGACCCAAAGCACCAATCAAATCCACCCCAAGAGTCGATATACCTTGATGCCCTTAACAAGGAACACCCCAAAGGCCCGACACACCCGAAGACTACTCCAAAGGAAAATTCCCCGAGTGGCGGAGGTCTAAGCACATACCATCATAGTGGCGCCCAAGACTACATCCTCCTTGTGAACTGACTTGGTTCGTCCAACATAATGCATATAGGAGGTTCTTTAGGTGTATTTCAACCCAACATATTTCCATACCAACTACGGGTATAATATTACCATCCTATCGTCATGAAGTCTAACAAAAGACTTAAATATCCACATAGCGACGTTGTAGATACAATATCACCAAGAGAGTATTCCAAATGGAAATCATCATATTATACCAAACATGTATTCCTTAATCATGTCAAATACCCATTGTAGGGACACATAATGGAAATCCCAAATAGTTACACAAAATAGAGTAAATCATGGGATGATACTTCTAATACATATTTCTCACATAATCTCATGAAAATACCATCAAATACTTAAACTCGTAAAGATGAACATTTTGAGCAAATATGTGATAATGACAACAAATAGCAAATATAATGTGTATCCAGTTTTAACAAAAGCTTAGTAAACTCACCTTGCTAGATTTAAGCTAAATCTAGATTTTACCCACTTATAGCTTTCCTTGAAGAAACTTGGTTCTTCAAACCAAATCATCCAAAACCACTTAGGTTTTGATGAAAACCTAGAAAACCCAAAATAAGCTTGAGGTTGAAGATGAAGATAGAGATAGCGAATCCTTGACCATAGCTTTCAACCCTACCGCTTGATGATGTTTTACCTCCACAAAATCCAAAGATTTGAGCCAAAATAAGTTAGGGTTTGAAGGTAATCGGTTTGGGAGAGAGTAGAAGAAGTTTGGATGAGGAGAAATGAGAAAAATGGCTGAATTTCGCGACTTAACAGGCTCTGGACATTTTGGGCGACATTACCCATTGCTGGTCACAGTCGCAGCTTCTTCCAGTTTCCTTCTCGTTCACTGTTTTGGCTGTAACTTCTTCGTTATAGCTCCGTTTTCGCTCTGGAAAGAACCGTTGGACTCGTAATTGAATCCTTCATCTATCAAGACTATAAAATCAAGGATTCAAGTCCAAAATAAAATACCTTATTTTTTCTTTAATATGTCGGTTTCTGTATTAACTTGAAATGATACCTTTCGAAGAATCGGGGTGTTACAAAAACGCCCTATCATTGGGTTGTCATGATCGTGATCACACGAACGTTAAGTTCGTATTAAGAACATGTATATATATATGCATAGGAGTCGTTCAAAATATCTCGAGCAAGTAATGGATGAAGATTAAAGAAAGATTCATATGTGAATCGTTGAAAAAATTGAAAAAAAATCCATTTGAAGATGCATAAATGAACTGAATTTAGAGATTATTCATATGGTTTACACATACATCTTTAAATGTATTTTTTCAACCCAATTGTGTACACCATTCCATAGATAGCAAAAAGGGTTTGTAAATGAGAGCGTGACATCATTATATATTAAGAATTTCGTCAATTTAGATGACATTTACAATCATGGTAGAATTATTTTTTGTGCTTTCTTGGGGAATTAAAGGTTGTGGTTCTTTTGATTATTAGTGTTGTTTCCACCTAGTAGATAAGGGTGTTTAAGTGGGCTTTGATAATAATTAGACTATAACTGCTAAGATTCGAAAGCGAATCCTCTTAAAATAACCACACAAAAGCACTTTTATTAACAACCTACTTTTTCATAGGGTTCTGACGTCTTACAAACGTCATAAATACTAAAATATCATCATAAACGTTCTATGTATCGTTCATAGCGAAAGACTTAAATTTGTTCACATGACTTAAAAAAAACAAAACTAAAACTGAAATACATAATGGTATTCAGAACAATTTAAACACCAACAAATTTCGAATTTGATGAAAACATAATAACATCATAATGTTATTGGTACACCATACTAGATCTTGTCCTTGCTACACTCGGCCTTGACTGTTCATGAGATATTTGTTACTGGTTAGCTTTATATTTAGTGAGTTCGTGGTTTTGATGGTAAACAATTATCAAGCGATTTGGTGTCAATTAGATGCCAACATGCTATCTAAATCATGTAGTCTAAATGTTTGCATAAAATCATGCAAAATCTGAACATAGAAATCGGAAAATTGTTATGCATATAACATATTTAACCTTGCACGAAATAAACATGAATATGACAAACAAGATTTCAATTATGAATCGACGCAGTGAAGATCATATTTTCATATCTGAATCTACCAAGCACATTGACCATGACATGTACTAAGTAAAGGTGTTTCAAAACCGTCACTGTTGATTGATAAATTCAATTCAATTTTTTTTATTTTTGTTTGAGCTTTTATCCTGCTAGTATTTTGAATGGTAGTGACATTATCGGTTTTTAAGTACTAACCACTAAGACTTTGATTTATTACATTTTTTTTAAGAATTGCATAGTTAGCTCATGCCAAATACGTTGCTTTATTATGGGGTGTTACATTTATTTTAGGTATCGAATGAAACATTTTCCCTACAGTTTTACACAATTGAAGTGATTTCGTTTCTCCGACTAAAGATTTAGAGAAAAAATTTGGGGGGCATGGAATGTTTTTTTATTTAAATTGTAAACACGTCTATTTAACCAGTTATATACTCGTGCATCCACTCAATTATACATTTTGTTTTAATTAAAAATAGATTTTAAAATAAAATAATAGGAATACAAAAATTTGTCACGTATTAGTCTACAAAAATATACCTATTAACAAATAATTAAAATTTCAAATATGTAGTGAAAAAAAATTAATTAATACGTGAACACATGGTCAAAAATATTAAAATTACATACACACATGTATATCTTTATAAATAAATAAAAAATATTAACAACAATGGATTTTTTATTTATTAATAACATGAAAAAATATTAGAATTACACAAAAATAAATGTATTACCAAACGACAAAAGGAATGCTAGTAAAAATGGCATTAATCATTAATGTCTAGAAATAAAAGCACAACTTCTAATAAAAATGAAATTAATCATTAATGTCCTAGAAATCAAAGCACAACTTCTCACTATAATCACTCGTTTGACGCTCGGGTTCCACGTTTCAAGTTCATTATCCTAACCAGTAACCATATCCTTTCAATATAGGATGAAAGAGACTGCTCTAATTAGGGGTGAGCATCGGAAGCGGGTAACCGTCTTTGGAACCGGAACCGCTTCGGAACTGCCGGTTTCGGAATCGAAAGTGATGTGATTGATTCCGGTTCTCATTTTTTTAGAACCGTTACCCGCCGGGACCGGGTACTTGGTCCTGTTGGGTACCCAGAACCGGAACCGGCGGATACCCGCTATTTTTTTAATAAAATATATTTTATTTATTTATAAAATTTTAATAAACTATCTTTTAGTGAAGCACCGTTTGTAGTATTTATTAGCATCAACTAATTTTAATGACGTGAAGTGTTATTGAAACACCGTTTGTAGTATTTATTTGTTTTGTAAGTACCGTTTGTAATATTTATTTGTTTTGTAAGCATCGTTTATAGAATTTATTAGTTTTTAGTTTTTATCTTATTAGTTTCACGTTTATGGTATTTATTTATTTACGTTTAGACTTTGTAATATAATTAATATTTACCTTTTTATAATATAAACTAAATTCGCCCCCGTGTATTACACGGGGTAATTTTAAAAAATTAAATAATGCCAAAAAACTTATCTTACAGATATGAATGATCATCGAAAGTACGATGCTATTTTTCCAAACTTTTTTCCATTCAGAGTTTTTTTTTCAGCTGCTTACAAAATGTCCTTGTTTTAGGCAGTTTTCACAAAGGATGTTTTACAAAAAATTAATAAAAAATATGAATAAGTATTAAGAATTTATAAAATGAAATTTATAATAGAACGTAAATGAAATTATGAAAAAGTGTATAGTTAAAATATTAATAAAAATAAGAATCACGTATCATAAATTATCAAATACTTCTTTATATACAACATTCTTTGTTCTATTGCTGATTATATTTTCATCATCTATAATTAATATTTTTAAAATTAAAATATTATAATGTCAAGAAAATAAAATTAAAAATTAAAAATGTTATTTTATAAAACTTCATGATAAAAATCAAAATTCTTGTATAAAAATTTAAAGAGGATGAGGTTTTATAAAAAAAAAAAAACTTTTGAAGTAAAAATTGATATGAAATAGCTAAAAGAAAATTAAGACAATTTAGTGATTATTAATTCGTATATATTTATGATATTTTTAATAATATAATTAAATCCAAAAATATTTAATATTGGACTCATTTCGAATGTATTGACGAAATGATTAGAATGGTATAATTTGTAAAAAATAAAAATATTTTTAATGCATTTTAGTTCATATCTATAACTATATCTATACTATATTATAAAAACGGCATAAAAAACTCTTAATTACAACATTTTAAGCACAAGTTACAACTAATTAAAGCTAATTACTTAATTTACAATATCTTAATGCTTTGGTACAACCTTTTCAAACACAATATCTCACATAATCATCTATTTGTGAAATGAATACTCATTTATTAATATAACTATTAGTTTTTTTGGTGGAGGATTTTATAAAATAGATTTTATATTAGCATAATCTATTTTAAATGTAGATTTTACATTTAAATCTATATTAATGAGATGTAATATAAAATCTTTTTTCTTCCGTATTTTTTTATATTACATCTCATAATGATTTTTCCATATTTTATTTTATAAAATCTTTTTACATAATGAGATGTAATATAAACTCTTTTTTCTTCCGTATTTTTTTTTGCTAATATAAAATCTATTTTATTTTATAAAATCTACACGTATTTTATATTAGCATAATATAAAATCTACACATATTTTTTTTCACGAGCATTAAAAGAAGAAAAAAAGAATGTTGATATGAATTAAAAATAAAAAATAACGAGATACACTAATAAATTATCGTATTCTTTAAAATAAAAATATTTCGCAATACTTTCCAAATTAACCAAGTGTAAAGAAAATAAAATAGAAACGATGCAGATATAAAAATATTTTTCCATATTTTTAATATGTTTACATTTAAATGTAAATCGAAAATGAAAATAAAAGATTTTAAAATATTCTTTACATTCACTATAAATATATATAGTTTCTCTATGTATCATCCGAGTACAAGAAGAAGACGAACGGTCGGGTGTCAATGGCGGAACCTGCAACTGAACAAAAAATATTCCACTATATTTTTATTTCTTTGAAAAACTACTTTTTTATATTTTATTTTATTTACTGAGGATTTGTTTATATTTTTCAAAACCCACAATCATATTTTTTGAAGTAGGGGAATAAGATATATATACATATCTTTATTTTTATCGACTAATACTATGAGGTCTTGAAGTCAATAGTAGATAAATTTTCAAGTGGTACTGAGTGAATTTGAACTATACCAGTTGAGTTGCCGGTAACAAAAGATAGAAATCATTTATTTTCTTTGTCATATTTGATGTGAGTTGAATGTTGTTAATTAGTCTACAGATTTATACGTTCAAAGTGATTGTCAAGTGTTGTCGAGAAGGTTTCAGAAAAATTGCAAAATCTGTAAAAACGTATGTTCATATTTATAATTATTTCAATAATAGTGATATGTTGTGAGACATGTCGTTTGAGTTTTAAATAATATAATACAAAACTATTACCAATATTATTGCACAAACTCATAACAACAAACGATTAAAAACATATGCAAGTTAATCACTTATGAAAATACATTCGTTTTTCACATTGTATTTCATTAACTGTTAACAGAGAAATTACGTTTCATTTTAACTCGGTTCAATATTCCAACAAAAAATTTATCCTCCCGTGCAATGCACGGGCCCAACACTAGTACATTATTTATGTTTTATAACAACCCTTCTTAAAAGCAACAAGATAGCAACTTAATTAATAATAATATAACCAAATTCAAGCCGAAACGGTCCCAAGCTTACAATAAAACTTCAAGGTTTGCAAAGACAATCTATTTACAACTGAGATAATAATAATAAATATCTAAGGTGACAATCTTCTGTCTTTCCCGCTACATCCTCCCTTTTTGCCATATCTGCTCTCTCTACTACACGCTTGCCTGAAAAGATTTTTAGTTTTGAAATAGCGAGAGTTAGACCGTAGGTCTAGTGAGTCCCCTTTAATAGATGAGCAGTAAAATATCTTTCCAGAATTAAATTGACATTTAATAAATGCACATAAATAAAACACGCTACTGACCACACGACCGTCAAAGACGATGTGTCTAACTCGCGCTGCCTTAATGTTGGGACACACCCCCAACGGCATAAACGGGCCACACTCCCCGGCACGAGTAGGCGGGCCACACTCCCCGACTTAGGTCGAAAACTCCACATAGAATGTATGCATACATTTAAATTTCAACAATTTAAAACACACTTGAACAATTTCATAAATAATGCCATCATAAATAAATCAAAGTTTAAAAATTAAACTTCACATGCTTTCGTTACCATAAAGGTTTAGTTCAAAAAAACTCACATGACGTCCTTAGCTCGAAACTTACGTCTACTCCTATAATTCAGTCCGAACCTATAAATGAAACATTTACCGGTGAATACATGATTCTTTCTATTTTAGCAAGGTTAACCTTACACCATAATTCCCACATCACCCAATCCTAAATTAACCTCGACCCACAAAATCTCAACTCGAGACAAGGTACTTGAATTCTTGCAATTTAACGAAAGTCAAAGGACCGGCCTTAGAAATAAAGCCCAACACTAACAATAATTCAACTACTTACACTTGGGTTTACCCTTAATTTCAACTTGGGCTTCGACCCACATTAAAAAAAAAAACCAACAATAAAAAGAATATAAAATACCCACTAACCTACTTAAATATTGAAAATTAATCTTATAGTGAATTTATACTATTGGGCCGGCCACATAATTCTCAAACCCAAAAAGTGTGACTCCCCATAAATGGGATTCGGCCCACATAAAAAAAAAAAAACAAAGACCGGGGCGTCACTTAGCCGACCGGTGCTAAAGAGGACCGGTATCAACTTTCGACCGGTACCAACTTCCGACCGGTACCAACTTCCGACCGGTACCAACTTTCGACCGGGGTCGACCTTCTTCGACCGGAGTCTCTCGGTCATAAGATCGACCGAAACCCAAATACATATTACACAGTCCCCAACTTTCTACCAGAAATAAAAATTAACTCAGTTCCTAACTTATATCCACATGCATAAATCAATTTAACAAGAACCCGCTAACCAAAGGGTAAGTCTGAGCCAAAGCTAGAATTAATCCCAAATATTAAATATAAGAGTCAAGATTCAACCCCCAAAAATACAACCACCATGAATATAACATTTAGAAATATAAGGAGTTCTAATCACAAAGAGATTTACCTTCAAACGACTCAATCGAAAACTTGAATTTTCTTGAAGAGTTTCTTCTTTCTCGGTCTCTCTCTAGAATCGCCCAAAAGCCCTTCTTCTCTCTATTTTAGCCACCACCCCATACACACTAATACCCCTAGGGTTAAAACCCATTTTCCCAACTTTTCTAATTCTTACCCACTTATATAATGCTTGATTTAATTCCGGTTATTACAATATCTCCCCCTCAAAAGAATTCCGTCCCCGGAATTCCTTCGTCGAACAATCTGGAATAATGGTTCCTTATAACCGACTTTAACTCCCAAGCTGCTTCTTGACCCTTGTGGAATTGCCTCTAAACTTTCACCAAAGTATTTCCTTGTTTCTCAACCTCTTCACTTTACGTTCCAAAATAGCTACTGGTTCCTCTACTTAGCTTATCTTCTTATCTACTTGGATATCCTCTAACGGCACGACAACATCGCTATTTGCTAAACATTTATTCAGATTAGGCATATGGAAAACTGCGTGCACTTCTCGTAGATCCACGGTAATTCCAATTTACACACTATCTTCCCCAACGCGCTCCACGGTAGCAAACACCCCCACAAATCTAGGTCTTAACTTCCATTTCTCCTTAAATCGGGCCACACCCTTCCAAGGCGAGACTGGTGACTTAACATTTGTCCTCACTTGGGACAAAGGACTCAAAATTCTCAATCTAACCATATTAGTATCCTTCGATTATCCAAGCCATTCTGATAAATAATAACCCTCAAATTTACCCCTCGATTGCATCAACTTCCTTAATTGACAGAATTCTGCTGGAGTCACACCACGACAACGTGTATCGTATCACTGACTAAGTACTCACCCAACTCTCCAACATAACACGTCGGCAACGGTAGCCATCACCAACAACTCACAATCACGAGTTTCTTCATCCTGCAACTTTCTATTTCAAGCAACCCTTCTTAGTACGGTATATGCCAGACGCATAAGCATTTTCCTTTTTCGAACCCCGTTACTCCCAACTCCACGACATTATCCAACCTTACACACTAAATATACATCGTCCCACGTCATCACTTCAACTCCTTACATATTGATAGAAACCTCTACAATTCAAAACTTCGAAATCCACCAGTTCCAACTGGCCAAATAATGCGACACATATTTCCATTTCTCATTACATCCACAATCACTCGACCAAATACACAATAAAACCCAGCTTCACCCGCTCAACACAGAGTGACCAAGCTCATACAAACCATTCCAAATGATTTAACACTGGACAACTGACTCACTTGGAGTCCCTCTTTCCGCATTACCCAAAACTGACATTATGGTCCTTCGTTCCGTGCACTATATTCCACCACCTCTACCTTTCTCCTTGAAGACTTCAAACCCACTTCTACGGTCAACTCACTGATTAATGGTGTGAACTTTTGGCCAACCGCAAGATTTTTATTTATCAACACTCACACCGCACCGAAACACCATCTTCTCTCTCTCATGCCCACGTTAGGGATTATAAACTTACTAACAGCCGAAGCTGAAAACATACCTCCACAATTTGAGTCACTTGCCAACTCCTTACTCTCAGATTTTCCACTTTTCCGACATAATATCTTCACTCTCTTCTCGCTACGAGAAACACTGCTCACCCAACATTGCTTACGATAATCCTCGATGATTTCCACACGTGTCGACCCACATTTATATTACTTTGCTTGATCACCTGACTATCCACTATTCTCACGCGAGATAATCAAACCCACATCTTCCAAAACATTACCCACTACCCGAAAGCGTCACACAATTCTCGCTCTCCCAACAGGATTACCCAATCTGCTAGAATTCTTTCACCCCCACAGGGTACTTCAACATGCCCACGGATTTCCTATCTACTACACAACCCCCTTGAAATAAGCAGTTCGACACTTTCAACAATCATTCTAGGGATATAAGATATTCCTGCTTGAAAACTTGCCGCAACTCAAAACGTCCCAACCACATACTTACCACTTACCAATCATTCCCCATAGATCTTCGAACGAGGATACTCATCCTATAACAATAATGCCAGATTACTACATATTCTCAAGGAAGCTCCCTACTACTTTAATTATTTGCACTCCCAGATAAATCATAAAGACATCACCAATTCATGGTTACAACCACCACTCTACTATTTCATCTCAGAACAGCTGCAAATCTCCACGACTACTTGTCACATATACTAATACCGTCCTTTTCTCGCTGGTCGGAATATTAGAGTTGGACTTCAAGGCATTTCACGACCTTGTCTTTCCCGAACCTGAATAAATCGCAAAACTAAGAGCCTCAAACCCCCCAACAAAAATCGCTTCTTGTCGGCTCATCGCGACCTGCTGGAATCGAACTCCAGTAGTCTGAAAGATTAAGCATACTACCTCGAAGACTTAAATGCTCAAAGCACAACCCCTCCCAATTGTGCTATAAATATACTTCACTCCCACATATCCATCAAAACTTCATCGGTAAAGAACCACCTGACCGAGCTAAAGATCTTCCATTTTTGTAAGATCCACACAATGTTGTCCAACATCGCATTAGGTACACCTTTTTCTGAATAACTCTTCGCTTCCTCACGAAACTCCTTTAAACTAACCATAACTATTTCTTCATTTCCAGCGCCCCACCATTCACTACAAAAATGGTTTCTGATTTCCACAGCAACAACTAACTGCCAAAAATATCTTTACGACTTTAAATTCCACTCCAAATACAATCGTTTACCGACATCCCCATCTCAAATCACGGAGCCAACGGTAAGCCATTATAGTAAAATCACCCTCAACGTTCTAGGTCAATGCTTCCATTAACCACCTTCGTTATTCACCACTCTTACTTAGAAGAAAACCGCTAACAAGCATTTACTACCTTCTGATCGAGAAAAGCATTTCCATTCTCAAAACTTTCATCATTCTGAATTGTAACCTTTCTCACGACCTATAGAGTTCATAGCCTTCATGCATGACACACAAATATATAATATTTAAACTCTCGACACGTTTGAAAATTTAGAAGATACCTACGTTTTAAGACAATCTTGGGTGTACACAACACAACCCTGACTTAGCCATGCACAACGATTTCAAGAATCGTTCAACCTCTACGTTATGACAACTTCCTCTTCATCACACTCCAGAACGGTGTTGGCACAATTAAAACTATTTCCGATAAACTCTACACACGCGATTTTATAAAACACTACAAAGTGGCTTACACTAAGCATGCCAAACGACACTCACCCTCATTGATATGACAACACACATTTGTACCAATCACACTTATAAAATCACGCAATCAACTGTTGTTTTGATTTTTTTTATAACCAAAAGTTAACTCATTTACAAAACACATATAACAATTCACCCACACCAAAAATTGAAATTTATCACCCAACGCCATAAACTTGTCTTTTCATTCCAAACACACATGTGTACTCGTTGACATGTTTTTAAAGCAAATACTTCGTAAGACACACACTCGCTGAAACGTCTGATATGAATGATATGAAAAACTCCAACAATTTGCTTGACACTCGATGCATGAGACTCAATGGCATTGAAGGCTATTTACTCTAATAAGGTCAATTGTTTACATTCACTATTATTTATCCCAGACTCCTTGCTTCCGCTTAAGCAGTCGAGGTTCTCTACTGTGCCACAACCTCCGGCACCATCATCCTCTAATAATCTTGGAAGTCCAAAAACTAATCACCACCGTGACTATTGAATTCACAAATCAAGCGTCCTCATTCTGGCCCGAACAAACCCACCAATAATAACTCATTTCCATTCGGTCCTCTCTACAAATTAGCAGTCAACACCGATACTGTTTCTCAACCACCCTTCAGTTAACCACAACTCTGGAAGCCTCATTTCTATTCTTCTTGTTGATCCAAACTCTCTCAGTGATTTGATAACGACCCTCTTCTATACTTAGTGATAATTACGTTTTAATATGTATTAGTGTTTCACCATCAGTGATCAGACTGAGTCTGTTCAGTTATCGCCGATAGTCTTTCTTACATTTATATGTATTAGTGTTTCACTATCAGTGATTAGACTGAGTCTGTTCAGTTATCACTGAGTTTCTGATGTAAACAGTAACGTAATCCCTGAAGACAAGTCTCGCGTCAACATATGTTCATAGCTGAATCAAAGACGAAGCTGCTGAACAAAGAGAAGTCTACTAGTGACCTGATGCGGATATCAGTGAAGCAAAGACAACTATACATATACGCGAAGGAACATGATGAAAAGCTTCAGCGATTGCTGAACCTCTTTATCTCTGAAAGAAGAGATATTCAGCGATCAAAAGATCACAAAGCTTATGTCTCAAGTTTCCTTTTGTCTATCCTTGCACAAACTAGTACTATGTGTCAGAACGGACATGTCTCTGCCATCATACGTACAACAACTCTGTCAACTACACTGTTCATGACCCGGCCGAAAGCATGTCTCCCAAAAGTCAGACTCCCAAAGCCAATCTATGAACGCCACGTGTAAAGTACCCTGCCATGCATTTAATGCATAGGGTATAAATAGGAAGCTCACCCCTTCATCTGAAGGAGTGCTCAATTCTTGAACTCCATATAGAAACCCTTGTTTTCTATCTCTCTTAATCCCCCATTCTCTGAATTTCTTGTGCAATCATCTTAGTGTTTCTTAAGTTTGTTTAGATTAAGTCTGTCTTAATCTTATTCCGCAACAAACTTGTAAATTGTATTTTGATTTATCAATAAACAATTTATTAAACTTTAATTTATGTGTTTGTATTCAACCCCCCTTCTACAAACTTGTTAAGCACATTCGGGACCAACAAGTGGTATCAGAGCAGTTTGTTTAATCTAATAAACAAGATCTTGCTGTATACTCTTCCTTGCTATTCTAAAATGGCACTAAACACAAACACAAACTACTATGATAATGGTTCACTTTCTAAACCTCCTCGATTTAGCAGAGATAACTTTTCTCTATGGAAAAATCGAATGATGCTATTTCTTGAAGGTGCAGATCCTACTATCCCTGAATATATAGAAAACGGACCCTATGAACCTGTTAGAATTATAGCTGCGGTTCCCGCTACTGCCACCACTGAAGCTGTCCCTGAACGATATGTTGTTAAGGAAATAAGACTGTGGAGTGATGAAGATAAAAAGAAGGTAGGCATAGATGCAAGAGCAAAAACCATTATCTCAATGGCTCTGCCTGATGAAGTTTTCCATTCCATCATGCATCTGAAAACTTCTAAAGAAATGTGGGAAACCATATGTGTTCAATATGAGGGCACCACTGAAATTCAAGAGACTCGAAAGATTAACTTGGTAAGACAGTATGAAAGTTTTATCGCTGGTAAGAATGAATCTCTTTCTGACATTCATCAGCGGTTTAACTGCCTAATCATTGACCTAAGAACTGTTGGAAGGACCTATTCTAATTCTAAGGTCCTAACAAAATTCTTGGAAAGTCTTCCTGAAAGCTGGGACAGTTATTCAATATGTCTTAAGCTGACAAAAGACTTACATACTCTCTCTCTAAGCACTCTGTATGGAATATTGCTCAACTATGAGCAATCTAATCTCCTGAAGAAGAATCTTGTAAAAGATTCTAAAGACTCCAAAAGCACTCCTGTTGCTTTAGTCTCTTCAGAGATAATTCCATCTCAGCGATCTACTCTCACCATCACTGAGTTAGATTCTGAATCTGAGGATCTATCAGACCCTGATCTTTCAGAGTTTGATGAGTCCTTAGCACTCTTGACAAACTCTTTTAAGAGATTTGCAAGAAAGAGAAACTTCCGAAGAAGTAAACCTCTCTCTCTTACTGAAAAGCCAAAATCAACTCCGGTTGATAAGGCTACAACCACTTGCTATAACTACGAAAAAATTGGACATTTTGCTAGTGAGTGCAGGTCGAAAAAGGTCTTCAAACCTTCTACCTCAAGAAGATCCAGTGATGACAAATACCATAAGTTGAAGAACAAATATCAAAAGCTGAAAAGCTATCAGCAAAAAGGTAAAGGTCTCATCGCTGAAGAACATGACTGGGCTGAATCAGAAGAATCATCTTCTGATGAAGAAGTCGCTAATCTTTGCCTCATGGCTGAGATTAAAGAAGAAGTAGAAGAACCATCTGAACCTTCTATGAGCTACATATCATCTAAGGTATCTATCTCTACAAATCCCTCTCTGCCTGAAGCTGAGAGAAGTCGCGTTGTTGATGTGCTGACGATTGACCTTTATAATGCTCTAAATGACAAAACTCAAGCTGAAAATAAAAATGTCTATTTAACACAAGAGCTAGAGAAATGTCATGAAAAGATCAGTGAACTAAATCTTTTAGAAGAAAAGTTGAAAGATCAAGTCATTATAAATGAAATCATCAGCATTGAACGCGAACAAGCCATCGCTGCTCTAAAAGCAGAAAAGGCTCATGTTGAAAAATGGTGCAAATCATCAACAAAGATCTCTGAGATAATAAATGCTCAAACTCCTGAAAGTGATAGAACTGGTCTTGGTTTTTGGACACCACAGGATGATCCTAAAGAAGAAAGTTCCTCGCTTAAGTTTGGAACTTTTGTCACATCTTTCTTTGACACTTCTTATAATCAATTCTATCCCTGTTCTTCTTCAAATCCCATCACTGAAAAAAAATCCAAAGACACTAAGTCTACGGAAAAAGGAAAGTCCATTCTCCTTCCTCAGAAGGCAACCAGGAAAGCAAAGCTGAAAATTCCTTCTAAACCTTCAGCTAAGCAATCCTCTAGCTCTGTGATAGAAATTTTTGATCTCTGTCCTCCAAAGCTAAAGATTGACCTTAGACCAACGAGATCTGAAGAAATGAAAATCCCTCCCATATCTCATGAGAAAAGCCTTCTCGGACCTGGTCCTGCTCATCTTAAACTTGCAAAACCTTCTACTGATCCTAAAACCATTTTCAAATACAGAAAATGTTATCACTGTGGTTTTACTGATCATATTGCAAGTAAATGTCCAAATGCCACCAAAGCTGATAAAACAGCTAAAGTGAAGAAAAATGCCTCTAAAGCCAAGAAAGTCACCAAAGTTGAAAAATCAACCAAAGTGAAATATACCACTAAGGTTAAGAAATTAACCAAAGTGAAGATTACCACTGAAGCTGAATCTTCATCAGCTGAGAAGACTGCTGAATCATCCTTATCCACTAACTCTGAAGGACCCATTGAAAAGTGGGTACCAAACAACGCTTAATCTTCCTTATGTATGCAGGGATCAAAGGGCATCTGGTATCTCGATAGTGGATGTTCTCGTCATATGACTGGACAAAGAGACCTGCTCACTGAATACAAGGAAGAGAAAGGTCCCTCTGTGACCTTTGGTGGAAATGGAAAAGGATTTACCCGAGGGTTTGGTGTCCTCAGCAATGGGACAACTACCTTTCGAAGAGTCGCTTATGTAGATGGACTGAAGCACAACCTTCTAAGCATCAGTCAGCTATGTGACAAAGACTACGAAGTTCGCTTTTCTAAGAAAGCATGTTCAGTGGTAGATGAAAAAGGAAAACTTGCTCTCAGTGGTTATCGCAGAGAAAATGTCTATGTAATAGATATGGACTCTACTATCACTGAAAACTTATGTTTTCTCTCTAAGGCCTCTTCTGATGTCAACTGGCTATGGCATAAAAGGCTCTCTCATCTAAATTTCAAAACCCTGAATTCTCTCTCATCTAAGGAACTGGTTTCTGGTCTTCCTCAGCACTCATATGCTAAAGAATCTCTCTGCTCAGCATGTGAAAAAGGAAAACAAACAAAAGCTAGTTTTAAGTCGAAACAAGTTTCCTCAGTGACAAGTCCTCTTCAGCTCTTGCATATGGATCTGTTTGGCTCTGTCAACATCTAATCAATAGTTGGAAAGAAATATACGCTTGTCATTGTAGATGAATATTCTCGCTACACCTGGGTTATCTTTCTTCGCTGTAAGAGTGATACTCCAGAAGAACTAATATCTTTTGTGAAAAAGATGGAAGTGCTGAACAATCTTACTGTTCGTTCAATAAGAAGTGATCATGGAACTGAATTCAAAAATAGTTCCCTGAACAAATTATTTGAGAACAAGGGAATCTCTCACAACTTCTCTTCAGTAAGAACACCTCAGCAAAATGGAGTCGCTGAAAGAAGAAACAGAACGATCATAGAAGCTGCTAGATCAATGCTCAGCGATTCTCACCTCCCTACTCAATTTTGGGCAGAAGCTGTAAACACTGCATGTTTTACTCAAAACAGATCGCTGATAATAAAGCGATTTGGGAAGACAGCTTATGAACTTTTTCTTGGAAGAAAACCTTCTATCAGCTTTTCTTCATATCTTTGGTTGTCAGTGCTTTATCTTAAACAACAGAGATCAACTTGGAAAGTTCGACCCAAAAGCCGATGATGGAATATTTCTAGGATATTCCTCCATCTCCAAAGCCTACAGAGTTTTCAACAAGAGAAGACAAACCGTAAAAGAAACAATTCACGTCACTTTTGATGAAACTCGCTCAGCGAACTCTAAACCAATCGCTGACAATGAAGAGTTAAATGTTTGGATGCTTTCTCACTACTGAGAAACATAACCTTTCTTCCCAAACCATCAAAATTCTGATCCTCCAATCGTTGACGATGATCCGAACATTATACATCCTACCGCTGAATCCACCTCATGGGTCTCAGCAGAACCTCTAAACACATTACTACCATCAAATCTGCCTTCGTCTGAAAACCTTTCTAGTGAATCTACTCAACAGTTAATCGCTGATGAACCTCAAACGTCCTCATCAGTAAACATTCCAATTGTTGATCCAACCTCTGAGTTAAGCAATCATGCTCCTGCTCAGCGATGGACCAAAGATCACCCAATAGATCAAATTCTTGGTGATCTCGAAGCAGGTATTCAGACACGACGAAGCTCAGGTAATATCTGTCTCTTTGTAAATTTTCTCTCTTTAATAGAACCAAAGAAGACTGATGATGCCCTCAGAGATCCAAACTGGGTCAGCGCTATGCAAGAAGAGCTGACTGAGTTCTCTCAAATCAAAGTTTGGAATCTCGTTCCTAGACCATCTGATAAAACTGTAATAGGCACCAAATGGGTGTTTAGAAACAAGTTAGATGAACATGGAACTGTAACCCGCAAGCCTTGTTGCTCAGGGATACAGACAAGAGGAAGGCATAGACTATGATGAAACCTTTGCCCCTGTGGCCAGGCTCGAAGCAATTCGACTATTCTTAGCTTATGCAGTCTATAAAGACTTCATCGTTTATCAAATGGATGTAAAATCAGCGTTCCTAAATGGAAAGCTAAATGAAGAAGTCTATGTAGAACAACCACCAGGGTTTTATGACCCTAAGTATCCAAATTATGTTTATAAACTGGATAAGGCTCTCTATGGTCTAAAACAAGCCCCTCGTGCTTGGTATGACACTCTCTCATCTTTTCTTATCTCTGAAAATTTTGAACGTGGCAAGATTGATAATACGTTATTTTTCAGAAAGATAAAAGGTCATATAATTCTTGTACAAATATATGTCGATGACATAATATTTGGTTCTACTAACCCATCTCTGTGTACTCGCTTCGCTGAAAGAATGAAGAAAGAATATAAAATGAGTATGATGGGTGAGCTGACATACTTTCTTGGTCTTCAGATTAAACAATCTAACAAAGGTACTTTTATCTGCCATGGTAAGTATGTTAAAGATATGCTGAAGAAGTTTGATCTCACACAAACTTCAGCGATGAAAACTCCTATGGCACCACCCCTGACACTTAACAAAGATCCTTCTGGTAAACCTGTTAATGTCACTGCCTATAGAGGAATGATAGGCTCCCTGCTGTATCTAACAGCGAGCCGACCTGACATTATGTACTCTACTTGTTTATGTGCACGCTATCAATCTGAACCCAAGGAATCCCATCTGATCGCTGTAAAGCGAATTTTCAGATATCTGAAAGGAACTCCTAACCTCGGTCTTTGGTATCCCAAAGACTCAGGGTTCGATCTAACTGGTTATTCTGATAGTGATTTTGCAGGCTGTAAACTCGACAGAAAGAGTACCACTGGTGGATGTCAACTCCTGGGAGGAAAGCTGGTAAGTTGGACAAGCAAGAAGCAAAATTCTGTGTCCACTTCCACAGCTGAAGCTGAATACGTAGCGGCTGGAAGCTGTTGTTCTCAAATCTTGTGGATGAGAAATCAACTATTAGATTATGACCTTCAGCTGTCAAAGATTCCTATCTATTGCGACAGCACTAGTGCTATCGCTATAGCAAATAATCCAGTGCTACATTCAAAGACGAAACACATTGAGATCAGATATCACTTTATCAGAGATCATATGATGAATGGTGATATTGAACTTCACTTTATCCCTACTGACTTTCAGCTTGCTGATTTATTCACCAAACCTCTTGATGAGACAAGGTTCAACTTTCTCATCAGTGAGCTTGGAATGCTGAACCTCGAAGAATAATTCTTCAGCGTTCATGTATTGGGTCAATAATCAAAAAGTTCCCCTTTCATCATTCTCTGATAAACATTCTGACTCTCAGGTATGTTCTCTCCTTTCCCTCAAAGATGTTTTTCTTCAAAATATAAACTTTAATCACTGAACTTTCTTCAAATGATTAAAAGCTTTTTGAAAAATACATTAATCACTGATATTTCTAGTCAGTGATCCTTTAAAAGGAAAATC